>CM055403.1:118568755-118583830 GCA_029228625.1 Pseudolycoriella hygida | reverse complement strand
AAATTTTTTTCGGAGAAATTTTTTTTCGGAGAAATTTTTTTTCTAAGAAAATTTTCTTTTTTGAGAAATTTTTTTAACATCTGAAAACTTCCAAAACGACTGATATCACAACAAAAACCTTTTTAAAGGTAAAGTGTGACGCAGTCCCTAATGTCTACTTCCAAAATTAATGATATCAGTGGAGGTGACGCTTGCGCTGAAAATACGCATACATTTCCTTGACGACAACGTTACCCTGTGTTCAAAAAATCGTGTCACAAATGCCAGACCCAACGACAAAATAATTTTTCTGTACTTTCAGTTTTTACGCTGCAAAAATTTAACATTCGTGTCTTTTTGCGAAGATTGTTTTGAGTTTTAAATTTTTGCGTGTGAAAACTGAAAGTGTTGAAAAATTATTACGCTGGTGGGTTTGGCATTTGTGACGCGATTTTTTGAACACAGGGTAACGTTGTCGTCAAGGAAATGTATGCGTATTTTCAGCGCAAGCGTCACCTCCACTGATATCATTAATTTTGGAAGTAGACATTAGGGACTGCGTCACACTTTACCTTTTAAAAGGTTTTTGTTGTTCTCGGCTTTACCGAGAAATATTGATTACAAAAAGTTTCAACTTGGCACCAGCGTGCTTCCCTGAGTTCTAGAACAAAGAATACCGAATCCGTATGACAGCTATAGGAAGGCAGTCTGGTGCCAAAATTCTTTTTACGCCAGACTCTCGACACCAACAAGGATATTGTTCCCAAAAAGTTTCAACTTGGCACCAGCCTGCTTCCTTGAGTTCTTGACCAAAGAGTGAAATCTTGAAAATATTTTTGATTTTTTTGAAATTTTGTTTCTAAACACTCAACATGTCTCCAGTCACACTGATATATTGTTTTTAATTTTCAGAAGTTTGGTTCTCCTCAACTCATTTGTTCCCACGGGAGTTAGAAGATTTTTCGAACCGAAAAGGAAATACGTTTGTCCTTTAATCTTTCCTATTAAAAACGAAAAAAAAGTAACGTTAAAATATTGAAAATTGTACAAACTAAAGCCCAAGCCGCAAAACCTTACAAAAAATACACTGTGCGGCGTCATTTTCGTTTTTATTAAATTTGATGTATTAAAAAACTCTCCAAAGTTAAAAGAATTAGATAAATTAGCGAATTTTTTTGGTTAAGAAAGTATTACGGTAAACCGGTAGATGAAATTCTATTTGCCGGAAAACGGTATTACCGGTTTTTTATTTACCGGTTGGATTCCCTACTATAGATCCACGATCCATAGTTTTCGTGAAAAGAAAACAAACGATTTGTTTCAATTCACAAATTCGCCGAATCCATTGGTCCAGACGTTTGGTCGGTTTAATAGCCGCACATATGCTAACCGCAGCTGACTATACAAGCAAGTTCGGGATAAAATATTCAGCGCTCTTATGTGACTTACCGAATTTTGTGCACTGTTCGTTCAATAAGTTTTGTTTCCTTTCATTTTCTACAGTAAGTAAATAAAATGCGTTTCTCAATTTTTGAAGACAATATTTTTTTTTTTTCGACGAGATTTTAGCCCAAAATGTAAAGTATCCATCAATTCCGGTCGATCATGTACTTAAGTGAGTTTATGATTCTTTTTGAGTCGGTAATGGAGAGGAGTATGCGGTCGGTAATTTATAAATTCGGTTAGGCATTCGTTCAGATGATCAATCATTTTTAAATTCGGTCTATCATCGATCGATTTACGGTCGATCGCGCATTTTTTGTGTCAGTTAATCACTCAATTTAACAGCAGGTTATTTCGAATTTTATTTCGATCAAATATTTCCGGTAAGATATAATGTAATTCCGGTAATTTTTTGTTTTTGTTCGGTAGAATTGAATATTTGTTCTATCGATTTCTTTCGGTCAAGACGAGACTATTTCCCGATCAATTTTGGTCAATCAAAAACATTTTTTAGTCGGTAATTTATCGTTTTTAGTCTATCGATTGAATTTTTGGTCGATCATTCAATTTAGCAGCAGGTAGTTTCTAATTTTATTTCGATCACTTTTTTCCGGTAAAATATAATTTAATTTCGGCAAATCGTTTTTTCTGGTCGATCGATTACATTTACTGTCGGTAAAAGTTATTTTTTTTTCGGTATATTTCCGATTTGTTGTACTTGCAGAATAATTAATCCCATTCCAAATTATGTGCATAAGTTATTTGTGACGACAAATATCTTTTTGAATGATCCTGTGTTTCAAGGACTACGTCTTTTTACCCAACGTAAATTGAGGTCAGTGTTTAGTTTTAAGGGGTTGCGCAAATAGTTGTAAGTGTAATGGAGCATAAATACGGATGACTTATGTTTAGAAGCATGCTCGGAGCGGTAGCTAAGCGTGACGCAGTCCCCACACCCCAAAAAACGTCCACAAACCCAAAAAACTCCATACAAAAACCTTTGGGACAAGACACGATGTATAGGCGAACTTTTGAGTTTTTTCCCCTCGCCCCCCTCCCCATTCAAAATAATTTAAATAAAACTACGTCGCAGCAGCTTTCAAACGAGCCCTCACTCATCAAAATCGGTTGAAAACGAGTCGAGATATCACCAATCAAAAATGACCAATTTCCATATATTTGTTGCGGGTCGGTCCGCCACGGTTTCTTGTATGCAACAAATAAAACGCCGTTGTATTTTTTAATGGTAAAATCTGCTTTGAAAGTAATAACAATTTTATTCCTGTGTTGTGTGTCAACGATCTATCTATCTATGTCTCCAGGTATGTATCTATCTACCTTTTTTTCTCGAGAACCGCCCGAGCGATTTCCTTAAAATTTTCAGGGAACGTCAGTCTCGGCCCCAAATGAAAAATTTCATATGCCGCTTTTCCGGGAAAATTCTGGAAAAGCCGTGGCATGTGGAAAAGTGGTCAATTTTGAGGGTTTTTAGGTAATGCTCGGAGTTTTCGAATTTTAGCTCCGAAGTGACAATAGCTAGAGAGTTGGTTTCTTCGGGAAAGTCATAGAGTTTGGTGAGGAGAATTTTTTGGGATCTTAAGAAAATAGCTGCCAGCAGTCGAACTGGCGCCGTCTTGAATTTTCCCAAGTAATAAATTAGGTTTTCTTTGGTTTTCGAATTTTAGCTTCGGAATGACAATACTTAAAGAGTTGGTTTCTTCAGGAAAGTTGAAAAGTTTGATCAGCAGAGTTTTTTGGGACTTTCAGAAATCTGCCAAAGTGACGCCATCTTGGATTTTTGTTAGGTATAAATTATGCTTCTCTGGGTTTTCGAATTTTAGCTCCGGAATGATAACACTTGCAGAGTTGGTTTCTTCTAGAAAGTTATAGCGTTTGACCAGGAGCATTTTTTGGTATCATTAGAAAATGGCTGCCATCTGTTATAGGGGCGCCATCTTGGATTTTCGTTTATGCTTTTTCGGTTTTCGAATTCTAGCTCCGGAATGACACTACTTAGAGAGATGGTTTCTTCTAGACAGTTATAGAGGTTCATCAGGAGAATTTTTTGGTATAAGAAAATGGCTGCCAGCTGTCATAGCGGCGCCATCTTGGATTTTTTGCTAAATTCCGTATAAGAATACCTAGACAGTTGGTTTCTTCAGGAAAGTTATATGAATCAGTGGGAAGAATTGGTGGCACGAAGTGTTCCGAAGGTAGCCGAAGGTGACACGGAGTGTTACGAAGGAAGGCGAAGGTGGCACAAAGTATTCCGAAAGTGATACGAAGTGTTCCGATGGTAGCCGAAGGTGTTGGAGAACAATTTTTTCCGGAGAAAAAATTTTTCTCGGAGATACAGCTGAGAGAATATAAACCACTACACTCTCCTGTATTTTGTGGGTTTCGTGTGGAGTATTTTTTTGTATGATTTTTTACATTGAAAATATGGGTTCCACACGAAACGAACGAAAACGTCAAAGTGTAGTTTTACATTTTCTCTTAGCTGTAACTTTTTTTGTGAGAAAATTTTTTTTCGGAGAAATTTTTTTTCTAAGAAAATTTTCTTTTCTGAGAAAATTTTTTTGAAAAAATAGAAATTTTTTCAACAACTGAAAACTTCCAAAACGACTGATATCACAACAAAAACCTCTTAAAAGGTAAAGTGTGACGCAGCCCGAAAGTCCGCTTCCAAAATTAATAATATCGCTTGAGGTGACGCTGTCGCTGATAATACGCAGAAGTTTGTTTGAATGAAATCTTGGGTTCAAAGTTTTAATTTCCTGAAAAAATTACAGCTTTTTTTCAAAACAAAATTACGTTGTGTTAAAAAAAATGCGTCACAAATGCCGGACCCAACGACGAAATAATTTTTCTGTACCTTCAGTTTTTGCGCTGCAAAAATTTGACTTTTGCTTGTTATTGCGTAGGCTGTTTAAGATAAATTTAAATTTTTGCGTGTAAAAACTGTAAGTATTGAAAAATTTTTCCGCTGGTGACGGCTTTGTGACGCAATTTTTTTTAACAAAACGTAATTTTGTTTAAAAAAAAGCTGTAATTTTTTCAGGAAATTAAAACTTTGAACACAAGATTCCATTCAAATAAACTTCTGCGTATTATCAGCGACAGCGTCACCTCAAGCGATGTCATTAATTTTGGAAGCGGACTTTCAGACTGCGTCACACTTCACCTTTTAAGAGGTTTTTGTTGTGACTTCATAATTAAATTGGAATTTTGTGGAAAAGTGTTTAATTTAAGGAAGGATAGTAAGTGTTTCGTTACAGGGGAAGTCAAAATTTAGCTGTATATATGGCTCCGCAATCTACGAAAAAAATCCTTTTCATCTTTGTTCAATCGAAAACGCTCTTTTAATCATATTTTTATATAAGAGAAAACTACAAATTTCATGAGCTCCTCTCTCAAATTTGTTTACATAACATTTTTGTAAGTATACGGGTCAAAATATAAGGAATTGTTCACCACGGGCAGAAACTTTACGTTGAATATATAACAGCACTGAGAGTAATTTTAATAGTTTGCTCTGATTTGTCGAAATACATAGCCGTTTTGGATGAACAATATGAAGTATGTTTTTCTGTTTAATCAAAAAAAAAAGAAATTTTATAAAAAGGTGTGTGGTTGCGTGTTTCGATTAAACAAAGATGAAAAATATTATGCTTTATTAGGGTGGACCTTAATATTTCATTTTGTTTGTATATGTATATACACATACACACTCTCGATGAGAATTTTCATATTCGTGTGTTTTATTTACCTCAGCGCTACGCGCTACGGCAAACAAACACACACTCATAAAAATTCTCATCTCGAGAGTGTATATACAAACTCAATGAAATATTTTGTTTTCCGCCCTTATAAAGCAAGATACTATAATTTGTTGAAGAAATGAAATATTTATGAACTATTTGAATGTAAAATCACAACTGCAAATTGGTGATAATAATTAGAAAATTTGAGAGAACCTGTATGTTATGCACAATCTCTGAACGAATGCATTCGTTTCTCTACAAAATTTGAATTTGAAAAAAACTGTCTAAAGTACTGAGCCTATGTGTGAATTGTGAGTTGAAGAAGACTTAAAACCAGAGACTTGATATGGCGGCTGGGTTCCCCAGATAGACTAAAAATGTGTCATCACCATTTCGTCACCATACAAAATACAAAGAAAAATTTCTCCACATGACAATTTGTTTCATCAGATTTATAGTCTACCACATGACAATTTGTTTTATCAGATTTATAGTCTATGTGGGGAACCCAGCCGCCATATCATGTCTCTGCTTAAAACACATAAAAAGGGAAAGTTTTAATTTGGTTGCATGTCTCCAGGTAATTAAGACTGTTGAAACAATCAATAAAATTTGTCCATCCAAATTAGTGAATGCAGACAACCATGTGAACAATAAGAAAATCCGCCAAGTTATCAAGAAGCTGAAAATCAAAAAATCTCCAGGCCTGGATGGTATTCCAAACATATTGCTCAAATGACTACCACAGGTAGCAGTTGAGTTTTTAACTAAACTAATCAATACGTGCATCGACAGATGTTACTTCCCAAGACAGTTCAAGTCAGCGAAGGTGGTTCCAATACTTAAGCCTACAAAAGACCCAAAAAACGCGTCAAGTTATAGACCAATCAGTTTATTGAGTTCCATTGGGAAAATCCTCGAGAGGGTTTTAAGAGACAAACTGAACGAGTTTTTGACTAATCAGTCAATTATTAAAGATGAGCAATTCGGTTTTAGGGAAGAACACTCAACAGTCCAACAAATCCGCCGATTAGTCAACATCATCACTAACAATAAAAAAAGTCGAAAATCGACCGGCATGATTTTTGTTTGTTTGTTTGTTTAGAGTGGGCGGAGAGGATCTCCTGCACCTAAGCCTCTGTTGGGCCTGTTGTGCTCACCCACATTGGATTACCTACAACCTACTTGTGCGATTAAGGTACTCCAATATATTGCTGGGCGGTATGCTCCAGATAATGTTGTGCGGGAGTATATATGCCCCTAGGGCTTTGGCTCTTGCTGTGATATAAGCAGGGCAATTGCATAGAAAGTGCTCAGCTGTTTCTATATCACCACATTTACTACAGAGATTACTATTTGTCAAGCCAATTGTGAAGAGGTGCTTGTTAAGATGACAGTGCCCCGTTAGGATAGAAGTGACTCTTCTAATGTTGTTCCTGCTCCACGAGAGTAGGTATTTGGAGTTTTTAGTGTTAATTTTGATACGGGTCTTGGATTGCCTGGCGTGGTCGACTGAGTTCCAGTGTTTCGTGAGTTTGTCGTTTTTCCACTTGTTGATAAGGTTTTTGAAAAATGCAGGTGGAGCTTTAAGTCTTGGCTCTGGGCCCGTGACCTGTTCTGCCGCTCCAGTTTTAGCTAGTTAATCAGCTATTTCATTTCCATGGATTTTACTGTGCCCAGGTACCCAAGTCAAGATGACTTGATTTTTTAAAGCGAGGGATTGTATTCTTTCTCTGCACTCAAGTACGATAGCTGAGCAGATTTTGTAAGCGCTTAGAGCTTTCAGTGCGCCTTGACTATCCGAGCAGATATAGATCAATTGATTTTGAGAGTTTTGGTCAAGCGTCAATTTGCTGCATTGGCCTATTCCGAAGGTTTCTGATTGGAAGATTGTCGCTATGGAGCCAAGAGGGATCGATCTGGCTGTTAGGGTTTGTTGACAGTGAATTCCTACACCTGCACGGTCATCTAATTTGGATCCATCCGAGTACAACGTCAGACAGTTGTCCTTACCTATGACCGTGTCATTTGCCCAGTCTTCCCGTGTTGGGAAACATACTTTAAAGGCCTTCCCAAAACGATACTTAGGGGGGATTGCGTCATGTGGCATTTCAAAATTTGGATTTTCTGTGGTCATAATATTCCATAGTTTAGCATGTCCGAGATTATTCTTGTTCAGAAGGGATAGCTGGTGTAATCTTACACAATCTGCTCTGGCCACGGATTCAATATAGATGTGTGATGGTTCTATATTTAGCAGGGCCTCCAGAGCAGCCGTGGGTGTTGACTTCATTGCACCTGTAATACTTATCAGTGCAAGTCTTTGTATTTTGGCGAGTTTTTTCTGAGTGGTGCCAATATGACAACGCGGCCACCAAACGAGTGCAGCGTATGATAACATAGGCCTCACAATAGCTGTCTAAATCCACAGCAGAATTTTTGGGCTGAGCCCCCAGTTTCTGCCAATGGCACTACGACACATCCACAGTGTGGCTAGTGCTTTTCGAATACGAGTTTGAGGTCAAGGATGATTCCTAGGAATTTAACCCATGGAGAAAGTATGATCGCCGTGCCAAATAAAATTGGAGCTCTGAAGCCAGAGATTTTCCTTTTTGTAAAAAGTAGGAGTTTAGTTTTATCCGTGTTGACCACTTGGTGATTTTTTCTACACCACCTCTCAACTAGTTTGAAAGCCGATTGCATTAGGTCACACAGAGTGCTTACACATAGACCGACTAGCAGGATTGTTAGGTCGTCAGCGAAGCTTTGGGAGAAGTATCCTGAGCAGTGGTGGTAGAACTCCACCTTGTGGGCACCCTTTGCGAGTAAGAACTATTACAGATGAAGAGCCAATTTTTGCTGAGACTATTCTAGTGCTTAGCATAGCGTAAATCCAACTCGTGGTAGTAGAGTCTGCTTTGTGTTCGTAACATGAGTTGGTTATAGATGAGTATTCCATATTACTGAATGCATTGGATGGTGCCTTAGGTGTCTGTCCACTAGCTTTTCTAGGGCTTTAAGTAAGAACGAGGTAAGACTGATTGGTCGAAAAGCTTTGGCTAGGGTGTAAACCAGCTGCCCAAGTTTCGGGATGAAGACTACTCTAGTGCCTCTCCAGACCCGAGGTATATGAATTAGGCTGATGCTAGCTATAAACAACTCATACATTACATCCAGTGTGTGATGAATACTTTTCTGCAATAGTAGAGGAGTAATTTCATCTTCCCCGCAGATTTGAGAGGGATGAAGGATTCTATAGCCCAGGCAATTTTATCTTTAGTGACAATATTTTCCGCAACTTTCCTGTCTCCCACTGATAGAATGTTATTAGGTTTGGAGATGGCATCATTTAAGCTGTTCATAGGAAATGAACCCGGAAAATGAAAGTCTATTAAATGTTCCAGAAGAGAAGATTCATCATCTGTAAATTCACCAGATGGCAATTTCAAAGTTCCGATTGAGCAGTGAGGATCTTTCGCCATGGATTTAACTAAATGAGTTGTTGCTGATTGTGAATTTATTGAGGAATAAGCTTGTTTGAGCAATGATCTTTGATTGGATCGGATCGCTTTATTGTAATTTCTCTGTGCGATGCGTTTGAGCATAGCTGAGGATTGATCCTGAGCGTTGCCATTTGCATGTGGTTGCCTCGGTTTCGCTCGATTAAAGGCCTTCCTTAGTTCCTTCCTGAGTTTTTGATCTCAGTAGTGAAGAAATAGGCCGATCGGCTAGCTTTGATGACTTTTTCAGGGCAGGCGGCTTTAAAGCTTCCTACTATGGCGTTAGTGAGATCATTTGCAACTTTATCTTGTTCCGATGTGGAATTGATTTTTACGACTCTCGGTACTGTCCTCGAGAGGTGTGAATCGAATAAGTCGCAATCGGTACTTTTGGAATTCCTAAATTTGGCAAATTCGATGTGGTCCGTGTTTATGTGAAAAGTAATGCATCTGTGGTCAGAGACGAGTATTTTGTTGGTTACCTTACAGCCTTTAATTAGATGGGCAATATGGGAGGAGGATAGGGTAATGTCGATGACTTCTTGTCTGGTGGACGTAACAAAAGTTGGTTCGTTGCCGATGTTTGACACTATTAAGTTGGATGTTAGAATGTAATCCAAGAGGGCATCTCCCTGGGGATTGCAGTTCGTACTGCCCCAGACAATGTGGTGAGAGTTGGCGTCACACCCTGCAATCAGCGGCATGTTACGAGCCTTACTGTAATTTACCAGATCGATGAATGTTCGCGTCGGTGGTAGCAGATTTTTATCATAAGGCATGTATACTGATGCTACGATTGTTCTATGAACATTTCCATTTATTTTAAGTTTGAGAATAGCGGCCGTTAGGTCGCCCATACAGAATTGTCTGAGGGGTAGTATGTCACAATTTTTTGAAGTAAGAATGCAGATTCGGATTTTTTCTAAGCCAATATGACTGATTATATTGGACCTACGTGGGTCTAAGTTGCTTACCATGTTCTTTTTAGTAAACGGTTCTTGAACAAGAACGACAAAATTGTTGGAATCAAGAGACAACTTGTTTATCTCTGCAGCCGCAGCTTTATTATGTTGTGAATTTATTTGAGCGAAGGAAAATTTTTTGTTCGACATCAATTACCACAGTAGAGAGATGCATACCAAGTTTACTTGGACGAGTCTAATCGCTTTAAGATTTAATTTGTTTTTTAGATGTTTAGGCCTCACTTTACTCGCCATGTGAAGTTTTAAATTGGTACAGCAGCGACATAAGAAGACCGGGGTTTGTGGTGAAAAAGAAGCGATTTTATACGAGTGTAATTTGGTGAAAAAAAGATGCGATTTTATTCGAAAGTAATTAACAAATGTATAAGTGCCCGATAGGCTCATAAATTTAGTTGTAATTAGCATTATTAGAGTTCAAGTTTATTTTAATTCTAGTCATACCACAGTAAGGCCGGAAACCCAAGTCTCGTAGTGCTGGGATAGTGTTATCAACAATGCCGATAATCCATTGTTGGCGACCATTTTGGGTTTTAGATCGGCTGTACAATTTCCAGTTGCTGGTATCCAATGTTGGGTTTTGAGTGGCAATGATGTTGAAGAAATCGTTCGGCTCAGGTGCCGGAACTTGGATTGTCAAAGAGGCTCTAGCCAGAACGGGTGGTGGGCCAGAAACTACCGTTTTTATTTTAGCTCCTTGCCAGAGGCCATCCAGAGTAGGTATGGTTGCTACTACCCAGTCTCTGGTTACTGCGTCGGCGCAGATGAGGCGGAATCTACCGCGGTCTAGACCCGAGCTCTCAAAGCGAAGGTTAGCATCCGAGAATAACGCTCTTGAGATGCTGCTGCTCAGTGCCTTGCCTTGGGTGTCAGTAAAAGTATTTACTCCCTCCATATCAGGAAGAATGTCTACTACAAAGGCTTCTTCCTTAGCCACTACGGCCGCCATTGAAAACATCTTGAGCACCGATTTGAACTTTTTGATCGGATTGGGTTCTTCTACTTGCGATAATTCGAGTTTTCTCTTTGAAAAGGTTGGTGTGGAAGTTTTAACTTGACTTTGATCGATATTGTTCTGACAACTATCTGGAGAAGTTATTGGTTCGGTGTTGCTCACAATGATAGTTGCTTCTCGAGGTAAAGTTGGATGAATTCCGTGAATTGTTTGGCTACGAACTTCTGATTCACTTGTGCTGAGTAACGAATCGAATGTACGATTTGGTTTAATTGTGTTACCACTGCCGGTGCGTACAGGTGGTGGTACGTATTTTGCTTGATGTTCTACCGACAGGTCGTTAAACTCACTTGAGATGTTATGAATTGTACAGTCCAAGGACGGAGGTGAAGAATTTTCTAGAACAGCAACGTCACCTTCTAAAAGCTCGTTTTCAAGTTCTTCTTCGGAATTGTCGTAGCTGCGACCAGAGGACGTAGACATGACCTTAATCTCATTCCAATTATTAGTCTGGAACAATCGGGAGTTAGAGATAAATAATTTTTCACGCTTTTGTGGTGAGGTTAGGTTAAGCTTACGTTTTTCGTGAAGTCTCTTCAGTAAATGCGATGACGAGTTGGCTACGGCCTTTATTTTACTGGTTTTAATTAGGTCACAGTGAAATGAAACCAATTGCTGGAGTATAAATTGATGTCGTACGTGGGTTTATATTTTTGTGAACTGCAAAATTCCACGCGCTTTGATGAACCGTTGTCACCTTTATGCTTGACGATCGAAATGTGAATGTGTTTCGATAGTGAAACGGATACGTATAACATGCGAGTTATAGATTAATTCGATAGAGAATTTGTGTGTAGAAAACGAAATGTAAACATAATTCTTACCAGCGTTTAAGTACGCTTTTGTACTGTGAGTAATGATATGCTGCCAAGTGGGTAATGATGAGCAATAACCAACTATCGACGTGTGTAAGGGAGCCCAATTGTCTAAGTGATGGAAGGGTGTGACGTCATGGCCGCACGGAACATTATAGTGTATGTTCAGAGTTTTTGCCAGCCGGAAAGCACTTAGTTTGAAGGAAAATATTACCCAAAATGACTCTTTTTTCCAAAGTATAGGATACACCTGGTAAATTATCACTATGGGGACTCTTCCTTGCCTCTAGATACGTAATTACTTAGATGAAACTTCCTTTTATAATCGTTAAAACTCAGAGCAAAATCGTAACACGTCCGCCTTCAACGACTACTACTACTACTACTACTACTACTGCCGGCATGATCCTCATTGACATGGAAAAAGCGTTCGACACCGTCTGGCATGATGGACTGTTGTACAAGCTATCGAAATTCGACACACCAATATACCTTATCAAACTCATAGCATCATTCCTAAGGGATCGAACCTTCGTCGTGGACGTCAATGGGAAAAAGTCTTCTCCGAAACCAATGCCAGCCGGTTTGCCCCAAGGGTCGGTTTTATCCCCATTATTGTGGACAGCTTTCACGTCCGACCTGAAAATTCCACCGGAATGTACTGCTGGATACTACGCTGATGATACTGCCATAACACCATCAGCCAAACAATCGAACAAAATCATCAGAACACTGGCGAAAGGATTGGAGCGGCTTCACAACTACTTCACGAAATGGAGAATTAAAATCAACGGCGACAAGACCCAAGCCATATTGTTCAAGTTCAACGCATCGAAAAGAAGAAACCCATCGATACCACTCATGTTTAATTCCTCGGAGATTCAGCTGCGGAAAGAAGTCGAATATCTGGGCATGAAGATTGACGAAAAAATGAACTTCAACTCTAATACGGAATCACGTACAACAAAAGCCATTAATTGCTTAAAGGCATTGTATCCGCTGATGCACGGCCGATCCAAACTGTCCACAACGAATAAGCTGATTATCTATAAGTCAGTTATCAGACCGAAAATCACCTATGCGTCACCAGTGTGGTCGGATATGAGTCAATATAATATGGCGAAACTACAGATCGCACAGAATAAAATATTGAAGACCATTCATGGCCTTCCAAGGAGATTTCCTACGAAAGCTCAACACGACATCGCGGGAATTGATTTGATGAGAGACCACATACTGCAACAAACAGAAAAATTTTTCACCAAATGTGACTCATCCGCTTATGTCCTGATTCGTCAACTTGCTATGAATGGAGCATATGGAACTAACGTTACAACCACGTAAAAAACTACACTTTTCTATTTGTCCTTTGATATATTGATTTTGTTTTTGTTTGTTTGTTAATTTATTTATACTTTGATTCAGAGATTATTTTGCTTAGCCGTTTTTATCTCAATTCTAAAGATTAGATCTGCAGTAGTTCGTGCAGACGAGAAGTTTTTCTTGATTTCCTGTGGAAGATAAAGTGATAGTTAGTGAAGAATCTTTAAGATTGAGCTCGACAATAATGTATTTTAGACGCTTTGCTAATACCGAATAATTGAATAAAGGCCAGATTATATATGTAAGACTTCATAACAATTGAATACATTTTTGTATCTATTCACGAAATAGTTTTAACAAAAAACCTACTTTTTTTAATTTAAATGCAATTTTGATTTTTTTTTTTTTTTTTTGAAAGTACAAAGTTCAAGTCACCATTTCCATCTAAATGTTATTTTCCTCCATCATTTTTCTCCCTCTCTTCTAGTCTTTCGATGATTTTGCTCTCATAGTCTTCCGCGGACCTTGCTACTAAACCAGTTATTCCAAACGTCCACAATTCGGTCTGTAAGCGCACGAGAGAAAAATTTTTTAATTTTTTCAATTTAGCAATCTGTTTCACAATTTTTACCACTCCCTGCATCACATCTTTTGCTGTAGAGAACTTTCGTACGATTTTCAAGACTTCTTCGGCTTCTTTTGCAGGCAATTTTGCTCTGATTTCTCTTTCTATTTCTGCCGGGTCATCAGTCTTATTGAACAAATCTGTCCACTGTTCTTTGCTCAAACGATTGTTGCCCAACCAAAAGAAAGTAACAAAAAAGTCAGCCTAAATGTATTCGTTAAAAGGTTTTTTAGACATTTTCTTAATCAAGTGAAATAATTCTTCAAATCCTTACAAATCCTGTTGTGGATTCTGGAAATTTTTTTAATTCTTGGAAAATTCCACGCAGCATGTCAACCGTTTTTTTGTGATACCAGGTAGATTCGACAGTTGGTTGCACATTGTATTGATATCCTCATCGGTCATTCCCAACGTAGTATCATTGTCTTCATTGGAAATTGCGGCACCGTAACACAACTGCAGTTCACAAAATATTTATTTCCCATATAATAAAACGAGCTTTGAACGAAAAAATTAACCTGCACACAACAAAACGCAACGATGAGTAAATACAACTTTTGCATAATTTTTTTTCTTGTGGAAAGAATTCCTTTTTATTTGAAATAAATTTTTTTTAAAACGATTATGTTGTCCGCTTTGAAACTCTTCTTTTAACACTAAAAAGCAAATTGCCTTATATATTTGCGGAGCGAAATCAAACTTTGCGATATACTTTGACCTTAAAGTCTGCAAATTTTGAGTTTTATCTTTCATTACCTAATTTTGAGGCACTATGGATGTCATAAGATCACCAGACTGTGTACATTTCCCTCGCCAGTTTATTTAATAATTATCAAAGCTATTTGTGAGTAATTTCTCAAAAAAAAATTATGGATAATCAACGACTTGTATTGCCGTACACCGGCAAGGGAACTAACAAATAGGGAATGCAATATCGTATCGTTTTTACGATAACGGTACGATATTTGAAATCTCAATATTAATTTCCGATATTGAGAAGATTATATATGAAACCACATCATGCTCGGAGCGGTAGCGGAGAGCGTGACGCAGTCCCCACACCCAAAAAAAACATCCACAAACCCAAAAACCTCCATACAAAAAACCTTTGGGACAAGACACGATGTATAGGCCAACTTTTGAGTTTTTTCCCCTCGCCCCCCTCCCCCTCCAAATTATTTAAAAAAAAACTACGTCGCAGCAGCTTTCCAACAAGCCCACACTCATCAAAATCGGTTGAAAACGATTGTTGTGTGTTGTGTGTGTCAACGATCTATCTATCCATGTCTCTAGGTACGTATCTATCTACTTTTTTTTTCTCGAGAACCGCCCGAGCGATTTCCTTAAAATTTTCAGAGAAATTTCAGGGAAAATTCTGGAAAAGCCGTGGCATGTGGAAAAGTGGTCAAAGTGGTAATGCTCGAAGTTTTCGTATTTTTGCTCCGAAGTGACTATAGCTAGAGAGTTGATTTCTTCGGGAGTTTGGTCAGGAAAATTTTTTGGGATCTTAAGAAAATGGCTGCCAGCAGTCAAACTGTCGCCATCTTGAATTTTCCCAAGCAATAAATTAGGTTTTTTTTGTTTTCGAATTTTAGCTTCGGAATGATAATACTTAGAGAGTTGGTTTCTTC
>CM055403.1:118551482-118568255 GCA_029228625.1 Pseudolycoriella hygida | reverse complement strand
AGGTCATGCAATGGAGCTTTCTAGGTTTAAGGGATTATTAAGGATTTTTGTGGATTTCTCTAGCACTTTTCAACTTCCATCAGATTTTTTGATATTTTTCGATTATTCTCGACATGAGTCAGGTCATGCAAAGGAGCTTCCTAGGTTTAAGGAGCGGCGAATCGGAAGCCTATTGATATGTTTGAGACATCGCTTCTGTAGGACCTGAAGCTGTTTCGAAGCTGTCTTATTCGCTGTGTCCCAAGCAGCTGGTAAGTAGTTAATATGGGAATGTGCAAGTGCAAAATAAATCTTAAGTAACACCGACTTGGGGAGTAGCTTTTTAAGTTTGCACAACACCCCACTTACTGCTGACAGTTTGCTACACAGATTCGCTAGGTGTGCATTCCAAGTCAGGCCGGAATCAAGTAGAAGTCCAAGATATTTGAACTCGTCTACAGCTACAATGGAGTTGTCACCAATTGTAACTTTCTCAATTTGAGATGTGCTCTTGGCTTTATAGTGCATGGCTTTCGTTTTCTTGACATTAAGAGTAAGATTGTTGTGGTCTAGGTAGTCCTGTATGGTCAAGATGTCACAGTTCATTGTGGTTGTATTTGAATTAATCGATTGAGAAGAATAAAAGACCGCTGTGTCATCTGCAAAGAGTGATGCCGTCCGAGATATGGGAAGTCTATAAATATCATTGATGTAAATAAGAAACAGAAGTGGGCCAAGAACACTTCCTTGCGGGATACCTATACTTGTTTCATTAAGTGCACTTTTGATGCTACCTAGTTCCACACAATTCTTTCTGTCCGTTAGATAGCTAAGTAGGAGGCCAAGCGCGTTGCCTCTTATTCCGGCTGACTCAAGTTTAAGAATTAGAATGTCATGATCCACGCAGCCAAAGGCTTTTTGCAGGTCTAGGAAAATAGCACTAATTTCTAACCCGTCATCAATGTCTCTAAACATCCTGTTCAGTAGGCCCTGCTGTGTGCTGTGTGTGTGCCCGAGTTTTCTCGAAACCCATACTGCCTATCATAGAAAAATTTGTTCTTATTCAGAAAGGATGGAATCCTCTTATAAATTAATGACTCAAATATCTTGTTCAGAGTTGGAAGTATGGATATTGGACGATAATTGCTCGCATTTGACTTATCTCCATCCTTGAATAGGGGTACTATCTTTGCAACCTTAAGACATTGCGGATATGTGGACGTAAAAATTGATAGGTTAGCAATATTGGTTAGTATTGGCATAATTTCGACCGCACATTCTTTTAACGTGCGAGCTGAGATATCGTCGAAACCGACGGCTTTATTGCTGTCTAATCGATTAATCATGTTAAGAACTTCGTGCTCATGAAACGGTTCAAGAAAGATGCTATTGTCCACGGAACGGAGGGTACGGTATTTATTAAAGTAAGCAACACCTTTAAACTTTTTTGCGGTATTTCTCCCAACCTCTGATAAAATTGTCGTTTAAAGCACTTGCCTTGGAAGCCTCATCATACACTAAATTCCCATCATGAATTATTTTTTCGATCCTGCTCGATTTCCTAGACCGCCCTAGAACTTCGTTAATCTTCCTCCATGTCTTTTTGGGGTTGTTCGCATTTTCAAATTTTCGATCATAATACTTAGCTGAATAGAATTCCTCCCACATAGATCGATACTGATTAGATAAGCGAAGCTGACTCTTCATGGACCAGTCATTCTTATACCTCGGGCGCTTTGACTTTTTATAGAGGTAATTATTCTCTTCAATGATCGCTAATAAGTGACTATTCATCCATGGACATAGTTGGCGTTTAGACTTGGTTTTCTTATTAATAGTCATGACCGTTGTAGATGCGTCATATACGGAGTTGAAATGCGTCCATGTATTTATTTAGATCATTAAATCGACTGTGATGTAGGCTCGTCAACGAATTTAGAAGCATTGTGCGCATGTTGTTGAAATCAGAAGATTTTTTTTTTGAAGTGATTGGATACAATTCCGTGGCAAAGAAGGGCAACTGAGATACATGGCTGAATGATCACTGAAGCCGACATCAATCGTAGCATTTTTAACAGTTATTTTGTCAGTGAAATTGGAAATGACATGATTGTTTGAATCTATTCGTAAGCTCAATGTTAAATTCATTGACATCATGATAACTGTAGTTAGTGACATTAAGGGCCAGCACGTCAGATAAATGATTGTTCATGGGGAAAAATTATTTAATTTGAAAAATCTTTAATTGGAATATGAAACGGTGCAGGATCACGCACTCTACTCTCTACTCACCCCATCGCGAACCACCCCGCTATTCTCGCTTGATTTCAATTCTTTATCTAGGCAGATGTCACCTTCAATCTTGGTGAGATCCGTATGAGGTAGTATACGAATAATTTTCGAGTTGTCACTTGGCCCTCTCTTGTTCATATTATTCATGGACGACGCTACTAAAGTATTCTCTGCTTCAGTTTACCTAATGTATGCTGACGACTTGAAAATTTTCATGAGAATTAAAAATGTTCTTGACGCAAGTGCTCTTCAATGTGACTTGAATAGGTTTCTACAATGGTGTAAAATCAACCAACTTTATTTGAACGTTGATAAGTGTAAGGTAATCTGCTTCACTCGAAGGAGATCCAAGATTGAGTTTGGTTACAATATCGATGATGTTACGTTGACTCGTGTCAAGGTAATTAAAGATTTGGGAGTCCTCTTGGACCTAAAACTGACGTTCAGTAAACACATCGAATATATAATTGCAAAAGCTTACTCAATGCTTGGCTTTGTTATGAGAACTTGTAAGCAATTTAAAAATATTAAAACTTTAAAAAATATATACTTTGCCTATGTCCGTTCTTACTTAGAATATGTTTCAGTTGTTTGGCATCCTTATCAAGACATATTTGTTGACAGAATTGAATCAATTCAGAAAAAATTTTTGATGTACGCATTGAGGTGGACGGTGAAGCGGGATGAAAACCACAAGCTTCCGCCATATATTGAGAGATGCGAATCGATTAACATCGAAACACTCGCCCGACGCAGAATCAATGCCTGCGCACTTTTTGTATCCGATCTGATGAATGGAACCATCGACGCACCTAAAATCAAAAGCAAGATCATGCGAAATTCCAGACCCACTTGAGCTGATGATCTTCTCGTAGTTGACAAACACAGGACTAAATATGGTCTTTATGAGCCTATCAATAACATGTGCATGGCATTTAATCGCTTTTCATTGCTGTGGTTTCAAAACATATCACGTGAATCGTTCAAGTCGACTATTAGGAAATTAAAAATCACAAATAAACTAAATGGTAAGATCAGAATCTCATAAACTGAACCTTTGGTTCTCAATCCAATCAAAAGCTGATTAGTCAATTGGGTCTCACGACACTCAAATGTAACTCTAAGTCACGTCGACTTGTGCAAAAACCGCTAGTCTAGACGACTAGTTTCCGCTAATCCTTTTTATTTCAGGTGGCTACACGAGGTGGCGGTGCTTGATGGAACGACGGGCTATTTTCATTTCCAATTTTCTATTTTCGTCTAATTTCAATTGATGCTGTTTTAATTGTATAACAACTAAAAATAAAGTAATTTTGACGATGGGCAGGGGTGACTGCTGACTCCGACGGGTCGACTGGGTCGGCAACTCACTTCCGGACCTGCTCTTCATTTATGTTTTTTTTGTGTTAAGCTAATTTATTGTTATTATTATAATTAATTATAAATAGTTAGGAGGCTTCGGCCATTGATGCATTAAATAAATAAATAAATATTAATTTAAGTGTTCTGTGACCTCATGCAGAGCAATAACAATTGGATCATGTGAGAAAAATTTAAGGAAATTGTTCTAATTTGGCCAGAACTGACTTCATTTCGATTTCTATTGACCCTTTGTACAGTTTTAGAAGTTATTTCAGGAAATCCACTTAAAATATTTTGGTATTTTGATGTGGGTGAAGTTAGCACAACTCAATATTTAAGACAAATTGAGATAAGTTGAGATAAATTGAGACGAATTGAGATGAAATTGAGATGCAATTAAGATGAACTGAGATGATTTGAGGTGGAACTGAGACGAATTGAGATGAAATCGAGATGCAATTAAGATGAACTGAGATAAATTGAGATGAAATTGAGATGAATTGAGATGAACATCTCCCTACAATTTACAAATCTCGTTGGTGTTCATCTGCGTTAGTTTGTTTTATACTCGCGTTCCATCTCTATTCTTCGGAAAAACCTCATTTTCACGCAAGGCCTTATATTAGAAGGTTGCGCCACAAAAATCTATACAATCGCCATCTGAAGTATCAAAGGAACGCATCCGTTTATAGAATCCAAAGGATCATGATGCAAACTTAAAAAACTTTAATATAAAGGATACGAAATGGACATTATTCATGACAAATGAGAAAAGGAATTTCGAGTGCCGATGCTTAGAACAGTCAATTTTAAATATGAACTAGCATTTTTACTCGGGCTTCGCCCGGGATATGGCTTTAAAAACTTATACAAATTGTTCGGTTACTTATACCATTATTGTTTTAAACTTCAAACAGTTACCTATATGATCAGTTTTTGAGCAAAGAAAAGGACCATCTAAGCCAATTTTGAAGAAAAAAAATCGGCTGGGTGATCTTCAAAATTACTTGTTCGACAGTCTCTGCGTCGTATTTAGGCGCATAACTTGTCAACCAACATTAGAGCCAAGAAAATTTTTGAAAATATCATACAAAAAGTCAATTTTCCTTTTGATATTAGCCCATTTCTTTAAATTCCCAAAAATCAGAAACTTTAATCTTGCTGGAAATTTGTCAAAACTATGTCTTATAGCTTAAAAGAGTCACACAGAGTCACCTCTTTCAGTTCTGACTCCTAATTATTTACTAATTGTTTTTGTGCTAGAGCCGACAAACAGACCAACTCAGAGCTCTAGGTTGGACCCATCTACACTTGTAGTGGGCAACAATGCTCCGCTGAGTTTTCTTAACATCAATGCAAAAACATATTTTTTGGGGTCGACCTTTGGGCCAGCCTATTTGCTAGGGACAGGCATTGGATCGATACATCCAGGACAACAATATTTTCCCTTATTTTCTCTTCAACACAACACAAAAACCTCATCATTAAAGAAATATCCATGATAAACCACCAAGTCACGTAGCGTGAGTTAGGCCCATACAATGGTCCCTACCAGTCAGAACTACTAAGCCGATTGTAACCAATTTTTTTTTGTTTTCCGTAAGTCCGTATATTTCATTCAAAACCTTGAGAAGAGATTTCTGCGCTAATTTCGTGCAGATGTAAGCGAAAAAGTTTTATTAACCATCCGAAAACATCGTTTTCTAAAATCGTGGTGATTATTTTTCGAGTTATTTTTGTAGCAAATGTTGTGTATACTTGCATTCCTTTTTAGACTTGTTGGAGTGTCGTAAGTTTCGATTGTTTAATTTTATTTTATAATCTTTCTTTGAAGATATTTCTGTTCAAATATCTGTTGAAACATAATAAAATGAATTTTTTTGTTAAAGCCAGACGATCGTAGAACCAGCCTTGGAACTAAAGATGACACCCATAAGATGTTCCCCTCAACATTTTTATTAATACCACAAAAAGAACTTGAACTTCTTAAAACAACCACATATTATACCGTTTTGATGCAATATATGAAAGATGCATCCATCTGCACCTCACTACACCTTACTATACCTTAGTGCACCTGACTACACCACCTCATTGCATTTCGTTGCACCTCATTACACTTCACTGCACCTTGATGCACTGAACTACACCTCACTGAAACTCACTACACCTTACTGTGCCTTGGTGGACCTGACTCCACCTTGATGCATTTTACTGCACCAAAATGCAGTACGAGGCACTAAGGTGCATCATGGTATAGTAAGGTGCACCAAGGTGCAGTAAGGCGTAGTGCGGTGTACCAAGGTGTAGTGAGGTACAGTGAAATGCAGTGAGCTGCAGTAAGGTGTAGTGAGGTGCAGTGAGGTGTAGTGCAGTGAGGTGTAGTGCAGTGAGGTGTAGTGAGGCATAGTGCAGTGAGATGTAGTGTAGTGAGATGCAGTGAGGTATAGTGTGGTGCACTGAGGTGTAGTGTAGTGAGGTGTAGCGAGGTGCAGTGAGGTGTAGTGTAGTGATGTGCAGCAAGGTGCAGTGACATTTTGGATTTTATATTATAGAAATATCATTGACTGACTTATTGTTGGGCTCCGGCCCGTTAGTTAGCTCAAGTGACGTTGCCACTATCTGGAGAATAGACGCTTTCTCTAGTACTTCTCAGCTTCTCTTAGTATTTTTAACGGATTTGGTTCGCTTGCCGCTTGTAACTTAACTTTTGTGAGAAATGTACAGAATTGTACAGACAAAGTTTGGTTCGCTTGCCGCTTGTAACTTAACTTTTGTGAGAAATGTACAGAATTGTACAGACAAAGTGAGTCGAGATGTACACATCACAACTCAACTCAATTCATCACAACTCAACTCAATTCATCACAACCCAACTCAATTCATCATAACTCAAGTCAATTCATCACAACTCAACTTAATTCATCACAACTTAACTCAATTCATCACAATGCAGCCCAATTCATCACAACTCAACTCAATTCATCTGGAGAATAGACGCCTTCTCTAGTACTTCTCAGCTTCTCTAAGAATTTTTAACGGATTTGGGTTGCTTGCCGCTTGTAACTTAACTTTTGTGAGAAATGTACAGAATTGTACAGAAAAATTGAGTCGAGATGTACACATCACAACTCAATTCATCACAACTACACTCAATTCATCACAGCTCAAGTCATCACAACTCAACTCAATTCATCACAACTCAACTCAATTCATCACAACTCAACTCAATTCATCACAACTCAACTCAATTCATCACTACTCAACTCAATTCATCACAACTCAACTTAATTCAATCGTCTGAACTGATATAAAGTAATATTATATTTAGATGAAATTGAGACAAATTGAGATGAATTGAGATGAAATTTAGATGAATTGAGATGAAATTGAGATGAATTGAGATAAATTCAGATGAATTGAGATTGATTGAATTGAGTTGTGCTAACTTCACCCACATGTATTTTGTCCCGAGTCGGACATCCAATCTCTTTTATTGGATTTTCTTAACAAAATGTCGATTTAATAAACAATCTTGCTACAGGATTTGCAAATTTCGTTTTTGTCACTAACAACAAAAATGTTGGTACATTGCAAACGAATTTGCAAATCTTGTTGCCTTGCATGAGGCTACAAAACACTACAATTTTGGTGATTTCTGTATGAAACATCAACATATTTTCTATTCACAATACACTTCACTTATATTAACACCCGACAACACAAAAATTTCTGTGAATTGTTTTATTTTAAATAATTTTATTAGAGAATATTTACGAAATGAAGTAATTTTATATGGAGCAGCCAATATTTATCATTTAATGTGTGTGTGGCGCCAATCAGTGGTGAAATTGCAAACATTTCAGAAAACACAACCTATTGTTTGTAATTGTAGTCAGGGGGCTTCGGCCATTGATGGAACTAAATAAATTAAATCTTGCTTTGCTGTTGGCTCATATTAGGTTATGCCCTTCATGTGATGATACTGTTACTCCAAATATGCATGTGTGAGTGTGGGAAATTTCACAGCCTAAAGCGTAATATGACCATTTTTTTTTGTTTGGAGACCAGTTAACTCTCCGAAGACCAATAACAATGTAAAAATAAGTTGTTAGAGTGAACTCTCTCTATAATGAAAACTCTTTATAATGAAATATCTCTATATAATCAACAAAAAAAATTAAATTTAAAAAAAAATTCAAAAATATTTTTTGCCCCTATGACGATGGATGCTGTAAAAATCAACAACAATAACCCACTCATTGTTTATAATGCATGTATGTATAAATTGATTTTGGTTTGATACATTATGTTTATACGTTAAAGATTTGGTTGTTACGAAATTTGCATTGAACTATACCAAAACTATTTTCCGAAATGAATTAATTTTATGATTTTTCGCATTTTCAAATTTATTACACCTATTATCTCTCTATAATGAACACGACTCCCTTCAGAATTCATTATAGAGAGAGTTCACTGTATTTTTAAGACTGTCCCAACGTTCCTGTAAGCAAAAGCATTCATCCAATAACCAGATTCGGGTGTTCGAATAGCTTTTTCAATTTTCTTCAAATCGAAGAATAAATGATGAATATCAAACGTTTCAGATTAATTGAGTCAGAGTTTTTTGAAGTCCTGAAAGTTTAGGTATTAGGATTCAACAAATTCCATGCGTTGATAGCGTCATCAAAATGATTGGCAATGATCTCAGGTGAAGAGCAATGCTCAAAATTTGTAGGATATTAGAGCCATAGACCAACTATAAAAACGCTGGTATTGCCGATACCTTCAACTTTCTTACTCCCAATCTTCCAAATATTGTCTCCTTTATTTTTCGTTCGAATTTCAAAATAACTAAGAAGTGAATTTACCGGTA
The DNA here is from genome assembly GCA_029228625.1 of Pseudolycoriella hygida. Classification (NCBI taxonomy): domain Eukaryota; kingdom Metazoa; phylum Arthropoda; class Insecta; order Diptera; family Sciaridae; genus Pseudolycoriella; species Pseudolycoriella hygida. The sequence continues at coordinate 118,559,743 of CM055403.1, read as the reverse complement.
AAAGATGGAAAACCGGTTAACGGTAAGCCGGTTTTTGATTTATCGGTTAGTATCCCTAGCCCTAAAACTGAGTATCTACTATCTTATCCGATTTAAATTATTTATTTCCTGAAAGATAGTCCTAAAATTAATAAAGGAATAGAATTTTGGCAAAATCGGTTTAAAACTTTCGTAGTTAGATTTTTAGAAGGTTGGTGAAACTTTTTCACTTATATCTCTGAGAAATTAGAACGGAAATCCCTCTTCAAAGTTTCGAATGATAGATGTGGACATTAGAATATCACGAAAATTAAATTAGTGGAAGTTTGTTGAGTGGTTCGGGCTCTAGTGTCCTTAGTGTGGCCCAAACTCATGCTACGCGACCCTACACTACATTTGTTGGTTTTCTGTGAATATTTTTTTAATTATTAGGTTTTTCGTGCAGTGTTGTAGAGAAAAGAGAGGACTTTTTTGTCTATGTAAGTATGGGTCAGAGGCCTCTTCTAAGCTCTAAGTCTTTTCTAAATTCTGGGCCTATCTTAAGGGCTTGAAGAGATTTTTTGCGCCGTTGCTTCGGACGGGTTTTTCAATATGATCAATCCAACTTAATGAGGACGTAATTGCACAAACGTTCGAGCCTTTCTGTAACAGCTATTCTGTTTGCCACATCTCTTCTGATGCGTACGGGTCCATTGCATATGTTTTTTCTTACACCCTAAAAACAAATGATTGCAGTTATCCCAAAACGGCACAGCCATATTATGATTGCAGATGTCACATGATATTTACTATTAGTAAGGAACTTTTTCTTACTAGAAAGTTTCATATACTAAGTACGATGCAAATGTGCTTGTGGTTAGCATATTGTGATTACTACACTCACGGAAAAGTGAAAACCGACACATACGATTTTTTGCGTTAAGATTAAGATCTGCTCCTCGATCAAGTGTTTAGGTCTGACTTTTGACGAATTCGTTTTGTGGGAAAAACATGTTTCATATCTAGGCCCCATCATCTCAAGCAGAATTGGAATTATTAGACGCCTACGATTCTTGCCCAAAAAGATTCTGAGATTAATTTATTTTTCTTTAGTCCATTGCCATCTTACTTATTGTGAGGGTGTATGGGGCTCTGCCAGGAAATTGCTAATTAAGGAGATCCAGGTACTGCACAGAAGAGCTCTCAAGGTCACCCATAAACTTCCAGAACGTTTCTCTACTGAGACCCTTTTTGGGACTGAGTTTCCTACGATGATGACTATTACGCAGATGTATGAACATGCTGTGTGTAAATTTGTCTTCAGCTGTCTTAGAAATTTGAAACATCATTCCATTGAATTTATTAATAACTTTAACGTTTATAATACAAGATACTCCCATCTATTGAGGAAACCATTGATTCGATCAAACTATGGTGCGCGCTGTTTACTGTAGTCAGGCCCTACTTTCTATAATGCCTTACCGACTCATGTTAGAATCTCTATTAGCTTAAATCAATTTAGTCATTCATTAAAGGTCCATCTACTCGAATCTAAACGTATATAGGAATTCCTCTCGTGATTGATACTGAGTGTGGAACGTTATTTTTATTAATATTGTTTTTATGAAATTTTTAGATTAGGTACCATCATCCTTTCCCTTATATCCTCTTCCCTTATAGAATTTCTGATTTTTTTTAAATTTACTATACATTGCTTTACTAATTCTGTTATATTTGTGTTATTAGCTCCTTCAAATTGAGTTAAAACCAAACTGGAGCTACACAGGTTGACGAAAAATGTTAAACTTATAATTGAAATAAAGCAAAACCAACTAAATGTATTTTTATATGGAGAAATCAATAAAGTGAGTAAACCACAAAACACAAAAATGTGTCGGTTTTCGCATTTCCGTGAGTGTAGTAGTAAAAACTTCCTTAATAATAGCAAATATCACATGATATCTGCAATCATAATATGGTTGTGCCGTTTTGGTACGACAGCAATCATATCGTTTTTTCGATGTAGGTAAACGTTACTGTGAAGTGATCCTTTGATATTTTTTACTGTTGTAAACGAAATCTATGATATAAACATAACCAAAGAACCGTACGTATCAGAATAGATGTGGCAAACAGAATACATGTGGCAAAGAGACTCGAACGTATCTAAATATACAAATAAGCAAACAATCCAACGTTTTCTGTTCTTTTATAACTGTAAGAATTTCAAAGATCCATAGAAATTACCCAAGGTAATGTCAAAGGCCCTACCGAAGTACGTCTCAGACCATTCATATCTAGAAAAGCTTATATCCAAGGACTAAGTCGCCTTTCCCTCAAACCCAGAAACACGTGTTATCTAAAATTTTATTGTCTACAATTTTGCCTTTGACAGTAAATCTCCATATTGCATAGTTAAAGAAATATAGACGAACGAAAAAACTGTTTTCGTATATGGCCAAGAATCTCAATTTCGTCCATTCCATTGGTCCCAGTGCCCAGACCCATGTATCGATTCCCACAAAATTTTTTTACCAGTTTTGTGACATCAAATGCTTTCATTTGACACTAAATTTCCGTGCTATACTTGCTGAGATATTTGCGAAACAGCTTCACCGACCTTCGAAAAACCATGTTTTTGGTCACTTCCTCGACCATATCTCCGGAACCACTTGATCGATTTTGCTCATCTTCGATCTTGAATCATTGGAGGCATGTACCTTTCAGGGAAAAAAAGTTTAGGCTGATCGGTTGAGCCGTTTGGAAAAAAAAGTGGAGACGGACAGACGGACGGACATTTTTTTTATTGCTGATTCGTCCTATTTAGACGATAATAGATGCATCCCCCAACTCCCACCTCGACCTACCCCATGTTACAATATAATTGTTTGTAGTAAACGTATAGGTCCTTTGTACTTCGTACGGGTCCAAAAAGCGTTCTTACTCAAATTTGGGATGACTTGCGAATTTCGTTAAAAAAGTCTCCTCCTTCGCACGTATCAGAACTCATTTTTAAACCTCCTCCCACCCCGCTAGGAGCCTGCGTACTTTGCGAATGATATCTTGGAAGAAAAACGCAAGATTTTGAAATATGTTCTTTGTTTTATATTACATTTCTCTTCCCTTTTTCTAATTTATCATAAATGTACGCCGCCGCCGGCTAATAAAATTGACTAAGTCGAATAAGCCGCCGCCGACACCCCCTCAGTTGATTTTAGCCGCCGCAGACACTTTCAAAACTGCCTGACCACATCTCCGGAACTGCCTGACCGATTTTGCTCATTTTTAAACCCAAATCATGGGACATCTTTCAATGTAAATAAGGGTGATCGGTTGAGGCGTTTGGAAAAAGTGGGCCTTGATCTAACCCATGTTACAATAAAATTGTTGGTAGTAAACGTATAGGACCTTTGTACTTCGTACGGGTCCAAACGATGCTTGCCTGCTCTGTGGGCAATAAAACCGTCAATAAATTGTTGCTTGATCTAATCAAAGAAGACGCAAGAGGGAATTTGCCATACACACGACAAAACCTTCACAAAGTGATAAAAGAAACGAATTTTTCGAATTTCAAAATTTGTGGACTGTAGACTTGCCAATGTTAATTCAAAGTTTTATTTAAAAACATTAAAACATGAAAACAAAGAGTATGGTCATAACAGAGATCACATTTACCATGTCAACCGTGTTACATGGTCAGTCTTACGTTTCGAACTCTTAATGTATCCAAGAAATTGCATTTCAGCAACAGCTCGAACAAATCGGGCTCTGTAAATCGAATGAAAATTTGTTTATCAAAACTTATAATAGTAGAGACAAGTCCGACTTACTGAATCTCCGGTTGTACTTCGCTGGCTTGACTATCTGGATCGTCTTGGTGGATGATATTAAACGCCTACGAAGAAATCGAATTAAAAAACCCGAAATGTTTGGAAGAATAAAATGCTTACTTGCAACCAGTCGAAGAGGTTAATCATTTGGCCGCTTTCCAGGTGCAATTTATAAGCAGTAGAGATATCAGGTAGCGACGGAGTTATTTGAGATGGATCGTCCAACACGCAACAAGTACACTGCAACATAGAAAATTCGAATCAAAAATACAAATTTCAAAACAAGTAAAGAAATTCCGACAAATTTTGAGCGAAGTATGTTGTAACGTTACATTCTACGGCTAAAATGCACTTTTGGGGGAATAGCTGGGGTTTGATTTTTTGATTGGGATGGATGCAGGGGGGCCATAAGATGACAGTACAACACGAATTGGGCGCGAAAGCCTTGCCTGGCCCCTCCCCGGGCTTTCAAAAACAATTTTTTTTGTATATATTTTGTTGAAATGGGTGCAGGGCGTAACAATTTATTTTCCTTGTACAAAATGACGACGAATTACTTTACATCTTCAATGAACTTCATTTTCCTTGTACAAAATGTAGACGACTAACTTTGCTTCTTCGATTAAATTCGTTTTCCTTGTACAAAATGGCGGCGACTACACTGTCACAAAACACCACTCATTGGCCACTTACACGGCGGCCGAACTACCTTGCATAACCATTTAGGAACACAAACTGTTTACTATGGACATTATATGAATAGTATGATGCCACCACCACAAATCCAGACGACGACTCAGCTGATGACAGTTTTCAAGGAAGACAGACTCCGCCAGCGACAGAGAATACATTGATTGTAATGAATATACCGCAACGAAACATATAAAATAAATTCAAATGAAAAAAATCATGGGCACGGGGAGGAGCCAGGAAGGGCTTCCGCGCCCCAATTCTTGTTGTACCGTCATCTATTGACCTCCTTGCACCCATCCCAATAAAAAAATCAAATCCCAGTTGTTCCCCTAAAGTGCATTTTTGTCCATTCTACATTCAAAATTATTCAGCAAAAGAAATATGGGAATTATGGAGTCACGCTTTCAGTGCGGTGTCGGCTTATGTCAAAGTATACAATATTTCATGACGAATTTCAAGGTGTAATTGTCAGTTTATAAATCATGAAATTTCGTATACTTTGACGTAAGTCGACACCGCACTAAACGGCTCGTAGGACATTCGATATCAATTTGGATTTTCGCACAAATTTGACGTTAGGCATCGGCGTCATAATCACATGGATATGGGTGACAGCCAGGGACTATTCTTGAGAAAATTTTGGGAAACCTAGAAAGTTTTGCGAAATTTTAAGGAATTTTTTGAGAAATTTTGAAGGAATTTTTACAGTTTTTGAGAAAAAATGAGAAATTCAGATCCCTGATGACAACTGCGCATGAAAATGTAGAGCATCACAAATGCAAGACTATACACCCTTTCTCCCTCTACAACAGACGCCCATTAACCTGGGAGGCGTTAAATTAAAAATTTTGACAAATGTTTGAATTATCGCGAAAGATTGTTACAACGAACTACCTGAAGGTATAGTTGTGGATTTTGTAAAGCTGCGTGTGTAGCAGCTCGTGGTGCACCAATAATATGCTGACGAACTGACTTCACATCATCGAACACAAGCAATTCATTCAACGTGGGTGCTTCGCTAAATGGAACTAAATATTTCGTTAATTGTCCTTTGATGTAAGTGAGTGTGATGTCAATATGTTTCCGTAGATCGGTGGAAGATTTCGACGTAGATGCCTGCTCCATCATTTTCTGTAAATAAATTGTATGAGTCAGTCTGACGATGCGATGTCACATTGAGTACATTCTTCAGTTCCTCCTTATAGTCTTTGCCTAGCTTGACTGGGGTGTTCCTCTTTGAACTTTCAGTTGTAAGTTCAGCTTTGGATATTTGCGACGAGTAATGTACCAGCTTCTTAATGACCTGGGGACATCAATTACGAGGGCAAAATTAGAATAATTCCATGGAATGTTCCTTTCGAACTTACTTCATCAATCAGACTTTGTGTCTCTTTACCAATCGCATCATCAAAACAAAACTTTTTCTTGTAATTGTTTAGCGTATCAACGGAATTACTCAAAACCAGTAAAAGTTCGTCTTTCGATAAAACTGTCAACAACTGCCAGAGCTCGCAGAAATTTTGGTTTCTGAAAATATGCTTCGTACTACAAAGCACATACACGTCGCGGTATTGCTTAGCAATGACATTTCTTGGTAGATTTTGCAGCATTGTGAACAACATTCTTGAAAAACAATGGAAACGTTGGAAGTACGCGTACACGTTCTTCAGTAAAGGTTCCAAATTTTTTCGAAAATATTTGTCCTTTTCCAGTATGTCAATTATCTCAGCTGGATTTGTCAGAGATTCCACATAACGCCGGAAAGAAGGCAGTGAACGAATTTCTTCAATGTCCTCATGCTTTAAATCCTTAATTTTTTCAAGACATTTTTCGTAGGTTGAAGTGCACAGCGAAAATTCATTCCCTTGTTGATAATGCTCCATCACACAGAACTGAAAAGAGAGACAATTTCATTGCGGTGTATTGCGTTGAAATCATTCGTAGGATGCTTTACCTGGTAACTCTTCAGGAACGAATTGATCGAAAAATCGAAATACAAGAAAATGTCTGTCAGGAAGTTGAGAACGTTTCCAGAAAGATGTACACTGACGTTAGGGGACACTATGATGTCATTTAGGATCTGCAGGAAGAAAAGAAGACATTAGTTTGAGATAAAATTGTAACTTAAGGCCGCTTTCCACATGGCAAATATTTGCTTCGTACCTTTTTTTTCGCTGCGCGGATATTTTTTATTATCTTTAAAATGAAAGTCATTATCAATACACTTAGTTAAACTTCTGTGCGCTTCATTGAACTATTTTCGATGTTCGAAGAAGCCTTGAATAAAGTGAGACAAACATGGCCAAATTTATTCAATCTGCTAGCTACTGTCATAGTAGATTCATCCAATATCCACAGACAAGTTTACTATTTATTCAATGGGAAGAGAATTATAAACTCTCTTTTTTGAAAAATGTTGGCTGTACGTACAAAGAAGATCCTGTGAATATTTCACTGAAACACCTAACAATTTGGCTAAGTGTTTGTACTTTCAAACGTAACTGTGAAAGTCTGTAAATCTCATGTTAAACTAGTCGAGTACTACAGGCATGATGGGCTACATCTGATTTTACAATTTTGATATGGCTTAACCATGAAAGTCGAAAAATCTCACTCGCTCCGCTCGCGAGTTTGTATATTACCCAAAATTCAAAAATTAACCTTTTTAGCAAAATGTACATAGAAAAAGCTGTTTTAACGTTCAACTGATGTATGGGAATGGTAACTTTGGAACAAAAATCTTCAAAACGCCTTTCCGAAATGTTCCATTACAATAGCTAAAGCTTATCTACTTTTCTAATACGGGGGCGAACGCCCTCCCTGAAATTTTGATCTGGCTACGGCCCTGTATGCGTGAAATAGGCAAAGATTTGTGACCATTATTTGGTACATTTTTTCACTTTGTACTTGCTGTTAGAGGTGTGCGCCGGCGTCAGACGCGCCCATAGCCGCCGAAAATTTACAAAGAAAATGCGCCGCCGCTTGTTTTTTTCATCGATTTTCGGCGCAAGCTATCAAAACCGCGGTTTTACTTTCAAAACGAAAAAATCGCATTGAATTCATTTTATTATTTCGTTTTCTTTTAATGAGGAAATGAAATTTTTGTGAATGAAAAGAAATAGCATCTCTGTAAAAAAACATATGCAAAACGGACCCGTATGTAAAGCGAAGGGTAAACAACTATTTTTTTCAATGGATTTTTGGGATTTTTGTGGATTTTTGGGATTTTTGTGGATTTTTGGGATTTTTGTGGATTTTCGTGGATTTTTGGGATTTTTGTGGATTTTTAGAATTTTTGTGGATTATATTGGATTTTTGGGATTTTTGTAGTTTTTTTCGGATTTTTAAGTATTGTTGTAATGGTTTGTACACGACAAAATAACTGGTGTATTTTAGCCCTGACGTAGTTCCAAGCTTACATAATTGTTTTTGGAATGAGAAAACGCCCAATTTGAGCATCCAATTCGGATGTTGTCTCAAAGAGACTAACTAGAACCGACCTTTATGACTGTAATTCAAAACAAGGACAATATGCATATACAAATACATGTAATCAATCTGTGCACATTATTATGTTATCATGTAGTGCTTTAACGACTCTACACGGTATTTTTAAAAGTTTGTTTTGATATATTGGTTTCGGAATAGTTCCCAGATAACTTTGAATTTTGTTGAACTTAGGGGCCGTCCATAAAGGACGTCCGCATTTTTAGCGACTTTTTCGACACCCCCCCTCCCCCCTGTCCCGCTTTGTCCGTTTAGCCTTACACCCCCCCCCCC
>CM055403.1:118537767-118550982 GCA_029228625.1 Pseudolycoriella hygida | reverse complement strand
TAAAAATATTCGATTTGAGTCCATTTCCATACAAAATAGCAAAATTGTTTAATTCATATCTTCGGAACGACTGAACCGATTTTAATGAGTGAAAAGGCACTTCGGCCTAAAATTTTCCGTAGAATCCGGGAAAAATATTTTCCGGGGGGTACGTCGCCTGGGGGGGGGGGAGTCAAAAAGTTCCTGTATATATGTTCCTTAGTCTACGAAAAAATTTCTTGTGTCTCTCTTCTCTCTTCTCTCTCATAGTCACAAAATTTCTTGTGAATTTTTTGGCGTGTAAGACTTGCGTCACGGGCGCATTGCTACCGCGCGCCCATGATAAAAGATCTTGGCATGCCTCACAAATTATGGAAGAAACTTCTTTGATTTTGAGCTTTTGGACTCAGCCAGGGCCTTAAAACTGAGTCTCTACTAGAGACAACGTGTTTTTTCTACATAAATCGGGTAAATTTTATTCGATTTTCAAAATCTTTTTCTTTCCTGAAAGATAATCCAAAAATTTGTTACAAGATAGAATTTCGGCAAAATCGGTTAAGAACTTTCGAAGTTAGGCGTCAGAAAATCACGGAAATTAAATTAGTGAAACTCTGTGGAGTGGTTCGGGCTTCAGAGTCGTTAGTGTGGTTTTTCGTAAATATTTCTTTAATGATGAGGTTTTTTGGTCAGTGTTGTAGAGAAAAAAGTAGCTAACATTTTTGATTATGAAAGGATGGGTCAGAGGTCTCTCCTAAGTGCTTTAGGTCGATTAGAAGATAAGCCCTGGTACAAATAAAAATTTTTTTGCGTGAAAAAAGAATTGGCGCATGCTAATTGCACACGTGTGCAAATAGTCTATTATCATTCTATTTGCACACAAATTTTATGAAACAAAATTTCTTCTGACTGATATTGAACGGTGTTCTGCAGTAACTGAGTCCTTTCATTGTGGTAACAATAGAATGACAAAGATGGTGCAGAACACCGTTCATTTGCCCCTGTGTTGCGAACATTATCACTAATTACAGCGAAAATTAATAGTAACTCAAATTATCGCGGTGACGGACGGACGGACATTTTTTTTATTGCTGATTCGTCATCTAAGAACCTAATCAATGCTCCCCGTACTCCCAGGTTCAAATTGCGGCGGTTACAAACGTCGTGGAAAACTCTTAAACTCTCTTTTGAGCAACTTCGTTCTTCGTACGGGTCTAAAAAGATATATGGAAATCGGTTAAGTGTTTCGGTGTCGAGAGTTTATAGAGTGAGTTGATGTAATTTTTTTTGCCTATTTGTTATCTCTAGAAGCTAATGAATGTATCCCCCCAACTCCTCTCTCGTTCTACCCCATGTTACAAAGTGTACTTCGTACAATCCCAAAACTAAAAGCCAAGCACTACGAAAAACAAAATAAAGGCAAACACTACAGACTACAAAATTTTCTGCTCAAGAACTCAAATGCACTTCAATGGAGGTTTTAAAATTGAACAGTTGCGTTATGGAGATAATTAGAAGAGATCAACATTTCGGCATCCAGTGCCAATCGTCAGTCAAGTCATGCAACTTGATATGCTGAAGGACGTGATGGACAAATTGCTGACGTATCTATTTCTTTCGGCTAGAGGTATTGATGGGTGTAGCGAATCGTAACGGAAAATAATTATTACTACAATCTGTTGGTCATGACGTGGCGCCATGATTTAACCGATTTGTGCAAAAGCCAGATCGATATGTGCAACAGTTAAAATCGAACTAAAACACCTCACATGCAATGAGTTGGCGTCTGCCACGAAAAAGAGACCGCATAAGATCAGATAAACGTGATAAGATCTTGAATTAACTTTGGGAACAATTCCCTCAGGGTTAGAGTAAGAATTAATTAGTACAAATTTCAACAGATTTTAGCAGTAATCATTCCGTTACGATTCGCTACACTCATCAATACCTCTAACCGAGACAAATAGATACGTCAGCAATTTGACCATCACGTCCATCAGCATCAAGTTGCATGACTTGACTGGCGATTGGCGCTGAATGCCGAAATGTTGATCTCTTCTAATTATCTCCATAACGAACCGTTCTAGATGTGTTAATGTCAGAGCATCATGTCAATGCCAGAATAATTCAAAGAGCTTCTGCAAAAAACGTTCATATAGAAAGAAGTATGTAGTGAGACGTAATGTAGAATTGATTCCAAGATATAAAGGTGGTTCAGCGGCACCGTGGAGAGGGTTGGAAACGAAGATTACATTTAAGGGTGAATTTCCACTCATCAAATGAAGTTTTTACACGAAGGTCACCTCTTACCTTTTCTAAACTCTGTTTCGATGGGCTCGACTGAAACTTGCAAAGTTGCAATTTGTTCATCACATAATACGGTAACGTTCGCTCTAATATGGATATATCCGTCGCTACACCCAAAACCAAAACCATTGGCAAATCATCGTTTATCGTCACCAGCAATTGAATCAATTCAGTCAAAACATCTTCGCGAAAGAGTTCGAAGTCTGAAATGACGACGACCAGAGAAGGGCCGTTACTGCCAAATGTCTCCAAATACCACGACTTCAGCACCTGAATATTGCTCTCAGATCGACGAATGGAAACGTCGTCGGTAGACAACTCCTCGTCCTGAAAATCATTTTATTTTTTTAAGCGATGTCTGTTTACTTAGGCGACTTTACAGACGTTTTGTGAGACGTAAGAGGCTGTTAGGCCGCATATTATCGTATTGATAGCAGACTTTAGATTTGAACAATTTCTCCCTTGAATCACAGCCACAAAAGCATTTTCAGAAATTTCGTTGTTTAATGAATTGAAGAACTGGTAGTGGTCTCCCTGATTTATACCTAAAAAGATGAAAAAATGTGTAAAGCTTAGAAGTTCCCAATATAAAAGATTGAGAACTCACCGGTCAAAATCACAGCTGTAGGCAAATCGTTCAAACACCATCTATCACGACTACTCTCCACGAACTGTTTAAGGTTCTCTTTGATTTTCTTACATGTTGCACTTTGAATGATCTGCAAAATAACATCCGACCTGGGGAATTTATCAAAATAGATCGACAGAATTGACTCACCTCCACTTCAGAATCAATTAATCTTTTGACTTCTTCGTACTGGCGATACCATGGTTGCGATTCGTTGACATCTAAAATAGAATGTTTTCTCTTGGACGGGAAACGTTTTGTACCGTTTTTGAAAATGAAGCATCCCTTTAAGATAATCGAACGTCATTGCGAGCAGCTGTTGTCTTTCAGAGCTCAAATTTACCTTTGAGACAGAAGTGGTTCCGTGCTTATCCATACTATTAAAGCAACTAAATAATTTACTAATATTGTTTCACACTGTTTTGTCCACTTAAAATCAAAACAACAGTTGACATTTCAGTTGGCGCTAAAATCTTGTTTTGAGTAGTGTTGAGAGTCAAAAAAAGTTCACTTTTTATTCTTTTTTGGTGAACGTTTAATTCGTTATATAGTCAGGACGGTGGCGGTGATGTGATATTTTAATAACAACTAAAGTTTTCGACTGCTATCGCCATTTTAAGAAATGACTCGAAAGCCCCTTATAAAAGGGAAATGTGCCGCAAGTCCTCGTCCCTTCCTTCAAAACAGCTGATATCAATTTGGGTAACGCTTACGCAAAAAATTCTCTTGAAATATTTTCACATTTAATTAAAATGCCGGACCCTCTCAACGTAATAATTTTTCTGCGCTTTCAGATTTCACACGCAAAAAATTTGCTACCCGTACTTCATACATCGCGCAAAGCTAAATTTTTGTGAAATCTGAAAGCGTAGAAAAACTATTACGTTCGGAGGGTCCGGCATTTGTGACGCATTTTTGTAATCGAAAATATTTCAAAAGAATTTTTTGCGTTCCGAAGCTGTAAGCGTCACATTTCCCTTTTAAAAGGGGTTTTCGTTGTGATATCAGTTATTTTCGAAGTAGAAGCGCGGCGGCTACTACTCCCATGGCCAAAAATGATCCCCACAAGTTCCTCTACCACATATACCTGCCATTTTGGCGGTCACCTCGATACACTACACACCCAACCCAACAACTTTTCCTTTGACACCAAACACCCAACCCTTGTCTCATACAAAATGTGCTACCATACCCATTACACACACAAACCAAACACAGAGGTTGTAAAATCCTTAGATGAAGTTCCCTGCAAAATTTCAAGAAAAGTTATCGACACGTTTTCGAGCGTCGTTTTTCATACAACCGACATTACAAATCACTATAAGTAACTAACGTAGGATGTTTTCAATAACTTTGGCTGCTATGAAGATGCACTTTTTGAAAATGATCAGTTTGCGGGCTTTAGAGATTTGAAAAGTGTCGAATGAATTTTTAAAGTTGGGTTTACCGAACAACAAATTCTCTGAATTAATTACGAGTTTGTGTGCTCCCTCACATAGCCGGAAATTGTTCTCCGTAACGACCGCCCATGATTTAACCGATTTGCTATCATTAGATAGAACGGTAAATCGATATGTGTGCAACAGTTTAAATCGAACTAAACCCTCACATTACATAGTTACAATATGTTGGTATCTGTCGGTACAAGATCGCATAGGCTTTGATGAACGTAATAAGCTCTTGAGTTAACTTTGGAGACAATACACTCAGGGTTAGAGTGAGAAATGTTTCATATAAAACTTCAACAGATGGTGGCTGTTACCATTTCCGTTACAATTCGCTAGTCCAATCAATACCTCTAACTGAGACAAATAGATACGTCAGCACTTTGTCCATCACGTCCATCAGCATAGTAAGGACTTGACTGAAGATTGGCACTAGATACCGAAATGTTGATCTCTTCTAATTATCTCCATAACGCAACTGTTCTAGATGTGTTAATGTCTGAGCGTCATGTCAATGACAACATAATTCAAATAAGAGCTTACACGTTCATAGTAAAAGTAATACGTAATGAGTTGTATCCTAAGATTGAAAATGATCATTTTCTAAAGGTAATATCTCCGGATCCACTGAACCGACTTTAAAGAGTGAAAAGACATTTCTCTTTAGAATTTTCCGCAGAATCCGGCAAAAATATTTTTAGGGTGGTACGTCGCACGGGGGGAAGTCAAAACTTAGCTGTATATGGTTCCGCAGTCTACGAAAAAAAAATCTTAATTTTTAGACCCATAAGGGGTCTTAAGCGTTTACCACAACAAACCCATTGTCTACACGATAACTCGAGTAAAACTCAACCGATTTTCAAAAACCTTATTTTCCCTGAAAGGTAATCAAAAAAAATTTTTTTTTTTTGATTGAATGTGGGCACTGTCGGCCTAAGGTCCAATGAGCTAGGGCTGTTTAAGTGGTTTTTGGTCTTTTGTATGTACATAACTCGACTAAATCTTTTTCGATTTTCATAATTTTTTTTTGTTTGAAAGGTCTGAACATGCCTCACAACTTATTTGATTTTGAGCTTTTGGACTCAGCCAGTGCCCTAAAACTGAGTCTCTACTAGGGCCCAACGTGCTTTTTTTACATAATCTTATCCGATTTTTAAAATCTTTTTTCTCCTGAAAGATAAACAGATAATTGACTGCGGGATTGAATTTGGGTAAAATCAGTTGAAAACTTTTGAAGTTACGGTGGAAAAAGTGGAAAAAAATGTGGTTTTTTGAAGGACGGCGGAACTTTTTCACTTATATCACTGCGAAGTTAGAACGGAAATCGCTCTCTAAGGTTCTGAATGAGAGATGTGGACATCAAAAAATCACGAAAATTAAGTTAGTGAAAATCTGTCGAGTGGTTCGCCCTAGAGAGTCCTTAATGTGGGTTTATCTACCTTGAACAGTAATGTCACATTTATCCGCCTAGAGCATTTTCATTTATCTCGATATATCTGTTCTCGGTAGATAAAATATTTTATCTATCTAGAGCAATAATCTCGTACTTAATTCCCAAGGGCAAAACTGTTTAACTCGATATATTGCTCTCGATAGATAAAACTATATATGCACCGCTGTCCAGGATGGTTTATTTTGACGATTTGGATTATTTCCCACGCCTTCGGCTCGGGAAATAACCTCCAAATCGTCAAAATAGAGCATCCTGGACAGCGGTGCATAATGTACTAGTATGCACCTCTTGTTAAAATTGTTATCTTGACTTGCGGGCAAGACGAATCTCGCCTTCGGCTCGAACAACCATGCCCACGCGTCAAAATAACAATTTTAGCAAGAGGTACATAAATATATATTAATTCACGATAAATCTTGAAGAGCGATTTCTGTTCTAATTTTGCAAAGATATACAGGAGAAGAATCGTAAGATTGTGCAACGTTTCGTTTTAACTCGTTTCAACGAAAAACCAAGTTTTACATGCACAAAATGCAAGCGAATACGTGAAAAAAGAGATAAAAGAGAAATAAGGAAGTTGCACAAGCTTATGATTCTCTTCCTGTAAGTGAAATAGTTACACGAACCTTCAAAAAACGACGTTTTTGACCACTTTTTCGAAAGTTTTCGACAGATTTTGCCCAAGTTCAATCCGCTAATCAATTTGGTGATTATAAGATTTACCCGATTCATGCAGAAAAAATACATTGGGCTGAGATTCAGTTTTAGGGTCGTGGCTGAAACCAAAAGTTCAAAATTCAAAACGTTTCTTCTATAAATTGTCGGGCATGCGCAGGCCTTTCAAACAAAAAAAAAATTTTGAAAATCGGAAAAGATTTACTCGAGTTATGTACAAAAGACCAAAAACCATTTAAACAGCCCTAGCTCGGCGGCCCTTGGGCCGACAGTGCCCAGATTCAATCCCATAAAAGATAGCAATCGAAATACCTTTCAAGTCCGTCCGTCCGTCACCGCGATAACTTGAGTAAAACTCAACCGATTTTCAAAAACAATTTTTTCCTTGAAAGGTATTTCGATTACTATCTTTTACGATATTGAATCTGGGCACTGTCGGCCCAAGGGCCGCCGAGCTAGGGCCGTTTAAATGGTTGTTGGTCTATTGTACATAACTCGAGTAAATCTTCTCCGAGTTTCATCAATTTTTTTTTTGTTTGAAAGATCTGCGCATGGCCGACAATTTATAAAGAAACTTTGAGTCCTTATACTTAGTAGGGCACTAAGAACGAGTCTATACTATGGCCCTACGTATTTTATGTACATAACTAGAGTAAATGTTTTCCGATTTTCAAATTTTATTGGATCAAAAGGTCTAGGACTGTCTCCCGTTTTATGGCGGAAAATTTTTTGATTAGGAACCCTTGGACTCAGTCAGGACCCTAAAACTGAGTTTCTACTTGGGCCCAACGTGTTTGCTTACAGAGAGGTACATTTCAATTTAAACACTTTTTAGATATGTTTGATATGTCCGAGTTTTAAATGTCACATTACATAAGATGTATGCGCAAGAAAGAGACGCAACGTGCACGTACAAACCAAGTATCTCAATGTAAAAGAAATGTGCTTTGAAGTTAACGACATTTAAAACTCTAACAAACCTTAAACTGTTTAAATTGAAACGTACCTCTCTGTACATAAATCAACTAAATCCTATTGTTGATTCTTTTTCTATTTGAGAGGTAATCTCCGAGTACCGAATTATATTCAAAAACCAATTTGGGTCCGGTGCCAGTGTTTAGGGCTGAAGTGGGCCTCAGGTCTGTCCTATGCTATGTTGTAGAGCAAATTGAGGGAAACATTTTGTATATGGAAGTATGTGTCCGAGGCATTTCCTTATGGCCCTAGGTGGGTACTCGGGTCTGCCCTAGATAAAAAAATGTTTTTTCACTATGTTGTAGAGAAAATAGAGGGAAGTATTTTTGTCTTTGTAAATATTTGTCCGAGGCCTCTCCTGAAGACCCTAGACAAAAAATGGTTTTTTCCTATGTTGTAGAAAAAATTGAGATGAACATTTTTGTCTATTTTTGTGTCAATTTTGTACTTTCGGAAAGCTTTTTTTATATCGTTTCTTCGGACGGGTTTTTCAATACTGGCAATTTCCAATACAATTTAATGTTGACGTAATTTCAAACACTTAAGAGTTAGGGCAATATTTACTTATATACGTTCGAGTCTTTTCGTAACATCAACTCTGTTTGCCACATCTACTCTGATACGTACGGGTCCCTTCATATGTTTTACATTTGCTTTTTATCTACCAAATCTCCGCACATGCATGTGTATCGTGTAAATGTCTAATTCCAACCGGAGTTGAACGATCACTCTGAAGGCGTTGTTTTGATAGCGTTCTAATGATTTTGATGTTAGAGCGTATAACTGGGCTCCTAATTACTGTTTAATATCTCAGAGTTTAGCTCGTTCTTTACTTCCTTCAATTTGTAACTTGCGTAGTAATTGAATTCAAAGGTCGCAATGACGAGCTCGAGCACCTTTCCTAAACTATTATTGGAATCAATAAATTATACATAACTGACTGTTTGATTATAAGAGAAAGTGGCAACAATGCGCTTAACATAAAGGACATAAAGTCACTTTTGATTTTACTCAGGTCATTATGCAAAGATCCAGTACAAGATACAATGGGCTTAAGGCTAACGTTTCAAATGAACTGAAATACACTGTTGACCATCAGTCAACTATAAACTATTTTTATAGGTTGAATGTCCAACGGCCCAATCAACCAGTTTCATTAATTGTTATTGTTATATGTCATGTGTTTGAACGCTTCAGCTCATCAAATTACAGTTGAAATGATAATGTTTCAAACATTTAAATAGTGTGTCGATGGACCTTTTAGTGTAACGATTTTGAAAATGTTTACGTTTTCGATCTAAACATTTGTTCTGTTGGTAACGAAAAATAAAGCGTGACTGACCAATCGGTGTATCACTATCTGCATTTATTTAAAATTAGTTACTCAGGGGAACATGGTTTTATGATTTTATGAATTCAATTATTACAAAATACAGCAAATGTCCACCTTGCTGTTTTTTGACTTTAAAAGCACCAATCTCGACATGCCCATAGCCAAATTAATAGAATTGTATGAAATTTTGAGTTACATAGCAAAAATTCTAACAGCTCAGGATATGCGAAGCACGGGAAGAAGCATTGAAGTGAGAACGCAAAAAAAATAGAACAATTGTGACGCAGGTGAAAATTTTAGAGATTGAAAACGTTCATGACGTCGATTTAAATTTTACTTCGAAACATTCACAGCATTTAAGTTTTGCCAGGGGTTTTGAAGACGTTCAGGGGGCCTGCTCCCCCTAGATACGGGCCTGAATCTCGACCAATCTTTTAGAGAAATTGAGGAAGAATATAGAAATGTCGGTACAGTTTTATCAGTAATGGTAGAAATTGGTTGACTAGTTGTCGCCAGAAATGTGAAGGGTGTCGACTCAGACATAGGATGACAAAGAAATGTTGAGTATTGGGGGCATTGAAGAATATATTTTCTAGAGTGTAACTCTGTTATAAAAACAGGGGACAAATAGTAAGCTTCGAAAACCAAAAAAAAACGTTGTAGACATCGGAGTGCATGGAGTAAATCAAATTTCCAAATATTCCATAAATATGAGATATGGAAAATTCCTCCAGAAGGCAAAGTTGTGCAGCACGTTGAGATGAAGAATTCTGATCATGGCTTCCAGCGCTCGGGTTGTTAAGGCTCTAAGTCGCCCCTAAGATCGACTGTAAACTTAAAAATTATAATTTGTGTTATGTTGTGGGAGAACATTTTTACTAATGAAACCATGGCTCTCAAAGGTTGAACTGGATCAGTAAGTTATGAGGGAGAGTCGCAGTCAATAAAACTGGTCAATAAAACGAAATTTTGACATTGCCTTCAAACGACGAGTTGATGACAGCAAAATGGTAACAATCAACACATTGAATCATGCAGGCAGCGGTAGCAAAGGGTGTGTTCCCACACCCAAAAAAGAAATCCACAAACTCAAAAAACACCATGGCGCGCCATACGAAAACCCAAAACATTCATTTAGCGTATGGAGTACAACTGTTTTTTTACAATGTTCTTATATTCTAATGATTACAATTCATATTGAAGATCGAGAGGTCAGTGACAGGCTTGGCTTCTATTAAATTTTACTATCACAATATTTCAATTTCTTTTCACGCATATTTCATTTTTACTGCTCATGTGTAAAGCAGTGCAATTAGCCCGGAGAGTGATATTCCAACAAGTTCGGCATCCGATTTAATAGCATTTTGTCCCAAGAGACCACGCGAACCCAACTGTGTGACGTTCACAGGCTGCCATCGTTGACGCCTTTGTTTTTTTGTCGTTATTTCGGTTACTGCCATCTATCGGGATGTAAGCTACAGCTAGCTTCGTTACCATGGTTGCTCTTTCGACCATTATTTGATGCACACAAATGTCGTCATATGTGGGTCGTGGGTGACGTCACATATATTTTTTTGTGTACAATTTTTGCGTTTTCTGGCATCGAATACCGAAAACTACCCGAATTCTAAAGCTTGGGTGGGTCTAGTGACGTTCCATATGAACAGTTAATTAGAGAAAAATCCTACACATCCCGGGGATCGAACCCGAGTTTTCTGCATGGAAGGCGAGTACGTTATCACTACACCATCCCATCCCCACCTTTGGGCCAAGGAGTTTTGAGTTTGACTTTTGAGTTTTTTCCCTCTGCTTCCTCCCCGCCCCCTACATATTGTTTCCAAGAACAACTACATCTCAGCAGCTTTCCAACGAACCAAGATTCAACAAAGTCGGTTGGAAATGAGCTGAGATATCGAGGTTTGAAAATGCATAGATTTTCAGTTTTTCTATTGTTCTCATTATTATGAAAACTTTTTTCCTATTAATGTTCTATCTAATAATTTTCGATCTCGAAAACGAGACAGCCGAACTTCCTGAAATTATCTCAGCCCATAATGAAAAATTTCATACGGCGCTTTTCCTGGTGAAATCTGGAAAAGCCGTGGCACCTGGAAAAGCGGTCAATTTCTAGGATTTTTCAGGTAATGCTCTAAGTTTTGAAATATCATCGGAGTGGCAATAGCTAGAGAGTTGGTTTCCTCTAGAAAGTTATAGAGTTCGGTCAGGAGAACTTCTTGGAATCTTAAGAAAATGGCTGCAAGCTGTCAAAGCGACGTCATCTTGAAATTTCCTAAGCAATTAATTATGATTTTTTTGGTTCTCGAATTTCAACTCCAGAATGACAATAGCTAGAGAGTTGGCTTCTTCGGGAAAGTTATATAGTTCTTTCAGGAGAATTTTTTGGGACCATAAGAACATGGCTGCCAGCTGTCAAAGTCGCGCCACCTTGGATTTTGTGAATACTCAAAAATGTTATCTTCTGAATTAGAATACCAAGAGATTTGGTTTCTTCTGAAAAGTTATAAAAATTGGTGAGGAGAATTTTTTGGGATCCTATGAAAATGGCTGCCAGCTGTCAAATAGACGCCATATTGGATTTTTTGCTATCTTTTCAATTAGAATACCTAGACAGTTGGTTTCTTCGGAAAAGTTATAGAGGTTGGTGAGGTGGATTGGTGAAATGAAGTGTTCCGAATATAGTCGAATGTGACACGAAGTGTTCCGAATGTAACCGAAGGTGACACGAAGTGTTGCAAAGGTAACCGAAGGTGACACGAAGTGTTGCAAAGGTAGCCGAATGTGACACGAAGTGCTGCGATGGTAGCCGAAGGTCACACGAAGTGTTTGGAAGGTATCCGAAAGAGAGCCCGGATAGTTTTTCGCAAGATTTCTTTTATTATACTAAAGCGAGGGGTATATTACTTTTTTTTCTAAGGATTATCACAACAAAAACCTTTTTAAAAGTAGAGTGTGACGCAGTCCGTAAGTCCGCTTCCAAAATTAATGATATCGCTTGAGGTGACGCTATCGCAGATAATACGCAGAATTTCGTTTGAATGGAACCTTGTGTTAAAAGTTTCGATTTCCTGAAAAAATTAGAGCGCTTTCTTTGAAACAAAATTACGTTTTGTTAAAAAAAATTGCGTCACAAATGCCGGACCCAACGACGAAATAATTTTTCTGTACTTTCAGTTTTTGCGCTGCAAAAATTTGACTTTTGTTTCTTTGAGTAAA
Source organism: Pseudolycoriella hygida (assembly GCA_029228625.1). Lineage (NCBI taxonomy): Eukaryota > Metazoa > Arthropoda > Insecta > Diptera > Sciaridae > Pseudolycoriella > Pseudolycoriella hygida. The sequence continues at coordinate 118,538,956 of CM055403.1, read as the reverse complement.
TTTAAATTTTTGCGTGTAAAAACTGAAAGTATTGAAAAATTATTCCGCTGTTGAAGCAATTATTTTTAACAAAACGTAATTTTGTTCCAAAGAAAGCGCTCTAATTTTTTCAGGAAATCAAAACTTTTAACACAGGGTTCCATTCAAACGAAATTCTGCGTATTATCTGCGATAGCGTCACCTCAAGCGATATCATTAATTTTGGAAGCGGACTTACGGACTGCGTCACACTCTACCTTTAAAAAGGTTTTTGTTGTGATATCAGTCGTTTTGGAAGTTTCAGTTGTTAAAAAAATTTCTATTTTTTGAAAAAAATTTTCTCCGAAAAAAAATTTTCTCTGAAAAAAATTTTATACTAAAAATTTTTTCTCCAAAAAAATTTTTCTCCGATCAATCGATTCCGACGAAAAAAAAATTTTGGCGAAAACTTTCGCCTTGATTTTGACCAACTTCCACTCCTCGGCGACCCCACTTTCTATTCATCAAAATGATGCGCAAGTCAATATCTATCGATGTCGACGAAAAAAAATTTTTGGCGAAAACTTTCGCCTCAATTTTGACCAACTTCCGCGCCTCGGCGACCCCACTTTCTATTCATCAAAATGATGCCCAAGTCAATATCTATCGATTCCGACGAAAAAAAATTTTTTGGCGAAAACTTTCGCCTCGATTTTGACCAACTTCCGCGCCTCGGCAAACCTACTCTCTATTCATCAAAAAAATTCTCCTCACCAATCTCTGTAACTTTCCCGAAGAAACCAACTGTCTAGCTATTCTAATTCAGAAGATAGCAAAAACTTCAAGATGGCGTCACTTTGACAGCTGGCAGCCATTTTCTAATGATGCCAAAAAATTCTCCTGATGAATCTATATAACTTTCTAGAAGAAACCGTCTCTCTAAGTAGCGTCATTCCGGAGCTAAAATTCGAAAACCGAAAAAGCATAAACGAAAATCCAAGATGGCGCCCCTATAACAGATGGCAGCCATTTTCTAATGATACCAAAAAATGCTCCTGATCAAACGCTATAACTTTCTAGAAGAAACCAACTCTGCAAGTGTTATCATTCCGGAGCTAAAAATCGAAAACCCAAAGAAGCATAATTTATACCTTACAAAAATCCAAGATGGCGTCACTTTGGCAGATTTCTGAAAATCCCAAAAAAATCTCCTGATCAAACTCTATAACTT
>CM055403.1:118480411-118534083 GCA_029228625.1 Pseudolycoriella hygida | reverse complement strand
ACGGGGCACCAGCGTGGATACAGGCGCTAGATACGAAGAAGAATCGGAGAAGGCTTAATAGAGCCCAGAGGCTGACAAGCATAAGAGTAGCAAGCGCATATCGAACAATATCCTTAGAAGCGGTATGTGTTATAGCCGGGACGATGCCCATATGCATAACGCTGACAGAAGACAGTGAATGTCATAGAAAGAAGAGAATGGAGGGTCAAACTCCCAAAACAGTTAGGACGAAATTAAGAGCCGAATCACTGAGACAGTGGCAGCAAGAGTGGGATTCCTCGGACAAGGGAAGGTGGACCCATAGACTCATACAAAAAATAACGACATGGGTACAGAGAAAACATGGAGAGGTTAATTTCCACCTGACACAGTTTCTGTCTGGTCACGGATGCTTCAGGAAGTACCTGCACAGGTTTGGATTCACGGCGTCACCTTTCTGCACGACATGCGATAGGCAGGAAGAGACTGCGGAGCACGTGTTATTCGTCTGCCCCCGCTTCGAACAAGAACGAGGAGAGCTGTTGACTGTGAGTAGGCCAGATGTAAGTGCCGAAAACATAATATCGGAGATGTGCCGCGATGAGGAGGTGGGGATAGTGGCGGATAATGTAGTTGCGAAAATAATGACGAAGCTGCAAATTGCATGGAGAGACGATCAAAGAAGACTGGCAGTTGATCTAAGAGAGTAGGTGCGAAAGCACAGCTCCTCCCCGAAGTAATGCTGTGAGGCGGGTCCGGGGAGAAGAGAGCACGAAGACTAAGGAAGGAGGTTTTAGTTGGTAGGTCATTGAAGAATGGAATCCAACACTACCTTGGTTCAGAAAGACCGGGTGTCTATGAAGATTTCCTCACCCTTATAAAAAAAAAAAAAAGTGGGGTGACGCTGTGGGAGCTTGCAAACATGTTTTAGGCACCTTTTTTGCAATGTCTGCAGGGGTGTAAAGGGGATGTGGACAGCGTATCTGCTGAAGGTTGTAGACAGATCTTTAGCTCCGTAGTCGCATAAAGCGCCGCGGGCACATAAAGCACCGCAGACTAATAATTAGCGGGGGTCAAGGGGGCTGTTAGTATAAAAACATAATTCTGTTAATCGCATCACAGCTTGATTCACGTTCTCGCTTATTGCTTTCGAGTGCCCTTACACTCACCCGCTCCAACGCCTGCGAATGCGTATCCACTAGTGGCTGCCGGGATCTAACTCTGGGGGTTTGCTCGGAGAAAAAAGTCTTATGATTTTTATGAGCAACATTTTCACAGGAGAAAATGTTTTCATCCTATTTTATCCAGAGAAGTTAGACAGCGAAAACTATTCAAATTTGGTGGTTTGGTAAATTTTTTGGTATGAAAATGTTGGTTGAAAAATTTCGATACGATTTGTCGCCAACGAACGGGAGCAGTTCTCGGCTATATCTCGGTCAGCAGTGGTCGGCAGGTGTCAAATGAAAGATGTCGATCCCATAAAGCCTAGATAGGTTAGGTACGCCTAGCGTACAAAATCATTGAATCAAAGACAGCGCAGTTTCAATCTCAGAATTCGTACTTTGCAAGACAAATTGGTTATTTTTAGAGCGTTTTTTGAAGTTAAACTTTTTGCGATTTTTTGAGATTATTTAGGATTATTTGGGATTATTTTGGGATTATTATGAAGTAATTTCGACTTGTACTAAAGCGTTGATTATATTACACGCGCGTTGCGATATTTTTGTTTTTGAATTTGCATATTTTGACACACTAAAGAAAACACACGTGCTAATCGATGATAAACTGTCTCTAGTTGAGTTTTTTGTTAAGAAGTTCTCAAAAAATCTAAAATACTGAAAGAATTGCCAAAAAAGATAAAAATCTTACGTACAAAAATATTCACAGACAATAGAAATAAAAAAAATTGCCTTTCATAAGAAACTGGACGCCCACAGTTTGGGATTTTTTAAATTGTTGCACGAAACATAACCAAACCATACTTCGCACACAAACTTGTTGTATTGGTTTGTTTATATGGAATTTTTAAGAAAATTTTGTATCCGAATTTTCAGTCATGACAACAATAAACTTCCAAAACGAGTGATATCGTATACAAAAACCTCTTAAAATGTAAATAGTGACGCAGTCCCTAAGTCTCCAAAATTTATGATACAGTGACGCTTTCGCGGATAATACGCAAAAATTGTTTGAATACAATGTTGGCATGTGTTGAAAGATCTATTCTTAAAAAAAGTGCACCACTTTCTAAAGCAAAATTACGTCGTGTTCAAAAAATCGCGTTACAAATGCCAGACCCATCAACCGAATAATTTTTCAACACTTCCACACGCAAAATTTTTTTACCTAAAGCAATTTACGCAAAAAGAAAGAAAGGTCAAATTTTTCTAGCAATACAACTGAAAGTATCTACAGAAAACTTATTTCGTCGCTGCGTCCGGCATTTGTGACGAAATTTTTTGAACACGACGTAATTTTGCTTTTTATCTCCATGAGGACTTCGTTGGCAACGACTTAGACGTACAACGAAGCTCTTGATCGGGTTCAAATAACTTTCATTACAAAATTGAATGCAGTTATTTTCATCGTGACTTTAACAGATCGTGAGTGCGAATTTAGCTGTAAATAAATAAAAACAACAGAATGGGCTAAAAAATGTCACTTTACTGAAAACAATTTGTTAAAAATAAATTAATACAAATTCGCATAATCGTAAAATAAAAATGCATTGATTTTAAAATTTAACATCGTTCTACCAACCATTGAAGCAAATGCGAAACGGTTTCTGTAGACGGCACACGAAAATCTGCATAAGTTTTTATTGATGGCAATGCCGATACTCTGAAAGTTTTGCCTTTCCCTTTAAGTGCCTGTTTGAAGTAATGCAAAGTTTAATGCCAAAATTTTCCACCTAACTGTACATTGAAATTTAACTCACTTTCATAGCATCTTCATCGGTGGTATCGTCTCCCGCGAAAACCGCTTTAACATGTGCATGCCATTCGTCTCCGAATTCCTCTTTCAAAATCGAAAGAGCAGCTTCGCCTTTATTCCACTGAACTGGCGGCTTCGCTTCGATTGCTAAATGAGCTTGGCTAGGAATGTATCCGTAAGAATGAATGATGGCTGTTGCGTCAGAAGAAAGTTCGTCATGTAATTCTTCAGGAACGCCTCGATAATGGTACGACAAAGACGCTATTTTATTTTCTACCCAGCCACCACGCGTTGCAACCTACATTCGAAAAAAGGGAGTTTCCGCCTATGGCTCGCTTTATATTTCAATCTTTACCTCTTCTTCCAATTCATCAACCATTTTCGTAAAATTACTCTTGAGCTCATCTGACACTTCGTAATGAAACATAGAACCATTCGCAAATGCAATGTCCAGGCCATGGTTTCCGGCATACGTTATGTTCTCAATTCCAACTTTATTTTTTACATCGCCCACAGCTCTGCCCGATATCACAGCAAGGAAAACATTTGGATGTGTTGCTAACTCTTTTATAGCAGCTTCCGATTCTGGTTCCATAACAGTCAAAGACGGATGCTCGGCTAACGGCGCCAGAGTTCCATCATAATCAAGAAGGACAGCCAAATTATCACCTTTTTTGATGAAACTGTAGGAGGGAAACAATTCGTAATTAATTTTTAGTGATTGGTGTGACGCAGGAGTCTACGCGCCAATAAAAGTAAACATTCGAAATTATCAAACTCATCACCAAACATAACCAAAGACCCGTACGTATCAGAATAGATGTGCCAAACAGATTAGATGTTGCAAAAAGATTCGAACGTATCTAAGTAAATGTCGCCTTAACTCTTCAGTGTATGAAATTGCGTCCACATCAAATTGGATTGGAAATTGCCGAAAGGGCAATATTGAAAAACCCGTCCGTAGAAACGGCGCTAAAAACATCTGCAATCCTTAAAAAGGCCCGAAATTAAAAAAAAAAAAATCAAAAAAAAATTGCGATTTATGCAGAAAAAACATGTTGGGCAATAGTATAGATTCAGTTTTAGGGCCCTAGCTGAGCCCAAAAACTCAAAATAAAAAAAATTTCTTCCATAAATTGTCAGACATGCCCATACTTTGTAAACAAAAAAAAATTATGAATAAAAGATGTGGAAAAGATGTATACAAAATAGTGAACCGTACAAACAAACCGAACGGAAATCCCCTAAAATCTGAGAAAATCCTCAAATATTAAAGAAAATCGCTTATATTCTCGGAAAATCAGAAAATCATCAAAAACAGAGAAAGTCCTTTACCCAAGTACGTCTGAGACCATTGGTTTTCATGACCGAAATGTTCTCCCCTGCACCATATCACAAAGAGGACCAACGTAGTTTCTCCAAGAAATGATGAAACTATTTTCTCTAAAATGTAATTCTCACCAAACAAATTTCTAACTGACATAGTTCTAGGTATATGCGTCATCACTCCCAATTCTAGAGGTGAATAAATCTCGGGATTAGGTCACTTTTCCTTGAACCCCTGAAACACGTTTTCTCTAATATTTTATTCCCTACAACTTTGCTTTTGGAAGCAACTTTCTGACTTTCATACTTCTAGAGACATGGATCATCCCGCCCAATTCTGGAAGTGGTCAAATTTCTGGATTGGGCCACTTTTCACTAAAACCCTGAAACACGTGTTACAAAAACCATGTTTCTGGTCACTATCATACTTTCCAAGCACCTGGAAATGCGCTAAAGTTGTTCCAATCCCGAAGCCTCGTAAGAACCATGTCTTAGCTAGTAGCTACAGGCCAATTAGCTTATTGAACTCCCTCAGCAAGATTCTTGAAAAGCTTATGCTTCGTAGGTTGCAAGCACACGTTTCAGCCCATAACATACTCATTAATGAGCAATTCGGTTTTCGTACCGGTCACTCTACAGACCACCAGCTGTTCAGAGTCTGCAATCATATTAAGAAATCACTTCAGAGTAAACACTCTACTGACATGATAACCTTCGATATTAAAAAGCATTTGACGGTGTAAGGCACAAAGGGCTCCTCTACAAACTATCTTGTCTTAAATTCCTCCTTTACCTGATAAGAATCATTCAATCATTTATGTTAAGATAGATTTATCTAAGCATTACCAGACTTCATATATGGGATGGCAGAGTCAATTTCCTATTGTTAAGTCGATATCATCCGATATTGATACCGTTGAATACATACGCATTATAACGTTTATCCCTGAGGTTTTATTTCTTTCACTGTGCAACCCTCAGCTCATCAGGTTAAGGGCCCAGGAATTTAAATTATCGTTCGAAAAGTCGTAATTTATAAAAAAAAAAGAAATATAAAAACATTTTTTTTGTAATCACCGGTAGTGTGTTAAACTCATTGTGTTACAATGGAGAGCGAATTTGTCCGCGTGGAAAAATTGCAAAAGGCAGAAGAATGGACTGCTTGGAAGTTTGAAATTCGTGTCCTATTAAATGCAGCAGAAGTCAGGGAAATACAAGAAGCCAGTGCTTGGAAGCTCGCAGACCGATTACGATACGGCATTATCGAAATGGCATAAATGTGATAATAAGGCACAAAAGATTATAGTTACTGCACTTGGAAAGCAACCAAAAGTGCACGTGTTGAATTGTTTGACCTCTCAAGCGATGTGGGCGAAGCTAGAATCAGTTTATGAGAAGAAGTCAGCTGCAACTAAGAATTTTATTTCTCAAGAATTTTTCAATTTTACGAAGGATTCGAATGACGACATGGCTACATTTATTTAGAAACTGCAATCTATACAACAGCAAATGGATGACCTTGGAGAAAAAATTTCGGATGGAATTTTAATTAAAAGTCAGAATATTGGATTCCAATCACGTTATGAGAACGATCATTTTGAAACGGCTTCGGGCAGTAACGATAGAAAACCTAACGTCGAGATTAGTTATGGAAGAGGATCGAATCAAAAACAATTGTCAAAGTGAAGTTAGTGAAGCTTTGATGGCAAAGCGATATAAGAAGAAGGGTTTCAGGAGTTCGTTCAATAAAACAGGAAAATGTCATAATTGCAATCAGAACGGTCATTGGAAAAATGAATGTCCTTCCAGTAGATCCAAGTCCACCGGCAACTCTAGTTTCAATCCGAGCACAAAACCAAATTCGAGAAAACTTGGCGAGGCAAGCTTGGCATTCACGCATCGAAGCGATTTTGGCAGACCAGATGCATTCCTGAGTCTAAATGAGGCGATGGCAGTCGAATATCGCAGACATTCTGATGATTGGTTTCTCGACTCTGGCGCAAGTGACCACATGAGTTATCGATTCGAGTGGTTCACTGATTACGTTCCTTTTGACAAAGATTAACCAGTACGTATTGGGAACGGTGCATACATTTATGCTAAAGGAGTTGGAGCAATAGATATTCTAGCGTTCAACAACGACAAATGGTGTACGAGATATCTTGAAAATGTTCTATATGTTCCCGAAATCCATTTGAATTTATTTTCGCAAGGGAAAGCTCTCGACAAGAATATGACTTTAAGGTCTAAGGTTGACTAAGCCAAATGTGAATTTTCAAGGAACGGAGATACACTTTTAATCGGTATTCGAGAGTCAAATTTGTTCAAGTTGATGTTCAAAGTAGTCATTGGAAATAATTTTTTGAAAGACGAAGAAACCGAAACTGAGGGAAACAGCGAGGCCAGGCGCTGGAACAAAACCTGTAATATGGCTAGAGGAAATGCTAGTCAGAAGGTTTCACTTTCAATATGGCACGAGAGGCTTGGCTCAAGTGAAGAAATTCCTGAAAAGTCAGAATATTGGATTCCAAGATGAGGAAAAATTCTTTTGCGAAAGCTGCGTGTACGGTAAACAACATCGCTCACCGTTTACTCGAAGCAAAAACAGAGCACAAAACGTAGGCGAACTAGTACACACAGATGTTTGTGGCCCTATGCACTAAAAATCAATCGGAGGTGCCAGGTATTTCGTTTTGTTTAAGGATGATTTTTCTAATTTTCGTAAAGTTTATTTTCTAAAGGAAAAGTCAGAAATTTGCAGGAAAATTGAGGAATATTTTAGTTTGTTGAAATCGATGAAGTACTCCGTTACAGTCATGCGTTCTGACAATGGTACAGAATTTGTCAATGTAGATGTAGCAAAGTTGTTGTTAGAGCATGGTTCGCGCCACCAAAGAAGTGTACCTCATACTCCTCAGCAAAATGGAAGAGCTGAGCGTGAAATGCGGACAATCGTTGAAGCAGCCCGCACAATGCTTCATTCGAAGAATTAGCCTATTCGTTTTTGGGCAGAGGCGGTAAGCACCGCAGTATACGTTTTGAACCACACTGGTCCAAGTCCCGTCAGCAGTAAGACACCGTACGAATTATTCCACAATAAGAAACCGACTGTTGAGCATCTAAGAGTTTTTGGTTCAGACGTGTTCGTGCACATCCCGAAAGAAAAGCGGCGTAAGTGGAATAAGAAGTCTAAAAAAGGTATTTTCATTGGCTACTGTGAAGACACAAAAGGGTATCGTGTTTGGATTTGTGACGAGAGAAAGATTGAAATATCTCGTGATGTCGTTTTTAGAGAAGAATTTGAAGAATTTAAAAATGATTTGCCCAACAATAAACGTTCGTCAATTTCAGTCAATCACATAGATACGGCTGATAAGTTTGTGCTTTTTGGTCCAGAAATTTTTACTGATCATAATTCAGGTGATGTGACGGCCAATCAAGCTGAAGAACAGCAGTATCCTCTTCAAGATGAGGATACACACGCAGTAAGACGGTTTTGAGTAAAGCAATGGAAATCGTACATTGTTTTGTGTCTGAAAAGGAACCAGGTAATTACGAACAGGCTTTGTCATAGATTGATAGTATCAAATGGAAGGGAGCTATGGACGAAGAGTACAATGCATTGATAGAAAATAAAACTTGGGAACTGGTTCCATTACCGAATGGCCGAAACTTGGTGGACAATAAGTGGGTCTACAAGATTAAGGAAACACCGGATGGTAAAATCGAACGCTATAGAGCAAGATTAGTTGTGCGCGGGTTTACCCAAGAATATGGTATTGACTTTACCGAAACGTATAGTCCAGTGGTTAGGTATACGTCAGTGAGAACAATCATAGCATTGGCGGCAGCAGAGAACCTAAAAATCAAACAATTTGACGTAACAACAGCTTTCTTGTATGGGGATCTTCACGAAGAAATTTATATGCAACAACCGATGGGATACGAGGATGGTACGTCGAATGTTTGTCGTCTGAACAAAAGTCTGTACGGGCTAAAACAGTCATCACGTAATTGGAACAAAAAATTCACTGAATTTCTCAAGTCGTATGATCTGACTGTCAGTACAGCTGATCCATGTGTGTTTGTCAATGATGGAGAGAGGCGCATAATTTTGGGAATTTTTATAGATGATGGAATCGTAGCTGCAAGTCATGACGGGGACATTGAAAATTTAATGGAGTTTCTTACGAGACAATTCAAGATCCGAGTATTAGACGCAAGGTGTTTTGCTGGTCTCAAAATCGATCAACGTGATGACGGATCGATTCTCTTGAGCCAAACGGTGTATACGAAGAAAATTTTGGAAAAGTTTCGCATGACAGATGCTAACAGTGTATCAGTACCGGCTGAGAACAATTGTGTCATTTCAAATGAACCAGCAACAAACTACCCATTCAGAGAGGCTGTTAGAAGCCTGATGTTCTTGGCGATTGGAACGAGGCCCGATATCTCATTTGCTGTGGGCAAGGTGAGCCGTTCGTTAAGTCGACCAACTGTATCGGACGTCGTAGCAGTCAAAAAGATTTTCAAATATTTATGCGAAACGCAAACCATGGGTATAGTATACAAGAAAAATGCTAAATTTATATTAGAATGTTTCAGTGACGCTGATTATGCCGGTTGCCCCGAAACCAGACGATCAACCAGTGGATATGTGTTCAATATAGGCTCTGGAGCTGTATCTTGGTGCTCGCAGTTACAAAAGTGTGTGGTCACATCAAGCACAGAGGCTGAATATGTGGCAGCATCGCAATCGATAAAAGAATTAATTTGGTTGCGACGCTTGGTCTCAGACTTACGCATCGAATGTGACACAGTATACTTGCGCATGGACAATCAGAGTGCCATTCGTATGATAAAGAATCCTGAACCGCATAAACGAACAAAGCGTGTGTATTTTATTCGCGAAATGTTTGAGAAGGGGTGTTTTGAATTGTCGTATGTACCCACGCAAGATCAAGTCGCAGATATTTTAACTAAGCCTTTGTCGAAGATAAAGTTTGAAAAGTTTAGAGACTTGATGGGGTTGAGTATTTGATTTCTTTGATTTGATGGATGATCGAACTAATTTTTTTTGGAATTTTGGAATTTTTTTTATTTTTGTTTGGAAAATTTAAATTTTTTTGGTAATGCCCAATAAATAGAGAGGCTGTTAAGATAGATTTATCTAAGCATTACCAGACTTCATATATGGGATGGCAGAGTCAATTTCCTATTGTTAAGTCGATATCATCCGATATAGATATTTTAGTCTTAAGCAATCTACCGTTGAATACATACGCATTATAACGTTTATCCCTGAGGTTTTATTTCTTTCACTGTGCAACCCTCAGCTCATCAATTTATGACCAATCGCTCCTTTTATGTTTCGATTCAGGATCATAAATCCGATGTTTTTCGAATTCTAGCGGGCGCTCCCCAGGGCAGTGGGGTAAGCCCAACCCTCTATAATATATTCACATCTGATTTGAACATTACGAAGAGCGAAAAGGCATTCTTTGCAGATGATACTTGCTTATTCAAGTCAGCCAGATCCCCAGGCAAGATAACCAAGAGCCCGAATGCTGCCAGCAAGCAGCTTGCCGATTATTCCACTAAGTGGAAAATTAAACTCAAACTCAAACGCCAATGCAACTTTCTTCACTAGAACAACTGCACAACGATGGTTACCCTCTGATCCGCGATTCAGAAATAGCTTGGAAAAAGTCTGCGAAGTATTTAGGTGTTACCCTAGACAAAACCCTGACATTTAAACCACACGTCGATAATATACAAAGCAAAGCCTTGAAACTTTTGGGGGCAGTTTACCCGCTGATTAATGGGAAGTCCAAAAGATATGAATCTTTCGAGCAGTTATCCAGAGCACTCTACTTAGAGCTTGTCCAGTATGGGGTAGCTGTGCCAAGTACCACATAGAAAGACTTCAAATCATCCAGAACAAGTGTCTCAAGATAATATTCAATTTACCTCCATATTATAATACCCACGATCTACATAGACTCGCTGCTATACCTATGATTACGGAACAAATAGCGAAGATGAGTTTCCGTTTCAGAGCCAAAATTCTGCGCTCTCACAATCCTATTATCCGGAGCCTGCACCAAACAACTTACGTCCTGTGATTTAGCAATAATGAATTAGCTATGTAAGCAAACAAAAACAGAAAAAAAATTCATTGGAAGTTTTTTGAAAATTTTCTTCTGCCGTAAAATTTGAATTATTAATAAACTGAAATTTACTTTACAGTTTAGCAATGCTGAAAAATGAACTAGCTGAACACTAATTATCGTATCTCAAATGTATTTTTGTACCAACTGAATTAATGATTAAATGAACTTAAACTAAACTGGTCACTTTTTAGACCATATCTCCGGAACCACTTGACCGATTTTGCTCATCTTCGAACTTGAGTCATGCGACAGATGTACCTTTCAGGTGAAAAATTCAGTGTGATCGGTTGAGCCGTTTGGAAAAAAAGTGGATACAGATGGACATTTTTTTATTGCTGATTCGTCATCTATAGTAGAGGTGTGCGCCGGCGCCCGCCGCGCCGATCGCCATCCGATAAAGTGCGCCGCCGCCACCGAAAATATTTTTGACGTGCGTCGATTTGCGCCTCCGCCGAAAGTACGCCGCCGCCGACCGTTTTTTGCCGGTGCGAATTCAGACAAAAAATGAAATGAAAAAATTGGAAATTTAGGTTCTTTTTTTGAAAAAATACCGCCGCTAGCCGAAAAGTTTAAAAAACGTGCGCTGCCGCCGCCGAAAATAAATTTGAGTTGCGCCGATTTGCGCCGCCGCCGACCAAAATCAAAAACTGCTTACGCCGCCGCCGCCGATTTTTTTACACCGGCGCACACGTCTAATCTTTAGACGATATAGATTATATTAATATAAAACTCCACCCTTGATTACAATAAAGTTGTTTGTAATAAACATATAGGAGCGGTCCAATAAAATACATTTTTCCAGAAAAATAGTTAGTGAGCAATTAAGATGGGAAAGTAAAGCTTTCGTTACATTAAAACTTCCTACGCGCAAACACCCCAACCACTTCCAATATTTTTCTCTACCTCTTGATTCTAGAACAAAACTCTGCATCTTCTACGGATTTGTTTCAATTTTTTTTTTCAACGAAGATTCCCGACCACATAGATCGGAGTGTTAATTGAATATTTTCGTAATTATAAGACGGGTTTCCGATCGGTCAAACGGAAGATTCTTAGATAGTAGCGATAGAACAAATTTTATTGTTTCAAGACAATACCGCAATACTATCTTTCTATAGCCAGCGCTAACAGCAGGGCCGAACCGATGACCCGAAGGCCCATCGGACTAAAGTTTGATAAGGCCCACCAAATGAGTTTTATGAGGCCCAAATAGGGGCATGCTTTTTGATGGGACCCACATTTGAAAGTCATGAATAGAAGGCTTGTAGTGAAAGAAAAATCGAAAAGCCTCCCCATATTATATTCTGCTTTGTTATCCTCAGATATTTGCGACTTCTAGCTCTAGCGCCATTCACCCATATAATAATTCTTACAAATTCTATTCTCATACAAAACATAGAAAACCTAGGCCTCGACGATATTTTGTGAAGCTTTATTTACAAATTTCGAATTTTTAAAGCACTTAAAGTACAGGAAATCACTAGAGACTAGAGATGAGCGGGCCAACTTTTTTTCGGAACCCGACCCGACCCGAATCTGACGAGATCAAATTTCTCTTAGCCCGAAGCCCGCATCCCGAAAATTTTCGAAACCCTGATGATGGTGACAACCGAAACCGTGGCCGGAGTTTGAAATTATATTTATGGTGGGGTTGCACTGTTCGATTTCAGAAGGCAGCTTGGTGCCAAAAAAGTTCCTATGGTAATGTTGGATGGCGAAACGAGTACATTAATGTGCACTAGGTCCCGACTCGGCACCAGGCTGCGTACTTGAAAAGTATGAGTAGCCTTTAAGAAGGCAGCCTGGTGCCGAAAAGCAGTTAAACTCATTGTAACGGCAGTAACGAATACTATGCGTCACATAAATTTCAACTCGGCACCAGACTGCTGCTGCCCTCTACATTCACAGTAGAATATCTTAAGTAGGCAGCCTGGTGCCGTGTTGAAATTTATATCACGTATAGTATTTGTTACTGCCGTTACGATGACATTAACAGATTTTCGGCACGAGGCTGCGTTCTTTATGGCTACTTAAACGTCCCAAGTAGGCAGCCTGGTGCCGAGTTGGAACATTGTGCATAGTAATGTCCTCGTTCCCCACTCCAACATTGCCATAGAAAATTTTTTGGCACCAGGCTGCCCACCTTGATATGCAGACCTCTACTTGTTGCAATTTTTCTCCATGAAAATGCTCTACACGACGGTGACATAAGAAGTTCATGCACTAGACAAAGGACCAGTCTACTGCGTGAACTCCTTATTTCATAGTCTCGTAGAACATTTTCATGGAGTAAATTTGCAACAAACAGAAGCCTTTTTTAACCACCACAGCCTTATGTGAATATAAAAAATAGAGCATTTTATTTTTGACTCAATTAGGAGTTCTTTAAACTCTATTGATGTTACAGCTTAAGAATCTCAATCGATTTTCAGCCCATTTTTTTTTGTTTTTTTAAGCGAAAAAGTTCCACCGAACTTCGAAAAACCCAATTCCCACAATTTTTCGGTCATACCTTCCGAAGTTGTTTGCGATTTTGCCCATTTTCAATCCCAACTTTCCTTTTTTGATTAGCTTCCAATGGATCAAAATTGAAAATTTACTAGTTATCAATTCGACTTCCTTCCTTCTGAGCAAGCACACCTCATTCGACGATTAGGAAAGAATTTGATTTGCGTTGTATTTTCAAAAAATTTACCAGTGGGTAAGAGTTATGTTATTTTGAATAGCAGCCTATGCCGACTATGCAATGCAGATGACGAGACTCCACTTCATCTACTCACCACATGCCCAGCGCTAAGCAGACAGCGCAGGCTGATTTTTGGGCACACCTGCCGCTGCTAAGACAAATGGAAATTAAACAAATTTTAAAATTCGGCATGGAACACGTTGCGGAATATTTAGAATGAAACTTTCTTTTTAGATTTACATAAAAATTGGTTTATAAAAGAGGCCCAACTATGAGGCCTAATTATATCTTTTGTGAAACATAAGAGCCAATAAACTGAACTAACTAACTAAAGAGTTATTTGTTAGAAACCAGAGTCTGAACTGAGCTTTTTCATCAAACCCGGCCACAAAAAAAAAAAACGAATACCCGACCAGACTCGACCCGGACCCGTCAAATTGATTGGGCTTCGGGTCAGGTCCGGTTGGGTTTTCTTCGAGTTTCGGGTGGCCCGCACATCTCTACTAGAGACCAAGGTTGGAAGAATCGGAAACGTGATATATGTGAGATTCATTAGAATCGTTCTAAGATTTCATTAAATAACTCTTTAAGTTTTTGTTTGCATTCTAAGAAATGTTGCAAGAATAAAAAAAGGGCTATCCTCCCCAAACGAAATTTTAACTGGTCGAAAAAATCAAAAGGCCCAACGGGGAATGCCCCGATCGCCCATCAGGTCGTTCCGGCCCTGGCTAACAGCAGTCCACCTTAAAGAAAAGTAACAACAAATCTCTGTTTACGCGATAATATTTATTTTGTCTTGTGCGGAATGATTAGAAAAATGAATCACTGAATCGAACCCAACGGACATGCTCACTTCTATTGACGAATGAATTGCAATACATTTTTGGACCCGTACGAAGTACAAAGGTTCTATACGTTTACTACAAACAATTTTATTGCAACATGGGGTAGGTCGACGTGGGAGTTGGGGGGATGCATCTATTATCGTCTAAATATGACGAATCAGCAATAAAAAAATGTCCGTCTGTCCGTCTGTCTGTCCGTCTCCACTTTTTTTTTCCAAATGGCTCAACCGATCAGCCCAAACTTTTTTTCCCTGAAAGGTACATGCCTCCCATGATTCAAGTTCGAAGATAAGCAAAATCGATGTAGTGGTTCCGGTGATATGGTCGAGGAAGTGACCAAAAACATGGTTTTTCGAGAGTCGGTGAAACTTTTTCGCAAATATCTCAGCAAGTAAAGCACGGAAATTGGTCAATTTGGTGTCAAATGAAAGTATTTGATACCAAAAAACTGGGGGTTTTTTTTTGTTGGAATCGGGTCAGGGGTCTGGGCACTGTGAGCCATGGAATGGGCGAAAATAAATTTGTCTGCCCAAAAATGGGAAGAGATAGTTTTATTCAGTATTTGCTTACATACGCAATATAGAGATTTACTTTCAAAGGCAAAGTTGTAGAGAATCAAATTTTAGCGAACACGTGTCTCAGGGTTTTGGGGAAATATGGTCCAATCCTGGTACATGGCCACTTCTATAATTGAGCAGGATGACCCGGATCTCCAGAACTGTGAGAGTTAGAAAGTTAGTTCCAAAGGCGAAGTTGTAGAAAATTAAATTTAAGCGAACACGTGTTACAGGGTTTTGGGGAAATATGGCCCAATCCTGGTATATGGCCACTTCCATAATTGGGCAGGATGACTCAGATCTCCAGAACTATGAGAGGTAGAAAGTTGCTTCCAAGGACAAAGTTGTAGACAATAAAATTTTAGATAACACGTGTTTCTAGGTTTGAGGGAAAAACGACTTAGTCCTTGGATATAAGCTTTTCTAGATTTTAATGGTCTGAGACGTACTTCGGTAGGGCCTTTGACATTACCTTGGGTAATTTCTATGGATCTTTGAAATTCTCACAGTTATAAAAGAACAGAAAACGTTGGATTGTTTGCTTATTTGCATATTTAGGTACGCTCGAGTCACTTTGCCACATCTATTCTGTTTGTCACATCTATTCTGATACGTACGGGTCCTTGGTTATGTTTAATCTAAAGATTGATTACAACATTTTCTTTTAAAAATTTTGCAAGTGCTCGAAAAGTATGTGAACTTTTGACAAAAATTTAAACTCTTGCATGATTTGTGAGAATTTTCGATAATCTTTCATTTATTTCACACGAGGCGATAAGCGCAGAGATGATATTTATATTTGTTTTACTATAAATACAAAGAAGGTGTACGAAACCGAGTTAGTACTGATAACACGATGCAAAAACGCTTTACAATGACTGAAGGTAACGTAATTACTTGTCGTGCAGCTGTTCTGTGGGAAGTTGGTGGTCCGTTTGTTATTGAAAATATTGAAATTCAACCGCCACAGAAAAATGAAGTTAGAGTTAAAATTGTCGCCACCGGCATTGTAGGTTTGAATCTTTTATTTTATATTCGTTCATTCAATAAATATCCGGATTTCAGTGTCATTCGGATGAGTCAGTCTTGAAAGGACTTGTGGGAAAGGTAAAATTTCCATTGATTGGTGGCCACGAAGGTAGTGGAATTGTTGAATCAGTCGGTACAGATGTCACTGCTTTCGAGAAAGGAGACCATGTCATTCCGCTTTTCTTACCACAATGCCGTGATTGTCGAGTTTGTAAACGTCCAGGAGCTAATATTTGCTCTAAATTTTTGGAAATAGTGAGAAGAGGAGGTGAAGGACCATCCCCATTTTCATGCCGTGGACAACGTTTAACTGGAGGATTTTCAACATTTTCTGAATATTGTGTTGTTGACCAACTACAACTCTGTAAAATAAACCCTAAAGCCGCATTGGATAAGGTCTGTTTAATGGGTTGCGCTATACCTACCGGCTATGGTGCAGCCATTAACACAGCTAAAGTTCAATCGGGAAGTACTTGTGCTGTTTGGGGTCTTGGTGCGCTAGGACTGGCTGCAATTATGGGATGTAAAATAGCTGGTGCTTCGAGAATCATAGCCATTGACATCAATGCAAACAAATTTTCCGTGGCCAAAGAACTCGGTGCAACAGAATTTATTAATCCCACAGAGGTACCAGATTTAACAGCCCATTTATTGAAAATAACTGGCGGCGGTGTTGACTATACATTTGAGGCAGTTGGTGCAGTTGCAACAATGCAACAAGCATTTGAATCTACTGCAATAGGCTATGGTGTATGTGTTATAATTGGAGTTTTGCCACACGGTGTGCCACTACCTATATTGCCCTACAACTTCCAAATGGGAAGAACGATTAAAGGAACAATGTTTGGTGATTTTAAAAGTCAAGACGATGTGCCAAAACTTGTTGATGAATATTTGGATGGCAAAATTATTATCGACAAGTTTATTACACACACACTGCCACTAGAGAAGATCAATGAGGGATTTGAGCTTCTACGCCAAGGAAAGAGCATTAGAACTGTTCTAACATTTACATCGACGTAGAGTTCAATGTCAAAGTTCTAACTTTTCATTTTGCAATATGTATATATACACTTTGTGAAATGCGAATAAAAGTCAAAGGAAACTAGATGACATAAGATCGTTTGAATTTCCAAGTTGTGAACGCAAATTTTCTCAAATGAGTTGTGAAAATTTGTATTTGGAGTAATATTTAAGCTCCAATAATTAAACTACATCGCCAATAAAAAAGTTCTCATTCTCCAATAAAAAGGACACAACAAAAACCCTTTTTAAGTCCTCGTCCCTTTTTCCAAAACAACTGATATCAATTGGGGTGACGCTTACAGCTGTGAAACGCAAAAAAAATTTTTGGAATGTTTTCATTTTTGATTAAAAAAATGCGTCACAAATGCCGGATCCCCCAGTGATATAGTTTTTCTGATCTTTCAGCTTTCGCAACGCAAAAATTTATGGGATGTATGGCGTATTTCAGTACAGGAAATGAAATTTTTACGTATGAAAGCTGAAAGCGTTGGTGGGCCCGGCATTTGTGACGCATTTTCTTAATCAAAAATGAAAATATTCCAAAAAAATTTTTTTCGTTTCAAAGGTGTGAGCGTCACCCCAATTGATATCAGTTGTTTTGGAAGAAAGGACGAGGACTTGCGTCACGTTTCCTTTTAAAAAGGGTTTTGGTTGTCATATCAGTAGTTTTGAAAGAAAAGAGGAAACAAATTTTGGAGAAAAAATTTCCGGCGAAAAACATTTCAGGCGAAAAAAATTTATCCCCTCAATTTCCTCTACAACATATCAAAAGTTTTTTTTGAGCCGCTGCCACTGACAAACAGAAGCGCGGCTTCTACCACTTCCATGCGCGAAAATGATCCTCTCAACTTCCTCTACAACATATCAAAAGTTTTTTTTGAGCTGCTGCCGCTGACAAACCGAAGCGCGGCGTCTACTACTTCCTCCATGGGCGAAAATAATTCCCTCAACTTTTTCTACAACATATCAAATGTTTTCTTTTGAGTCCCCGCCTATTTTCGACATTTTGGCGGTCACCCTGATACACTACACACTCAACCCAACAATTTTCCCTTTGACACCAAACCTCTATCTCAAACACCCAACCTTGTCTCATACAAAATGTGCTACCGTACATATTACACACACAAACACATGCACATGGGCTTTATATAGCGCCTTCTAAGAGCCCTGGCGCCCAAAATCTCATATGGCGTAGAATGCCCACCCGAAGGTCCCTGCAAAATTTGAAGAGTCAGTTTTTAATACAAATGGCCCTGGAACTAACTAACCCACTAACTAACCACTAACTAACTCACTAACTAACTAACGTTTGCGCATTAACTTTGGCTTCTATGAAATAGCACATTTTGTATGGAAAGTGACGATTTTCTAAAGGTCATATCTTCGGATCCACTGGACCGATTTTAATGAGTAAAATGTCGATTCCAATCAAAATTTTACGTAGAATCCGAAAAACTAGGTCTCAGGGGGTACGAAGCAAGGGAAAAAAGTCTGAACGTAGCTGTATATATGGTTCCGCAGTCTCCGCGCCCATGATAAATGTCCAATAATAAAATTATTTTCCACCAATGAAAAAGAAAAGATACTTTCCTCCAAAGTATATAACGCTAAAATCGACCTTTTTCGACCCCCCCACTTCCTCTGTCACGCATGCCACATTAGGTCACCCTCTCCCTCAATTTGGCGTCACACCATGTAACCAGCGAAAGTACAATCTTTATCAATTAGTTTTGTAGGTTTTTTGAAGGTGATAAAATTCCATTGTCTTTCTCGTTGGGGTGAGGGGGGTAGTCAGGCAATTCTAGCTTTATCATGGGCTTGCACTAACAAAAAAACCATTCTGTGTTTTGCCTCCGTTTAGAATAAGATAGGATAAAGTGAGTTGGATTGAGACGTCGAACTAGCGGCTTTTTCATTTCCAGTGATACCACTGTGGCCTGGTACCCATACTAGTGTTACTTGGTGATGAGTGGAGAGTGATTGAATTAGATCCCTACGGTCCAAGGGTAAGCGACGAGGTAAATTTATATCCCCCTAAGGATTTGATTGCTGCTTGGTTATCTGAGCGGATAAAAATATGTCGGTATTCCGGTAAGCTCCCAAGCGTGTCTAGTATTTCATTAATGCATCCTGTTATGCCCACTATTTCTGATTGGAAAACAGTGATGGATTTACTAGTAGTAAGCTGGCTATAACGTTTGAATCAGGTGAGTAAAATGCTGCTCCAGAGGAGCAATCAGAAAGAGACCCGTCGGTAAGCCAAGCCGATCTGTCAGTGACAGTGATGTCAGAATTGTTTTTCCAATCATCGCGACTTTGAAGGCTAATTCTGAATGACTTATCAAATCTGTATGTGAATGAATCTTCTATTCGCACGGCATTTTGAATTCAGGAGAGTTTTTCACCATTAAGTTCCATATTTGCGAGCGGTTGTTGGAGTTAATTACGAGGGAGTTTGCTAATTTCAGTCTGAGACGAGGGGTTGTAAAATACTAAGGTTAATTGTGCTCACTTTAAAAACGGGCTCCAATCAGCTCTTAGATTTCATTTTACTCCCTTCTCAACTTCTTCAATTAGAAACAATCCAGTTGAATGTCAAGAACAGAATGAATTTTATTTGACAAAAATTCTCCTTTTATACATAAAATTTAGACGAAAAGCTCACTAGGATTCGATACAATTCAATTGCTCACTATGATTTTATAAATTTAAGGAGTGATTGTTTATGATGAGTGATTCTTTAAGAAATGATGAGTAAATTAAATAAAAAGATTTATGATACGCTACATTTTTAATTGCTTCTTCTTGATTGACGTTTTTGGTCTTTAACAAATTCTTAAATACCAGAATTTTTCTCATACGTCTTTTTTTTGATTTCGTGATAACACCCATTGGCTCTTTATTTTCTTTAGAATCATAATTTTTGATATGTTCATAAGAAAAAATTTCCGTTGGTGAGTTGATGAACCACCAAGCTCGTTGTGGTGGGGAGATTATTATTCCTGCCTGCTCCAAAAAATCGATTCCAAGTAACGTACGGTTTTTATCCGTATCTGATAAAACCATCAAATTAATATTAAACTCCCGATTTTGAATCTTGATGACCGCTTGAATAATTTTAATGACGTCTTTTTTTACCTTTCCATCTGCTTGTTTAATGGTTGCTTCTTTTGAAATTGTCTTGCATTCTTTCTTTAATAATCGTTTGTATAGTGTTTCGCTTGCGATGCTTGTTTTGGCCGCTGTATCAAAGAATGCTGATTCACTAAATCCATTAATTTCACAAGAAATAGTTGGGATTGGAGCTTCGAAAGTTAACATAACATGAGAGAAGTCTAACTCAATTGATGCTGCATGTACGGTTTGGTTGCAATCTGGACAATTGGTCCGAATAAACCCCGGTTTACCACATCCATAACACTTGATGACGTTTTTACCATTGTCTTCTTCAATATTCGTTAGTTCGAGCTTTGAAACTTCTTGACGTTTTTTATTACACTCCAAGGTTGAATGATTTCTCATTTTACAGAAGTCGCAGTATTTGAATCTTGTTTTTGTTTCGTTTTGATGTTCCTCAATTACTCTAGCTCGTGTTAATAATTCCATGAATGTCGTGATTGAGTTTCTTGGCATATCTTTACGAATGTAACGAAGCAATCTTCCATAGATAAAATCAATCTGCGTTACCTCGTTGTGGTTTTGTTCCAATCTTGATATTAAGGCGCGTTGTCGACAAATATATTTTTCTGTGGTCTCACTCTCGAGTTGTTTTGATTCGATTATTTTTGTATATAATTGATAGTTTTTAAGAGGTGGTGCGTAAGCATTACGTAATGCTGTAAGTGCTCCGTCCCAATTATTGATGGTCGTCCGTATGCCTTCCCACCATACGGCTGCATCCTTTTTCAATAGTAGAGGCATTCCTTGCAATGCATCTGCATCACTTATTATTTCCGTTCTTTTAAAGATCTGGACTTCATTAATGAATGCCTCCACTTTATAAAGTTATCTTGATCCCTCAAATGTTGCTTTGCATGATGTCATTCCCAGACGAGGACGTTGTTGTAACGCATCCAGTAACTGTTGAAGTTGTGGACCAGTCAACGCCATATTAGCTGTGGATGATCTCGTATTTGCCACTGTGAAATTTTATTTTTAATTTTCGTTGGGCGCCAATGTAAAATACTAAGGTTAATTGTGCTCACTTTAAAAACGGGCTCCAATCAGCTCTTAGATTTTATTTTACTCCCTTCTCAACTTCTTCAATTAGAAACAATCCAGTTGAATGTCAAGAAAAGAATGATCTTTATTTGACAAAAATTCTCCTTTTATACATAAAATTTAGACGAAAAGCTCACTAGGATTCGATACAATTCAATTGCTCACTATGATTTTATAAATTTAAGGAGTGATTGTTTATGATGAGTGATTCTTTAAGAAATGATGAGTAAATTAAATAAAAAGATTTATGATACGCTACATTCCTCCCCTTGTTTCTTCGATATAGTTTTTAGAAGAAGAAACAACTTTTTTTTTTTTAAAAAAAGCGGATCATTTTGAGCTAGTAAATGGTGAAATTGCTGAAGTGTGGAATTTGCCCAAAATTTTTGATTGATCTTCCTTTGAACCAATTTCATAGGTTGCGGAGCCCAATTTCTGAAGAATGACGTAAGGTCCTTCACGCCGTGGGAAAAATTTTTCTGTTTTCTGTTGAGAAGAATTGCTTTTCTTATGAGAGTTAATCCATACCAAATCTCCTGATTTATAGCCAGGATCTGGACGATGTTTGGCATCAAAATATTTCGCATTACGATTGTGAACTATTGTTTTAGTTTCCTTTGCGTCTTCCAATGTCTTGGCTATTTGCAATAATTGTGGAGTGATTTGTGCCACGAAATTTTCAGAAGACGCGATTGACCGTAAGTCGTGTTCAATATCATCAATAGTGCGTAGTTCTCGACCAAAAGTTAAAAATGCAGCTGAAAACCCGGTGCTTTCATTTTTCGTTGTATTCATGGCGAAGCGAATTGTTGGAAGCTTATCCGGCCAGTCGGTATGATCGTTAGCTACTAATATTGACAGTTGTGTCCGAATATCTCGATTTTTACGTTCACAAGGATTTGATTGAGGATGATAGACTGGTGTGAATGATTGTTTAATGCCTAGACAATATGCCAATTTTTGAAATACTGCTGAAATGAATTGTGGCTCATTATCGCTTATCATTCGTCGAGGTATACCATAACGGAAAAATATTTCGAACAAAAGTATGTTTGCACAAGAATTTGATTGTGAATTTTTCATTTTGAATAATTCCACCCAACCAGTGGCGACATCTTCAACGACGAAAATATATTTATGTCCATAACGTGATTGTGGCAAGGGTCCAATTAAATCAATTGCAATGACTTCGAAACGCTGATTGCTTGCAGTAGTTTGCAACATCCCTGCCGGTTTTAAATTGTTGGCTTTATATTGTTGACAAATTTTACATTTTCCAACATATTCAGATATATCTTTCCGCATTCTAGGCCAGAAATAACGCTGAGAAATTCGATTGAATGTTCGATTTATGCCATAATGTCCAGCAGTTGGATGATCATGGTAATTTTATAATATTTTCAAGATGTTTTGTTTAGGAACTACCAGTTGTGCTTCCTCCGACGCCTCATCAGAAATTTCTGTTGAGTATTTATATAAAACCGCTTTATTCATAATATAACCCTGGTTTGTCCATTTGATGAACCGTTCATTGTCTTGTTGTAATTCAAAAGCTTCAATAATTTTTTTCAAGTCTTCGTCTAACATTTGTTGTGCGCGTAATTCCTCTGCTGTATGTTTTGGAAAATCTACTTGGATGGCATTTAATGAGAATTCATCAACTATATCTGGTTCCATATGTTCTTCCATTGAAGGTGGTCGTGATAGAGTATCTGCGACCATGTTTACGCGACCTGGTGTATATTGGATATTTATATTAAAGGCTTGAATCCGTAGTGCCCACCGAGCTAAACGTCCGGAAGGGGATTTTATCGACATCAACCATTTCAATGGTTGATGATCAGTCATCAAATTAACTTCCTTATCTTCGTTGGGCGCCAATGTAAAATACTAAGGTTAATTGTGCTCACTTTAAAAACGGGCTCCAATCAGCTCTTAGATTTTATTTTACTCCCTTCTCAACTTCTTCAATTAGAAACAATCCAGTTGAATGTCAAGAAAAGAATGATTTTTATTTGACAAAAATTCTCCTTTTATACATAAAATTTAGACGAAAAGCTCACTAGGATTCGATACAATTCAATTGCTCACTATGATTTTATAAATTTAAGGAGTGATTGTTTATGATGAGTGATTCTTTAAGAAATGATGAGTAAATTAAATAAAAAGATTTATGATACGCTACATTTGGCGCACTTCATTTATTACATTTATTCTCTTTTATTCAAAGGTGGATAGCGACGTTGTTGACTTCCCCGAACTTCGGCCGATAGAAGCAATTTGCGTGAAAATTAACCTCCATTCGGCAAATTCGAAAATGTTCATATACGGACTTTACATTCAACCCAACTCAACTGAGGATGTATACTCAGCCCACATTGCATCGATTGTCAAAGCTTGCTCGTTATTGCAACATGGCGATTTCTTCATTTTGGCTGGGGACTTTAATATGCCTTCTATAAACTGGGTTGCTAACGACGATGGATTTGACTTCTTACCGTTGATTGGAGACTCGACATCAATACAATCGAATATTGCAAGAAACCTCACATCAACTCTACTGGATTGTGGACTCTTCCAAATGACTGATATAAAAAACATTAGCGGCAACGTTCTCGACCTCGTATATACCAACATGCCTGAACTCACACTGGTAACTCCAGCCGATCTAAATCTCATCTCCGATGACCAGCAAGATAAAGCGCATGTACCACTCCATTGCATGATCGAATGCGAACCATAACTCTGCCCACCGTCTACCACGTCAGAGCAAATCTACTGCTTTAAGAAAGCTCCATTCGATTTGATACGTGAAGCAATTTCCAATGTGGACTACGACACATTGTTTGCCAACAAGGACATTGATGAAATGGTTAATGCTTTCTATGAATCCTGTTATGAGATCTTCGACGCACACATCCCAAAAGCCTCGCTTCGTATTTCGAATCATCCAGTCTGGTACAACAACAAGCTCATCAACCTCAAAAACAAAAGAAATCGTGCATATCGTAAGCTTTTAAACCGTCGCAAAAATAATGGTGATGCTGCTGATGACTCAATATTCGTGGCAGCTAAAAATGAATTTGAATCATATCAGCATGAACTCTTCAATGGTTTTCTGAGAAATTTAGCCAAGAATTATAAGAAACAGCCTAAGAAATTTTGGAGCTACATTAACTCTAAGTACAAGAAAACGACTCTACCTGCAGCAATGTGTTTCGAAGGCGATCAGGCAACGAGCGACTTGGAAAAAGCAAATTTGTTTGCAAAATTCTTTGCTTCAGTCTACAAGAAACACGCGAATGAAGACTCCGACGACATGGCGCTGCTATCGTTCATCAATAACAGAATAGACGACGGCTACCTGGATATCGAAATATCGCCGAACATAATAAGACAAATCCTCCTACACATGGATCTGAGCAAAGGAGTCAGTCCCGATAAAATGGCACCATTACTTCTTCGGGAATGTGCTGATCAACTGTGTCATCCACTTTCAATTATATACTCAAAGTCGCTGTCTGACTTATGTTATCCAGAAGTTTGGAAACTTGGCTATCTAACCCCGATTCACAAATCCGGCAATATATCAAACGTCACTAACTACAGAGGCGTCAACGTTTCACCGAACCTTGCGAAAATTCTTGAGATCATAGTCTTCTCTCAAATCAGGTTCAACATCTTTCCTCTCATATCCCCGACTCAACACGGTTTTTTTCCGGGAAGGAGGGTAGAATCAAACCTTCTCGAATTTTCTGTTTTGGCACATGATTCCTTTGAAAGCGGCAATCAAATGGACACATTCTACGCAGACATTCACAAAGCATTTGATGTAATAGCATGCTTGTCTTTGCTGTTCAAGCTGGCAGATAATAAGTATCGTTTGAGCAACCGTTTGCTGCTATGGTTCCGATCAATGCTTCGCAGTCGCAAGCAAGTGGTGAAAGTAAATTCAAGTATTTCTGATGTGATCGACGTACACTCCGGAGTTGGACAGGGCTCAATCTGTGGTCCAATATTTTTCTTGGTATTTTTTAATGACTCTGACGATGCCCTTCGAGTCGCCTGAGGATTAAATTTCGCCGATGATAAAAAGATCGTTCACAACAAAATTTCTACCGAAGACGACACTCACCAGCTTCAGCAATCCATAAACAGCTTCTTCGAGTGGTGCGACAATAATGGACTTGAATTGAACGAGGATAAATGCAAAATAATGACTATCTCTCACAAGCTCTCTCCAATCTTGGCAGATTACCAAATGAATGGCAAACCGCTAAAAAGAGTTCATGAAGTCAAAGATCTTGGAGTGACTTACAAGGACAATTTCTCGTTCAATATTCACCGTGAGCTGGTTTCGAAAAAAGGACATTCGATGTTATCTTTCATCAAACGTCAATGTTACGGCCGGTTCAACGTAGATACAGCTAAGATGCTCTACAACTCAGTGGTTCGGTCCCATCTCGAATTCGCTAGCGCGGTTTGGTCTCCTTATCACGACAACTATGTTCAGACACTTGAGAGTGTTCAACGACAGTTTGTTTTATACGCCAATCATAACCGATATGTCGATCCAAACGATGGAAGTTATAGACTTCGTCCATATGTTGACAGATACATTGAACTAAATCTACAATCGCTAGTGAGACGACGAGCGAATGCAGCAGTATTCTTCATTCACGATTTACTAACCGGAAAAGTCAATTCTAAATTACTTCGCGACAGCATCAGCTTGTACGATGGATCCAGAGCACTACGCTTAACCCATCGTTAATTCGCTTTCCTTTGTTTAGGCACGAATACTCGACGTACTCTCCATTCAATCTCGCTTGTCGTTTGTTTAATATGGTTGCTGCGCATATAGATCCAACATTACCATCACGAGAATTTCGTCGTTTTACACTGGAACTCGATGATTCAGTGTTTGGTTCATTTGGTAATTGCTGACAGTTGTGTTTCCTGATATCATCGCTTCCTTCCACAATTTGATTTTAGTTTTCTATTACATTTATTTGACGACACCATGATGGTCTCCTTATCACGACAACTATGTTCAGACACTTGAGAGTGTTCAACGACAGTTTGTTTTATACGCCAATCATAACCGATATGTCGATCCAAACGATGGAAGTTATAGACTTCGTCCATATGTGGACAGATACATTGAACTAAATCTACAATCGCTAGTGAGACGACGAGCGAATGCAGCAGTATTCTTCATTCACGATTTACTAACCGGAAAAGTCAATTCGAAATTACTTCGCGACAGCATCAGCTTGTACGATGGATCCAGAGCACTACGCAACCCATCGTTAATTCGCTTTCCTTTGTTTAGGCACGAATACTCGACGTACTCTCCATTCAATCTCGCTTGTCGTTTGTTTAATATGGTTGCTGCGCATATAGATCCAACATTACCATCACGAGAATTTCGTCGTTTTACACTGGAACTCGATGATTCAGTGTTTGGTTCATTTGGTAATTGCTGACAGTTGTGTTTCCTGATATCATCGCTTCCTTCCACAATTTGATTTTAGTTTTCTATTACATTTATTTGACGACACCATGATGGATTTGGTTTTGTTCTTTCTTTGACGCTGCTTTCTACAAAGTTTTCTTACTTTTTTTTAATTGCAATTTGACTTGAATTATCTTTTGATTCATCTATGTTCTATGACAAAGCTCTTTAAATCTTAAATTTTTTTTTGAGTGATTTTTTTATTTGTATTTGCAATTTTTAGAGCGATTTCTATCTTTTATCATATTTTTATCTTTCTTTTTTAGTTTTTGTTTTTCCTTTGTGATTTTTATTTTGACCGTGACTATGTTAATTTACTTTAAGTATATTATTTGTAACGTTTTCATGGTTTTAATGAGGGTTATGACAGCAGTCATAACCACTCTTTTTCCATGTCGGCTTGAGAAAAGTAGACAATAAAATTATTATCATATCGTTCCATTTATTCCCAAAAATTGTTTTTGTTGTTTTTGCGAAATATCTGAACCAAACAAGTTAGACAAATAAGTTCAAAAAAAGGTTTGCACAAATTATAAAGTATTTAAACCATCTTGAGATTAAATCTTACTTTTTTTTTAAATAAATGGAATAAATTTATTTATTCCATTTTTCAACAAAAATTCTTTCAAGTTTTCAAAAGTGGGTTTTTTCACTTTTTGACACATTAGTATGGTTTGTTATGTGCGTTGCCATCAAAATTAAGTCTATTTGAGGTTTTGACGAATTTGAAAAAATTATCATTTATTCCATTTATTCCATTAACCGCAGAAGTGCGTCACCCCTCGGTCTGAGAGCTGAGGAACGTGCTTCGGTTAAAAAAAATATGCAACGGTTCATTGTTCAGTAGCGCTTCAAGAGCTGCGGTTGGAGCTGTTCTCATCGCTAAGGCTTTGTAGTTTAAATAACTTAGTTTGGGGTACAGTGAGATGACACCATACGATAGCAGCGTACCTTAGTCGCGGTCTAACTATGGAAGTGTAAATCCATTTTAGAACTTTTGGATTTAGTCCCTGAGGGAGACCGGAAGCTCTCCTACAATGCCATAAGGAACCGGTTGCATTTTGAATAGCGTTATTGAAATGGATTACAAAAGTCATTTTTGCGTCCATTGTGAGCCCTAAGATCTTGACAGAATCGGATAGTTGCAATCTTTTACCAAGGAATGTTGATTGTGGATTATATTTTTCTTTGTGAAAAGTACGAGTTTAGTCTTGTCTGGATTGGCCGTTTGTTCATACGAGTTGCGCCAACTTTCAACTAGTCTAAGAGCTGATGGCATTAATGAGGATCATAAGTTCATCGGCAAAACATTGTGAGTAGTACTCAGCACTGTATAAGAGAGTTAGTATACTGTCTTTCACTAAGCAATAGATTAGAGGCAGCAAAATGCACCTCGTGGGCAACCTTTGCTGACAGTGACGCTGATTTTGGTTTTTTGATTGAGCCAATATATGCAGAAACGATTCTAGTACGAAGCATAGTTACGATCCATCCGATTACAATTTCATTGATGCCGTGGGCTCTACACGCTTTCGCTATATCAGGGAAGATGACATTGTTGAAAGCTCCATCAATGTCGATGAAGCAAGTGAGCGCTCCGGAGTTTTGTTCAAAAGCTTTATCAATTTTATTGACCAGGTGGTGAAGAGCAGTCTCAGCAGATTTTTTCGTGGATTGGGTGGATAGTGAATACTTTTAGAATTCCATCCCTTAGATAGCGATCTATTAGTTTTTCTAGTGTTTTGACAATGAAAGACGATAGGCTGATTGGTCTAAAAGATTTAGCTAGGTGATACTAGATTTTACCGAGTTTGGCTATGAAGACGACTCTAAATTTTGATGTTGGCGATGTAAGAAGAAAAAAATGTGCTATACTTCATTATGTTGCATTACAGATCGTAAATGACTATTACATTCTTCGAACTTAGAAGAGTTCGGTGTAACAAGTTATGTTACAAGAACTCTAACTACTGTCGAATTCAAAATTATCGTTCTAAAGCCATGCATGAATTACTTCCCGCATTTATGAGATACCAATCCGATTTGTCGTACAAAATTTAAGTTAATAAACCATTGATATGGATGTAGTAAAGTAGCGATAGAGTGAAGTCACAGAAGTGCAGCTAGGTGCAGTAATGTGCACGTGCAGTGAGGTGCATTAATGTGCACGTGCAGTGAGGTGCAGTAATGTGCACGTGCAGTGAGGTGCAGTAATGTGCACGTGCAGTGAGTTTCAGTAATGTGCACGTGCAGTGAGGTGCAGTAATGTGCACGTGCAGTGAGTTTCAGTAATGTGCACGTGTAGTGAGGTGCAGTAATGTGCACGTGCAATGAGCTGCAGTAATGTGCACGTGCAGTGAGCTGCAGTAATGTTTAGTGAAATACAGTAATGTGCAGTGCAGAGAAAAACGGACGAACGGACAGGAAGGGTGAAAACCAGAGCTTAAAATAACATATATTGGAGGAGGAAACCCGGACACCCACTGACGTCCTCCAACGCCTTTCTCGTCCTGCCCAGCCACTTTATAGAAATTCTACACAGATATCGATGAAGAATACAAAAATCGCACAAAAGAAACTTATGAAATATGGAAAAAATCTACCGTTAGTAGATGCACTTAAGAGTTTAGTAATTTGTAAATTTTCACCGGGAAATAATGAGAAAATGATTTTGAATACTGGGAAGAAAACATTACAACACCCGCGCTTTTGACCCCCCTCGACCAGTTGTTGTTGCATTTTAATCAAAGAAGGCGAGACGATTCCACCCTTCTAATTTAGTCTCATATAAAAGAATGCAATGTTGTTTTGTCTTATCTTTTAATAAATTTTTTAAATTTGTGCAAAAAGCTCTATCTCCACAGTGGAAATTGCTTACTTTAGGCTCTGGCGAAAACATAAAATAGCTATAGCTAGTTGATAAATATATATACCGAACCTATTCATATATTCATATGAAACTGGACAATCTACTATGTCTGTCATTTTCACACTAACATTGAATGACTGAGAGAATCATATAAGGTGTCCAGTTTCTTTATTCAATAAATCGGTTGTTACAAATATTGGTCCCAGTTAAAGATGAAGCTGAGATCAAGGCTGATTTTTATCAACTCCATGGAGATCCGCAACAATCATCCATTCAATTTCATCCAGTCTAATAACATTCATTCATTTTGTAAAAGGAAGTCACTCAACTCAGATGAGAACGTCGGTCAGGTAACTTACGTTCAAACGGAAACAGGTACAGGGAACGAATATATAATTTAGACGTCAATTACGCCAATATAAAATTTAGTAGTATTGTTCGACCACGCTGTCGAGCGAAGGTGGTTCTTGCTAGTATATAAGTTCAATGCATGTCGAGTTACGACCCAGCGCTAGTTAATATGGAGACACATTATTGTATGTACAAAATTTGACGTCATATTTACTTTATGGGTTAAAAAGGGGGATCCAAGCGGTATTTCTGCTATAAGCGATTCAACGTTCATACCCTTCTGGGCCTGTGATGAGTAAAAACTCGAATGTTGCAAGGTCAAGGTCCAAAAACTTGAAAACAAAACATCAATTTAAACATCTAACAATTTGAGTTATATTTGCATTTCGTTAGCAAAAAAATTTTTCTTCCGTCCTTGTATGAAATATGTAGCGTTATGTAACACTACTGGCTTACCCCCATCCCCCCTGTAGCGTTGTGTAACCCTACACTCAGACCCACTCCCCCCTCTCAGCGTTACGTAATTTGTGAACGACCCCTAATTTACTCTAGCTTTTCAAACTATAATTTTACCATAATTATTAAAATCATATTCCTATTTGGAATCTTTCGTTTTATGGTCAGAAGCGAGGGGTGGCGCACTTCATTTATTCCATTTATACTTTTATTCCATTTATTCCCAAATTTTTTTAGTTGTTTTTGCGAAATATCTGAACCAAACGCATCACAAGTTAGACAAATAAGTTCAAAAAAAGGTTTGCAAAAATTATAAAGCATTTAAACCATCTTGAGATTAAATTTTATTTTTTTTTGGAATAAATGGAATAAATTTATTCATTCCATTTATTCCATTTTTCAACAAAAACTCTTTTAAGTTTTAAAAAGTGGGGTTTTTCACTTTTTGACACATTAGTATGGTTTGTTGTGTGCGTTGCCATCAAAATCAAATCTATTTGAGGTTTTGACGAATTTGAAAAAAATTATCATTTATTCCATTTATTCCCATTTATTCCATAAACCGCAAAAGTGCGTCACCCCTCGGTCAGAAGAAAATTTTCAAAAAACTTTTATTTTAATTTGTTTTCAATTAATGACTAGTTCACCTCAGTCCTCTGATAATGGGATTTACGGAGCTAACGATTTTTGAGGGTGTCAAATGGTGTGTTATGCGCAATATAGTACTCCTTAATGTACCTCAGCCTCTGTCCACCTACTCCCACATTCCACATACCTACATCCTGTCCTACCCGTGGTGACACCTGTTATAGTGAGCAACCCCATGAACGATCAGGTAACCAACCCTGGTGTACTAGTTTTGGTCACTTAGCAGAAGGATGAGGGGGGATGTCTCCGAACGTATCGTATGGAAAGGGTCGGAGACAGCAAGGCGTTATCAGAATGAGATAACGCCTTAGCATGGTGGCGGACGAAACGACGGCAGCATGCAAAATCCTAGCCATTTGGATTAACATCACTCACCAACCCGCACTGGTCAACGTGGTGTTTTAATGGCTAAAACCCCCCGAAATAGGGGAGGCCTACATCCAGCAGTGGATACAAATGGGCTGAAAAAGAAGAAGATTTTTGACCTGAAGTTAAAGTTGATCTTTGAAATTTTTTGGTGAACCGTTGGTATAGAGGCGATATAATGCAAGTCAGCAGTTTTGTAATACGGCGGCAGGCGGTAGATAATCTTCAGTCATTTGTTCCAGACATGATAGCCGCCGATTAAGCCGTAGTCGGCCGATTTTAGAGCAGCCGAGCCGCATTTGGTAAAGTCGTTCAAGCCGATTTTGAGCCGCCTCGGAGCCGAATTTTCGGATCGAGCTGCATTTTGTTTTAACATAAAATGGGAAATTATGTAGTTTTTCTCGACCGTGACGATTTACTAATTAATGATGAATTTTCCTTAATTTTTCAGTCCAATTTTTAATCGAAAGTCAATTTCTTTGTTTATTGTGCGGACGTTTCGCGATTATATTTTCGCAAAATTATTTGTCATTAATAACTCTTGGCTCTATATTTGTATCCTTAACAATATTCGAAGAATTATATAACATTGCCGAGCAGAGACTAATTTTGAGAAAACGAATTCTCAAATTTTATCAAATCTTTTCAAATTTTTCAAAACTTTTTTTTGGAAAAATTTTAAAAATTGAAAAAATTTGTTTTCTCAAAATTAATCGCTGTTGTCGATTAAAATAGTTTTCTGTACACTAGTCCGAAAAAGTATACTGAAGATTTATTGTCTGCTTCTAAAACATTTTCGAATCAGAAAATTTACTGTAGAAAAAGCAAATATTTTGGTTAGAGAAAAAACTTTACATAAAATCGGCTCGAGCCGAAAAATCAGCTCGAGTTGGCTAAAAAACAGCTCGAGTCGACTATCGAGCCGCAGTCGGTCACGTTCAATCGGCGCGCCGCCTTCGATGATTTTTCTTCGGCTGTCATGTCTGATTTGTTCTGTAATAGTTGGAGTTTCGCTATATGAAATTTAGCACAATCTAAGCAAGACACTTTGAATTATTGCCCTGTAGACACGCCATTTATTTTCAGTGCTCAGCTTCGAGTGTCTGTTGGAGAGTGGGTAGAGAGCGCCAAAAAGCTTCAAAGCTTCAGAGCATATAAGATCCACATGTGACTTATAGGTCAGATCCTTGTCTAGGGTGACCCCGAGGTACTTTGTGAAGTACCCTCACGCTGTTTTGGAGTCAAGGACTGCAATCCCTTGAGAAGGAAGCCACTTTTGTGACCTTCTCTTGGTGAACAGGGTGGCACTGGTCTTTGAAACGTTCAGCTTTATTTTCCACTTTTTGGTGTATTCGTTCAGTTATCTGGTGGCTCACTTTGAGGGGTGACTCTGCTGCTTGATAAAGGCATGAGTCATCAGCGAAGAATGCTTTTTCACTATTAGTTATATGTGAATTAAATGTGAAGATATTGTAGAGATTGGGGCTCAGAACACTGCCTTGGGGGACACCTGCACCATCAATAAATACATACCTGAACTATACGTGAGATACCCAAGTTATCACATTCCACGCGAATGCGTATAGTTGATGCTAACTTTTACTTCGCATGTATCGTTTACATCGTATGCATCTACATGCGTCGGATAAATTGGATTGCTATCTCATAAAATGCGGGAAGTTACAAAGCATGGTTACACTTGATTCAGCTTATAGTTTTGATGTATTTGTTTACACAGAGCAAACAACCAGCTGATGCCGAAATGAAAATGAAATGAAACAATCCGACTGTAAAGGTAAACTGGTTTCTTAGCTACGCCAATGACCTTTTACAGTTCTTTGGTCTGATATTTCTCCTTCCAGAAGAAAAGAGAAAATTAATTTTTTGAGCTCTAGGGATGAAGTAGTATTCGATTCCGCTTTTATTGGCGGAATCGTGTCTAGTGCACAAAACTAATTTCACCACAGGGATCGGTATTGGCTTGTCTACTGTTCAACTTATATACCCACGACCTGCCACCGTTCGTTTCCAGAAAATTCTTGTACGCTGACGACAAAGCATATGCCTATCAACACAAAAAATTCCCACAAATCAACCGAGTACTCACCCGAGACATGAAAGAGTATGTGCGATACTACAAAAATTGGCGCTTAGTACCGAGCCTAACAAAAACTGTAGTTTCATATTTCCACCTCAATAACCAATGTGGGAATGTTTTGCTAAGAGTTAAATTTGACGAGAAAATTCTGACGCACAACTTCGAACCAGTCTATCTCGGTGTCAAATTTGACAGATCGCTTACGTTCAGAAAACATGTAGAAAAACTCGAACTAAAGCTCAGTGCAAGGCTTAACGTACTTAGAAAGCTAGCTGGTACCACTTGGGGCGACACCGGAGCCTGTTTAAGAACATCCGCTCTCAGCCTTGTTTACTCAACGGCCGAGTATTGTTGCTCGAGCTGGCTGAATAGTGCGCAACAGGTGCAGTCTTTTGTTTTAATCTTTGCAACTAATATTCAACGCGAAGTTAGCTGCAGTTGCAAAAAATCTTTTCAATGAAGTCAGCTGATTTTGGTAAATTCATGAATGAAATCAGCTGATTTTGTTGCAATGAAGTTAGTTTCGGTTGCAACTGCAGCTAACTTCACGTCGAGTATTACTTGCAAATATCAAGACAAAAGACTGTCACACAAAAAAGATTGATGTCGTTCTAAACGAAGTGATGCGCTTAATCAGTGGCACAGTCGCGTCAACACCAACAGAATGGCTAACCGCGCTTTGCAATATTGCCCCTCCAGCAATAAGGAGACAAATGGAATTAGTACGCGAATTTCAGAATGTCTTCATTCAGCCGGACATTCCATTATACAACGACATTCTAGACACTCCTACTCCGAGATTGGTGTCTAGAGAGCATCCAATAGTCTACGTTAAACGGCTAATAAAGGGCGATTTCGACCCGAAATCAGTTTGGCTGGATAATTGAATGAGTTTCGGAGTCACTAGTCAGTTATTCCAATTCGAAACGTACTCTTCACGCTCGTCGGACTTTGACATAGTTACCCAGAAAGGCCTGGGAAAATCTAAACCGATTACGAACGGGGCGTGGAAGATGCAATGACCTGCTCTTTAAGTGGAACTATATCGACGACCCTGAATGTGGCTTTTCGAGGCAAACGACTTCCCAATTTTATCGTATCAGGGCCAGATACAGATGATTACTGCAACTGGAATTCCGAAATTAATGTGATTGAAACTTGATGTTTCTTTTTCTTTTGTGCTTAGGCTAAATTTGTTTTATTTTAACTTTTTTAATTGTTTAATTTCTAGTTTTAGACGAAAAGGAACATTTTACGATTAACTGTAAGCCATACGCTAAATAAATAAACTGCTTTCACCGAGTTGGTTTTTTGTCTAAATAAAAGAAACTACATCTGGTGTGTATCATAAACGTAACTATTTTATTGAATCGTCTTAATTGAATAAAGCCTTTTAAAGGAGATGCAATATAAATGCAACAAGTGGCATACAGATATTGTTTCCACTGAAACGTTTCTCCAGTTATATAACAATTTCCCCATAACTTATTATGCAAACAGAGTGACTTGCTAAATCTATTTCCCATTTCACTTCAGAAGAACCATTCAATGCTACAGTTTACATGCAACGTTTTACATACATGAAAGCGTAGTTATATGTGCGATAGAACGAATTATTACACAAGTCGAATTCAAAGAGTCAATATATCGATGTGTTCAAAGAAAAATAGAACGTCTAGGCAGGTCAATATTATGGAAAATTTATGTCTTACTTAACACTCACCTTGACAAATGATTATCAATGTCTCTGTAGTTCTCAATTGTTGGTGCTTCCTGCATTCTGGCGTCAGAGAATACACTTAAGATCACAACACAAGTAACTGAAAGGAAAGAACACAATTGAGCAAAAGGCCTAAAGCACAATTCGACAAAAGTGGTTGATATGTAAGACGATATTTTCAAACGAAAACAAAAAATTAGACGAGTCAGTTCCTTTATGAGGTTGAACTTGAACTAAATGATGCACGAATAAATGCAGTTTATATGCATGTTTTTGTTGTCGATTAAAAATCCGATAACGATAATCATAATTTCAGTTATAATGGGTAAACATGCACTAAACGATTATTGTGGGGATGCAAATAATTCTAGGCCGTTTACCTAATCACAACGATTTATTTGTGTCAACTTTAAAGTTCTATAGTCAAGCAACAACTGATAACAATAATCTTTAGTTTGTAGAACTAACATTTTGTGTGTGATGACCATAAATTCGTTTCATTAACTTGACTTCCAAATAAAATTTCAATTTGAATATTAGGAATTTATCTTGGAACTATATACGAAAAATGAAAGGTCAATTTGGTTATATTTTATCAATTCCAATTCAAAATGTTATTACTTCGATCGTTAAAAGCACTACAAACCATTGGAATTACACGAAAATGTTGTCACACTTGTTACCGAAACTTAAATTAAAATTATTATACTTTAATATTTTTTGTTTTCAATACTCTCTACGGCAAAATGATGCGCAGTTTTGGCTATATTCCAAAACGAAATAGAAAACAGTTCGCGTTTCTCATCACATGCAATTGGTAGCCTCTTTATAACATTCACGGTTTACACAACCAGCTGATAGATTGCATGTGACTATTGAAATTGTTTTAGAATTTATAACGAAAACTGCACGGAGAGAAAGAGTTAACTGTTTAACTCAAATTTGACAAGGATATCAAGCGCACTTTCGTTTGCAATGTTTTAGTATTTGAGCAAAATATACACTTGCAACTTATATTTGGGTCATCGATGGTCCTTGACCCAATCCGTCGTAATGGTTCAAGTTTATTTTGGAATTTGGATTTCGAACAAATTGAATTCGTTAGCTCAGAGTCATTGAAGTGGAGTGGGACTCCAGTCTGACGCGTTGAATGATAGGTACATCGACTGAACCACGTAACCTTTGAAATGGAAATGTTTCGTTACGTTATAACATGTTGTCTGCATAGATGTTTTAACAGTTGGTTTCAAAACAAGAGTTTGTACAATAATGACGTGTGCACATGGAGGGGAAGGTATGGATCAAAAAATGAGGCATAGCGGAGGGGGTGTATGATAATTTTATGTCCTGCCTCATGACTAACAAAATTTGGGACTAACAACTAAAATAGCATTCCAACAGCGGCTTCATCTTTAACTGTTTTAACTGTTAACGGCTTTTTGGCTATGTAGAAACTCTTTCGGGAGGAGCTAGGGCCTGAAGTCGAAGGGCATTCTGTGGTTGTACGAGGCTGTGATTAGGCCCATGCCTAGCCACGGTTGTGTGGTATGGTGGCCTAGGCTGGAGGTTTAATGTGCCCTGAACTCGGAGGAAGGAAATCAGTTCCATCTGGGAGTCTTTGCGAGTGTATTTCAGGCAGAAGTTTTCACAGTGCTCGTAGGAGCTCGTAAAGCACTGCTGGAGGGCGAGCAAGGAAAGCAGATCCTTATATGTTCAGACAGTAAGGAGATGATCGGAGCACTGGTTTCACCAGTTACCACTTCCAAGCTTTAGAAAAAGTGTAAGGATTTCTTGAACTTGATAGGTCAGATTCAGATCACTCTGGTCTGGGTACCCGGACACTCGGGAGTGGAGGGAAATGAGAGGGCGGACGAGCCTGAACCGTATCTGCCGATTGCTTGATCAATCTGTTTGAAAGCACTGAGAGATCGGGTGATGCAAAGGCATACAGAGTACGAAGGAGGCGTTCAAACAAAGCGCTTTTTCTCGAAACCCAATTTGGAATGGGCCAAAGGTCTGCTAGAGATGGGCAGGAATCGCATGAGGAGGGTGGCCGGAGCGATTACTGGACACTGGGGGTTAAACGGGCACATGAGAAAGATCACTCATGTGATATGCGAATGCTCCAAGTTCTTTCAACTGAGACGCAGGCTGCTGGGAGGCTACGTCGAGCAACCATCAGATGTTGTCCAACTTGGACCTGGTATTTTGGACAGGTTCGTGGAGTCAACGGGAAGGTTTGCGTGATTTAAATGATGATTGGGTTGGGAACAAAGGATCGCAAGATCTGTGCTCCAAGATCATTGACATGATCTCCCGAACTGATAAATCTAAATCTATAACCCAGTAGGATTCGAACCCACGCCAGCAAATATCTCTATTTACTAGTCGAGTGCCGTAACCATTGATCTACCGGGACAAGGTAAAAAGTGACTTACGTTATTTCAGATTTTCGTTTTAATGCCACGTTTTTAACGTTGTTTACCTATACCAATAATTCGTGTGATTTACGTCTTACGAACGCATACGAATTGTTTGCCACATAGATAAACACGCGCGTTAAATCCGTTAAATTTCGGTGGTAAGAAAGCAAAGAGAAGTAGCAGACAATGTGGAGGGGTTCTACAAGCTGAAAAATGTGCGGACGTCATTGTTGCACGAGCCTCAAGAGCAATGTTGGCATTGCCTTGCAAGGTGAAACAATCATGTAAAATTTTTCTAGTCTTCATCGTGCAAAACTGTATGCAAATCTATGACTTGATCGCTTTTTCAAATTATGTCAATCGATGACACCCATGTAAATGAAAGATATTGCAGATTAACGCTCGTACCTGGCCTGGCATGGCTTCAACCGCTCAGCTCCCATGGACGAGGAATTGAGATACGCCCAATTCGTCGAAACTCTACCCAATGGAGATCCTGCATGCTAGTGCATTCCTTGACCTTGGGTCGGGCCGAGACCTATCTTAATCCCTTTTTTAGAATGACGCAGACGGCGAATTAACACTACAGCCCCGTTAGGATCCTCAACCATGCTTAAGCATGAGCATCGATGTTAGTGATTCTTGACGGCTCCCCAACGACGTGGTACCCTCGGGTAGGGCTCCTAGCCAGACACGAATGACTACTAGAGTTGGGAACTTGCATTCTTGACACTGATAGGTCTAATCGGGCATGAGGAATCGCCACGAATGGTCACCCATGTAAAGTTTAGTTCACAAACTGAAAATTAAAAGTCGAGTAAAGTTTTGAGCCCGATTCGAGTAAAATTTGTGAAGTCAATTGAAGAACTCGCTGGACTTGAAACTCAAACTTTAACTCTCGTTGCATTTTTCACTACTCCGCCCTCTCTTAGCCATAAACTTCGCTGAGGAATTTTCTATTTTCTCTCTTTGTCATAAAAATAGTGCATTACTGTCTTGCTGGGACATTTCTTTTTGAGTCGTGTCGGAATGTAGTATTTCGAACCAAAGGCGAGGATTACATCTCACACTTCGAAACAAGAAACGCGAAAGTATTTTTCTTAGTTTCTCAAATATTATAAGCTTTTCAGGGAGAGAAATCCTGAAGAAATCAAAAAAAAAAAATTAGAAAAAAAACCCTGTGGAATTAAAATCTTTCCAGCTCTACATGTACAGCTACCATTTATGGGTGTTTTGTATTTCTAGTCTAAGCCTAAATTTGCTTTAAGCAATGGGATAGCTATTCAGACATTTTCGGTTGGGCTCCTCCTGTGTCGGCCGCCACTACGACCTTTAAATGAGGCTTAGGGTGGTGCAAAAAATGTAAGGTATGGGGCCCCAGCGCTTAAACGATTCTAAATGTGTCCCTGACAAAAAGTGTCTATGGAGCCGACTTGATCTGAAGTGATTCAGGTGGTATTCAAGAGCAAAATAGTAAAAAAATCGCGAAAATCAGAAGAAATGCTGCAGCTCCACTCTGCACACCCTGCACTAAATTATCGTGGATTAATTTTTTTCTGAAAGCCACATGTGTAACGTTTCCAACGGCACTCTACATGACATATTTGAGATTAAAATTGAATATTTTTCGGCCATTTTAGTGAGGTACGTCTAAAAATTCTCACGCGTACAGACGTACCTCACTAAAATTGCCCAAAATATTCAATTTTTATCGCAAATATGTAATGTAGAGTGCCGTTGGAAACGTTACACATGTGGCTTTCAGAAAAAAATTAATCCACGATAATTTAGTGCAGAGTGTGCAGAGTGGAGCTGCAGCATTTCTTTCGCTTAAGCGCTGGGGCCCCATACCTTAAATTTTTTTGGACCACCCTAATAAGGCTCTGCAGTTGCTGAAAGCCCAGAGAACCAAATTGACCTGTTCTACGCTTTCTCGACACTGTTAGGAGCTAAAATAACCAAAATTGCATTAACACTCGATTTAAAGATTGATCAAAAACATTAAGTCACAACAAAAACCCCTTTTAAAAGGGAAATGTGACGCAAGTTCTCGTCTCTTCTTCCAAACAACTTTCAACTTGGGTGACGCTTAAAACTTCGGAACGCAAAAAATTCTT
Organism: Pseudolycoriella hygida; assembly: GCA_029228625.1. NCBI lineage: Eukaryota > Metazoa > Arthropoda > Insecta > Diptera > Sciaridae > Pseudolycoriella > Pseudolycoriella hygida. The sequence goes on along the minus strand of CM055403.1, from coordinate 118,494,738 downwards.
TTGAAATACTTTCACATTCTATTAAAAAAATGCGTCACAAATGTCGGCTCTCGCAACGTAAAAATCTTTCGAATTAAAAAATAATTTGCGAAAAAAATTGAACGCCCCCCTTGTCCACCATTTTGGCGGCCACCCCCCTGATACACTACACACCCAAACAAATTTCCCTTTGATACCAAACATCTATCTCGAACACCCAACCTTTGTCTCATACACCATACACATTACACACACAAACACAAACACTACAAAATATGCTTTTATATGGGATTTGTATGGGAGCTTCGAGGAGCCCTAGCTTCCAAACGAGACCGATTACTTCTTGTTATATTGTTGTATAGCTGTTCAATTTTATTATATTGTAAATACTAATAGCGGTGTTCTTGTTCCAATAACACCGATCAATTCTTGTTGTATTGTTGTATAGCTGGTCAATTTTATTATTGGAACAAGAACACCGCTATTAGTATTCACAATATTAATAGCCATCTCTTGAAATAAAGAAAGATAAACAACATGCTTTCAAACTGTTCTTTGTGAGAGATTGAACTAAGTGTTACGGTGTGAGAGACCTGATACATTGCCGAAAGTAACAAATCCGGTATTGCAAAATTATTGCTAGAAGTAACGAATCTAGCATACAAAATTATCGAAAGTGAAGTCTAGTGCTTCAACTAAAGTAACCGTTTAGAAGCAAGTGTATTTAAGCAAAGGTAATTCGAATGGTTACTCATTCTACCTTTATGTCTGCTGATACACACATAGTCGTGATATCTTCTTCTTCTTCTTCTTCCTTAGCCTTTTATATCCACTGCTGGATGTAGGCCTCCCCCATAGATCGCCACTTTTTCCGGTCCATTGCCACTTGCTGCCACGTCGTGCCTGCCGTTCTTTTGATATCGTTGGTCCATCTTTCCGGGGGACGTCCCATCGGTCGTTTCGTTGGTGGCCGCCATTGCATTATAGTTTTCGTCCATCGATCGTCGGTCATTCTGGCAATATGACCAGCCCAATTCCACTTGAGCGACGCTATTCGTGTCATGACATCGATGACTCTTGTTTGTCGCCGGATCCACTCATTTGTCATTTTGTCCCTGAGTGTGATTCCAAGCATTGCCCTTTCCATTGCCCTCTGTGCAACTCTCAATTTGTTCGCTGATGCTTTGGTGATCGTGAGAGTCTCGGCTCCGTATGTCAGGACCGGCAGCACACACATATCGAACACTTTCCTCTTCAGACTGTTGCTCATGTTGCTCTTGAAGATGTACCGGAACTTGCCGAACGCCGCCCAACCGAGACCGATCCTTCTCTTTATTTCAGCCGTTTGGTTGTCGAGACCGAGCTTCATGACGTGGCCGAGATACTTGTACGAATTCACGATTTCAATTTCCTCGTCTCCGATCTTGATTGGTGTAGCACCATCGATGTTTGTCATCACTTTCGTTTTCGACATGTTCATCTTCAAACCGATTTTTTGGGCTGCCTCGTTGAGCTGCAACAGCATCGCTTCAATCTGTTCCAGAGTCGTTGATGTCAGGGCAATGTCGTCGGCGAATCGAAGGTTGTTCAGAAACTTCCCATTTATGTTGATTCCCAGTTCACTCCAATCAAGCTTTTTAAAAACCGTTTCCAGAGCTGACGTGAACAATTTCGGTGAAATGGTATCTCCTTGACGGACGCCTCTTCCAATTCGAAATTTATCGGTGGTTTTATGCAGTTTGACGCACGACGTTGCGTGCTCGTAGATATGTTTTATCATCCGGGTATATCTCGAGTCAATCCGACAATCGTCCAAGGAGTCTAAAATCGACCAAAATTCGACCGAATCGAACGCTTTTTCGAAGTCTATGAAGCATATCGCGATGATGATTTTGTATTCGTTGCATTTTTCTATTAGACTTCTCATCACTTGCAAGTGGTCATTTGTGCTGAATCCGGAACGAAACCCTGCAGACTTCTCATCACTTGCAAGTGGTCATTTGTGCTGAATCCGGAACGAAACCCTGCTTGTTCGATCGGCTGGTAGAAGTCTAGCTTCTTTGTGATCCGTTTCGTTATCACCTTCATAAACAGTTTGTAGAGGTGCGAGATCAAACTGATGGGCCTGTAGTTTTCCAGTTTCGTGATGTCTCCTTTCTTGTGCAGCAAAGTGATGACTGCGTTTTCCCATGATTCTGGTATTTTCTCGTGTTCGAGACACTTGTTGAACAGATCCGTTGTCATTTTGAGCAGTGTGGGTCCGCCTTCTTTGATTGCTTCGATCGGAATGTCGTCGTCACCTGGAGCTTTTCTGTTCTTCATTTCGTCTAACGAAGCCTGTACTTCGTTAATCGTTATGTCCGGCAAATCTTCGGAACCAACGTTCATTATCACCGGTCTCGCTTTTGCTCTTTCTGCCGGTAGTTTGGCTCGAACCGACGTAAAAAGGTCCTCAGAGAACTCTCGCGCGATGTCCAATACCTTGTCCTGATCTGTTTGTATGACGCCCGCCTTATCGCGCAATTTAAAAATTTGTCTGTACCCGTTCGCCCGTTTCGCTCGTAATACTTCCATATTCCCATTTGCTTCGATAGCGTTCATGGCCAGTTTCACGTTGTATTGTCGCAGATCGGTTTTCATTTTCTTGTTGATGGCTTTCGTTTTGTCTCTGTATTCAACAGTGTCTCGCTTTCCACCTTTCACCAAATCCAGTCTTTCTGCTATTAGGTCTAGCGTTTCCTTGCTGAGCTTCGACTCTTTAGTGCATGTAGATCGGCATCTGGTTTCCAGGAAGCTTCTCACTGAGGTCACTATTCTTTCTGTCAGCTCATCAATCGTTGCAGTGTGTGAATTCGTTCCGTTCAGTTCGTTGTCCATAGCTTCCTTAAATGCGTCGCTTTGTTCTTTCAGGCGTTCCATGTCTAAAACGACTTTTTTCTTGACCAACTTTTCTCTCTCTGTCCGTGTGTTCAAGACGACTTTGGCTCGCACCATTCGATGATCGCTGCCTGTTGTGAAACGGTTAAGCACAGTAACATCCTTGACAATCGATTTGCGGTTCGATATGATGTAATCGATCTCGTTCTTTGTTCTGCCGTCTGCACTGCCCAAGTCCACTTCCTCTGAACCTTACCGGAGAAAAATGAGTTCATTGCGAAAATTCCTTGTTGTTGGAGAAAATTCAGCAAAGTATCTCCTCGTTCGTTCCTCTGATCGTAACCAAACGTTCCAATCGAAGTTTCTGCAACGTCTTCTCTTTTTCCTAATTTGGCATTGAAATCGCCGACTAGCAACTGATATTGAGCTCTGTTTTCTTCAATCGCTTTGGAGACATCTTCATAGAAGCTTTCAATTTCTTCGTCGTCGTGATCCGTCGTCGGTGCGTACGCTTGGATGACTTTCAAACTGTACATCGCATTTATCTTCAGACGCACATAGATGACTCTGTCGGAGATGCTGTTGATTTGGATTATACGGTTCGACCAGCGTTTGCTGATGAGCAGTCCTACACCATGCATCGCTGTTGGCTATCGCTTCCACGGTAGTACAAAGTGCTTCCTGATTTCAACTTCAAGCATTCTTCACCACGTCGCCTGACTTAGCTCAATCCGACAATGTCCCATTTGATCTTTTCCAGTGCCGACTCCAATTCGAGAAGTTTTTCGTTCGATGATAGCGTTCGAGTGTTATACGTGGCAATGTATAGTCCGGTGTGACAACCTATTGTAACCCAGGGATTCTTAGCACACTCTGCTCGTCGTCTGGTCTGACCGTTGTCGGAGTCAGGGATCAACGAGCGGCTGGGAACTGAGGGCCGATTTTTCCTGGTTGTGCTCTTCATCTTCGGGGGGGTTTTAGCCGTTAAAACACCACGCTGGCCGGTACGGGTTGGTGAGTGATGGTAGTCCTGCTGACTCGGACTTTGCATGCTGCCGTTGTCCCTTGCTGTTGAGATCATCCGCCACCATGCTGAGGTACTATCCCATCTTGATAGCGCCTAACTGCCTTCGGCCCTCGCTCTACGTGACGTTGAGGTACTACCCGAAGACAGCCCCCCGCATCCTTCTGCTAAGTGACCCACACTAATACACCAGGGTTGGTTACCTGATCGTTCATGTGGGTTGCTCACTATGACAGGTGTCACCACGGGTAGGATAGGATGTAGGAGTAGGTGGATAGAGGCTAAGGTACATAAGGAGTACTATATTACGCATACCACACCATTTGACACAGTCGTGATATGACATAGGTGAACTGATGAAATCACATACCCTAGTATGTGAGGGCGTGATACACCGAAATCAGCATTTTGTTATTGTCCATTGTATGGTGCCCTTCATAAAAGATAGAAAGTAAAAAATCCCTTTTATTTAGTTCGTGCACTCTAATATTTTTGGTCAAAAATCCAAGTTTTACAAAGCCATCAGAGAGACCGATTAATACATTTTTTCAAAATCTTAGAGACCGTAGAATCCCCAGTTGAGGCTCCTCGCAAAATTTGAAGAAAAGTTATCAATCCGTTCTCGAGCGCGAGCCAAAAACTCGTTCTTCACACGAGTGCCAATGGAAGCCAGTAACTAACTAACAAACTAACGTAGACTTCTATGAAAATGCACTTTTTGTATCGAAAATGAAAATTTTGAAAAGGTCGGGTGGTACGTCGCAAGGGGGGGGGGGGAGTCAAAACTTAGCTGTAATTGGTTCCGCAGTCTCCGATAAACATTTTTCCTAATTTTTTGTTCGTAAGTGGACTTGCGTCACGGGCGCCCATGGTTTGTCTTTGAAAATTTTTCGAATTGAGCACTCCTTCGATCGCTTTTAGATTTAGAACCGTTTTCTGGGCTAAGCCTTAAACTTTTCGAACACCCTATTTTCCCCTGTTTTTTAAGTAATGATTGCGGCATTTATAACTTACGATACATTACATTATTGATTATTACTAATGTAAACTGTAAAAATAATATTTGCAGCAATCGTAGTTATATTCACAGTGAGTTTAATTATTCTAAATATGCTTACTGTGAATAAATATATTGCTTGCATTAGTGATAGATAATTGAAATAATCGGATTTAGTGGTTTTGTCAATGATAACTTTTTTTTGCGTGTAAAATAAAAATTTGATTGCACTACAAATGAGATATTAGGCTTTCAGGTTCTTGGACTTCAAAATAAAGTGCCTTTTTAACGGTTAATTCTGCAGTCTGGACCACTTAAAGTAAATACTTGAAAATTCCACCTGCAGTTGGTAACTTTTTCTCCAGATATAATCTGCAATATGCGTCACAAAAAGTGGAAAATGCGTTACATGCAAACGCTCTACCGAGTAAAATGTATGGAGAAGTTCAAAATTAAACATTTGTAGAAACTTCTTTCATGCAACAGAAGCCTTGCATGTGCTTGTTTTCGCAAGAAAACAACGTTTACACACATAACCTACCCATGGAATCGCCTATATAAATTTGTTTGTGGCGCTATAGCTGTGGACACAATTTTATCTGCTACAGGTGAAATTTTGGGATCTTTGTTATTAATGACAACGAACAGCAAATTCTAATACCATGTTGTCAGGTTCTTATCTCTAGATTACTTCAAATATGTGGATCTCAGTAGACAGATTCTGACAACTTGTTGTCGATGTTAGTTAAAAAAAACTTGATGAAAAATGGCATGGCTATTTTTATGGGATTCCGTGTAAGAATTCAAAGAATGAGTAACCGGTAATGTAAATTCATTTTTTTTTTCAAAAACTCGTAATTGTTTACTGTAAGTAAAAAATTAAGTTTAAAGCTTTAAATTACCTAATTCTAATCCGCCCATCATAATCCAAATATGGCTGATCCTTTGAACCGGTAATGTAATCCTTCCTTACGAAATTAACGTAATATTGACTTGATATGGAACGGAAGCCGAAAACTAAAATGATTAATCAAACCAAATATAGACTTTGGCGCCAATTTCTCGCTGGAATTGACGCATATTTAAATATTCAGCATAATTTTCTGATGTAAGTACACACGACAGATAAGATCATGTCTGATATTTAGCTAAACAGAATTCAAATCCCGAACTAACTCAAACCAGAATTATTTTTTCTTGCAATGAGGGCTGAAAACTAAAGAACGTAACCCATGGGACAAAAACAGTAATTGGACGGTTGACTTTGGATAGTTTCGTTTAATAGAGAAAAATGCAAAGCTCTACTGTGAATGAATGTTCATGTAATCAGCTAAGAAATACTGCAGCAACTGCAAAGTCGTGATCGCTAGGACCTGATGTTCCGATGTCGGAACTGTCATATGTATTCTTCGATAGCTATTGTAATCAGCAAGGAAAGATACATGAATTGATATTAAGTTGGTAAAATATTCGTTTATGAGTTTTTGGAAGTCCATTTATTGCTAGACACTTCATTTCCACCTATTCAATAATTCCGAAAGCACTGGTTAAGAGCGCAACGTTTGTGCTTCTACATAGTGTGTTCCATTAAAAACATATGAAGGGACCCGTACGTATCAGAATAGATTTAAGTAAATATTGCGTTTGAATAGTTTGAAAGTTTGAATGACTCATAAAAATTACCCAAGGTAATGTTGAAAGCCCTCCCGAAGTACGTTTAAAATTTAATTCTCTACAACTTTGTCTTTGGAAGCAACTTTCTAACTGCCATAGTTCTAGACATATGAGTCATCCCTCTGAATTCTACATGTGGCTAAATCCCAGGATTGGGACATTTTTCGAGAAAACCCTGAAACACGTGTTCGCTAAAATTTAATTCTCTACAACTTTGTCTTCGGGAGTAAGTCTCTATGTTTCATAATCATAATAAACCATAGGTTGATGAAAACCCATCTCGTATTGTAACAATACTATTGTATATGGCTGAGAAATAAAATTTTCTCCATTCCGTGGGTTCCAGTGCCCAAACAACTCAACGATTTCCACAAATACTTTTTCCCAGCTTTGTGACATCTAATTCTTTCATTTTACGCTAATTTGATCAATTTACATGCTGTACTTGCTGAGATATGCGTAAAAAAGTTTCACCGACCTTCGAAAAACCACGTTTTTCGAAAAACCACGACACCTTTTCGACCATATCTCCGGAACTATTCGACCGATTTTGCTCATCTTCGAACTCGACCTCAGTTTTTCGACTACCTTTCAGAAACTCTGTCAAGATTTACTCAAGTTATCGTGTTGAAGGATGGACAGACCGACAGACAGACGGACATTTTTAGCCCCGTACGAAGTACGAAGGTCTGATGCGTTTACTACCACGTTTGTTACATTGCGAATTCGAACCCGGGAGTCTTTTTTTGTTGCCTCCAGATGACAAATCAGTCTGTCTGTCGGTCTTATGCGATTACCACGACGTTTGTAACCAGTCGAATTTCGACTCGGGAGTAGGGGGGAGCACCGAACATGGTCCTTAGGGACCATCCATAAATTACGTACGCTTTTTTCAGTGCTGTCAGCAGATTTAAATCAACAATAACTTGAAAAATATTCACTTTTAAGACGTCAAATGTACGGCCGACCCCTATTTAGGGGGGTAGTTTGGGGGGTCGGCCATACATTTGACGTCTTCAAAGTGAATATTTTTGGACCCGTACGAAGTACAAAGGTCCTATACGTATACTACAAACAATTTTATTGTAACATGGGGTAGATCGAGGTGGGAGAGGGGGGGATGCATCTATTATCGTCTAGAGATGACGAATCAGCAATAGAAAAAATGTCCGTCTGTCCGTCTGTCCCTCTGTCCGTCCGTCCGTCTGTTTCCACTTTTTTTTTCCAAACGGCTCAACAGATCAGCCTAAACTTTTTTTCCCCATGATTCAAGTTCGAAGATGAGCAAAATCGATGTAGTGGTTCCGGTGATATGGTCGAGGAAGTGACCAAAAACATGGTTTTTCGAGAGTCGGTGAAACTTTGTCGCAAATATCTCAGCAAGTAAAGCACGGAAATTGGTCAATTTGGCGTCAAATGAAAGTATTTGATACCAAAAAACTGGGGAATTTTTTTTGTTGGAATCGGGTCAGGGGTCTGGGCACTGTGAGCCATGGAATGGGCGAAAATAAATTTGTCTGCCCAAAAATGGGAAGAGATAGTTTTTTTCAGTATTTGCTTAAATACGCAATATAGAGATTTACTTTCAAAGGCAAAGTTGTAGAGAATCAAATTTTAGCGAACACGTGTCTCAGGGTTTTGGGGAAATATGGTCCAATCCTGGTATATGGCCACTTCCATAATTGGGCAGGATGACCCGGATCTCCAGAACTGTGAAAGTTAGAAAGTTTGTTCCAAAGGCGAAGTTGTAGAAAATTAAATTTAAGCGAACACGTGTTTCAGGGTTTTGGGAAAATGTCCCAATCCTGGTATATGGCCACTTCAATAATTGGGCAGGATGACCCAGATCTCCAGAACTATGAGAGGTAGAAAGTTGCTTCCAAGGACAAAGTTGAAGACAATAAAATTTTAGAAAACACGTGTTTCTGGGTTTGAGGGAAAAACGACTTAGTCCTTGGATATAACCTTTTCTAGAGTTGAATGGTCTGAGACGTACTTCGGTAGGGCCTTTGACATTACCTTGGGTAATTTCTATGGATCTATGAAATTGTTACAGTAAAAGAACAGAAAACGTTGGATTGTTTGCTTATTTGTATATCTAGGTACGTTCGAGTCACTTTGCCACATCTATTCTGATACGTACGGGTCTTTGGTTATGTTTCAAGTTATTGTTGATTTAAATCTGCTGACAGCACTGAAAAAAGCGTACGTAATTTATGGATGGTCCCTTAGATGACGAATCAGCAATAAAAAAAATGTCCGTCCGTCCGTCCGCCCGTCGGTCCGTCTGTCAACACGATAACTCGAGTAAAACTCAACCGATTTTCAAAAACTTTTTTTCCCTGAAAGGTAACCGAAAAATCTTTTATGGAATTGAATCTGGGCACTGTCGTCCCAAAGGCCACCAAGCTAGGGTCGTTTAAGTGATTTTTGGTCTTTTGTACATAGCTCGAGTAAATCTTTTCTGATTTTCAAATTTTTTTTTGTTCGAAAGACCTGGGCATAGCAGACAATTTATGGAAGAAACTTTTTTGAATTTGAGTCCTTGGACTTAGCTAGAGCACTAAAATCGAGTCTCTGCTAGGAATCTTTTCCGATTTTCATAAATTTTTTTCGATCGAAAGACCTGGGCATAGCCGACAATTTCTGGAAGAAACTTTTTTGAATTGGAGTCCTTGGACTTAGCTAGAGCACTAGAATCGAGTCTCTGCTAGGGATCTATGTGCTTTTTGTCCATAACTCGGGCAAATTTTTTCCGATTTTCAAAAATTTTTTTTGTTTGAAAGATCTACGCATGACCGATAGTTTATAAAAGACATTTCTGCCTGTGCTTAGGGGTCAAGTAGGCCATGTCGGTCCTAAGGTCGGCCTTAACCAAAAAAAGAAATTGAGGGAAACATTTTTGGCTATGGAGTTGTGTGTCCGAGGACTCTACTTAGGGCCCTCGGTCGGTACTAAAGTCGACCCTAGCCCAAAAAAGATTTTTTTCTATGTTGTAGAGAAAATTGAGTAGAACATTTTTCTATATTTGCGGGTTAATTTTGCGCTTTCGGAAAGGTTTTTTTACACCGTTTCTTCGGACGGGTTTTTCAATATTGCCCTATCGGCAATTTCCAATACAACTTAATGTGGACGCAATTTCATACACTTAAGTGTTAAGGCAATATTTACTTAAACGTTCGAGTCTCTTCGTAAAATCAACTCTGGTTGCCGCATCTATTCTGATACGTACGGGTCCCTTCATATCTTTTGAATACCTTTCAGAGAAAAAAAAAGTTTTTGAAAATCGGTTGAGTTTTACTCGAGTTATCGTGTTGACGGACGGAAATTTTTTTTATTGCTGATTCGTCATCTAAGGACCATGATCGGTGCTCCCCCCCCTACTCCCGGGTCGTGGTAAACGCAATAGACCCCTTTTCGAAGAACTTCGTTCTTCGTACGGGTCTAAAAAATTTGGCATCAGCAACGTTGCTAACGTTCTATATTCGAGAAATTTTGTTTTAGACAAAAATTTTTTCTGTAAACTCAACATTCATTTGCTCCATGTGCTCATAACAATATTCCGGCTTTAATAAAGACAACACTGCCAATAATGCGTACTTTGAATCACATTTCACTTTCAGTCCTCATTATTAGGACCGAAAGTAAATATTTTTTTCATTCTTTCACTTTCGCTTCAAGGGTCACATTTTTTAATTTTCGGCCTTCATTTGCGGGCAGAAAATACAAACTTTCGCAAGATGTGTCATAAAATAGTTACTTGGATTACAAGGGATGAAAGTATAAATATTCCAACCGGTGCGAGAATTGATTTTCGTTTTATGCAGATAAATTGATGTAGTTTGAGTAATGAAAAAAAACTTTCTATTTTTTTCCGAAACAAGTTACTCGAAGAAGGACGAGGGGAATAGAACATTTGAAATTTTTGATGAAGTTATATTGTCTGGCACAATATGGCATCACAAACTTCTGTTTTCTGGTTTACGTATCCGACACCTCACTGCGAAAGAGTTGGTGCCTAGCGGAAATGTATTTAAATGCTTTTTTGACGTGTGGAGCCATGAAAAAATGGCGAAAATATTAACTAGTACTCGTAACTTGCAATTTCAGCAAAGAAAGTGCTTCCATCTCTTGAAACAATTGATGTCGATTTTACGTACTAAATGGTAACGAAGTAATGCATTCTCTAGATTCAACGTTATCCCGTCTATACGGTCTACACATTATCATCTAGTGTCATCAGAGCTGCCTTTCATTCTCATATTCATTCTTCTCATATTTCTTTCATTTTATTCTCTTAGCAAAATGAAGTAACGGTGCACCCACCGAAACAAACGTCTCAGCATTGAAAACTGATGTGAAAATTCTATTCTATGATGAATCATCAGCATCATTGATGATGGCCACTTCGGCCAATCAATATTGATACTAGATGTGCAAGCGCCTTTACTCGCGATTTTGCAAATACTCACGACATTAGGGGAGGAAGCTAGTCAGTTATAATTTAATGTAACGGGTGTCTCCTGTCCTTCAGTGACAAAAAGAATTATATTTTAATCTCATTTTGTTGGTAGCTTTGTGTAGCTTTCACGAACTTTGAGCATAATTTGTTGTTTGGCTCGTTCGGATACGTAATTTAGGCTTACGGGACTTGGTCTAACACGGGACGAATTAATGAAATTATCGATCGAGACACAATCTATGAAATTCACTCAATCAAATTGATTTTCATTATCACGTTTTCAACACAAATACCACTTATTTCCACTAAAAACTAGTTTAGATTTGACTTTTCTACTTTTTTACACTCGAAACTTGCAACTTCAACTCGACCTGACGAACCAATCTCAAGGTTCTAAATGTTATGTTTTTCACCACTTGATACTAGCCCACGACAGGCGTTATCACAAAATAACGTAAAAAAATATAGCAAAGCTCAATAAGTCATCAATACATGCTTTGGATTTCGAATAAAAAATGGAAATTTTAAATAATAAAGACAAACAAGCCCGCTAACTGTTAATTATAAACTACCTAATGTAAAAACTTGGAACTTGTTTTTATATGACGATCTCAGCACTTATCGTTATTTTCAGATCGACTTAAAGACTAACCTAAATGAGCAGCTAATGACGCATAGACACTATGACCAAAAAATCGTCTATTTTGGTTTATTCATATTTACTGCGATTCAGTTTCAACCCTGCGAATTGTGCGTAATAGAAAATCGTTGCTGTGACGTATTTTCACACTTATCTCTCTTCCTCTGGCGATTGTTTTTGTTTTGAATTATTTTTATATTCTGTAATTGTTTTCATGTTTTGTTATTATAAAAATAGATCAATGTCATTGGGGTAATTGACCTTGAAGTTCACACAAAGTTTTTTAGACCCGTACGAAGGACGAAGTTCTTCGAAAAGGGGTCTTATGCGTTTACCACGACGTTTGCAACCAGTCAAATTTCGATACGCCAGTAGGGAGGGACCACCGATCATGGTCCTTAGATGACGAATCAGCAATAAAATACATATGAAGGGACCCATACGTATCAGAATAGATGTGGCAAACAGAGTTGAAGTTACGAAAAGACTCGAGCGTATTCAAGTAAATATTGCCCTAACTCTTATGTGTTTGAAATTACGTCCACATTGGAAATTGCCGATAGGACAATATTCAAAAACTCGTCCGAAGAAACGGTGAAAAAGAACCCTCCCGAAAGCACAAAATTGATCACAACATAGCAAAAAACAATTTTTTTGTTAAGGGCCGACTTAAGCACCGACGACCTAGGGCCATAAGGAAATGCCTCTGACACATACTTCCATAGACAAAAATTTTTTCCCACAATCTGCTCTGCAATATGACAAAAAAATGTTTTTTTGGTTAGGGTCGACCTTAGGACCGACCAGCGGCCCACTTGAGCCCCAAGCACAGGCCCAAATTTGTCAATGAATATAATTCGATGCACGGTTTACCTCAAATAGAAAAAGAATCAACAAAATATGTTAGATATTGCACGACTTATGTAAACAAAAACACGTTGGGCCTACTTTCAGGGTCCTGGCTAAGTCCAAGGGCATCTTATCAAAAAACTTTCTTCCATGAAATGTGAGACATTCCTACACCTTTCAAGTAACATTTTTTTTGAAAATCGGAAGAGATTTATACTCAAGTTATGTACAAAAAAGTGTAGGGCCCTAGCAGAGACTCGTTTTTAGTGCTCTAGCTAAGTCCTAGGGCTCAAGACCAAAAAAGTTTCTTTTACAAATTGTCAACCATGCCCAGGTCTTTCAAACAAAAAAAAAATGTTTGTGAAAATCGGAAAATATTCCGATTAATTTTTTTTTGATCGAGAGGTCTAGAATTGTCTCCGGTTTTATGGCAGAAAATGTTTTGATTAGCAACCCTTGGACTCAGTCAGGACTCTAAAACTGAGTTTCTACTAGGGCTGTTCGCTTACATAAGTTGGATAAATCCTAACTGATTTTGTTGATTCCTTTTCTATTTGAGTGGTAATGGAGTACCGAATTATATTCAAAAACAAATTTAAGCCCGGTGTCTGTGCTTACGGCTGAAGTGGGCCCCAGGTCTGTCTTAAGGTCGGCCCTAACCAAAAACAATTTTTTTTTGCTATGTTGCAGAGCAAATTGAGGGGAAACATTTTTGTCTATGGAAGTATGTGTCCGAGGCCCTTAACAAAATCATATGAAGGGACCCGTTGGTATCAGAATAGATGTGGCAAGCAGAGTTTATGTTACAAAGAGACTCGAACGTATTTAAGTAAATATTGCCTTAACTCTTAAGTGTATGAAATTGCGTACACATTAAGTTGTATTGGAAATTGCCGATAGCGCAATATTGAAAAACCCGTCCGAGGAAACAGTGTAAAAAAACCCTTCCACCAAAATTGACCCCCAAATATGGAAAAATGTTCTACTCAATTTTCTCTACAACATAGAAAAAACCATTAAACCATTTCTTGGGCTAGGGTCGACCTTAGTACCGACCTAAGGCCTCGGACACACAATTCCATACCCACTAATGTTTCCCTCAATTTCCTCCGTAACATAGCAAAAAAAAATTTGTTGCCGACATGGCCCACTTGAGTCCTAAGCACAGACAAAAGTTTCTTCTATGAATTGTCGGTCATGCCTAGATCTTTCAAACAAAAAAAAATTTGAAAATCGGAAAAAATTTACTCCAGTTATGTACAAAAAACACATAGAGCCCTAGAAGAGATTCGTTTTTAGTGCCCCAGCTAAGTCCAAGGACTCAAATTCAAAAAAGTTTCTTCAATAAATTGTCGGCTATCCTCAGGTCTTTCAAACAAAAAAAATTTTGAAAATCAGAAAAGGTTTACTCGAGTTATGTACAAAAGAACAAAAGTCACTTAAACGGCCTTGCTTGTTGGCCCTTAGGCCAACAGTGCTCAGATTTAATCCCATAAAAGATTTTTTGATTACCTTTTAGGGAAAAAAGTTTTTGAAAATCGGTTGAGTTTTATTCGAGTTATCGTGTTGACAAACGGACGGACGGGCGCAAAATTTTTTTATTGCTGATTCGTCATCTAAGGACCATGATCGGTGCTCCCCCCCCCCCTACTCCTGGGTCGAAATTCGACTAGATTTCTGGTCGAGGCGGCCAACTGGCCTTGAAACACAGATCTTATGATCCTTTGTTCCTTCCCCGTTACTCTTCTATCATTCCACCTAGTCATGTATTCTGTGTTTGTTAGATTCCCACATTAAATGTTCCCATTTCAGAACGCATAGTTGT
>CM055403.1:118454916-118479911 GCA_029228625.1 Pseudolycoriella hygida | reverse complement strand
AGTCTCTTTGTAACATCAACTCTGTTTGCTCTGATACGTATGGGTCCCTTCATATGTTTTTAGACCCGTACGAAGTACGTAGGTCTGATGCGTTTACTACCACGTTTGTTACATTGCGAATTCGAACCCGGGAGTAAGGGGGAAACTTTTTTTGTTGCCTCCAGTTGACAAATCAGCGAAAAAAACAATGTCCGTCTGTCGGTCTGTCTGTCTGTCGGTCTGTCTGTCTGTCAACACGATAACTTGAGTAAATCTTGACCGATTTTCAAAGACTTTTTTTTTTCCTGAAAGGTAGTCGAAAAATATTTTATGGTATTGAATCTGGACACTGTCGGCCCAAGGGCCGCCGAGCTAGGGCCGTTTAAGTGGTTTTTGGTCTTTTGCACATAACTCGAGTAAATCTTTTCTGATTTTCATAAATTTTGTTTTTTTTGAAAGATCTGGGCATGGACGAAAATTTATGGAAGAAACTTTTGTTAATTTGAGTCCTTGGACTTAGCTAGGGCACTAAAAACGAGTCTCTGCTAGGGCTCTATTTGTTTTTTGTACATAACTAGAGTAAATCTCTTCCGATTTTCAAAAAAATTTTTTTGTTTGACAGATCTGGGCATGACCGACAATTTGTGGAAAAAACATTTTTCGATTTGAGTCTTTGGACTTAGCTAGGGCACTAAAAAAGAGTCTTTGTTAGGGCCCTATGTGATTTTTGTACATAACTCGAGTAAATCTCTTCCGATTTTCAAAAACTTTTTTTTTGTTTGAAAGATCTCGGCACGGCCGTCATTTTATAGAAGAATTTTTGCCTGTGCTTAGGGCTCAAGTAGGCCTCATGTCGGTATTAAGGTCGGCCCTAACATAAAAAAATGTTTTTTGCTATGTTGCAGAGCAAATTGAGGGAAACATTTTTGTCTATGGAAGTATGTATCCGAGGCCTCTATTTAAGGCCCTAGGTCAGTACTAAGGTCGGCCCTAGCCCAAAAAATAGTGTTTTGCTATGTTGTAGACAAAATTGAGGAGAACATTTTTCTCTATTTGGAGGTCAATTTTGTGCGTTCGGAGAATTTTTTTACACCGTTACTTCGTACGGGTTTTTCAAAATTGCCCTACGGGCAATTTCCAATACCGTCTAATGTGAACGCAATATTTACTTAAATACGTTCCAGTCTTTTCGTAACATCAACTCTGTTTGCCGCATCTATTCTGATACGTACGGCTCCCTTCTATGTTTTATAAAAAAATTTCGCCGAGTTTTTTGATAGCATAAATTTTTCATTTCAAATAATTTATCAAACCTTTCTTAAGATATCTCACAAATTTCAACCATCTTAACATGGGTTCCCGCTTTCAATGAGATACCAATTCAATTTATCCCAATGTATGGGAGTAGGCCACGCAGGCGAAGAGCCAGTCTACAGTGGAGTAGACTATTCGCCCACGTCTCGTGCTTGAGTGTTGATAAATTCTATTTTATTCTTTCGTATGGCAATTCCTGCAACAAACTCATATATCGTCAAATACACGATTTGGTTAAAAACAACCACGTCAGATTAGTCATTCGGATTCGCATTTGCTGCATTTACAAATGAATCCAAAACTATCGTAAAGCTTCCGTTGACGAACTTGCCTGGTTTGTAGGTTTTCACCATATGAGAAATAAGAATGGAAGAGCTGCTCCCCCTTTTTAACCGGTCGTTTGGTTTTGATGACGATTACGTTTAAAAATGCGTAAGATTTTACATTAGGTTCACAAGAGTGATTGAGCAATGACTCTAAATAGCCAATAGTAGTACCACTTCGATTTTCTGACGAATTTGCATAAATGATAGACGTGTGGTGTGTGATCAAATGCATTAAGAAGCGTTGCTTTTTGTGAGTGTCAAAGAGATCGCGTACTTTCGGAAGTTTTATTGTTAGTTTGTAAGCATGTCTCGCCCGAATTAAAACATTTTTCTCTGCAATCCTCTTCAACTTGAAAAAGAAGTGGTACTTCAAGATAGTGCTGTGCATCGACGTGGGTAATTGGTCAGGATCTTCCTGCAATGTGTTTTCAACAAATTCCACCAATTTCTCCACGTTGGGAAAGGTGGAAAGTGCATTCAAAACTGTTTGAATAATTAATTTGATTTGGAGCCATTTGTATGGGTTTATAACCTGAGTATAATCTACTAAAACCCCGAAAAATGTCCCGCACTCCAAAGCGTGAGTTTGATTTCTATTCATGCACTCAAGATTGCAGAAAACAGCATAGACGCACTTTTTACAAGGTATGAAATTCTTGTACTTGTGAAAGCATGTGTAGCAACTTGTCGTATCTGCCATATAATTCACTGCGAAAGCTTCTTCTGTTATAATTACTTTGTCCTGCGGAATATCTGTATTAGCAACCAAGTGGCGACCGAATTGTTGATCATAATTTACATCCACGACGTTTGCTAGGCCAGGAAAATGTTTGTTAGCTGCATAGGATAATATTGGTGTGAACGTAGACCGTTGTTTAGATGCATTGATCCATGGGAGGCAATTTTGTCGAATTTTTTTGAGCTGGAGCTGTTGGTCATCAGGCAGACCGGCATCTAAAGCAAGCTCAATATCTACTGAAGCTTCCATCAACATTTCCAAGGCATAAAAGCAAGCTGATCTTTTTGCATATGCCGCTGGAACACATTTACGACCAAATTCAGCAAAGCACAAGCTTGACGTGTAAAAATTCATTGCGTCGAAAAAGCGACCTGCTTTAAATTCTGCATCTGCATTGTCTATTTCCCACTTAGCATAGCCTTCGCCCTTTTCACGTCTAGTTGAGTTTGCTAACTCTACTTGTCTATTCAAATCTTCATCTACTGGGATAGAAGCGAAAAGATTTACGTAACTGGCATGAGTTTCGCTTGTTTCCTTTTTCCACACATTTTCCATAGTTGTATTTGATGTTTATTTCTATGGAAATTATGTTTCATGCAATCAGTTTTACGAAACGGACTTATGGAGAAGATGTTTCACTCGTTCACTATTTGAAAGACAGGCTTCCAACAAAGAATTGGAATTGCACTTTTAATCCGAAGTCGTAATCAGAGTTTGAATTGGAACGAGAGAAGCTCGTCAACTGCAACTGTTAGCGCTTTTTTTGGTTACGAAACATGACTGCTGGGAATATTACTCGCACTTTCACAGGGTAACCATAAATCCATGCCCTCAACTTATTTTTAGACCCTACAAATAACGGTTTATGCGTTTGAAGTGGTATAGTTGTGTGGCAACTGATATACGTGCTATTTTGTTCACCAAAGCAATAAATCAACGGAACAAAATTTAGCATAAATAATTAATAGTTATTTACGTCACAAGGACAAGAGCCGAAAGTGCTTTTTTGAGTGACTTATCAAGTTTTACATGCTTCATATTAGAACCGAAAGTAAAACATATGAAGGGACCCGTACGTATCAGAATAGACGTGGCAAACAGAGTTGATGAGTCTTTTCGTAAGACTCGAACGTATTTTAGTAAATATTGCCTTAACTCTTAAGTGGATGAAATTGCGTCCCCATTAAGTTGTATTGGAAATTGCCGAGAGGGCAATATTGAAAAAAAGCCTTCCGAAAGTACAAAATTGACCCCCAAATAGACAAAATTGTTCATTTCAATTTTTTCTACAACATAGGAAAAAACCATTTTTTTTGTCTAGGGCCGACCTTAGGACCGACTTAGGGTCTTTCAAACAAAAGAAAATTTATGAAAATCAAAAAAGAGTTGCCCGAGTTATGTACAAAAAACACATAGAGCCCTAGTAGAGACTCGATTTTAGTGCCCTAGCTAAGTCCAAGGACTCAAATTCAGGAAAGTTTCGTCCACTATGCTCGGGTCTTTCAAACAAAAGAAAATTTATGAAAATCGGAAAAGAGTTGCCCGAGTTATGGACAAAAAACATATAGAGCCCTAGTAGAGACTCGATTTTATGGCCCTAGCTAAGTCCAACGACTCAAACTCAAAAAAGTTTCTTCCATAAATTGTCAGCTATGCCCACGCCCAGGTCTTTCAAACAAAAAAAAATTGAAAATCAGAAAAGATTTACTCGAGTTATGTACAAAAGACCAAAAATCACTTAAACGGCCCTAGCTCGGTTGCCCTTGTGCCGACAGTGCCCAGATTCAATCCCATAGAAGATTTTTTGATTACCTTTTAGGGAAAAAAGTTTTTGAAAATCGGTTGAGTTTTACTCGAGTTATCGTGTTGACAGACGGACGGACGGACGGACATTTTTTGTACTCCCGGGTCGAAATTCGACAGGTTACAAACGTCGTGGTAAACGCATAAGACCCCTTTTCGAAGAACTTCGTTCTTCGTACGGGACTAAAAAACGTCTTTCCGTCCGTCCGTCTGTCAACACGATAACTCGAGTAAATCTCAACCGATTTTCAAAAACTTTTTTTTTCCCTAAAAGGTAATCGAAAAATCTTTTATGGGATTGAATCTGGGCACTGTCGGTCCAGGGCCGTTTAAGTGATTTTTGGTCTTTTGTACATAACTCGGATTATTCTTTTTTGATTTTCAAATTTTTTTTTTTTGAAAGACCTGAGCATAGCCGACAATTTATAGAAGGAACTTTTTTGAATTTGAGTCCTTGGACTTAGCTGGGGTACTAAAAACGAGTCTCTGCTAGGGCTCTATGTGGTTTTTGTACATAGCTCGAATAAATTTTTTCCGATTTTCAAAATTTTTTTTTTGTTTGAAAGATCTAGGCATGACCGACAGTTTATAAAGAAACTTTTGCCTGTGCTTAGGGCTCAAGTGGACCATGTCGGTCCTAAGGTCGGTCCTAGCCAAAAAAAAATTTTTTTTGCTATGTTGCTGAGGAAATTGAGGGGAACATTTTGCGCTATGGAATTGTGTGTCCGAGTAGAACATTTTTCTATATTTGGAGGTCAATTTTGTGCTTTCGGAAAGGTTTTTTTACACCGTTCCTTCGGAGGGGTTTTTCAATATTACCCTATCGGCAATTTCCAATACAACTTAATGTGGACACAATTTCATACACTTAAGAGTTAAGGCAATATTTAATTAAATACGTTCGAGTCTCTTCGTAACATCAGCTCTGTTTGCCGCATCTATTCTGATACGTACGGGTCACTTCATATGTTTTTTTTTTCATAATTCGCTAACGTGCGCGTTCATGATTGTAACTCAGGAGGAATTATTATTGACGAGTGAAGTTTATTGGATGGAGATCTCAATTCATCATAATAAGAAAAGCAATTGTACAGAATGCTGGGATTCATATTTCACTGTGGCAAATTTGTTAATGGTCAAAAAAGCATTATCACAACAGAAACCTCTTAAAAGGTAAAGTGTGACGCAGTCCGAAAGTCCGCTTCCAAAATTAATGACATCGCTTGAGGTGACGCTGTCGCTGATAATACGCAGAAGTTTGTTTGAATGGAACCTTGTGTTCAAAGTTTTAATTTCCTGTAAAAATTACAGCGCTTTTTATAAAACAAAATTACGTTGTGTGAAAAAAAGTGCGTCACAAATGCCAGGCCCACCAGCGGAATAATTTTTCAATACTTTCAGTTTTTACACGCAAAAATTTAAATTTATCTTATTGTCTACACAATAACAAGCAAAAGTCAAATTTTTGCAGCGCAAAAACTGAAGGTACAAAAAAATTATTTGGTCGTTGGGTCCGGCATTTGTGACGCAATTTTTTTTAACAAAACCTAATTTTGTTTTAAAAACAACCAAAGACCCGTACGTATCAGAATACATGTGACAAACAGAACAGATGTGGCAAAGTGACTCGAACGTAACTAAATATACAAACAAGCGTTTTCTGTTCTTTTATAACTGTAAGAATTTTAAAGATCCATAGAAATTACCCAAGGTAATGTCAAAGGTCCTACCGAAGTACGTCTCAGACCATTTAAATCTAGAAAAGCTTAAGTCATTTTTCCCTAAACACCTGAAACACGTGTTATCTCAAATTTTATTCTCTACAGCCTTGCCTTTGGAAGCAACTTCCTACCTCTCATAGTTCTTGAGATTCGGGTCATTCTGCCCAATAATGGAAGTGACCATATACCAGGATTGGGCCATATTTCGCCAAAACCCTGAAACACGTATTCGCTAAAATATAATTCTCAACAACTTTGCCTTTGGAACCAACTTTCTAACTCTAATAGTTCTGGAGATCTGGTTCATCCTGCCCAATTGTGGAAGTGGCCATATACCAGGATTGGACCATATTTCCCCAAAACCCTGAAATACGTGTTCGCTTAAATTTAGTTCTCTGTAACTTCGCTTTTGGAACGAACTTTCTAAATCTCATAGTTCTGGAGATCTGGGTCATCCTGCCCAATTATGAAAGTGGCCATATACCAGGATTGGACCATATCTCCCCAAAACCCTGAAACACGCGTTCGCTTAAATTTAATTCTCTACAACTTTGCCTTTGACAGTAAATCTCCATATTGCATAGTTAAGGAAATATAGACGAAAAACTGTTTTCGTATATGGCCAAGAATCTCCATTTCGTCCATTCCATTGGTCCCAGTGCCCATACCCCTGACCCGATTCCCACAAAGTTTTTTTCCTAGTTTCGTGACATCAAATGCTTTCATTTGACGCCAAAAAGAGGAATTTCCGAGCTACACTTGCTTAGATATTTGCGAAAAAGCTTCACCGACCCTCGAAAAACCATGTTTTTGGTCACTTCCTCGACCATATCTCCGGAACCACTTGATCGATTTTGCTCATCTCCGAACTTAAATCATTGGAGACATGTTACTTTCAGGGAAAAAAAGTTTAGGCTGATCGGTTGAGCCGTTTGGAAAAAAAAGTGGAGACGGACAGACAGACGGACAGACGGACATTTTTTTTATTGCTGATTCGTCATCTCTAGACGATAATAGATGCATCCCCCCACCTTCCATCTCGATCTACCCCATGTTACAATAAAATTGCTTGTAGTAAACGTATAGGACCTTTGTACTTCGTACGGGTCCAACAAGCGCTGTAATTTTTACAGGAAATTAAAACTTTGAACACAAGGTTCCATTCAAACAAATTCTGCGTATTATCAGCGACAGCGTCACCTCAAGCGATATTATTAATTTTGGAAGCGGACTTTCGGACTGCGTCACACTTTACCTTTTAAGAGGTTTTTGTTGTGATATCAGTAGTTTTGGAAGTTTTTTGTTTTGTTTTGGTTTCTTGACCATTTCACTTGAACACCTCCGATTTTGACCAACTTCTGCACCTCGGCGACCCCACTATCTATTCATCAAAATGATGCGCAAGTCAATTTAAATCGATTTGGACGAAAAAAAAAATTGCCGAGAACTTTCGCCTCGATTTTCACCAATTTCCGCGCGTCGGCGACCCCACTTTCTATTCATCAAAATGACGCCGAAGTCAATATCTATCGATTCCGACGAAAAAAATTTTTTGGCGAAAACTTTCGCCTCGATTTTGACCAACTTCCGCGCCTCGGCAAACCCACTTTCTATTCATCAAAAAAATTCTCCTCACGAATCTCTATAACTTTCCCGAAGAAACCAACTGTCTAGCTATTCATATTCAGAAGATAGCAATAAATTCAAGATGGCGCCGCTATGACAGCTGGCAGCCATTTTCTAATGATACCAAAAAATTATCCTGATGAAACTCTATAACTTTCTAGAAAAAACCAACTCTCTAAGTGTTATAATTCCGGAGCTAAAAATCGAAAACCCAAAGAAGCATAATTTATACCTTACAAAAATCCAAGATGGCGTCACTTTGGCAGATTTCTGAAAATCCCAAAAAATTCTCCTGATCAAACTCTATAACTTTCCCGAAGAAACCAACTCTCTAACTATTGCCACTTCGGAGCTAAAATTCGAAAACTCCGAGCATTACCTAAAAACCCTCAAAATTGACCACTTTTCCACGTGCCACGGCTTTTCCAGAAATTTCCCGGAAAAGCGGAATATGAAATTTTTCATTTGGGGCCGAGACTGATGTTCCCTGAAAATTTTAAGGAAATCGCTCGAGCGGTTCTCGAGGAAAAAAAAAGTAGATAGATACATAGATAGAGACGTAGATCGTTGACACACCACACAGGAATAAAATTGTTATTACTTACAAAGGTAATTTGACCACTTTTCCATAGGAATTGGTCATCTTTGATTGGCGACATCTCAGCCAATTTTCAACCGATTTTGATGAGTTAGGGCTTGTTGGAAAGGAAGGAGGGGAAGGGGGGCGAAGGGAAAAAACTCAAAACTTCGCCTATACATCGTGTCTTGTCCTAAAGGTTTTTGTATGAAGGTTTTTGGGTTTGTGGACGTTTTTTTTTTGGGGTGTTGGGACTGCGTCACGCTCTCCGCTACCGCTCCGAGCTTGATGTTGTTGTGCAATGCATTGGTGAGGAACCGTCTCGAGTATTGTTCAACCGTCTGGAACCCGTACTATGTAAACGCAGTTGAACAAGTAGAACGAGATCAGAAGAAATTCACGATAATGTTTTACTGGAAATTCAATTTGGGTACACCTCGACCGAAATAACCTAACAGGTTAAAGCAGTTGCCATTGCATACACTTGAATCTCGTAGACTGATGAACGACGAAGTCATGTTATACAAGGGCCGACAGTGCCCAGATTTAATCCCATAAAAGATATTTCGATTACCTTTCAGGGAAAAAAAAGTTTTTGAAAATCGGTTGAGTTTTACTCGAGTTATCGTGTTGACGGTCGTACGGACATTTTTTATTGTTGATTCGTCATCTAAGGACCATGATCGATGCTCCCCTCCCCCCCCCCTACTCCCGGGTTGAAATTCGACTGGTAAACGCAATAGACCCCTTTTCGAAGCACTGCGTTCTTGGTGCAATAATTTACATGTTGTGACCTGCAGGTGCCATTTACGGAAACTCGGAAACCCGTAAATGCAATCTCTAATGAGGGCGTTCGTCAGAGTTGCTGTCTCTCTCCACTTCTGTTCATAATTTTCATGGACAAAATCATCATGCAGGCCGCCAATTTTTCAGAGAAATGTCAAGGTTTAAGACCTAATTATGAAAATCCTGGCCTATACGGATGACTTGATTCTGTTGGCAGATAATGTCAGGTGGTGTGGACTTCCTGAATGTCGTATATGAGTAGGACGGGATGAAGAAAAGTGTAGTGGAGGGTGAGGCTATGCAGGTCAGAAAATATCGGGCTAACATATCTTGCGGCTTAAATGTTTAACTACTAGAGCAGATTTCAGAATTTAAATATTTAAGAAACATTTTTTCAGAGGATGACAAGTTAGTTAGAATGTGAGGAAAGTAGGAAAGTAGGAGATGCTGTAGCCAGTCAGTTGGGCTGCACGTTTTCAACAGGAAAGAAATAAGTAGCAAAGCTATCCACCATTCAGGCTAACGATTTTGCACGATAGTGAAGTTTGGGTGGACCGCGGATATCTATGGAGGGTTCTCAGTAATGTTTCGAAATAAACTTTGAAGTACTGTTCCCAAACAGGGACGAATGGTTACGCTACCGAACGCTACCCGACAGTGAATGGGTCAAATTCACAGACGGGTCGAAGACAGGTGGAGGAACCGGAGCCGGGGTACACGACCTGGATTCACGTGGGAAGATTATCCAGCATCTTGTAGGCGGAAACTTCAGCAGATCTTTTGGGAGTTCGAGAAATTCTGCAAGAAGGGCTGAATGGTGAAGACGTGATCGTGTGCACTGATAGTGTATCATGTATCAGCAATAAAAGCGCTTATATCACCCATTGTGACTTCTAAATTGGTAGAAGAATATAAAGGCTACTTGAACCTGAACTTGAATGAGAAGGTGTTGAGCTGACAAAAACCGTCTTAACGGCAATCACATACGGACCCGAACCTCACATCCCCATCCCGAATTCGCTTTGTGCGAAAGCGGTGAAGGACTAGGTGAGGGCAGAGCATAGAAAAAGCTGGACAGCGTACCAAGCATTTCTTCCCCACTCCGAACGAGAGATTGACTAAAGAGCTCCTGACGATGGGCCGGGATCGCATAAGAAGGGTTGTTAGTGCGACGACCGGACATTGCGGACTCAACAAGCACCTGACGAAGCTGACAATTTCAGGTGACCGAGGTTCCTGCGGCTTGGAAGAGGAAACGGGCTTTCACGTCATATGTGAATACCCTAAATTCTATCAGCTAAGACACAGGACACTAGGCGACTATGTCGTGCACCCTTCGAAAGTGGCCGAACTAGGACCTATCATATTAGACAGGTTCCTGGTCGCCACGCAAAGATTTTCCTGATTATTAAATGATGAACGGGAAAAGGAACAAAGGGTCAAAAGATCTGTGTTCCAGACCACGAAAGTGATCGTCCCAAACTGATATAATCTAAAACATCTAATGTAGAAAAGGTAAATCCAGAGCGAGCATTGAGATGATCATATCAGGAACGACGTTATTGGGGAAATTCTAGAAGTTTCGTTGGTGGAAGAGGTGGCAAGTGTTAACCGTCTTCTCTGGTTCAGGTACGTTCAAAAGGATAGGAAAAGACATACTCCTCCAAGGTAGGTGTCAAATGGTGTGATATGCGTAATATAGTACTCCTTATGTACCCTAGCCTCTATCCACCTACTCCTATGTCCTATCCTACCCGTGGTGACACCTGTTATAGTGAGCAGCCCCATGAACGATCAGGTAACCCTGGTGTAGTAGTGCGGGTCACTTAGCTGAAGGATGAGGGGACTGTCTTCGGGTAGTACCTAGACGCTACGTTTAGGAAGGGTCGAAGATAGATGTGATAGCGGCTTAGCATGGTGGCGGAGGATCTCGACGGTAAGAGACAACGGCAGCATGCACAGTCCTAGTCAGATGGACTACCATCAACCAACAAACACGGATGGAGTGCTACGAGCACATTAAGACCAATGCCAGTAAGGTCTTAATTATGGCATACTGACAAAGCATTGAACAAGGACAATGAATTTGGTTAAACGGATGTGATATATAGGCAAGGGCTGACAACTGTGGTATTCCACTACCATATTAAGGAAGGGTGACACTTTCACGAAACGGCTAGTGGGCTAATACCATGGCTGCCTCCGTCCCGGTAAAACCTTGGCAGGCCTCCAGGTACGTTAGAAAGCTCGTCCTGTGAAAGGGATGTGTAGGCTCAAATGAACATTCCTGACTAATAACGATCTGGCTCTGAACACGGTGCCCCATGAAGGACCGTTCCAACCCTAGCATGACCTCATTGCTTGCATAGGTAACCATGAGATCACGAAGGGAACTGCACTACGAGATGGAAGGAAATAATAGTAATGACGAAAACGGAAAACAAAAACCAGCAAAGGAAATCGGAGGATCAGCGGATGAACCTATCGGAGATTCGGATTTACGATGTATTCGCAAGAAGTTCGAAGATGGCGAGGTCGACCGTGAGAACAAGCGAGAAAAAAGCAAATGGCAGCCAGGCCAACGATACTGTCAAACCAAAGCTGACAAAATTGGAGCTAGCCAAAAAATGACAAAAGAGCTGCATGAATTTATTCAAGACAAGAATAACTTGCGTAAGGACATTAAGAGGATGGTAATTAGCATTAGAGCCTGCTTAAACGAATTGCAGCAAGACCTCAAGTCGTGGACGCGAAAAGCAGAAACAGCTGACAAGAAGGAGAAAGCAGACGAAGCGGTCGAACTGCCTGCTACCCCACTCTCGTCAAAAGGAAAACGAACGCCGGATATTACGCCCACAGCAAGAAACGCAGCGAAGAAGAGCAGAAATGACAAGAAAAATAACGAAAAGACCACAAGGAGACCGAAAGCTGATGCTCTGATAGTGGCGGCGGAAGAAGGAATAACGTACGCTGAAATCCTCAAAAAAATAAGAGGCGACCAAACTCTCAAGGACCTAGGCGAAAACGTCTCGAGGATAAAACGAACGCAGAAAGGTGAAATGTTGTTCGAACTTAAGAAGGGCCCAGAGATTAAAAGTGCAGATTATAAAGATTTAGTGAAGAGGTCACTGGGCGAATCAGCAAAAGTGAGAGCGATGTCCCACATGACCACAATTGAATGTAGGTATATGGACGAGATCATGACAAGCGAAGACCTTTCAAAAGCGCTGGAAGAGCAAGGTAATATAAATGACGAGCAGGCCCGTAGCCAGGGTCGGCTGCCAGGAGGGGCTCGAGCCCTCCCACCGAATTGATAAAATTATATGAAATTTTGAGAAAATTCTCTTTATTTCGCGCATTTCACATTAATACAGTCGTATTTTTGGTATAGGGTTTTCGTTAAACAGGGTCGCCGATAGAAGGTGTTTTGTGTTTGACCGGCACCCCCCTCCCTTTTGAAACAGGTCCGACGTCAGAAAATTTTTGAAAAATTTAGTATTATTCATGGCGTTTACAGTTTTCCAAAATAATCTCATTACTTATTTTCACATGAAATTATCCTCTTCTTGGTTCGTTTAGCTCACAAAATGTGAGTTAAATGTGCGAAGTTTCCCTCCGCCTAAAATATATGCAGCAACGGATTTTTAAAAACAAGCTATTCTAAGTTTTGACAATTGTCCTTCACTTCCCATATTTTCCTGAAATCGTTCACACTATTTATAAGAAAATTTCCTAAATTTTTGCCGCAGGTTTTGTTAGCAACTAGTATACAGCTTCTATTATAACGCTGCAGGGAAAAAAATGTTTGAGTACTGTTCTTATGCGAGAATAATAAAAAGTTTAGTTTGAGTTGGTGGTGAATGTTATACTTAAAAGTTGCGCCGCAGTAGAAAATTTTTTAAAATTTAATTGCAAATTTCCGTTTTCTATGAAAGTATACAGTTCTGATTACCATTTTATAGCAAAAATTCTAACAGCTCAGTGTATGTGACCAAAAATTCTAGCAGCTCAGTATATGTGACCGATAACACGCCACTGTCGTTAAGAGTGTCAAAAGTTTTTTCTTGCAATGTAGAACCGAAAATCTATTTCAATAACGAAATGGAAACATTGAATTGACATTGGAAAAGAAAAGAATGATTGCGCCGCAGGCGAAAATTTAAAGTATTGAAAACGATCATGACGTCAAGATTTATATTTTTCCGCAAAATTCGCAACAAGCCCCCCTTGCCCCCTCCCCCCTAGATACGGGCCTGATGACGAGATAGAGTCAATGACGATGCGTATGAGGAAAACGAGAGACGAACTCCAAACGGCGGAAATAAAACTTCCAGTGGACGCAGCGATTATGATTCTGAAAATCGGCAAGATAAAGGTGGGCTGAACCGTATGCCCAATAAGGGTAAGCTAGCAGTTAGAAAGGTGCTTCAAGTGCATAGACTTTGGAAACCAGGCAAGAAATCACCAGTGCAGGAGATGTGGGAGTGAAAACCACCTAGCAAAAGATTGCACGAATCTGCCAAAGTGCCTGCTGTGCACGTCAAATAATGACCACGCGACTGGTGGAGCGAGATGCCCAGTCTTTAAACGGACGTTTATATCTAAGACAGGACAAGAATGGAAGTGATCCAAATAAATCTTAATCATTGTGACATGGCACAACAACTTCTTTGGCAAGCCTCAGCGGAACAAAAATGCGACGTAGCAATTATTGCGGAACCGTACCAAATTAATACAAATAACGATAAATGGGCTGCTGACAGAGCCGGAATGGCAGCAACATTGACGACGGGCAAGTATCCCATACAAGATGTTGTATCAGACGCCCACGAAGGATTCGTCTTCGAAGATGGCGTAAAGTGAGTAGTCGAAGAATTTACAAGCTCCCATAACTTTTAATTTTTTTCTACGATTTTCAGTCATTTCGGATTAATTCTTTGCTATTATATTGAAAACTATTACAAGTGCGTTTTACTGTTGTGTGATGTGAATTTTGATGAATTTTTTTGGTCAACATCGATAAACTGCCTAGTGAAATTGTGGACGCAACGTGGTTATAATCTATACAAACTTTTTCTTTGTTTTGCTATTGTTAATGATACACAATTAGCCGTAATGCCGACCACACGCAAACAGCTTGTAATTGAACAAATGAATTTAGAAAACATATCAACGCTTCTAACACAATTAAATTCGCTAATAATCACACCGAACTATCGAACAAAATTAAGGAAGAATCTAGTGGCATTCGTACAGACATCCAAAAACATTGTACGGTTTTGGAAGACAAAGTATCCGTTGCTCATCATTCAATTAAACAACAATCCCACCGTATCGACTGTATTGAAGCATCAATGGAAAATAGTGTTACAATTTCACGACTGAAGGACGTTATATTGAAAGGCATTCCTGTTGTGGAGAATGAAGACTTGGCGCAAATTTTTACATCTATTTCGAAATCGATCAATTTTAAGCATTCCCGTTATGTCAGTCTCAACAATATTTTTCGCATCGTTGGTGGTGGTAAAAAGCTGCACATTCTTGCTCAGTTCAACTCATTATTGCTGAAGAAAGAATTTATGTTGCTGTACTTCAATCACAGACAACTCAAACTCACTGACATTGGCATTAAATCAGACGATAGGATTTATGCTTCAGATAATCTTACCAAACTTAATAGTGATATTCATTCGAAATCTCTAAAATTGGTGAAATGTAAACAGTTGACGAAAGTGACAATCCGTGCCGGTTTCGTTTACGTTCAGTTTCCTGAAAAAGATGATTTGGTGAAAATTAAACGAGTCGAGAATTTTCCAATGTCAGTACAGCAAACATAGCCGGAATTGACCACAATGAACACCATCTTTGTCAACATTTTTCTCAATCGAATTACCGTTCCGAATTTTACAATTCTAAATGAAGTTAAATATTTTTTTTTTTCAATTTTAAATTCACGTTAAAATAAATCAACGCTCGATTTATTATAAAATTTTGAAGTACCTAAGTTTAATACAATCACACTCTGAATTTAGTTTTTGCAAACAAAATCTTGTTAATTTGCTTGTTAAAATATAAGATCAGCTTGTTATTGGGCGACGAGCCTGTTAGTAGATCTATAAACAAATAAACAAATAAACGCTGTGGAATGTAATGTATGACACAGCGCTGCGGCTGAAACTGCCAAGATGCGCTAAGACGATTGCTTTTGCCGACGACTTGATCCTCACGGTATCCGGAACGTCGAAGATGAAGGTAGTTACGATGGAGACGCTAGAAACTGTCGAAAACTGGATGACAACGTCCACCCTATCAATATTACGCTACTGGGCGGCAGCATGGTACAGGCACTAGATACGAAGAGAAATCGGAGGACGCTTAATAGAGCCAAAAGGCTGGCAAGCATAAGAGTACCAAGCAAACAATATCCGAACAATACCCTACAATACCCCTAGAGCAATATCCGAACAATATCCCTAGAAGCGGTATGCGTCATAGCTGGGACGATGCCCATATGCATAACGTTGACGGAAGACAGCGAATGTCATAGAAATGAGAGAAGGGAGGGTCAAAGTACCAAAACAGTAAGAACGCAATTAAGAACCGAATCAATGAGACAGTGACAGCGAGAGTGACTCCTCTGACAAGGGAAGATGGACCCATAGACTCATACCAAACATAACGACATGGGTACAGAGGAAACATGGAGAGGTTAACTACCAATTGACACAGTTGCTGTCGGACCACGGATGCTTCAGGAAATACCTGCACAGGTTTGGATTCACATTGTCACCTTTCTGCACGACAAGCGAGGGAGCACGTGTTATTTGTCTGTCCCCGCTTCGAAGAAGAGCGAGGTGAGCTGATGACTGTGAGTAGGTCAGATGTGAACGCCGAAAACATAATATCGGAGATGTGCCGTGATGAGGAGGTGTGGAGAGTGGCGGATAATGTATTTGCGAAAATAATGGGGAAGCTGCAAAGTGTATGGAGAGACGATCAAAGAAAACTGCCGGTTGATCTGAGAGAGTAGGTGCGAAAGCACAGCCCCTCCCCGAAGTAAAGTTGTGAGGTCGTTCCGGGGAGAAGAGAGCATGAAGACTAAGGAAGAGGGCTTTAGTTGTTAGGTCATTGAAGCATGGAATCCAACACTACCTTGGTCCGGGAGGACCGGGTGTCTATGAAGATTTCCCCACCCTTATTAAAAAAAGGCTACTCCAAGATTCATGATAATCTTCAGAAACTGTTGCTATCTTTGTTGAATCTAATTGTTATAATGAAGTTAACAAACAGGCTAACTAACTGAGTGTGAATTACCTTTTGCCTGAATTTAAGAGATTCTGTTTTAATGATTCGTCCTGGTATAAATACGACCGGCCGAAGGCCGGATACAGGTGCTAGTCTATGTTATAAATCTGAAAGACATTGCACCTCACTTCACCTTGGTACACCTCACTAGACCTTGGTACACCTCACTGCACCTTGGTAGACCTTACTGTTACTTATTACACCATATTGCACCTTGGTGCGCATTACTGCATCTTGATGCACCTCACTGAACTGTATAATTGCTTGATATTGCGTTTGTAATTGTAATTGCTGACGAGTAACGGGCATTAAAATCGTATTTCGGCTAAATAATCATCAAAGTTTTCTATTTGCGTCATGAGGGCTGACCTAAGATTTGATTTCTGACGATTTTATAAAAATAACGAGATCATTAGAAGCCACCCGGGACACCACGCTACTTTTTAC
The DNA here is from genome assembly GCA_029228625.1 of Pseudolycoriella hygida. Taxonomy (NCBI): domain Eukaryota; kingdom Metazoa; phylum Arthropoda; class Insecta; order Diptera; family Sciaridae; genus Pseudolycoriella; species Pseudolycoriella hygida. The sequence goes on along the minus strand of CM055403.1, from coordinate 118,463,288 downwards.
TTAAAAGATTAATGAAATCGTTTTCAAATAATTGGAGACGTGCAGTCTTCCGAACGATTTTACGATATCTCTCTCTGATACGGATCATACGAGACCACAGCCGTAAACCCTATGATACATCAGGTTAAACAAACCATTTTGCGTTGAGTTGGTATGAGGTAATTGATAAGCACATCGTACCAAAAAAAAATTTTCATCAACGACAAGCAAACATTGACAATCGGAAATCGAAAGATAAAAATCTGCGTGTACATTTTACGTGTCACACTAAACTCTGACAACTGTTTTATCAATGGAAACACAAATATTTCATTGTTAATGGTTGAATTTATAATGTTAACGGAATCGGCTAAATTCACAATAATATTTTTAAAGAATTCGATTTTTCCATTCGCTTGCATTGCGACTATTTTACACATTAGCACACGATCATAGAGCTTCTTTACGTAAATATGTCTCTCAAAAATCACAAAGAATCTTCTACAATACCCAAAACTTTAAAGAAAATGTACAATTACTCTAAATTCGCTATTAACACCATCAACCCAACGCCGGCTAATAAAGCTGAGATCTCTTTCAGAGACTGACCCAATTTCGTCGATTCTTCCAATAATTCAGGTAGCACACTAACCGTAGCGATGTAAATAAATCCGCCAGCGGTGAACGGTAATACCCATGGGGACGCCTCCCCACTACTGCCCAATAAAGCAATCACAGTTCCAGCCAAGGCACCCAAAGCCGTCAACAACTGTAGTGCCATCGCCTTTCGTTTAGAACACCCCGATTTGATTAAAATGGCAAAATCTCCGATTTCGTGTGGTACTTCGTGAAGAAGAATTGTAACTGTTGTCACAATGCCAATGTAATTACCAGCTAAATAAGACGCCCCAATTGCCAGGCCATCTGTAAAATTATGTGTGAAATCAGCTGCAAGATTTAAGTAGCCCGCCACTTCAATTTCCTCATTTTTCTTCGGCGTTGACGTTTTGCCTTTCTTGTCGTTGCTGTTCCGTTTCTTATCGGACTTTTCCGGTTCATCGGTCTTTTTGGTCGGTCCGTGACTGTGACCATGACCACCTTTCATTAGCCGAACCATTTTCTCAACAGCCAAAAAGGTAATAATTCCGGCAAGTACCCACAATCCAACGCTCATGTCGTGTCCATGACCGTGTGATTCGTGTGAATGATTATGAGCACCGTGGTCATCGTTATGACTGTGCGGCGAAACAGCATGTGGAATGAGGTGGAGGAAGGCATCTCCCAAGAGCCCTCCTGATGCAAATGCTAATAAGACTTTCAATCTGGGCTGCTTTTCTGCAGTGTTATCCAAAGGAATGAAATAGAGAATGAAAAATGGTGCCGCACTAATGAGCAGTGTGGACAAGATTGAATGGAGCCAAATGTTTGTCATGTCTGAAAAGGGAAGAAGTTACGATTTCGAGACAATTTTCAAAATTTCATTATTCCACACACCTAACGGCATTTCATTGGATTTTTTGTTCTCACTGCTGTGAGACCCATGGCTGTGATCGTGTCCGTGGCTGTGTACATGATCATGTCCACCGTGTCCATGGCTGTGTACATGATCATGTCCACCGTGTCCATGACTGTGGACATGACCGTGGTCATCGTGGTCATGATGACTGTGATGATGTTCTTCATTAGCTTGTCTCGAGTATTTGAAACTGGCTGGCTCATCGTGCGAATGACCGTGATGCTGACTTCCATGAGCTCCACACAAACTGGGCAAAGTAAAGAATACAACAAAAACAATAATCACAATCGCTAAATTCCGAAAAAACGTCTTTGTTTCTACATCTTTTACGTTCACCGGTATTCTTGTATCTCCCATTTTATTCAGTTAGAAAATTGTGATGTGTTTTCTTATACTAACAATGATGATTTGATGTACACGTCACTTAAACGGTGCAATGCAACAAGAAGAATCAAACAGAGAGAAACTGAAAACAGAAAACTTTTGTAGGTTACAAGTTGCTATCGCGAGATGTGTTTTTGACATTACCGACATTACCCAAATCGTTTCAATGGTGTGAGTGCGATCAATGGTTCTAATCTTTCCGGTTATTTGTTGCGGTAAAGGCGGTAATTTGAATAAGTTTCCGCTTGTAGAAAAACATTGTGGCAGTAAAAAGAGTTTCAGAGGGGGTTAGGTCAAATATTTACGAAAAAATGTCTTCCAGTAAAAAGTCTACAACTTCCTTCAGAAATGTAGTATTAGGCTAAAATATCCGTAAGACATCAGATTTTCAGAAAATGTCCGAATGACGTCAAACTCTTAACGCCGGAAGAATTTAGTTGCTTAGGTAGTTTTTTAGTTTTGAAGGTTCTTTATGGTTTTATAATTATATAATTACAAGCATAATTAGACCAAGGGTGGGTCTCTTTTATGACCAATTAGCTGTTAGGTATATCTTGTGTGTTCCGATATTCGTTCGTCTTACAACAGTTTATAGTTTCGTTGTATCTCTATAGATGTATTTCCTTGCAAAGCGGTGTATCGTTTATATGCATATGTGTTTCTCAACTGCTGAGTGTCCAGAAAATCTGTTCCCATGGCAGTGCGTCTGGCTTCGGCAAGGGCAGTGCATTCTGTTAATATATCAAGCGGAGTTTTATCGCTTCCGTAACATTTGATGCATTCCGCGTTCTGTTCCAGTCCCATTGTGTTTAGATGTTTGTTGAGATTACAGTGGCCGGTGAAAGAGCCTACGAGTTTTCTCTCTGGTTATTTGGGTAAGGGACGGAGGGACGGAAGGACCAAATTTTTTTTGCACCCCATTGCACCCCGAAATGAAAAAGTAATCAGCTCCTGGGTCGAAATTCGACTGGTTGCAAACGTCGAGGTGAACTCAATAGACCTCTTTCCATTTATTTGTTACAAATATTTCTAAATACCAATTTTTGCATAAATTTACAGCCTAAACATCGGCTTTACCAAATTTATATGAAGAAATTTGTCTATATAATTCAATATATTGCTGGACTTTTTTTAGGCTCAGTAATTCCAAGCACGATTTATTTAAATTTATGAAATTTCAGACGAGAAGTGGAATTTTCCCCTAAAGATTGCTAAAAAACTTGAAATGGCAATCAACACATTTTTTTGTTTAATTAACCCTAACTAACTTAGCCTAATGTGACGACATGTAAATTTCCTTTTTATTGGCTCATGAAGTCGAACGATCTGGATTGAGAGGGACTTTGATACAGTGGAAAAATAGTCGATTTTGACTTTAGGTAGATAAGTCATGTTACGTCTTTATCGCGACTCCGAAGCTAGTAGTGAGCAGGTTTGTGTGTAAGACCAGAATTCATTTCGTTTGCGCAACTACCAAGACCTCTAACAATCGGATTCTCATGTAGGTAGGCTTTGCTGAGCAAATTCTTCGCTAGGCCATACAAGTGGTCATTCAGTGTAGGAGTTTTGGTGATTTTGTGCAATTCCTCAGTGGATATATATTTACAATTGACACGTGTCCTTCGAAAGTTGATTGCCATGCAAAAATTTTCATTTTTCTTATCAAATACTTTGGCAGATTACGCCACACTGCTACTGCATGTGTAAGAACTGGCCTCAAAATGGTCGCAAATGCCTTAACTTTCACGATTTGAGATAAAAATTGGATAGAGTGTGTGTAGTCCAGCTTTGAGCAGTATTCTGTCAACAGTCAACATGCTCATTGTGTTTCAGATTCGGTCGAACATGGTAATCGAGGTATCGAACGCTTTCCTTCTATTGAATGTTTTCACCATTGATCTCCAAGTTAGGCAAATTCTTATCCTTGTAGTTTGATCTTCGAATCAAGAACGCTTCGGATTTTTCCGCATTGACTTTAGTTTTCCACTTTTTGTAATATTCTGAGAGCTTGTGTATAGATGGCTTTGAACATTTGCTTTGGCTCTGGGTGGTTCTACTCTGGTGGAGAATGTAGATAGTGTGATGTTGGTGTGCATGGAGAATATGGCCATGAATATGACGAAAAGAAGAAGGTCCCAATATGGAGCCTTGTGGGACTCCATCATTCACCATGATAGGGTACGATAGGTCACTTGACAGTCACACTCTAAATTCTCTGTTTCGAAGATACGACATGGTTATCTTTATCAGATAATTTGAATCATCAACCTGAAACCTGACCTGAAAAACCTGAAACCTGAATTGACCTGAACCTGATTTTTCAGGCGCTGACCTGACCTGGTTTGACCGGAAACCTGTTTTGACCTGACCTCAAAAAACCTGACCTGACCTGATGACCCGACCAAATTGCGACAATGGTCTTTATATGAATATCAAGTATTTTTGAATTTATTTTGCCATTCATATTGTTTATATAATGGCAAGCTTATCTATCTCTATCTACATTATGTACTATCTAGGGCAGGTTGAGGTAATGGCGATTGGTTAATGGTTAATTATTTTAGGGGTATGAGTAATAGGGTGGTCCAAAAAACTAAGTTATTAAAAAGTCTGAAGCCACACCCCTAAAAAGTTTCTAAATGTGTCCCTGATAAAAAGTGTATATGTAGCCATCTGAATCCAAAGCCGTCCTGAGGGTTCCCCGAAGCAAAATAGTCAAAAAAGCGTGAAAATCGTGTAAAACGTAGGTTTTAAGAAAGGTGCAACAAACACCCTATCAAAAATTTACTAATTCTGACAAGATTTGGTCTCTCTCTTTCGAAAAATATTTGAAATGGAAACTTCGATTACCATAGTTAGAAATTACGCCCTTTTCCAACCATGGCCAAAACGTCAGAAAAAGTTCTCTTTTCTGATCCATACAGAATCCATCATAATATGTAAGATTTATCTCAATATTAGTATAGGTTTGTAGGCCCGACTATGCACTAGTAATCCGTACATACTAACGTTACATATAACTTGAGTAACATATAATAATGTCTAAATGAAAATGTCCTTACATTTTTCTTCGGACCCCAATTACTCTACTTTCAGGGGTGGTGGACACTCAACTAGGCCATATTCTGCAACAGCACACTAAGCCTAACATTGGGCAATGACAGACAGGAAAGATACAAAACCTCTGTAGACTAGTGAATTCGCTGTGTGTGTAACTTTCGTCGACTCTCCAGTTCAGACTTGGAACTAGTACTGGACTGCAGAATGTCACGTCAATAATCGACTCTCGCCCATTCTTGCGGAATGTAGTTGCATTTCCCACGTTTGCCAGAACCACATTTAATCTAGCTAGCGCTTCTTGCCGACTGAAGCCTCTATCATTTGTGAATCTACTACCCCACTCAACTGCCCATGCGTTAAAATCACCTCCAATATGAACTGGGTTGAGTCCCGTCAGTTCTCCTGTGAGTAAATCTAACATTCGTTCAAACTGCAGAATCGTCCATCTTGGTGGTGCATAGCAGCTGGCAATATACACTCCATCAATTTTCGCTATCACGAATCCTTCGTGAGCGTCTGATACAACTTCTTGTATGGGGTACTTGCCCGTTGTCAATATTGCGGCCATCTCGGCTCTGTCAGCAGCCCATTTACCGTTGTTTCTATATACACGGTACGGTTCTGAAATAATCGCTACGTCACATTTTTGTTCCGCTGAGGCTTGCCACAGAAGTTGTTTTGCCATGTCACAATGATTTAGATTTATTTGTATCACTTCCATTCTTGTCCTGTTTTAGATTTAAGCGCCTGTTTAAAGACTGGACATCTCGCTCCACCAGTCACGTGGTCATTTTCTGACGTACACAGCAGACATTTCGGCGGGTTCGTGCAATCTTTGGCTAGGTGGTTCTCTCCCCCACATCTCCTGCACAGGTTGGATCTATCCTCTCCCCTACAATTCCTTGCCTGGTGTCCAAAATTCATGCACTTGAAGCACCTTTCTAACTGCTGGGTTACCCTTATCGGGCATACGGTCCAGCCCAACTTTACCTTTCCGATTTTCAAAGTCTTTATCGCTGCGTCCACCGGGAGTTTTATTTCCGCCGTTTGGAGTTCGTCTCTCGCTTTCCTCATACGGATCGTCATTGGCTCTATCTCGTCATTTATATTACCTTGCTCTTTCAGAGCTTTTCGAAGGTCTTCGCTTGTCGTGATCTCGTCCATATATCTACATTCGATCGTGGCCATGTGGGACACCGCTCTCACTTTTGCTGACTCGCCCAGTGATCTCTTGACTAGATCTTTATAATCTGCACTTTTAATCTCTGGGCCCTTCTTAAGTTCAAACAACATTTCACCCTTCTGCGTTCGTCTTATTCTCGAGACGTTTTCGCCCAGGTCCTTGAGAGTTTGGTCGTCCTTTACTTTTTTGAGGATTTCAGCGTACGTTGTTCCTTCTTCCGTCGCCACTATCAGAGCATCAGCCTTCGGTCTCAGTCTTTTAAGCTTCGGCTTCTCTTTTTTTTCTCCTTCTTTTTGTTTCTCACCTCTCTCCACTCATTAAGACTAGGCTTCGGTGTTTGTGTATCTGGTCTCTTTGTGGTCCTTTCGTTATTTTTCTTGTTTTTTTTGCTCCTTTTCGCCGCGTTTGTTGCTGTGGGCGTAACCTCCGGCGTTTGTTTTCTCTTTGAGGAGAGTGGGGTAGCTAGCACTTCGGCATCTCCGTCTGTTTTCTCCTTCTTGTCAGCTGTTTCCCGTTTCACATCATTTAAGCAGGCCCTAATATTGACCACCATCCTCTTTATGTCCTTATGCACGTTATTCTTATCTTGAATAAATTCATGCAACTCTTTCACCATTCTTTTGGCTTGCTCCAATTTTGTCATCTTCGATTCGCCGGTATCGCTGGTCTGAAGCGCATTTGTTCTTTCCTCGCTTGTTCTCACGGGCGACCTCGCTATCTTCGCACTTCTTGCGAACACGCCGTATATCTTAACCTCCGATTGATTTATCCGCTGATCCTCTGATTTTGCCTGCTGATTTTTGCTGTCATTCTTATTCATTTCTTCCATTTTGTTGAGTCCCCCTCCAAACCGCTATCTCCATCTCGTAGTGTAGTTACCTTCATGATCCCATGGTTACCTATGCAAGCAGTGAGGCCATGCTAGGGTTGATACGATCCTTCATGGGGCACCGTATTCAGAGCCAGATCGGTATTAGTCAGGAATGTGCATCTGAGCCTACACCTCCTATTTTCACAGGACGAGCTTTCGAACGTACTTGGAGGCCTGCCAAGGTTTTACCGGGACGGGGGCAACCATGGTATTAGCCCACTAGCCGTTTCGTGAAAGTGTCACCCTTCCTTAGTAAGTTAGATTTTAGAAAGTTACACACACAGCGATCACCAGGCATTGAGGTACACCGTGAAAAAGTGTACAGAGGCAACAAGACAGATGACTCATAGAAGAGAGAGAAGATGGAGAACCGGAAATTTCGATCAAAAAGTTTTTAAGGAATATCTCCAATCAAAAGACGATCACGAAGAGAAATCTGCAGAAGAATTGACGAAAGAAATGGTGAATGCATGTGACGCGGCGATGCCAAAAAGGATGGAACCGAGGAATGGGCGAAAACCGGCATTTTGGTGGAACGACGAAATAAGACTTTTGCGAACAACTTGTTTTAAGACAAGAAGGAGGATGCAAAGAGCCAGAAACGAGAATGTTAGAATAGAGAGGTCCGAAGAACATCGTAATGCAAAACTAGCACTGAAGCGAGCAATCCGGGCGAGTAAGAGGTATTGTTGGAAGAAACTGTGCCAAGAGGCAGACACGAACCCGTGGGGCAAAGTGTTCAGAACAGTAATGACGATGATGAAAGGTACATTGGGGCCAAAAGAAAAGTGCCCGGATAGGCTAGGTGTCATAGTGAAGAGCTCTTCCCACAGCACGAACAGATCACATGGCCGCAAACTCTTTATGACGATGAAGCGGAAGACAGACTTGAACGGTCGATCACTGTAGAAGAGATCCAGGTGGCTGCACAAAAGCCAAAAAATAACAAAACGCTAGGACCAGATGGAATCCCCAATATAGCTCTGAAGACAGCAGCATGCGCAAAGCCTAACATGCTCAGATTGACAATGCAGAAGTGCCTCGACGACGGATATTTTCCTCAAATATGGAAGAAACAGAAGCTGGTCTTAATACCAAAACCAGGGAAACCGCCAGACAAGCCATCATCCTATAGACCTATATGCTTGTTGGATGAGTTGGGAAAAATGCTGGAAACCGCGATCCTGAATAGACTAAGAAAACACACGGAGGGCGAGCACGGACTGTCGGACGAACAATTCGGATTTCGAAAAGGGAGATCGGCGATTGAGGCCATTTAAAAAGTCATAGAGACCACCGACAAGGCGCGGAAGCAAAAAATACGGGGTAACCGCTTCTGTGCTATAACGACGATAGACGTTAGAAATGCCTTTAATAGC
>CM055403.1:118416019-118454896 GCA_029228625.1 Pseudolycoriella hygida | reverse complement strand
AAGGCTTAATAGAGCCCAGAGGCTGGCAAGCATAAGAGTAGCAAGCGCATATCGAACAATATCTTTAGAAGCGGTATGTGTTATAGCCGGGACGATGTCCATATGCATAACGCTGACAGAAGACAGTGAATGTCATAGAAAGAAAAGAATGGAGGGTCAAACTACCAAAACAGTTAGGACGAAATTAAGAGCCGAATCACTGAGACAGTGGCAGCAAGAGTGGGACTCCTCGGACAAGGGAAGGTGGACCCATAGACTCATACCAAAAATAACGACATGGGTACAGAGAACACATGGAGAGGTTAATTTCCACCTGACACAGTTTCTGTCTGGTCACGGATGCTTCAGGAAGTACCTGCACAGGTTTGGATTCACGGAGTCACCTTTCTGCACGACATGCGATAGGCAGGAAGAGACTGCGGAGCACGTGTTATTCGTCTGCCCCCGCTTCGAACAAGAACGAGGAGAGCTGTTGACTGTGAGTAGGCCAGATGTAAGTGCCGAAAACATAATATCGGAGATGTGCCGCGATGAGGAGGTGTGGATAGTGGCGGATAATGTAGTTGCGAAAATAATGACGAAGCTGCAAATTGCATGGAGAGACGATCAAAGGAGACTGGCAGTTGATCTAAGAGAGTAGGTGCGAAAGCACAGCTCCTCCCCGAAGTAATGCTGTGAGGCGGTTCCGGGGAGAAGAGAGCACGAAGACTAAGGAAGGAGGTTTTAGTTGGTAGGTCATTAAAGAATGGAATCCAACACTACCTTGGTTCAGAAAGACCGGGTGTCTATGAAGATTTCCTCACCCTTATAAAAAAACATAATTCGCTGTCACTTTTTTTCGCACAAATGTCAAATTTAAAAATGAGATAGTAAATGTATGTGGCTTACAACCTTATAGTGTAAGAGTGTCGAGTAACCTTATTATAACGAAGTTGGTTACAGTTGAGATAAGAGAAACGAATATTTTCAATGAATTTGTACTGAACGTACTAGTTTTTCAAATTTAGTTTCCGAACCATGTTTACCTATAAAGAATATTGGTCTGTCTTTTCACTAAAAACAGATATTATAATGAAAATGTAAAAAAAAAATGATTGAAATGCACATGAGTGTTAATTTATTTGATGTTCTAGACGGATGTAAACGTTAACGAAACAGAAGACGCTAAGTGGCATCTTCAGGATTATATAAACTTGGAAGGTGTAGAGATCCCAGATGAAACTTTTGCTATGAGCAACTTTGTAATATCCGTTCAGACTTCTCTGCACTGTGAGTGGCGGAAGAATTCAAGCAAAAATTCGTTAATTTCGTGCATTTTTCGCCAAATTCGGACGTCCTTGGGGGGGGGGGGATGGCTAAACGGAGCCCGCAAAGCGAGAGGGAGGGGGGGGGGGGTCGAAAAAGTCGCTAAAAATGCGGACGTCCTTTATGGATGTTCCCTTACACCTGGACGCAGTATAGTTTTATTTTAAACCTGGTTTTATCAGGTCAGGTCAGGTCAACGACAGATCAGGTCAGGTCAGGTCAAACCCGACATGTTCTGAGCCTTACTCAGGTTGTTAAGGAGACTAATAAGTTTCTAGCGTCGTTAGCTGGTTTACCAGGTTTTTGGAATAGGTAGCAAATGCGTCATTTTCTACGATTTTGGGAAGTACGCCCTATTCAGAATGTGATTTTTTGGCCAAAAACTACCGTGCTGAATTTGGAAGTTTCTTCAGAACAATGTTTGGGATGGAGTCAGGGCCATTTGATTTTTTGTTTTTGAGTGTTTTAAGATAGTGACGGATTTCATCGTAATCCGTCACAAACGGTTCATGTGTCGTAGAGGGAGAGCTTGGTATTTTCAGGAAGGAGAGTACTTCAGCTTTTATTTTCGCATTGAATATTGGATCACCTAGATCATGATTTTGCTTGTGGATTCAGTCATGTGTGCATGACATTTGGTTCATCAACAGAGTTGTTAATCAAAGTCCCGTTACTACGTTGTTTCAGAGGTGGTACATACAACGAAAGCTTATTTATATTGTCATAAATTTTATGGTTTGGCCTTATGTGTTTGAGTCTATTTAAATACATCTTCGAATCTGCTCGATTCATTTCACTTGTGACAACATTGTCGAGATATTTTCTTTCATTTTTCAGTTCATCTCTTTTGATTTTATTCCGAAAATATGCTCTTCTGTGTTTCTTTTTCATTGATATAAGGTCTTTTAAACGTAGAGAAAGATCACTTTTTTTTTTGCTGAAGTTTTTCAATGGGATAGACTCAGTCATCTACGTTTTCTTGCTAAATTCGCTGAGGTGTGAACGAAAAAGTTTTATAGATAATCAAACATAATCACCATGTTTTCGGCAACTTGTTTGGAAGTTTCTGACATTTTTCGAGCTAGAGCTCACTAGTTGTGGTGTCGATAAACATCATCCCAGTATTCAGGGCCGTAGCTAGAAGATATCCATCCAGGATATATCCAAGAAGATGTCCAAGGTTATAGTTCAAGCAAAATGATGGATTTTACTTATTTAGAGGAAGAGAATCATAAGACGCTTCGTTTTAACTCTTTCAACCGAAAAACTGGTTTTACTTGAGAAAAATACAAGTGAATACGTGAAAAGAGCGATAAAAGAGAAATTAAAAATGTGAACAAGCTTATGATTCCCTTCCTGTATTAATTTTTTTCACCATTTATTTCATCATGAAGAAGGTAGCACTTCTCAAGCAGAATGATGTATTTACGGCTAAAATTACATAAAAAAAGTGGGAGGGGCTTTTGGATTAGGAAGTTAGCAGGAAAAAACACCTCTTTAACTAGACCCGTGCGCCGGTCAAAAAAATCGGCGGCGGCGAAAGCACTTTTTTAATTTTGTCAGCGGCGGAGAAAATCGGCGCAAGGGGGTCTCGGCGGCGGCGCAATTCGGCGCACGTCAAAAATAGGTTCGGCGGCGGCGGCGCACTTTTTATAAACTTTTTCGGCTGGCGTCGGCGCGGCGCAAAAATTTAGTGCACTTCACAGAACTCTTTTTTAAAATTGTTAGGCACTTATCAGAAGTGAGTATATTGAACAATTACGAGGCGGGGCATTTTTTTTATTAAATGTAGATGCGGTTGGGTCTTCGGTCTAATTAATTGATATATCGAACTCAAGATCTGCGTTATACTGGTATCCATGACAAATTCATGTTGAAATTTTGCTTCATCTGTTTCGTTTTACAATTTGATTTCGATGGCAACTTAACCGGAACAATTTGACCTGCAAACAACTATATGTACATAAGTTGTCCTCAAAGTCATCTGATGTTAGCGATTTGCATTCCGTTGATCGAACCAACATAATCATTCCAAAAAATTAGAAGAAGCCACTTTCTCTGCTAAGGGACCGTCCATAAAACCGGTCTGAACTGAGAGGGGAGGGGGCATTACAAAATAGGGACAAAATTGGACAAAAAATGGTGAAAGAATCGAAATTGGAAACAAACAACTTTGTAGTAACGCCAATAAAACCTTAGGGTTTTTCACAAGTACCGAGGTCGTGAAGAGCGAGAGAACTATGTGTCCCGCTCAGGGCCGTACAAAGGAAGTCCGGGCCGGGGAGAAAAAAGAGTAAAATATTAATTAGGTTTAGCCGAATGCTAGAAGTTGTGCTTTATAACACGGCAGTATGTTGTTTTAGATCCAGATAAGAGACACGTATTGATATTCTAGACCACAAGGAGACTTCTTTACAACACAACGAAGTGCTCTATGGCGCCGAAGGCGAAATTTTTTAAAAGAAAAGCGAACAAATGCCAAATGCTGATCTTAAGTAGAAAGATATCGTTAAATATTTTGCTTCAGGAGACCCCTTTTCAGAGCCCCGATATTGATGTCCAAATCCATAATGTCATCAGTTAGATAGAAGCTTTTTTTTACTAATTAAAACTAACGTACATGAACGATAAATGGAAATTAAAGGAAATAAAGGAAAAATTAAATCTGAAGAATATCATGAATTTTAATTAATTATAGGAGAATTTAAATTCTTTCCAATAGTTCCTTAACTTCCATGAATTTTCTGGAAAACTAATTTTGAAATCATTTCCGGGAAATTATAATTCCTTAGAAATCGCAGTCCCGGTAAGTCTCACTCGACGAGGAATCGTTTTGTTCATTTTGTTCTGAAGGAGTCTGTCACAAAAATTCGTACTTCTTGGAGAATTTATTGTCCGAAACATTTTCGTTCTGAAATTTCACTGAGTATTTCTCGAGGATTATTAGCTGTCTCTACCTAATAAAACGCATCTAGTGTTTTTTAGAAGATGACTCCGGCGCATTCAAAAATGTATAATAATGTTTCAATTTTACTTTTTTTATTCGGATGATTCAGCCTTGCAAACACTTAAAAAATAACAAAATGAAGGAAGACAAGTGATTTGCTGTTTTCAATATACTATTTACATCAGTACAAACTCTGTAATTAACAACTATCAAAAATTTAACTCATTTTTTTGCGCCGATTAAAATCTTCGGCGGCGGCGGCGGCGCGACAATTTTTTTGATTTCGGCGGCGGCGTAAATCGGCGTACGTCAAAAAAAATTTCGACGGCGGCGGCGCACTTTTTTGACACTTTTTTCGGCGGCGTTTGCGCCGGCGCACGGGTCTATCTTTAACTGTTATGAAATCTTATGAAAATTTAGTTGTAACACCCCTCCACTTTTTATTTTAGCTTATGTACTTTTAGCCGTAAATACATCATTCTGATTAAAAACTGCTACCTTCTTCAGATGGATATCTTCTAGCTACGGCCCTGCCAGTCCATCATTTTTTCTGATCCTTTGTGATGAAATGACGTGTGAACGACGCATCATATGAAATGAATGCGTTCTATGAATGTGCAATGACAGATTGACAGCCCACACCAGTCGCAGACTTCACTTCACTTCTTTGTTGTTTTTTGAATCGAAGTGCAACGGCTTTAACACTTAGATTGATGTGAATCTTTTTCGAATTTATTGTGAAAATGTCATCGAGAAGCACGCAATTAAAAAATAAACGAAGCGATTCTCGAGTAGATAATGTCGTAGCCGCAAACAAAAACTTATCACAATTAAATTCAAGCTCCGTGACAGATCTGCGAAATGCCAGAACTCCACCAGCGACAAATAAATCGAAGTCAACAACGTCGCTAAATGCTTGCTACACTCCAAGTTCGTTGTACAAAAACCTCGGTGCAACACCGAAATCCACTGTGAAACGATTCGCTGCATCCATGGAAGCGAAATCAACACCCGAGTGTTTTTCCAAAGTTTCATTTGAAACACCAAAACGTTCGGCAAACAAATCGTTGGATGGTTTGAAATGTAAAGACAAGTCGGAGGTGAGTAATTTAAAGGTTGCTGTTAGAGTTCGTCCCATGAATGCGCAAGAGTGCAAGTCAACGTTATCCGGTTCGTGTGTTTCGGTTGTGGGAAAAGAAGTCATTGTTTCAGCTGGTCATACAGCCGATGGTTCAGCTGGAGTGTGTCATACCTTCAATTATGACGATGTATTTTGGTCAAGTAGACGTGGGAACGCCGATGGAAACGATCAGAATGCAGTATTTCAGGGAACAGCATTACCTCTAGTTGATGTAGCGTTCGAAGGAAAGAATTGTTGTCTTTTCGCATATGGCCAAACTGGAAGTGGCAAAAGCTATAGCATGATGGGCTTGGACGGTAGGTCACTGTTTTTAAGTTGTGAGCACACCGACTGATTGAATATTTTCCTTTAGATGATATCAACATAAATGCATCATCCGAAGCCGGTATAATTCCGCGATTTTGTCAAGAAATATTTCAGCGCATCGATCAATTAAAAGGAAAGGTTCATGTCGAAGTGGAAGTCAGCTATTTTGAAATTTACAATGAAAAAATTCACGATCTTTTGGCCATATCGTCGACAATGTTAAACACATCAAACCAAAGAGAAACGTTACGGGTACGCGAGCATCCCTTAGATGGTCCTTATGTAGTCAATTTATCCACACACCCTGTCAGCTCGTACTTATCATTACGCAATTGGCTGTCATTGGGTAATAGTCATCGGGCTACAGCTGCTACAGGAATGAATGATAAAAGTTCCAGATCTCATTCTATTTTTAATATTGTTTTGAATATGTCAGAAATGGATGCCAATATCACTGACAGCGCGAACATTCAAAGCAAAAGAAGTAAAATCAGTTTAGTTGATCTAGCCGGTAGTGAACGACTGAGCCAGACATGTACGAGTGGCAATCGGATGAAGGAAGGTGTCAGCATAAATAGTAGTCTCCTTATCCTGGGAAGAGTTATCGCAGCATTGGCTGATTCAAAGAAAATGGGCACTTTCGTTCCATACAGAGAATCCGTGCTTACGTGGTTGTTACGGGTGAGTACACTATGTTAATCATATTGGAGATATTATTGTTCTGGTTCTGAAAGTGCTCTGTTTTACGGTCACCATTCGAACTAATTAATTTTTCCCAGAAGATGCGAGACGAATCGAATTGTGTTTTTATGACATAACGTTAAAGGGAAAATTCGCTAGTCCACTTAGGTTGTTGATGAGTCGAATGAATTTTCCCCGACAGGAAGGAAAAACGCTCGACCGTTCCCCATACATATCCCCCGCCGGGTGTTCTTCACATCCGAATGAAGATAGCATTGTCCATTTGGAGGTACTTTCCCCCGGAAAATTTCCTATCGGTAGAAAATACGACCAAGGACAAACAACAACTGCGGCGTTTTTTTTTCGGTGGGTGGTATTTTCCCTAGGACGAAACGATTATTCCCCAGCGTGCGATATTACGCTGTAGCCGGGAGATATTCTCATTCATGCAAAACGATTACCGCCCGCAGAGGGAAAAAATCCTCCGGCTTAAGTATAACATCACCCGTCGGGTGAGACCTTTATCATGTCATTCAGGTTCTGGAAGTAACTTTGAAGGGTCATGTAAGAAAATCGTAAAAATTTTATATTGATAATAACTCCAGTAAATAAAAACGAACAAACCCAAAACTGATAGGGTCTGTGGGCGGGGTCAAGACCAACAACATTTGAAGTACGAAAAGATCCGGAGTCGACGTGGTAGGGAGAGATGTTCATTTTTAGCTAAAAAATAGTCATTTTCAGTGAGTCCGGAAGGACAACAGCGCGGCAATATCTGAGGATATTTGCAATATGATCAAAGGTTTGTATCCTCTAGTATCTGCAGTAGCCGATACATCCTTGAATATCGGCGGATCTGACTCAAGGGAACTACATTAGTGAGATCATGAAAAAAACTTGAAAAATTACAACTCCTTTGAGCTCTGCCTGTGTTTTAAGACCGATTATTGCAACGTCAAGTAAAATAATTGACGTTAGAGAGCGAGGCGTCGACGATGAATATTTTTATTTCCACTGAAATATGAAGAAAATCGAAAAAATTCACTAAAAATTCGATATTTATCAATTATTAAAATATAAAATTTGTACGATTTTCTTACATGACCCTTCAAAGTTACTTCCAGAACTTGAATGACTTGACAAAAGTCAGCTGTCTTTTGCTTCATAATTCTCAGAAAGGACCAAGGAATCGAATAAGCCACCTTGCTTCGATATCTGGAACCACTCGCGAATTGACTCTTAAGTGTATGAAATTACGTCTACATTAAATTGAACTGGAATTTGCCGAAAGGGCAATATTGAAAAACCAAAGCAAAGCAACGACGACGCTAGAAACCTCTGAACCATACCTCCATGGACAAAAAAGTTCACTTCTTTTTTCTCTACAACACTGCCAACAAACCTAATCATAAAATGAATATTCACGAAAAACTACAATATATGGTGTAGGGTCGCGTAGCGTGAGTTTGGCCCACACTAAGGACACTACAGCCCGAAGCACTCAATACATTTTCGCCAATTTAATTTTCGTGATTTTCTGATGTCCACATCTTTCATTCAAAACTTTGAAGAGCGATTTCCGTTCTAATTTCGCAGACATATAAGTGAAAAAGTTCCATCAACCTTCAAAAAACCATGGTTTTGACCACTTTTTCGGTCGTAACTTCGAAAGTTTTCAACCGATTTTGCTCAAGTTCAGACCTGGTATTAATATTTTGATTATCTTTCAGGAAATCGGATAAGATTTACCCGATTTATGTAGAAAAAACGTGTTGGGCTCTAGTAGAGGTTCAGTTTTAGGGCTGAGTCCAATAGCTCAAAAATAAAAAAATCCTCTTCCATAAATTGTTAGGCATGCCCAGAGGTTTCAAACAAAAAAAAATTGAGCAAAATCCTCGGTAAAATCGGTCGAAAACTTTCGATAAAGTGGTCAAAAACGTCGTTTTTTGAAGGTTGGTGGAACTTTTTCACTTATATCTCTGAGAAATTAGAACGCAAATCGCTCTTCAAAGTTCTGAATGAAAGATGTGGACATCAGAAAATAATGAAAATCAAGTTTGTGAAAATATGTTGAGTGTCAGGCTGTAGTGTTTTTAGTATCGGCCAAACTCACGCTACGCGACCCTGCACGATTTTTGGTGGCTTTTCGTGAATATTCCTTTAATAATAAAGTTTTTTTGGAGTGTTGTACAGAAAAAAGAGGCAAACTCTTTCTCCATGCCTCTCATAAGTGTTCTAGGTCGGTTCTGAATTCTGGACTTATTTTAAGTGTTTGGAAAGGTTGTGCCCTTTCGGCAATTTCCAGTCCAATTTAATGTGTACGTCCACATTGCATATACTTAAGAGTTAAGGCAATATTTACTTAGATACGTTCGAGTCTTTTTGCAACATTTATCCTGTTTGCCACATCTATTCTGATACGTACGGGTCCCTTGCATATATTTTTATTGCTGATTCGTCATCTAAGGACCATGATCGAGGCTCCCCCTACTCCTGGGTCGAAAATGGGGGTGGTTACAAACAACGTGGTAAACGCATAAGACCCCTTTTTGAAGAACTTTGTTCTTCGTATGGGTCCAAAAACAGAGGTTATCCAGCTTCGATGTATTTGAAAGCCTCAAGAAATGCGCCGAGTCGATGTTAAGACCTATTCACTAAATTTTTGATTTGGTTTTGACGACGAATATCTCTCCTAGTCGCTGGAAAACATCTTATCGTGGTATCGCGATTTTAGTTGTTCGAATCTTTCATATGCAAACGATTGTGTAAAGCTTTACGTAAGAACTCTCTCGGAAGCAACAAGGGGTCGCTCAACGTCAACAAATTTAATGGAATTCGTCAGTCACACATTGAACTTGATCGAAACTAGATCACAAGTTGACTCAATCTACACAGATATACGTCAAGCTTTTGACCAGGTTCGGCACGGCTGTCTCCTACAGAAACTGAGTGAGTGAGGATTTAAACATCTTTAGATATCTTTTAGTTTGGATCCGGACCAATCTACAGAATAGACAGCAATCCGTAAAAATCTTAACTATCGATCATTGTGTTTTGGCGTTACTTCCGGTCTTCCATCTTGGCCTTCTATTGTTTGTCTTATACTTTAGCGACGGACGTCGCTATTGTTATGAAGAAATCGTAATGTAGCATGTTTGCAGACGATTTGAAGATATTTCATGTCATCAACAACTTCTCAGACGCGCCCGATCTTCAACGAGATGTTGATGCGTTTTCGGCTTGGTGCGCAAATAACTTCATGTCGATGAACGTAAGCAAATGTAAGATTATGTCTTTCTACCGTAGGAAGAATCACACTTTTTTCTCATATTCGATCGATGAGGCTGTCCCTATCGAGAGTTACAGATATTACGGGCCTTGGAGTTGTCATAGACCCTCATATTAACTTCAAAACTCCAATAGACAGGAAAATAGCCAAACCTTACTCTATGTAGGTTTTTAAAAAGGGTTTGCGTTGACTTTGTGGATCTGAAAAACGCTCACGTCAGAGCCCACCTCGAATACGCATCGGTGGATTGGACCCCCTCATCCACTGTGCTTAGCGACAGAAAAAATTTGTTTTGTACGCGTTAAGCGGAACGCCGCACATGAATTACCACCATATGATGATCGGCGAAAGGTACGTCTCTCTGACAGGCGTAATTGCAGTGGTGTATTTTTTATGTAAGATGTCTTAACACAACCAGTGCCGCCACTTCACACGGACAATCTGGAAATTTGCCTAGGGCGCAGAGAGTTGGGGGAGCAAAACTTCGGTTACTTATGCCATTATTGTTTCAACTTTATAACAGTTACCTGTATAATCAGTTTTTGAGAAATTTCAAGAATTGATCTGAATCTTTAAACTTGCTGGAAATTTGTCAGGAAGGTGTAGTAAGGTGTTTCAAGGTGTAGTAAGATGCACCAAGGAGCAGTAAGGTGCACCAAGGTGTAGTGAGATGTACCAAGGTGCAGCGAGGTACAGTGAAATATAGTGAGGTGCAGTAAGGTGTAGTGCACTGAGGTGTAGCGTAGTGAGGTGCATCAAGGTGCTGTGAGGTGTAGTGTAGTGAGGTGCAGCAAGGTGTAGTGAGGTGCAGTGACATTTTGGATTTTATATTATAGATTTGGAAAGTAGCTGAAACAAAAGTTTTTGAGCGAAATATAAAAATGACCAACGAACGAAACTTTCATTTAAAAAATTTCGCTCGCTATGACAGGAGACATGAGCATGCCATTTGCTCTACCTAACGAGCTCTCTATCGAGCGGGAAATATACGCATTTACATATATTCATGAAAGAAGCTCTACAAGTAATTTACTAGTTTTCCATGAAGAACATTGAAATAAACGATTCTAATCTTTCAAGGGTATCACCACAAAACGGTTAAGTCTGTTGATTGATTGATTTATTAGTTGGGTGTTTTAAAAATACAATGAATCGTTGGGCTCATTGTGCTGCTCCCTGGTTGGTTTCATATGGTGAGTGAGGTGCAGTGAGGTGGATGATGGTTATGGTATTCCTGGTTATTGTTCTTCTTGATGATAATGATGGTCTGCCATTTGGTTCCTGAGATAAAACAGAGGACATTTGGTAAAGGAGCTTCACGAATTTTTTCTATCGTAAGATAAGAGTCGCCCAAGTACAGCGCCCTAAGCGCCAAAGCAGGGCATTGACATAGGAAGTGCTTCGCTGTTTCAGGTGTGTCTCCACATCTTCTGCACTTCGGGTTGTCGTCGAGTCCCAGCTTATTTTGGTAGTATCTCACGTCGTTATGACCCGTTATCATTCCTGTCATTCTCCTCAGGGGCCTCTTGTACAGGCTTAAAAGATATTTGGTGGTTTGCATGTTGTACCCCGCCAGAAATTGTTTTGACTGCTTGCATGTCTTCCGATTCTCCCAAACCCGCTGGTGTTCATTTTTCGTCCTGCGCTTTATGAGCGCCGCTACAAGTCCCTTACGATAACTCGTTCGGGCCCTTCGGTTCTTTTCCCACTTTCTTCTCTTGCCAGCTCATCTGCTTTTTCGTTACCTTGAATGTCGTTGTTGCCTTGTACCCACAGCAGAACTCCGTTTGTTCTGGGCTAAGAAGGTCTCTTGGCTTTCTCGCTTGCAACCTGACAGCGCGTCTATCGCTGACCTACTATAAGAGCATATACCAATGCCCTTGTTGGTCAATTGCCTTTCTTTCAGCATTTCGCAACTCTGTCCGATGGTCAAGTTTTACAAGAAGCTTTACACAAGCTAGCACTGATCTTATACGGAAGGTTGTTCAATCCAGGTCTCTACAGCCTTAGTATACCTTTTATGTTTGAGTATTTAGTTTTAGTCAATTTAAATTTGACGGTCAAGTAAAAACTACCTCCTAGCTTCGGACTATATCAATACCGTTTGAAAATTTCTTCAGATGGGCGCTAAATTTTTGGATGTCCAGGGCGCCAGAAACCTACTGACGACACTGAACACATCGAATAGATAGTTGTTGCGATTCCGACGGGTCGACTGGATCGCTACCTTTTTAGACCCGTACGAAGAACGATAACTCGAGTAAAACTCAACCGATTTTCAAAGATTTTTTTTCCCTGAAAGGTTATTAAAAAATCTTTTATGGGATTGAATCTGGGCACTGTCGGCGAAAGAACCGCCGAGCTAGGGCCGTTTAAGTGGTTTTTGGTCTTTTTTTCATAACTCGAGTAAATATTTTCGATTTTTTTGTTTGAAAGATCTAAGCATGGCCAACAATTTGTAGAAGAAACTTTTTGGATTTTGAGTCCTTGGACTTAGCTAGGGCACTAAAAAGTAGGCCCAAACGTGGGCAAATCCTAACCGATTTTGTTGATTCTTTTTCTATTTGAGAGGTAACCGTGTACCGAATCATATTCATGAACAAATTTGGGTCTGTGCTAGGAGCTCAAGTGGGCCTCTGGTCGGCCCTAACCAAAAAAACATTTTTTGTCATATTGCGGAGCAGATTGAGGGAAACATTTTTGTCTGTGGAAGTATGTGTCATTCCCATTTTTGTCTATTTGGAGATCAACTTTGTGCTTTCGGTAGGGTTTTTTTACAGCATTTCTTCGGACAGGTTTTTCAATATTGCCCTATCGGCAATTTCCAATACAATTTAATGTGGACCTAAGGCAATGTTTACTCAAATACGTTCGAGTCTTTTCGTAACATCAACTCTGTTTGCCACATCTATTCTGATACGTACGGGTCCCTGGGGTCCCTTCATATGTTTCGCGTTGCTTATGATCAATTTATCTTCATAATTTTTTTGTCCTTGTCAGCATAGTTTCAAGATTTTGTAAATTTAGAAATCGATTGGCAAATAAAATGTACTAATAATAATAAGAAGCTAATAATGAATTGCATGAATTTTTCAGGAAAATCTTGGTGGAAATTCTCGAACGGTTATGTTGGCCACAATATCACCAGCAAGCATCCATATTGATGAGACTATTGCCACACTGCGATATGCTTGCCAGGCCCGTTCAATTGTGAATCGCGTTAAAGTAAACGAAGATCCACACAATCGCCAGATCCGCGAACTACGCGCAGAGGTAGAACGACTGCAAGCCCTGCATCAAGATTACGAGCGACAAAATCGCATATCGGCTTCAGCGCCACCGCGAAAAATCGTTATAAGCGTTGATGAACGTGAAGTGACTGGCCTACGTCAGCAATTAAAGGAACGAGAAAAGGAACTTGCACAGGCACAGCGTTCCTGGATGGACCGTTTGAAGGAAGCGGAAACACTACGAGAGACTGAAATGAAGATTTTAAAACGGAATGGACTGGCATTAGAGTATTCGGATGCTTTGAAACAGACGTGTCTTGTGAATTTGGCTGCAGATCCAATACTGTCGGGGACTTTGTTGTATATTTTGCCACCAGGTGTAGTGAATGTCGGGCGATCGAATCCAGCATCTCTGCATCAACCTGACATTGTCCTCGAAGGGCCGCTTGTAGCGTTTGATCATTGGTATGAATTGAAATGATTGATTTGTTGAAGCTTACGTTACATTCGCTTCGTTTGTAGTATTATAGAGAATCATGAAGGAAAACTGCACATCGTACCAGGGAATGCAGAGTTCGAGACGTTCGTCAATGGAGAACTTTTAACAGAGAAACGACAAATTTTTAACGGCGATCGGGTTGTGATCGGAGGTTCACATTATTTCAGGGTTTCCAATCCGAATTGTTCTCATCGTCTACCGGAATCTGTACGGCATCCGTTGAATGTACGAATAAAACTATATTTTTAACTCGAAAATTGCATTTTAGCCGATCGATTTTCAAACGGCCCATCAAGAAATCTTGAAGGAACAGGAGGCCCGTTTACGTGAAAAATTGGACGCAGAAAAGTACGCAGCCCTACAGGAGATTCAAAAAGAACATTTGCGAAACGAGAATAATTATTTGGACAAAATGGCAAAACTAAAGATGGAGAAATATCGCTTCAAGTGTTCGAAAAAGATATTAGAATCTGAGAAGAAAGCAATTGAAAATCAATTACAGCTGCAAAAGGAGTCGATAGATTATCAACCGTACCAGTCCAATTTGTTAGACGAAATTCCGAAAATTTTCCAACATTCCAGCGAACAATTTTTGCATCGAACTAAGATGATGGTGAGCCAAAATTTGAGCGATTTCTTTCCACTTTACTAGATCAACTATGCATATCATTGTAGGTGAAAGAAGCCAATAAACGATGTCACGATTTCAACAAAAATATCAAATTCGTTCAAACTGAGGTAGCCGACGAGGAAGGAATATTTAAGACTGTCATCATTATCATCGACCGAGACAATAAATGTTCATCCGAATGGCCACCAGCTCGTCTCGATGAATGGTTGGATCAGATTCGCGATAATCAAATTACCGCAGAAAATCTATTCGACTACTTTACAGTTGAATGGAAAAATTGCGATGAAGAGGTTGAGGCGAACGAATCGTTAAATGAGAGCGGTATCTCACTTAATCTGAGCGCAATGAAAGATGTCATTTTAGGTAAAGTTCCCGAACAGATGATTTCAACGATTCGAAACTTTGTTGGCTCACCATTTGGCGGAAATAAAGATGGTGAATCTTTGCTGAAAACGGCAATCATGAATTCGCCGATAAAAACGCCAAAGAGAAGTGAATCATTGAAGAGTTCCAATAAACCGTCGAGTTTAAAAAACAGCTCATTGACGCCCGTGCAACAATCACCGACAGGAAGTGTTGATTGGAGTTTTCTTCAACAGACTGACGCTTATTTGCACGAGTTGAAAAAAGTAACAAACAAACTGAAGAAATTATGTTACAATTACAACAATGAGAATCAAGCGGACGGAATTAATGCTACGGTCACCACAGTTTTACGGTCAACAGAGCAAATCGAACAAATAACAAGCCAAATTCAAACCATTCTAGACGAAAATGGCCGAATCAAAAGTCCGAAATCGGTTCGATTTTTAAACGATAAACGAAATTGATCTGAATTTCGTTACTATGTTTTGTTTTGAATGCTTTATGTGTTGTGCTATAACTTTAATTTTTGGTAAATTATTCTATAAAAAATTCTTGAAAATAAAGAAAATTTTAATAGCAAATAGCGACGTCACCACGTCTATTTGTCATTTTTTATGGAATTCCGAGGTGGTCCTTCTAGTGTCAGAAAACTTCTTATATCCGGTTGCGGTGGTTACAATGGTTACAATGGTGACCACAGATATTACAAGCTATACACCAAGCACCTTGATGAAGACTTCCGTCGTCATCGAAATACCATAAAACGGTCACATAGTTCTCCTTCTTCAGTTCTTCGGGTATAGCTCCGAAAACCACCACATTCGATCGAGTGCCGTCAGGAGTTGTTTCCCATGTTGGCTGACCTCTAACATGTTCGATTCTACGGATGCCCAAATTTTCTTCCAATCCCAATTTTTTCAATTCCGCATATAGTTCGGATACGAATGTCTGTGGCGGCGCCTGCATTGGCGAATCTGTAGCTAAATATTCAAACGATTTTAGGTGTCCGCTTTTATCATAGCTCCACGTTTGCGGTACGACATAATCCTTCATTTTGGTCTCGTGCATCTTCCATAGAGTCTCAGTATCCGGTTCACCCAAAGACTCATCTAAAAGAAACAAATGAGAAAAGTACACAAAGCTTTTGGGTCATAAAATATTTTATGCGCAGGCGGGCAAAAACGTCAGATTTCCTCACCAAATTTGGACACAAAAATAACTCACGTTATTATTTCCCTGCTTTATTTCCCACCTGTCAATTACTTCCCTACTTTATTTCCCACCTGTCAATTACTCCAGCACCCATGATCGTTAGCGAAACCAATGGATGCATCAGCTCCCTACATTACTGTATCAAAGTCACACCAATAATGCTAAAGCGTTACAAAGCTACACTATATATACCACAGATATGTTTGATACTCTATTTCCTATAAGTGTCCGTGGAAGCTGTACGCTTTTCACAATGGGACAAACCATTGTACCGGGTTATACCGCTGACAAACAACGAATTATGCGCTCGCATCGTTGACGTGAAGGGAACAATGACATTATATTTCCTCTCGGATTTACAGAATCGCCATTTTGAATAAAGGTAATCTGAAACTTTTCTTAGTATAAGACCGTGCAAAAATGTCATCGAGTGGTAACTCAAATCTTGCATCAATTCGCAGCCCAAGATCAACACTCTGTATCCTTTCGAGTCCAAAAAGAAAACGCCACCAGCAAGTTCCAACGCTTTTCTGTCAGCCGCACTCAGACCATCGAAAGAAACCGCGTCACAATAAGTGAATGCATTAAAAGCGATTTCACTAGATCAATCCGTACACGCCTCGATATCAAATCCCTATTAACCGACAAACTCCTCAGACCGACATAAACCTTGAACACATTACGATTACACTGAGCGGTCCACGAATGGTCATCATTAAACTGTATATCAAGATTCGTCACTACACACCCCAGTTCAACCTTTGTGCCATTCATGACTACATCAGGCAACACCAAGGAATGCTTCCTGTCACTTTTGACAATCGCTTGCAGTTTCGACCGATTAGGCACAAGCCCATTCTTTGAGGCCCAATTTGAAATAGCTGTCAGATCTTCGTTGCTACACGATCGGCTAAGGCTGCGTCATCTACAGGGGACTGCAAGTAGTACTGAAAATCATCGGCAAACAAATGCGTTTGACAAAAACGCAGAACATCAAGTAGGTCATTAATAAATATGAAGAAAAGCAATGGCCCAAGTACAGCACCCTGAAGAAATCCAACTTTGACAGACAGCGGCGATGAGAGGAATTCTTCTATTTGCACACATTGCGTCCTGTTTGTGAGATAGCCATTAACTGCCATTCTTGAGAAATGAAACAGCTTTTTGATTTTCTAACACAACAAGTCGTGGTTAACGGAATCGAAAGCTTTAGTGAAATCGTGAAGCAGCAGAAAGGTGATCCATCTGCGCTTGAACACATTTAATACATCATCGGAAACATTTAATAGAACAGACGCTGGGCTAAGGACTAAGCAACTTATGTTTTTTGCAAGTATGCGATAACTGCTCTTTCACAAATTTCTCTAGGGACTTTGATAGCGCAAGCAGTATACTTATAGGCCGAAAGTTCTTGACACCAAAACCAATGACGGTAAAATCACTGGGAGGAGTACCCTAACAAAACTGATGGGAATCCCATCAAGTCCGGCAGCGTTGGACTTAATCTTCAAAATGGAGTCGGCTACTTCTGATTGGGACACACACCTAAAAGAAAAAGTTACTTCAGGGGTCGAGACGCTTGGTCGACCAGAAGGCCTTCCCACAGATGGAACACAACTGAAGTCCTCCACCACAGATACGAGTTGTATTCATTTGCCGTAAATGCCGGTCTCACTCCGCTTTTTTTCTTAGAAGATACAAAACCAAGGTTTCCTAAGATTTTGCCAGACTCTCTTACATCCTATACTCTTATCGAACTGAGGTTTAACGTAGTTAAATTTAGTTGTCCGAATGAACTGAGGGCACGATTCCTAAGCACACGATATTCAGCCAACTTTTCTTCTGTCTGGTCAGACTTACAAAACACATAGAATGCGTCTCGCTCAATAATTGCCCGCCGTATGTAATCAGTCATCCATTCCTTAACGGAATTCACAGCTTCAGTCATCCATTCCTTAACGGAATTCACAGCTTTGGGGGTCGCTTTAACGGTCACCTCAGGTGCGTGCACATCAAGCAGTCCTTTTAAAGCAAAGTTCAAATTACTGAGCATATCATATATATCTAACGTTCCATAGACTGACTCCCAATTCAGGCGACATGCATCTCGTGCTAACGCTACCTGATCAATACTAGATAGCTTCCTAATAGTTTTCATCTTACTCTCTGGAGGCAGTATATGACAACTGTATGTCATGGCAAGAACATCGTGTGTTGAAAGACCAGTCGAAATCTGATTGTAAAATAGAACGTTGTGGCTGTTGTTCACAAGAAAATATTCTATCTGAGAAGGGCTGAAACCAGGAAGGTAATGCGTTGGGGTCTCACCAACAGCACCAACAGGAGTTCTTAGAGATCACTTCGTAAAACCTACAACTTGGTCATTTGGTCAAACCATCAAATTGTGGTTGAAATCTCCAGCAAGAATCACATCCTCAATCCGTTTCAGCTTCTCGTTATATAAAATAAACTCTCTCACACTCAAGAAACCATATCAATCCCATCCATCGAACAAATCACAGAATCAGAAATTACAAATCGGGAGAGGCTTGAAGGTACCTTCATAAAGTACCCGAAATATCGTGAAGATCTTCAAAAACATTCCACTGCAGTTTTAAATGTCAGGAAATACGACTGAATTTTTTGTTTTTGCCGTCTTGTTTGGTGTTGTTGCAGGGCCGTAGCTACGGGGGGCTAGGGGGGGCTGAGCCCCCCTGGACCACTACTGAGCCCCCCCCCTGACACTCAGAAAATTGTACTAATTTTAGATTTGTGTCTTTTACTTTTCAATGTCAACACCGCCTGTTTTCTTATTCTATGAAAAATCTTGCATTCGAACAGCCTTTCACCTCAAAATTTTCGCCAGCGGCGCTACAAAACAATAGTTTTTCAAGGAATTATCTAAGAAAAAGCTAAGAAACTGTTTTGTTTCACTTGAATTCATAGTGTAAAATCTCTATTCTCCCTAAAAATTTGCCTGCGGCGCTGTGATAAGAATTTCTTCCAACCCCATATTTAAAAAAAGTGAAACGAACTATTTGATAAGTAATCTACATAACTTTCGTAAATAATCGCCTTATATTATTCCTTGGGCTCGGATTCGTTGTGAATGGCCCTGTACAAAATTACGATAGAGGAACTACCAACTTCATTGTTTTATTTTCTGTTTTACGAAGTCTGTAGCGTCAACTTGTAAACATTTCTGTAATACAACAACCTCGAAACATTTCATTTCACGAGTACAATAGGCAACAAACGAAAAAAAAATGTCGGTCGCTACGCTCGCGGCGTTTTCACGTAAACATATGATTTTTATTAAGTTCGGGGCTTGAGCCCCCCCTGTCAATGGTCGCTAGCTACGGCCCAGTGTTGTTGTCGCTGTCTAGGTTCATGAAAATCGGAACAGAATTGCTCGAATTGCATACAAAAAACTCGTAGGGCCGTAGTAGAGACTCACCTGGATATCTAGAATTCAGGAATTTCGGACACCTCACATTCGGACATCCCATCCGGACACTCCGACATCCATACATTCGAACAAAATTCGACCTCAATTCTGCCGTAAGACCCTGACTTACGTCGATGGAGTAAAAGTCGCTGCACTTGCAGCACTACAAGCCAAGTTCCACTTTTTTGTCGAAAGTTACATGGCATATGTGGTACTGACTAACTGACTAACTCTGGATTCTGAATTCAGGCTAACAGAAGAAAAAAATAGGGGATTGGGTAGTTAGATAGGGTAGCGCCTGATTGCATATTGGCGGAGTGTGGTAGTCCGTGTCATGTGCCAGGCGTGCAACTGTCTAACTATCAAGTGCTCTTTTTACGTACACGTCGTAGTCCCCGGGACCTCAATTCTCTTCGGAGTTTTGTGCTAAACTTAAGAGTGCTACCTGATGATTTGCCCACGGGTCATCGGCGAAACGGATTAGTGGGTAGTGCGTGTGGCTAGCCACCATACCACACACAAAAAAAAGCGATATGGTTATGAATTCAACAACAGAGCCTCGGATTGGACAGGATAAACGGCAACGACTTAGGCAACGGAAAAAGGACAACGATTTACAATTAGGAACATGGAATGTTAGATCTTTGTTACGGCCAGGAGGGTTGAGATCACTCACTAGTGCGCTAAGGGCGACTAAACTTGACATTACAGCAGTACAGGAAACTAGATGGCCTGGGAAGGATTCTATGATCAGTAGAGACTTTACGTTTTATTACAGCGGCAAGAGCAACGACAGCCCAAGAGGATACGGAACAGGCTTCATGGTCTTCGGTAGAGCCAGAAACGCGGTGATTGGTTTCACTCCTGTCAACGAACGAATATGCACTCTACGGATAAGAGGAAAATTTTTCAATTATAAAAGATAATGAAGCGAAGGAGCTATTTTATGAGAAACTGGTGAAAGTATATGATGGAGCACCGAATCGAGACATCAAAATCATACTTGGGAATTTGAATGCCATCCCACTATTGGTAAATATAGCCTCCACGAAAAGACAAGCGAAAATGGAACGTTGGCAATTGATTTCGCAGCGTCAAGGAACATGGTTGTCTGCAGTACCTATTTCGAACATAAAGACATCCACAAAGCGACATGTGTATCACCTGAAGGACGAACCAAAAACCAGATTGACCACGTGTTCATAGATGGGCGTCACTGTTCAAATGTTTTGGATGTCAAAAGTTGTGGGGGACCGAACATCGATTCAGATCACTACTTGGTAAAGGTGGTTGTTAGGGCTCGAGTTTCGATTTCACACAATCGACAGCCGGCATTGGAAAAGTGGAACGTCGAGAAACTGCAGGACGAAAATATTAAACGAAAATATGTGGATAGTTTGGAGAAGAAAATTATTGACGGAATGGAAAGCGAACAACGAAACGTAGACGGTGCATGGAAGCAAATTTTAGACGAAACGTAGAGCAAGCCGCAGCAGAGACGATAGGAACGAGAACGGGAAAGAAAATAAATGACCGGTTCGATGACGAATGTAGAAAAGCACTGGATGACAAAAATGCGGCTCGAGCGAGAAATCTATATAGATGTACTTGAGCTGGCATGGCAGAGTACCGTTCGAAGAGAAATTTCGAGAAAAAACTATTCCGAAGAAAAAAGCGACAATCGAAATTGAAAGGTTTTGTAATCGAAAGGAGACCGGAAAGTAAACGAATCGAGGAAAGGTTACAGTCAACAACCTTTATTGTGCAAGGACAAGGATGGATTGGTCTTAGCAGATGAGGAAAGGTGCATCAGACGATGGGCAAGGTACTTTAAGGAACTGCTGAACCCGAACAGACCACCGAACCGAAACGACACTAACAACAACTTACCATTTCAGACCGCGCAGCCACATATTGCAGAACCAACGCTACAGGAAGTGGAGCATGAAATTTACATGGAATCTACTGTTGGTGAATATAAAGGTGGTTTTCGTGTAGGTCGTTCAACAACGGACCAGCTGTTTAGCATTAGACAGATCTCGGAGAAGTGTAAGGAGTACAACGTGGAAATATACCAATTGTTCGTAGACTTCAAGGCAGCATACGACAGTGTCAACAGGAGGAAGTTATGGAGAGTGATGGAGGAATTAGGGGTTCCCAAAAAACTAATCTCGCTAACAAAGTTGACAGTGGATGGAACTAACAGCCGAGTAAGAATCCGAAGCAAATCGTCAGACGCTTTCGACATTGAGGAAGGACTACGTCAAGGTGATCCGCTCGCGACGCTGCTTTTTAATTTGACCCTTGAAGCAGCAGTGAGAACCATGGACATCGACACCAGCAGCACCATTTTCACCAAATCCAGTCAATTGCTGGGCTTCGCTGATGACTTGGATATCTTTGGCCGAAACATGGAAGCTGTTAAGGAAAAGTTCACGGCTTTGGACAGAAAAGGTACCGACCTCGGGTTAAAGGTTAATGACACAAAGACCGAATACATGATTGTCTCCCCATCGAATCGACAACACGACCAAAGCGTAACAATTGACACACACACATTTAAGGTGGTAGACAAGTTCGTATATATTGGATCTCTGCTTAATTCTGACAACGTAATCATGGACGAAATCAAAAGACGGATAACTCTTGGCAACCAGAGTTATTACAGCCTGATAAAAATTTTAAAGTCCAAATCAGTAAGCAGAAACTCTAAATGCGCACTGTACAAATCTGTGATAAGACCAATAGTTACGTATGGGATATTATATTCAACCGATAAAATAATTCAACTTTACCGATAAAAAATAATAAATGATCGATAACTTTTTACCGATACCTTCATTTTAGTCACTTCTCTTGGGAATTTTTCCTTTTACAAATGTTATCAAGTGTTTTGGGCACTACCTCAAATATTCGCGCTTTAATCATACTTTGAATAGACGTTTAAAAATTTATCGGTAAATAATTATCGGTCATTTATTATTTTTTATCGTTAAAGTTGAATTGTTTTATCGGTCGTTTATTATCATCCGTAACGTATAGGTCGGAGTCGTGGTGCATGACTCAGAAAGACGAACAATCGCTGCTCACGTTCGAAAGAAAGGTACTGCGGACAATTTTCGGACCAGTATATGACGAAAATATGAACAGATGGCGCAGACGATTTAATCATGAGCTTATGCAGCTTTATGGAGAGCCGGACATAGTTAGAACAACAAAAATTAATAGACTACGATGGCTTGGTCATGTACAGCGTATGGACGACAATCGTATCCCGAAGAAACTTTTTATCACCAAACCGGAAGGCAAAAGAAGTGCAGGCAGACCAAAATCCAGATGGTGCGATGCAGCTTTTCCCAACCTGAGAACTGCGGGAGTAACCAGCTGGAAGACGTTAGCTGAGGATATGTCCGGTTGGAGAAGCATGTTGGAGAAGGCCAAGACCCTTAATGGGTTGTAAGGCCGGTTAGGTAAGTAAGTAAGTAAGAAGAAAAAATTGTCATCATTGGGTTCTAAGAGCGAACAAAGTTCACCGAGGTCAATACGGTCAGGAAAATCGTCAAAGTCGAGAAAAGATGCGATTCGGCGATTTTGATATTTCACGTAGTTCCAGGAGGCTACTCGACAAGTGTTAGGCGGAAAACCCCGAATGCAAACACTTGTAAGTAAAAGTTTTTTTAGGCTCACCGGGAACTGTGTGCTGAATATAAAAATTGTAGATATTTTTCAGCTTAGTATCTTTATTCGAACAGCCTAATATCCCCGGCAGATTACTTATTGGAACAAAAGAAATATCAACAAATGAACTTGTAGAAAAATTTTAGCGGAATACCTTTGGCTGGTTTAATTATTTGAACAAAGGAAATGTGAACACCACCCAGGTTATCGTGACGTTACGTTACAGGGAAAAGTTTCTAGTTTTGTTATCCATGTGGGTTTTCGTGACATTTGTGGTAGGAAATTAACTGTTTTCCGCAGACGTTTGTAGAAGAAAACGTTAACTTTTTTTCGCACCAGTTTGAAGAAAAGAACAATAACTCTGATGCAAATAGCAAAATTTGAATAGAAGAGACTATTTGCACAGTTGCAAGAAAAATCTTGTATATCTTTAATTATTAATTAGAGTAAAATGCGCACAATAACGCCGGCGATAATATTAGTAACCCGTCGTTACAACCCGTCCGGGTCAGAGGCTAAATTATTTTAATTTCCTCGTATCGCAATTTTTGTGAGCTTTTTTTTGCTCACATAGAGTTTTCTTAGAGATCTTTCGTTATCGAAGTTTTTGCTAGTGGTAAATTACACACAAACCTTGTATGTACCATCTACGATGTACTAGGTGCGGAAACTAGTAGGGCTTAGAATGTCGGTTCGCCCCATCAATGAGCTTTATCGGCAGGCATTTTTCGGACCACATGCTTAACGTGAATTCAGAATTTGTCCCCACCAGGATTGAACCCGGATGTCCTTGGTGGAAAGCCAGCACGTTACCACTGAGCTAACCCGTTCCTCCCGGCGATATTAGCCTCATCATTTGTATTTACATTCCATTTCCCGGACAAATCGTGAGGGAAATGGATAGTTTGGATGAAATTTGCGGGGTCATCACGTAAATTTGTGTAGGAGTAAACAAAAGAGAAAAAGAATACACATTTTGACGCCATTTTCACAAAAAAATTTATTGTAGAAAAATTTGGATAGCCTCGAGAGAAGGTAAGGAAAATAAATGTTGTATGTTTTGAATTGCTTAATAGACATTCTAGTCAAAGAGTGGCTATTACTTTCTTTTACAATTTCAAAATATGGAGGTAATGTAGACGAGACCAGAGATGGAACGGTGATATTACGCTGGAATATTACCCGGTAATATTACGTAAAATTTGATTAATAATTTGATTAATACAAAACGTCTAATCATCGAAAATTTAAATTCCAACCTACCACTAGACCTGGCTCGATTTAATTCATTACAACACAAAGAATCGGGTGCATGGCTGAATGCGTACCCATCTCCGAACATAGGAACGTTTATGGACAATAACACATTCCGCATCTGTGTTGCTCTTCGGTTGGGTAGCAAAGTTTGTGAAAAATATACTTGTCCGTGCGGCTCAATCGTTCACGAAAATGGGATTCATGGTATCAGCTGTCAAAAGAGTGCCGCAAGTCGATTTTCAAGGCATACAGAAATAAATGAAACTATACACCGTTCTTTAATGTCAATCAACGTCCCCTCTAAATTAGAACCAACTGGACTTTCAAGGGATGATGGAAAAAAACCAGACGGTCTAACGTTAATTCCTTGGGAAAAAGGTCAATCGATGGTGTGGGACGCCACCTGTATCGATACGGTTGCAGATAGCTATTTATATCAGTCGTCAGCGAAGTCAGTTTCGGCAGCAGCATTTGCACAAAATCGGAAGTATGGGCTCTATTCGTATATCAAATCACAAAACTATAAATTTGTCGCTTTCGCAGTGGAGACTTTCGGACCGTGGTCAGAGGATTCTATATATTTGATAAATAAAATAGGAAAAAAATTGAACCATGTCACAGGTGATCGTCGCTCAAAAAATTTCCTAATCAAGAGAATATCTTTAGCCAAAGAGGAAATGCCAGTTGCATTAAGAGTATCCTTCCAACTTCGGATACGTTAAATGAGATTTTCTATTTATAAAATTCTTTATATATGTATTATTAATAATTACTAACTAACTTCAAAAAAAAAAAAAAAAAACTTCAAAAAAAAAATATTACCGTAAGCTCGGTAACATTGGTAATTTAAAGTCTCGGTAATATACGTAAGTTACATAATATTACCGAGTAGGGCAACCAAAATATTTCGAACAACTAAAAAGCTGATTCGAAGCGATGGTCAACATGATTGATTACACTTGAAAACGTAATATTGGGAGTTGACTCTGAATTTCCAGTTCAACGACAAATATTTTTGAGAATTCTAATTGTGCCGACCAATCATAAGCGAAAGTTTTTTCTCTCATTTAATTTGTGAGGCGAATGTCCCATTTTAATTTTTCCAAGACTTTCCTCATTAGATCCGTACGAAGAACGAAGTTTTTCGAAAAGGGGTCTTATGCGTTTACCACGACGTTTTTTACCAGTCGAATTTCGACCCGGGAGTAGGGGGAAGCTCCGATCATGGTCCTTAGATGACGAACCAGTAATAAAAAAAATGTCCGTCCGTCCGTCCGTCTGTCAACACGACAACTCGAGTAAAACTAAACCGATTTTCCCTGAAAGGTAATCGAAAAATCTTTTATGGAATTGAATTTGGGCACTGTCGGCCCAAGGGGCACCAAGCTAGGGCCGTTTAAGTGATTTTTGGTCTTTTGTACACTTACGGAAATATATTTTTGCATCAAATAGAATTTTGTACTTCTGCGCAACTTTTTGCAGTGTTAAAAAGCTGCGCAGAAGTACAAAATTCTATTTGATGCAAAAATATATTTCTGTAAGTGTACATAACTCGAGTAAATCTTTTCTGATTTTCAAAACTTTTTTCTGTTTGAAAGACCTGGGCATAGCCGACAATTTCTAGAAGAAACTTTTTTGAATTTGAGTTCTTGGACTTAGCTAGGGCACCAAAATCGAGTCTCTGCTAGGGCTCTATGTGTTTTTTGTCCATAACTCGGGCAAATCTTTTCCGATTTTCAAAATTTTTTTTTGTTTGAAAGACCTGGGTATAGCCGACAATTTGTGGAAGAAACTTTTCTGAATTTGAGTCCTTGGACTTAGCTGGAGCACTAAAAACGAGTCTCTGTTAGGGCCCTACGTATTTTTTGTACATAACTCGAGTAAATTTTTTCCGATTTTTAAAATATTTTTTTTTTGTTTGAAAGATCTAGGCATGACCGACAGTTTATAAAAGAAACTTTTGCCTGTGCTTAGGGCTCAAGTGGACCATTTTTTTTTGCTATGTTGCAGAGGAAATTGAGGAAAACATTTTTGGCTATGGAATTGTGTGTCCGAGGCCTCTACTAGGGCCCTTAGCCCAACTCTAGCCCCAAAAATGGTTTTTCCTATGTTGTAGAGAAAATTGAGTAGAACATTTTTCTATATTTGGGGGTAAATTTTGTGCATTCGGAAAGGTTTTTTTCACCGTTTCTTCGGACGGGTTTTTCAATATTGCCCTATCGGCAATTTCCAATAAAACTTAATGTGGACGCAATTTCATACACTTAGGACCCGGTAGGAAAAAGTGAACACATCGCCTAGGAATCGTGTCGGAATCCGTTTGTCATATAAAATTTTGTATGAGAAAAGAGCCAGCATTCACATATTCCGGGAGGGGAGTTAAGGCAATATTTACTTAAATACGTTCGAGTCTCTTCGTAACATCAACTCTGTTTGCCGCATCTATTTTGATACGTACCGGTCCCTTCATATGTTTAATTTTACGTTTAAGATGAATACGATGTTGATAAATGAGTGATAAATCAATTTTTTAACGAATTTTGACAGAGCCATGATAAATTATGA
This sequence comes from Pseudolycoriella hygida, assembly GCA_029228625.1. Taxonomy (NCBI): domain Eukaryota; kingdom Metazoa; phylum Arthropoda; class Insecta; order Diptera; family Sciaridae; genus Pseudolycoriella; species Pseudolycoriella hygida. The sequence continues at coordinate 118,428,341 of CM055403.1, read as the reverse complement.
CAGTTGACTCATATACTTTCTGTCAAATTTATCAGGATATTGAATTATCACGCATTTATCAGCATGTGTGTACTAGCCCTTAATCATTCAAATAAACATGTCTTTCAATTGCATTTTCATTGTACTCCGATTGTAAAAGATTACAGTAACTTACAATCAATTTTTTCCATATGTAAACAAATGATTGCATGAGAGATCGCGAGAGATTCGTCAGCGCAATTTTAAGTTCTTAATTATAATTGTCGAACGACTGGAATTTTTCAGTAAACTCTCAATATAGTATACCGAATACATCGTCAAAAATATTGCGGATTTAGAACATTTATAAAAGAGATTGTAGTGACCGTGCCGAAGTCAGACCCCTACAGCACAAACATCGAAGAGAACGTCGTATGTCATTGCGCTCTGGTCAACGTAGTATGCGAGTCAGAAAGAAGCAAGGCGCTAGATGATTCTCGTAACGACCATCGCAACGTTACAGCAAATTACATAGTGCAACCATTCAACCTTTTAAAATAAATAGTTAAATGTAGAAAGGGGTTAGAGACAGACATGCTGTAGACTAGACTTTAACATTTCACATCAATTTATATGAAATACCAACATTTCGAAAAATTACCGTAATATTACCCAAATGCCGGTAATATTAGTAATTTAGGCCTTCGGTAATATTACCCAAAGTTACGTGATATTCGCGTAATATTACGTAATATTACCGATGAAAATAAATTACCGGTAATTTTCCATCTCTGGACGAGATAAGAAAATTTCGTCTGTGTTCCTAATGTGGAACACCGACCTTTGTTCGTTCGGATTGAAAGGAAAAACCTTTTATTTTCTGTTTTGGAAGACGAGATGCCAAAAAAGATGTGAATGTGGATGTGAATGTGGAACATGCATCTATTGTGGAAAATTACTTGTTATTAAATATACCGTTCCAAATTAGCTGCATGTTCCACGTTTGCATCACATCTAATCGAAGAAATATTTACTTATTGAAACTACTACATAGGAATTAAACTTGCGGAGAATAGAGTCCGCTTCTCATCTTAAGCGTAAAACCATTTCGGTACTTGATAATGTTATGGAGGAGGTAAAAATTGAGAAAATTCTCGTTTTGGTACAATTGCACCCATAGAAGTAATATTTTACTATGGCTGCTGTACCTTCGGCAGGTTAAAGTCCACCCGCTTGAATCAACATTTAAAAGCCACTCACAATTCGTAAGCCTACTGTCAATTGTTTTGATAAGATCTTGAATTACCTTTGGAGGCATGACTCAAGAGTTAGAGTAAGAAATCGTTGGAACTGCTTCCAATAGAGGGCGAATGTGAACATTTCAGTTACAATTCACTAGTCCCGGAAATACCTCTAACTGAGATAAATACATAGTAAGTTGAATGACTTACCTGATGATTAGCTCGATATGCCGAAATGTTGATCTCTTCTAATAACCTCCATAACACAACTGTTCTAGATGTGTTAATGTCTGAGCGTCATGACAATGACAAAATAATTCATAACATTATCAAGTAACGAAATGGTTTTTCGCTCACATCTAATCATTGCTTAAGGTTCCGAAAGACGAAATTTATTTTCTGTTGTAACTCTAAACATTCGATTGTCAATTTCTTTTGAAAGAAAAAAAAAGTTGCGAAATATTTCTACGCGTTTTGAAGCGTTCCACATTAGGAACCCTGGTGTTCCATAATAGGGACTCTTTTTAGAACAGTCTAATTTCACTTAATTTCGAAAATGTTGAATAATTCCCAATCTATCAATTTTAGAAGTACCTTGTTCTTGAAGAAGATGCACAATAGTTCAATAATCTATCCCAAGTAACTTGTTCCTAGATTTCGCGACATTTCAACCCTTTCATTTGCATTCTCTTTTGGGTGTTCCACATAAGCACCCTTACTCTATGCAAAATTTGGCAGATACAATTCGCATGCTCGTGCGAATAGTCTATTAAACTTTATTAGCATGCGACAAAATTAAACTTCAGAAATTTATTGGAAAACAAATTCGGATATGTTAATATACCTCGGTAAACCTCGGTATATAAACTCACATCCTTATGTTACAATACTCTCTCAGCTCACAAATACATCTCGAATTGTGTAATAACCAGCTAGTTTTTTGTGACACTTCGTAAAAGGAAAAAGCTTCCTAATTTTGTTAGCCACGTGGTTTTTTATGACATTTCGTAAAAGGAAGCACACACAACTTTTTTCAGTCTGTTAATGCATAAAAACGGCCAGACACCAGATTGTTGAAGACGAATTAATTATGAACAGACTACGAAACGACGGGTTCCAATTATCGGCAATGAAATGAAAGGGAGCCTTCAATCTACAAATACTTATGTGAGGAGGTCATGTGCCTTTATTGGTATCATCAGGATTGCGTTGATTTTCAAGAAGATGGCGATTTTTTTCCATTGTTTGAGTTGCAAATCCATACCTCGCCGAAATACAACAAATTTCCAGAAAAATACGATAGACAAGCGTGAATTTTTCAAAATAGCTTCAAACTATTTTTAGGTGAAAATATACGTTAAAGAAGACAACTCTTCCCCATTACACATTATCAAAATAATTTGTCAATTTCCCGGAAAATAATTAAATCGATGTTGATGCTTCTAATATGTTCAAGAACACAACTGTTCTAGTTGAGTTCAATCTGAGCGTCATTACAATGACAAAATAATTCAAAATAAAAATTCTCAACCTGTGACCTTCTGTTACTTGTCTATGTGATCGAAAATTAAAGAAAAAATTTCCACGTTTCAGTTTAATTGTTCCACGATCAAGCAAAGCTCGAGTAATATATAAGATATTCTCAAAAACAAGGAAAAACTTATACATGTTGACTAAAACGATAACGTCACTAAAATTAAGGGAATTTTAATTGCAAATTTAAAATATTAGTCAACCGTATACAGGCAAAATATTCAGGAATTGGGACATTGAAGGTATGACTAATCTAAATAAAATAGTTCCAGAAAACCATAAGGATTGTCTATTGAAAGCGAACATTTTGTGAAATAACTTTTCATATTTTTTATAGTTGCAATCCACTTTTTTTGTGGCTACTGCCACCCGGTGTCGATATTCTCTTTATTATAGAATGGCTAATGGCCCCGGGTGCGAATATCCGCAGTATAATAAAGAGACTATTTGCACACGGTGCAAATAGCCTTTTTGTTTCCAACTTCTTTTTTGAAAACTTACAAGCAAATTTGTTCTATATTTTTCCATTGTTTCCATTTTTTAACAAAAACAAGGATAAAAAATTACTGAAAATAAACATCGTTTTCCAAAAACATTTTTGAATTTAAATTTTTCCCGTGCCAATAGTGTTTAACTGCGAATAGTACGCACGCACGTGCGAGTAGTGTTTAATGTACTATTCGCACGCGCGTTCGAATAGTCACTTTGGCCAAATTTCATCCTATTTTCTAAAACAAATCGAATACTAGGAAATAGGTTGAAATTTGATGTGAATCATTTCATTCGTATTCCCTGATTGATGTGGACGTGGTGGCGATGACGGCTTGCTTTCCACCAAAAATACCCGGGTTCGATCCCCGGTAACGAATGGGATTTTCTTTCAAAAATTTAGTTTAGGAACGTCCACAAGTTCACTCAAGCTTCGATGCTTCGCTTAAATTGGCTAGTTACAGGGTTGGGTTACCTGTGATGAAAACACGATGCATTCAGTGACGTCACTCACTAGCAATGCACAATGAATTGTCATCAAAGAATGGTCTCGATGCTGTACCATAGATAACACCGCATTCATCAAAAATAGACGCGAAAGATGACGCCCAGATCAAACAATGTGTTCGTGAGGTCCCCAGCAGATAAAAATGTCATCCCCCGGTCGCCGGAACTGTTGGCTAGCCAAACTCACCGGCAATAACATCGTAAAAACAAATCGACTATGAATGAGAAGTGTGACAAATAGATATAGTAGATATTAAGTCTAGTGTACAATTGAGAGAATTATAACCGAACCTGTCGCACCTTGATATGCTGATGGACGTGATGGACAAAGTGCTGACGTATCTATTTGTCTCGATTAGAGGTATTTTTTTTTGAGTAGCGAAGTGTAACGGTGCATGACTTGACTGAAGATTGGCACTAGATGCCGAAATGTTGATCTCTTCTAATATAATTATCTCCATAACGCAACTGTTCTAGATGTGTTAATGTCTGAGCGTGATGTCAATAACAAATTAATTCAAATAAGAGTTTACACGTTCATAGTAAAAGTAATACGTAATGAGTTGTATCCTATGATTGATTCCAAGTTTGTGAGAATTAATCCGTAGAGATTTGAAAAATGTCGAATGATTTTCATAGTTGGGTTTACTTAACAACAAATTCTCTGAATTAATATTTTCATAAATACGCTACTATTTCAGGTAAGTGTACACAAATTATTAAAAATCAGGCCTCAATAGAAAAAACTTCGTCAAATCAAAGCAGAACTGTCAGAACTGTCCGCAACTAATATCTATATGGCATTCAGTTGAACCTAGCAAGAGGTCCCATGAGCTTTTTACTTTGGACTATGAAGAGGAAACTAATTATATAGAAATTAGTCCGACGATATGACTCAGCACAGATGATTCATTGGAGCAAACGTTGCATCCACTAATTTATATCGAAAACACTGCATCAACCTAGATCTTCGAAAGTGCCATAGCCATTCGTTTCGTTTCTTCTTTCTGATTGTGATGAAAACTGCTTTTACAAAGAGTACAATATAGTAGATAATTCACTAAAAGACTACTTTGAGTTATTGGACCCGTACGAAGTACAAAGGTCCTATACGTTTACTACAAACAATTTTATTGTAACATGGGGTAGGTCGAGGTGGGAGTTGGGGGGATGCATCTATTATCGTCTAAATATGACGAATCAGCAATAAAAAAAATGTCCGTCTGTCCGTCTGTCCGTCCGTCCGTCCGTCTCCACTTTTTTTTCCAAACGGCTGAACCGATCAGCCTAAACTTTTTTTCCCTCTGAAAGGTACATGTCTCCCATGATTCAGGTTCCAAGATGAGCAAAATCGATCAAGTGGTCGAGGAAGTGACCAAAAACATGGTTTTTCGAGGGTCGCAAATATCTCAGCAAGTATAGCACGGAAATTCCTCATTTTGGTGTCAAATGAAAGCATTTGATGTCACGAAACTGAAAAAAAAAATTTGTGGGAATCGGTACAGGAGTCTGGGCACTGGGACCAATTGTATGGACGAAAATGAAATTCTTGGCCACATACGAAAACAGTTTTTCGTCTATATTTCCTTAACTATGCAATATGAAGATTTACTGTCAAAGGCAAAGTTGTAGAGAAATCAATTTAAGCGAACACGTGTTTCAGGGAACACGTGTTTCAGGGTTTTGGGGAAATATGGCCATTCCTGGTATATGGCCACTTCCATAATTGGGCAGGATGACCCGGATCTCCAGAACTGTGAAAGTTAGAAAGTTGGTTCTAAAGGCGAAGTTGTAGAGAATTAAAAATAAGCGAAAACGTATTTCAGGATTTTGGTGAAATATGGCCCAATCCTGGTATATGGCCACTTCCATAATTGGACAGGATGACCTGGATCTCCAGAACTATGAGAGATAGAAAGTTGCTTCCAAAGACAAAGTTGTAGAGAATAAAATTTTAAAGAACACGTGTTTCAGGGTTTCAGGGGAAAATGACTTAGTCCTTGGATATAAGCTTTTCTAGATTTGAATGGTCTGAGACGTACTTCGGTAGGGCCTTTGACATTACCTTGGGTAATTTCTATGGATCTTTGAAATTCTTGCAGTTATGAAAGAACAGAAAACGTTGGATTGTTTGCTTATTTGTATATTTAGGTACGTTCGAGTCACTTTGCCACATCTATTTTGATACGAACGGGTCTTTGGTTATGTTTTGCAATAATTTTACGAGCTTTTCTCAATTGAATTGTTTATAATCAAATCTGGCCTAGCGAGGGTTGCGGCTGCAAGACCAAATTAGGCATATAGAGAGACTGATTAGTGAGAAAAAAATATTTAATCCAACCAAAAACGGTTCGAACCAGGGCCTATTTTCGCGAATTTTCGCGAATTTTTGCGGATTTCACGAACTTTCGCGAATTTCACGAATTTTGGCGACTTTCACGAATTTTCGCGAATTTCATGATTTTTTCGAATTTTCGAGAGTTTTTACGAACTTTCAACAAACTTCTTTAATATCGAGATTAACTAAAAAATTAAGTTTGTGAAATTCAAGTTTATTCGATATGTATTCTTAAATTTTTCGTTTTTTTAGACCCATAGGAAGAACAAAGTTCTTCGAAAAAGGATGAATTGCGTTTACCACTATGTTTGTAACCAATCGATTTGAGAAGGAATTAGTTAGTTTTTCGTTTTGGGGTCTAAATCGGACAAATCTGCAAAAGAAATTTTTTCCGTCCGTCCGTCCGTCTGTCATTACGATAACTTGAGTAAAGTTTGAACGGTTTTCAAAATCTCTTTTTCTGAAAGGTAATCGAAAATGTGAGGTCAAGTTCTGATATGGGCCATTGGGCGCCGAGCTAGGGCAGATAAGTCTGTGAAAGCCCAACAATTTATCATTTTTTTTAATTTGACTTTAGTTAGAGCTCCAAAAAAGAGTCTCTACTAAAATGTGTTTCATTGTACATAGCTTCAGTAAAACTTGAGCGATTTTCAAAATCTTTTTTTCTGAAACGTAATGGCAAAATTGACTATATTGAATTTAGGCATAATCGCTCAAGAAGATTCGAAGATACGTTCGAGAAAGTGGTTGAAGGTCGGTGAAACTTTTTCGCTTTTATCTCTAGGAAATTATCACATAAATCGCTCTTCAAAGTTTTGAACGAAAGATATAGACCTCAGGAAAACACGAAAAAAAAATTGGTAATAGTAGATTACAATGGGGGATGCGGAAATAAGTCATTAAATGAGGGATTAATTTTGTGAAATGAGTCAAACTCAAGAGGGTGTTTTTAAGCAAAAAGCTTTGAAAGCTGTTTTTTGACGAGTGTACAGTTTGTATCCCGAGCCTAAGGCGAGGTATACAATTACAAGAGTCAAAAAACAGTTTTTAAAGCGAGTTGCTTAAAAATACACGAATGAGTTTGCGAGTGTCACGAAATTATCCAGAATGGATGACTTATAAGCATCCCCCACTATAATGCTATTTTACTCGGTGTCCCAACCGAAAATGCGTTATTACATGCAGATATACATGTAATGAGAAGTTTCCGGTGGGGGCTAAATGTAATGAATAGCATGTAATGAATAATATCCGTGGGGTGCACATATACATGTTATGACAAGTTTTCGGTGGCACAACGAGTAAATATCGGTTAAGTAGGTATGGCTGTACGGTCCTTAGTGTTTTAATAAATCACGCTACACGACCCTACATGACAGTTAGTTCTTTTTCATGAATATTCCTTTAATGATTAGGTTTTTTGTGCAGTGTTGTAGAGACTTGAATCAAATTAAGTGTTAAGTTAGAGGGTTTGTGGTGCCGGTGTTCGTGAAATACGTCGGGCTGTTGGAAAAGTGTTTAATATTTAGGGTTTTAAGGATGTCTATCGTTCTAAGATTTGTAGAGACTTGATTCCAAGTAAGAGCTACATGGTTTTGTGGTGCCGAACAGGTAGTTACCGAAAATTAACCGGCAGTGAACGGATGTGACCGAAAGTGATCCGGAAGTAACTGAAAATGAACCGAAAGTGAACGGAAATGAGCAGGAAGTGTTGTAGAGAGAATTGTTGAGAACATTTTTGTTTGTCGGCCCAAATCGAATATTTCTGCAGCGTTTCTTCGGAGGGTTTTTTCAATATTGCCACTTCGGCAATTTCCAATCCACATGAATATACGCAATCAGTAATTTAATACAACGGGAATACTTGCAACAGGAACCCCTGTAACGGATCCGCAGAGCATTTGTTTATATCTTTTTGATAAAAAAATAAATATTTATTATCATTCCGTGTACAATTATAGCGTGGAATACAATGTAGAGTTGAGACTATTTGTTGGACTTTAATTTGGTTGATCAGAATATCTAGTCTTCGTCTTATTTAGAGTCCTTCTCCTACACCGAGAAAACCAAAAGCATCGAAATCAATAATATAAGGAACATTACCCTAAGCCACTTAAGCTGGCCTAGTCCGGCTGCCCTTGGCCCAGAAACACCTAAATTCAATCCCATAATCAATTTTTCTGCTGTATTTCAGGGAAAGAAAAGATTTTGAAATTAGGTCATGTTTTGCCAGATTTATCGTGCGCAATGACAGACGGACGGACAATTGTTTTTCAGATTTATCATATTTATACCTAAAAATGAAAAGAATCAATAAATAAATGTGATTCTTTGAATGATGCAGTCGATTTTTTGTACAAAAAGCTTTCCGATGGCTTTGAGTGATTTGTACCTGTTTTGAACAGCTGATGTTCTTATCCACCACACGCGCACAATTATTAATATGAAAAACCGTAAGAGTCACGCTTTAAAGAAGCTATCCAAGCTGATAAAATCAAGTAATCTGCCTTGAATAAGGAATTCGAATCCAAGCAGCTAATGACTTACCAGGGCTATCCGCATGATTTGCAGAATGATCTTTCTGAAAATTCAGGTAGCGTTTTGAAATATGTAGGTGCTAGAAAAGACAAGAAGATACCCTGCCTCAATGTGTCTGAACGAGAAGAAAGTTACTATGACTAGGTGTCTGAAATTTGTTCAGTGAATTCTTCCAGTCAACCGACGTAGAAGACTTTGTACCGGACTCAGATTTTGGAGTGAATAAGATGGAAGATATTCGTAGTTTTAAGCTATTTGACGCTGACGTTCTGAAAGCTCTCAAGAGCATTGATGTGAGCGATGGTAACGGACCTCATAACGTCTATCGGCTTCTTGTTTAAAATGTGCCCAATCTTTCCATTTTCCTCTTTTTAACGTGCCCATGCTCAATCTGTCATTATGAAAACTTTCATTTCCAAACCTGTGGAAGCCAGGTGCGATCCCATTCATAAGTGCGGTTCTAGAAACGACGTTGCGAATTCTATAGGCATAGCAATTTTGCCGACACTTGGTAAGTTTTTGAGTCATTTATTCGCTACCGGCTGATCGAAAAATTCTGTGGCAAACTTTATCCTATACTGTTTGACAATAAATAATTGATCAATAAATGTATTTCACTTTGCAGTGAAATGAATCCCCGTTGCAAGTGTCCCCGTTGTATTAAATTACTGATTATGTATTGTATATTCACATGGGTTCGAAATTGCCGAAATGGCAATATTCAAAAGCCCGTCCGAAGAACCCCTCTATAAATATTCTGATAATTCAGATCTGAGGCACCACGAAACCGTGTTACTGCTACTTTGAATCAAGTCTCTACAGCTCGCAGAACCGAAGATATGCCTACAATCTTAAAAATTCATCTCTTTTCCAACTGTCCGACAAATTCCGGTAGGTCCAACTAACAAAACTATAAGACTTTGCAGAAGAAACTGATGCTCTATCTCCCATAACTTCCCACATAATTCTAAAACCCTGTAATTTGATCGCTTTTCCAACTGCCGAACGTATTTCACAAATACCAGCCACCTCTACTCATGAAACAAAATGACTTTGCCGATGGATCCGGTACTCATAACTTTTGATTTTTGAAGCCCTAGCTTTTGTGTAATGGTATGAAATAAAACTTTTTTTCTTGAATAAATTGTTAAGTTTTCAAGACCTATCGATTAAAAAGAGATTTATGAAAATCGAAAAAGATTTACTCGAGTTAAGTACAAAAGACCCGACGACACCAGAGCGGTCCTTCGGCCAAAATTGATCAAATTCAATCACGTAATCACTTTTTCGATTACCTTTCGGGAAAAAAAATTTTAAAAATCGGACGTTTTTCTTTGCAGATTTGTTTTACTTAGACCACAAAACGATTATCTGGATAGTGGTTACAAACGTCGCGTCGCCGTCGTGGTAAACGCAACAGACCCTCTTTCGAAGAAATTTGTCCTTGGTATCGGTATAAAAACAAATAAATCAGGTAGTTTAAAAAACCGCACCATTTTCGTAGAAAAACTTGATAAGATCTTGAATTAACTTTGGAGGCATGACTTTCAAGAGTTAGAGTAAGAAATCGTTGGAACTGCTTCCGATAGAGGGCGACTGTAAACATTTCAGTTACAATTCACTAGCCCCGGAAATACCTCTAACTGAGATAAATAGAAATGATAACAAATCGTCCTACATGGACATAGTAAGTTGAATGACTTACCTGATGATTGGCACGATATGCCGAAATGTTGATCTCTTCTAATAATCTCCATAACGCAACTGTTCTAGATGTGTTAATGTCTGAGCGTCATGTCAATGACAAAATAATTCATAACATTATCAAGTAACGAAAATGGTTTTACGCTTAAGATGAGAAGCGGACTCTATTCTCCGTAAGTTTAATTCCTATGTAGTAGTTTCAATAAGTAAATAATTCTTCGATTTAGTTTTAGTTATTCTTGATTAATTTAACATTTATCGCGAATTTCACGAATTTTACGAATTTTCGCGCATTTCACGAATTTTCGCGAATTTCACGAATTTTCGCGAATTTCGAGAATTTTACGAATTTCACCCCTGGTTCAGGCCTTGATTCGAACTGACTATCTTCCTGAGATACATACAACAAATTCAAAGACACGGATCGATCGATTTTATGAACTGGCTCTCTATTCAATTACCTCTATGCCCAGCATGAACAACAGCAACAAGCGTAGAAGAATTCGTTCCTTAACCGGCACTGAATTGTGGTTGAAAATAAAAAAAATACAGCCATATTTCAGCCGTAAACAAAACTGGTTCGGGAACGCAGGAGTGAAATCTACCTAATTATAAATAAAAGTGCAATTTTGATATTTACCGCATCTGACAGAAAAAGTTAAAAGAGTCCATGAAAATCAAAACTGCAAAAATTCGTAAAAATTCACAAAAATTCGAAAAAATTCACCCGAAAATTCTACTTATAGGGCTGTGTTGTTGCTTTTTAATAATTCCAAGAATACTCAAGAAACGTAGTCGAAAATCATTCATCACCTCCACAACAATAGAAAAAGTAATTGTCTTTATCGACAAACAAAATTGGGCCTTCCAATATAAGAAAAATTATAGCAAATTTATGTGTATCAGACTAAGCAATTCAACAATGTTAGGAGAAAACAAAAAAATAGCTCTTTAGCATACCCTTTATGATCCACGGCGAAGTAACGCTCACCGAATTCAAATCGTTAAGCGTTTCAACAAGAACTTCTTCTTTCGATATGTCGAAGTGGCGATGAACCATAGACAGACCAAAGTTTTGCGTTACTCCATGCCTTGCAAATAAGTCTCCCAATAAAGCCAGTTTCGATGTAACTTCGTTCGCGGCAAAACTATGCACGGCATCATGAAGATCGGGAATGGTGGGAAAAAATTCCGCATCGGGTCTTTCACACAAGATACTCATTTTGGCAACAAATTTCTCGAAACTGAAACCGAATTTGAAGAGCACATATACTTATATCCTCTGATAATGCGTGAGGACAATAATAACACTTCTTGGAAATTATTTAAATATAGAGTAAAGAGTCATTCTAAGAAACGATAAGAACGAGGGGCTCGAAACTAGGTAAAAAAGCAATCGGTCGACAGCATACCCTATTTTTCGAAAACTGCATTTCTCAAATTTCTAAAGTTTCTCAAATATTTCTAAAATTTCCCAAATATTTCTCAAATATTTCTAAAGTTTCTCAAAATTTAAGGAAATCAATTAAAGTTGATTTTTTTGTTGTAAATTCATTTGCCCAAAAAATTTTATTTAAATTTTCAAAATCTAACAATTTGCATATGTTTTCGTGCGAACAGATCTTCCGCTTCGCCGAATACGCCTGCAAACCATTCCTGCTATCTTGTTTTGGAGCCCTGAATTGGCTTTCTATTCTTCTGGGCCATCCAATGATGGACTACAAGACTTGGGTCTAATTTTTCCACTGTAGGCATGTTGACAAGCCTTGACAGGGAAGAGGGCAGTAGCTTGGAGGGTGAGGAGGAAATTACATTAGAGGAAGTGTCACGAAAGGTCAGCAGGCTGAAGGCAGGAAAGTCCGCAGGTATAGACGAAATTAGGACAGAATTTATTAAGAATAGCGGGCCGGGTGGGGTTCAATGGCTTTGTAGGATTTTCAATTTCGCATTGAAGTCCTCAGTAGTACCCGCTGACTGGAGCTTCGGTGTTATTGCTCCGATCTTCAAGAAGGGT
>CM055403.1:118393039-118412171 GCA_029228625.1 Pseudolycoriella hygida | reverse complement strand
GTACCTTTCTTTCGAACGTGAGCAGCGATTGTTTGTCTTTCTGAGTCATGCACCACGACTCCGACCCATACGTAACTATTGGTCTTATCACAGATTTGTACAGTGCGCATTTAGAGTTTCTGCTTACTGATTTGGACTTTAAAATTTTTATCAGGCTGTAATAACTCCGGTTGCCAAGACTTATCCGTCTTTTGATTTCGTCCATGATTACGTTGTCAGAATTAAGCAGAGATCCAAGATATACGAACTTGTCTACCACCTTAAATGTGTGTGTGTCAATTGTTACGCTTTGGTCGTGTTGTCGATTCGATGGGGATACAATCATGTATTCGGTCTTTGTGTCATTAACCTTTAACCCGAGGTCGGTACCTTTTCTGTCCAAAGCCGTGAACTTTTCCTTAACAGCTTCCATGTTTCGGCCCAAGATATCCAAGTCATCAGCGAAGCCCAGCAATTGACTGAATTTGGTGAAAATGGTGCTGCTGGTGTCGATGTCCATGTTTCTCACTGCTGCTTCAAGGGTCAAATTAAAAAGCAGCGTCGCGAGCGGATCACCTTGACGTAGTCCTTTCTCAATGTCGAAAGCGTCTGACAATTTGCTTCGGATTCTTACTCGGCTGTTAGCTCCATCCATTGTCAACTTTGTTAGCGAGATTAGTTTTTTGGGAACCCCTAATTCCTCCATCACTCTCCATAACTTCCTCCTGTTGACGCTGTCGTATGCTGCCTTGAAGTCTACGAACAATTGGTGTATTTCCACGTTGTACTCCTTACACTTCTCCAAGATCTGTCTAATGCTAAACAGCTGGTCCGTTGTTGAACGACCTACACGAAAACCACCTTGATATTCACCAACAGTAGATTCCATGTATGGAAGAAGGCGTTTGTATAGAATATTCGCAAATCTCTTGTAGGCGATATTCAAAAGCGAAATTCCGCGATAGTTGCCACACTCCAATTTGTCGCCTTTCTTGTACAAAGGGCAGATGATGCTAGTCTTCCACTCTCCCGGCAACTCCTCGACATTCCAGATGCGCTTGATGAGCTCGTGCGTTACCACCGTGCTTGAAAAGTTCTCCAGGTATGTTGTCGGTTCCTGGGGCTTTGAAATTTTTGAGCTTTAAAATTTCATGCTCCACTTCCTGTAGCGTTGGTTCTGCAATATGTGGCTGCGCGGTCTGAAATGGTAAGTTGTTGTTGGTGTCGTTTCGGTTCGGTGGTCTGTTCGGGTTCAGTAGTTCCTTAAAGTACTCCGCCCATCGTCTGATGCACCTTTCCTCATCTGCTAAGACCAACCCATCCTTGTCCTTGCACAATAAAGGTTGTTGACTGTAACCTTTCCTCGATTCGTTTAATTTCCGGTAAAAATTCCGCGTCTCTTTTCGATTACCAAACCTTTCAATTTCGATTAAAACTTCCTTGTCATGTTGTCGCTTTTTTCTTCGGAATAGTTTTTTCTCGAAATTTCTCTTATTTTATGCTACAAGAACTTTAAAATGGTATCTCGGTTTGAGATGGAGTAAATGGAATTTACGACACCAAGAACTGAGATATCATTTCAGTATACATATTGATATATTAAAGTAAATGAACTACAATTTATTGCCTTTCTCATACGGTTTAAAGTATAAAATAATCAAAATGCATAATTCGACCTTAAGGCAAATAGGAAAAAAAGATTATTCGCCCCTTGCCTTGGGCAAATATTCAAAAGACTATTCGCTTCCCCGGGGCAAATAGCACCTACATACGGAAATAGTGGAAATAGGTAGAGATACAGAGGATATAGGTCCGATAGAATTACAAATTTAGGAAACAGTCGAAAAGAAAAGAGTTCTTAATCCAATTATTATAGTCTACCCGATAAGGCTGAAAAAAAGGCTCAATCGTGGAAATAGTAGAAACGCTGGTATGATAATATGGTGTTCTGTATCCATTCCTGATTCCAAAATCATCGACGGCGGCTCAACTATTCGCCTGTGAGCAGCCATTATATCATTTTTCTCTATGAATTTTCAGGACCCAACGGAATGAGATATCAACTTGTTTCCGAAGGCAATGTTTGAGAGAAATGTTCAAAGTATTGATGTGTTGATATCGCAATCAAAGATGGTGGAAATTACGATCAAAGTCAAAAAACATTTTAAAAGTTACAAAAACCCTTGATACCGATCGAAATATGAAAAATTCGTTAAAACACTCTTCGGAGAAGTTATAGAGAATTTCAAGGGCTACATTTTTCTTTTCTAATAACACAAATCGGACAATACGTTTAGGATAGGATAGGCAAATTCTTATCATTGTAGTGGGTCTAATCTGGCTAAGAATGTATTCGTGTCATCGGCAAATATACCAGGTTCAGGAATAGGTATCACATGCGCCATTTGATTGATTGATTGATTGTTTATTGACATCATATGTATAAGGCCTTAAGCCTTTTAAATCACACATAATATTGAGAATTACTGATACGATTTGACAAAAATTAAATTAAAAATGGAATTATACAAAAATAAATAATATGAACAATAAAATACGAGAAAAACATGGAACAAGAACGACATAGCCTGATCATAAAACACATACCTATTACGACTTCGAAAGCTCGTCCTAGTCCGAGAATGATTATGAATGACGCATTAAAATGAACATATTTCAAATGACCAGACGATAAGCGAATGGTTACAATTATTAATAAATGTCAGGTGCAGAACTTCACAATTCAAAGAGTACAACTCTAGAAATACATTCTGCACGCACGTTATAGCCAGTTAACGAAAAACAACGAATGAAAAATAAAGAAGTCATATCATAAAATTCTTCTTGCACGCTTTCTTGAATCCAGCAAGAGAACGTTTCATTTTGATAGTGTGCGGTAGCGAGTTGTAGGTGGAAGCACCATTGACGAAAAATGACCTCAACTGCACATCCTTCCTCACTGCAGGTAGTAGTAGGTTGAATGTCCTACTGTTTCCCGTTTGAGAAAGCAGATTGAAGAGGTATATAGGCTCTTTCGTCAGTACCGTTTTGTGCATTAAGATGCAAGACAAGTAATCAAAATACGAAAACAGATCACATCCTAAAAGAACATTCATGTTTTCAGAAACGGAATCATAACGAGACAGGCCACAAGCGAAGCGAACACAAGCTTTAAATGCTTTTTCCAAGATATTCTTGGCCTCTACTTTCAATTTTCCCAGTACCTGGCAGCAATAGCTGAACTGCGGCATAAGCAAGGACCTAACTAATAACAACTTCGTAAACTTAGGAAGATCTAGCGCCAGAGGCCAAAGGCAACGAAGGCCTGCAAAGACCTTCGCTGCTACCGAACGCACGTGAGGAAGAAACTTTAGCTGGTTATCAATGAAGACGCCCAGGTCCTTTACCACCATCGAGACTCCGCCTAAATGAACCTGAGGAATTTCTGATACCCAACTTTTGTCAGAGATTATGATTGCTTGAGTCTTAGCCACATTCAATAAGAGTTTATTAGTTCTCACCCACCACTCAACAGCCTTGAGATCTGAACTAAGCTTTTTCACATCTTCACTAATACTCTCCTTATTAACCGAACAGTACAACTGAACATCATCCGCAAAGAGGTGAATACGAGAGTTTTTCACCCCATCGGGAAGGTCATTGATGAAGGCCGAAAATAACAGAGGCCCAAGAATTGACCCTTGCGGCAAACCAAGCTGTACGTCTAGAAATTTTGATTCACATCCGTTGATAACTACTTTCTGCTTCCCACCATGCAGATAACTCTTTATAATCCTCAGCGCGGTTGAGCTAAAACTAAAGCGGCTGCCCAGTTTTTCAAGGAGCTTGTTATGGTCAACGGAATCAAACGCTTTAGAAAAGTCTAATAATAATAAAACGTTGGCCACATCTTTGTCCATATCAGACCGCAAGTCATTTGTAATTTTAAGCAACGCAGTAACTGTACTGTGATTCAGTCGAAACCCCGATTGGAACCTATTTAAGAGATCGAATTCCGTTGCAAAATCCAACATTTGACAACATTTGAATTCAACAGTCTCTCAAGGGCCTTTGAGATCGCTGGTAGCATACTAATCGGCCTATAGTCTCCTAGCTCTCGTTTCCGTGTATTCTTATGACGAGGGATAACTTTAGACTGCTCCCACTTTACCGGGTAGGTAGATTTAGTTAAAATGACGTTGAACACATGCGTGATAATTGGAAGAGCAGCTGGGAGCACCAGTTTGATAAATGAAATAGGAATTTCATCCAAACCTTCAGAGTTGGATCTTATACTCATGATAGCTTCGAAAACTTCCATTTCCGTAACGTTCCTAAACGAAAAATCTCGATTATTGTCTCTTTTCCTGCCGGGCAATGAGGGTGAGCTTGTCGCGTTTATAAATGATGGGAAGCTAGAATACACGCCGCTCGTAAAATGTTCGTTAAATTCGTCTGGTGTAAACGGAGGGGACTCACTCGCTGTGTCCCGAAGGAGACCTAAATTCCTCAAGCTGTTCCATAGCTTCCTAGTTGGCGTCAGATCCCCAAATTTGCGGGCATAGAACTGGCGCTTTGCTACTCGAATGAATTGGTTAGCTCGATTTCTCAACAGCTTGAAACGAGAAAAATTCGCTTCTGAGCGGTTCTTCTTCCAATTAACATATGCCATATCCCGATCCAATATTGCTACGTTTACCTTCATACTAAACCAAGGAGCTGAAAAATCTTTCGAGCGAATAGGCTTCAAAGGTGCGTGAACATCCAACAGACCGAATAGCTTGTTAGAAAATCCATCTACTATGTCATCGACGTCATTCCCACAAAGAAGTTCCTTCCAGTCTATTCTCATTACATCTGTCATCAATTTTTCCTTATTTATACCATGTATTTTTCGCCTTAAGATAGGGGGCGAATGCACGAATGACATATCACAATGGTGGGACATGAAGATAAGATCATGCTTCGAGATCCCTGACAGACTCAGTTGTGAAAATCTGCCAATCTTATTAACGGAATTCGTCAGAAAATGGTCAATAGACGTTGAATTAGTCTTGGAAAAATGGGTTGGTTCCCTGGAAACAAACTCAAGCGATAATGCCTGAGCTACGTTCATGAAGCGTTTCGTAGTACTCGACCGTGCAATCACATCTTCATTGAAATCCCCCGCAATCAGCACCTCACTATACTGCGTCCCAAACCTTTGAACTACTTCATCGAACTGATCAATTTCATCCACTTTTGGTGGCTTATACATCACACCTATGAGAATCTTGTGAGAAGTAACACACAACTCAACAAACATGTATTCAAGCGTGCCAATTCGACTTACTGATTTAGCGACCACTCTCGATGTAATTCCCTTCTTAACATAAAGTGCTACACCCCCGTACCTTCTAATTTCTCTATCATTCCGGTGCAGCTTGTAGCCATTAATTTCGCAAGACTTGTCTGACATGTAACTCTTAAAGTGGGTTTCGGACACAGCAATACAGTGTAAATTGACCCCCTTCACAACAGTTCTGAACTCTAATTTAGGTCGCAAACCATCAGGATTTATATGGCAAATATTCAAGCTCGCATCTTTCGACGGAAATGCTGACTTCAGCACCACGTTCTGCATCGCCATCGAAACATTCACCTTAATGGTACCCGATCCCATAACGTTTGCGATATTGCGAGAATGAAAATGTAAAGTTATAGCAGCTCAGATTGGTTATGAATGTGGACGAGTGAGAATTAATGGAGAGTGAACATGAATATGAAAGATGACCATGAAAGGCTATCGTGCACTTACAATCGATCTCGGAGCTAATGAGCTAACGTTCATCTTACTTTCGAAAGTTCTAAGTTAAGCCAATATCGTTTTGAACGAAGTAGATCGGCAAGTCCTTCTTAATCCACTTGTTATCATGTATAAATGTCTCTAAATTTAGAAATAGGAATTTGATAACTATGAAAGAGGTTATGTTTATGAAATTATTTCGTGTGCTGAATTTGGAAGTTTTTTCAAAACAA
The DNA here is from genome assembly GCA_029228625.1 of Pseudolycoriella hygida. NCBI lineage: Eukaryota > Metazoa > Arthropoda > Insecta > Diptera > Sciaridae > Pseudolycoriella > Pseudolycoriella hygida. The sequence continues at coordinate 118,406,174 of CM055403.1, read as the reverse complement.
TGTTCGGGATGGGGTCAGGGCTATTTGATTTTTTGTTTTTGAGTGTTTTAAGATAGTGACGGATTTCATCGTAATCCGTCAGAAGCGGTTCGTGTGTCGTAAAGGGCGAGCTTGGGATTTTCAGGAAGGAAAGTACTGCAGCTTTTATTTTCGCATTGAATTATAGATCACACATATCATGATTTTGCTTGTTAACTCTATCATATGTGCATGCAATGGTATTTGCTTTGTCAACAGGGTTGTTAATCAAAGTCCCGTCACTGCGTTTCAGAGGTGGTACAACGACTCTTCAGAAGCTTATTTTTATATTCTCATACATTTTATGATTTGGCCTTATGTGCTTGAGAGCAGAAACGCTACCTGGTGTGACAATGAACGCCAGCGAGCTCTGGAGAACGCAGCTCGACTAAAAACTCTAAGTCGATACACTCGAGCAGGCCAGGAAGAGTACCGTTCGAAGAGAAATTGCGCTCAAAAACTGTTCCAAAACAAAAAGCGGCTGCAGGATAGGAATGAATTAGGAACAAATTAACGAATTGCCATTTTATACGGCGCAACCATACATAGAAGAACCAAGGATGCAAGAAGTTGTAGCTGAAATTTCGACGCTCAGAAATTTCAAAGCCCCGGGAACAGACAATCTTCCCGGTGAACTTTTTAAGAACCGCAGAAACGCGCTATGTATAGAAACGCACAAGCTCATCACGCGTATATGGTGCGTAAATTGGAGTGTGGCAATTTTCGAGGAATCGCTCTGCTGAATATTGCTCACAAGATATTTGCAAATATTCTTTATCAGCGCCTTCATCCATACGTTGAAAACTCTCTAGATGAATACCAAGGTGGTTTTCGTGTAGGTCGTTCAACATCAGAACAGCTGTTTAATATCAGGCAGATCTTGAAGAAGTGCAATGAGTACAACATTGAAACACACCATTTGTTCGTTGACTTCAAGGCAGCCTATAAGAGTGTTAGAAGAAGTAAGCTATGGAGAGTCATGGAAAAGTTTGGAATCCCCAAGAAGCTGATCTCGCTGACGAAGCTAACACTGACCGGAGCTAATAGCCTAGTTAGGATGAGTAAATGTCACAGAGTTTCGACATAGGCCTTCGTCATATGGACATATATGGAGTCCGGGGGCACTAAGTTCAGTCAGTTGCTTGGTTTTGCAGAAGACCTGGACATAATTGGACGAAATATGGATGTTGTTAAAGATAAGTTTATGGCCTTGGAGAGTAAAGGGATCGACCTTGGGTTGAAAGTAAATTTGATTCAATAGGTGCAGTTAGGTGCAGCTAAGTTCAGTGCACAGACGGACGGGCGGACGGACAGGAAGGGTGAAAAGATAAAGTAGCAATAGCACTATCGCTACTTTGTAATTCATTTTTTCTTTCCTGCGTTACAGTTTTTTTTTTCACTGAGCACTTTTAGTATTTTCGAGTAATTTCTTAAAAGCACTTTTTATTAAAAGAGGAATAATATAAAACGGGTAAATTATGATATGTCTTCTTACAAAGCCGAAATCGTTTACGAAAGGACAGTCTTCGAGAACAAAAGCTTTAACTATTGTTTCCTACTTGTGCCATGGCACAAGCAGATAAAGCTAGCATCATCTCTTACGTAAATGTAAATTCTCTAAACTCACAACAGCGACATAATATTTCATTAAAAACAACGACTTTTTATTACACGCAAACGATTTGCAAACAAGTGTTTTTTCATTGCAGATAAATTTAGAAATTAGCACACAACCTTTGTAAACTTCTTCAAGTCTTATCATGTAAAGAAAAGTGTCTTTGAGAGTTCAAGAGATTTCGCTGATTTGTGTGCTTCACAAGTTATAGTAATCAAATTATAAATAGAAATGTTGCATTTTGCGGAAAGATATGAGGTGGGAAGGTTTACATACAACAGAAAGGGTAACGGCAGTAAAGTTTTTGAATAATTTTTATTTAAGCGAAAAAGAAGAAGCAGTAATACATCCATGGAAATGCAACCGAACCTACGTTTCCGAACCTACCGGTGCGAAAGGTAAGTTATGTATAAGTGTTGGGTAAATGTTGTTTTGGTGTACAAAAATTCCACAACAATTTTACATCGCTACTTTTTACTCCGGCGCACAGTGTGGGATTTTTAAGGATTTTTGACACCATATTTTCGATGGCCCCAAATTTGGAAATTTTTGCGCCCGAAAGTTTCGCCGTGCTCAGACGACACACGACAAAATGGCGCCTGCCGCAAAATGGCTGGAAGGCGTGAACACATACAATGCGAAAGCATTGGTATGACAATTATCTTTGGAGACGTGACTTTCAGGGATAGAATTGACTGCGCTTCTGAAATTTCCCAACGGACGCGTTTAAATTATCATTCTCGTAATGATTCACAAGCCCCAGTTTTACCTCTAACCGAGATATATGAATCAAAAGATAGCGTAACGGGAGTAAATCCTCCGGGTCCGTGCCTAAGAAGGTGGCCTGGGCGGTCATTTTAAAAAAGAAAAACTGATCTAAATTTTCAAAATTTCAAACAGCTACGGCGTTAGATAAAAACAAAATCAATCAATTATTGAAATTCTTACTTACAATAAGCTCTACAACCAAAAACTTTCGCCTGCAGCAATTAAGTCGCTCTTCGATTTGCCTAAAGAACAATAGAAAGCAGTCCAAAATTTTCGCCTGTGGCGCCGTACCCGATGCGGCTATTAAGCAATTCTTCGAATTAGGTAGGAAGCCTTTTATTACCCATCTTTTGAACGTGCCCGAACCAGCGGAGACGACTGGCCCTTGACGCCTCTTCAACTGACGTAATCCCTAAATTTTCCCTAATGTTGTCGTTCCTGATTTGATTATCCCATTGCTCCCTCCTATTAACTTTCGCTATATTCCTCATATCAGAAACCTCCAGGTCATGCATGAGATATCCGCAGTCAACCCAACCCTCACTACCATACAGAACCGTCGGCCGGAACATTGACCTGTGAATAGCCAACTTTGTTTCGCTACAAGGAGAAAAATATTTCATTCAAAATCCATGTTTACCATGCAAAAGAATACATTGTATTGCCACCCTCTTCACACCTTCTATGAATTTATTTAGCTCTATCCTTTTCAATTGCCGAACCATGCAAAAACTCACATGTTGATCATCGATTTTTGCATAGTTGACCAAAATGTATGCGAATTTACATTGCAAACATTGATTTACCGTGAAATACTTTTCTCTGTGTACTTAATTCCTTTTTGTTGAACACGTGCGACCTCAACTGACTGGCCACAGCGTTTCCCCCATTTTCCTCCTTTCCTCAAATTCCCTAACTAACTTGCCATTCCCTGAAAAAATGGTTCCTAAATACTTGAATTCAGAAACTCTGCTCCAGCTGCTCCCCATTTAAACTGCAAGCTATCTCCTTCCGAGATTTGCCGACATGCATAACCTTAGTTTTCCCTACACTTCATTGAATTGCAAAAAAAAAATCTGGGGCGCGCGCCCCCCTAGAAAAGCGGTCTAGATACGGTACTGATGTTAGTTAAGACATCACTGCTTCCGCACTTCGATTATTGCGCTTCAGTTATGTGCGATGCAGACGCTAGTTTGATAAATTCACTACATGTAGCTTCAATGCATTTATCTATCTAGAACGATAATCTCGAACTTATCCCTCTAGGGCAAATTTACTTATCTCGATATATCTGTTCTCGATGTCGATAGTTAAAGTAGCATATGCACCTCTTGCCAAAATTGTTATTTTGACGTGTGGTATTATGACCCACGCCTTCTGCTAGGACCACAATGCCCCATACGTCAAAATTTTGGCAAGAGCTGCATAATCTACTATTACTACTAAGGGAACACATTTCTTCACAAGAAATGGATATTTTAGGATGCTCATTTATGAAATGTAGAAATGAAATGTAGAATAGAATAGAATAGAATAGGGTATCTTGATTACTACTCATCCGCACTATTTGTTTGAAAAACTTCAGTTTACACGAAATTCACGAAATCCATCCTGACTTGTCGAACATACGACGAGAAATGTACTCACTAACTCTTTTACAATTCAAGCTGCCTCTTTGTGGAAGTCGCTTCGTTTATAGAAGTTTCGATGTTTCGTCGTTCACCTTCCCATCAACATATCAAGTTGCATGAATTGGCCGAAGATTGGCACTGGATGCCAGAGGCCTGCATGGTTAACTGCTTCACTTGATTTTTTCTGGTTATTCGAGAAACCATTTAATTTTGGTTTAATAATTAACTTTAAAAAAATGGTTACTCATTATACTATCACATAATTTGGTAATGGGAAATGCTAATAATTTCTGGTACTGAATTTAACCAATACTTTTTGGTTAGCTGTATTGCTACAAATAATATGGTAAACTGTATAACCATTTTTTTCCTGGTATCAAATTTAACTATTTATTTTATGGTTGAATATAATACCAGAAATTTTGTGGTAAAATGCCTGAAACGGCCATACATTTTAGTAAATTTGAATGTTATTACTAAATTTAATTCGGTTTTATTTCTTACTAGAGCTTAGTGGGCATACCAAATTTGATGCCCAGCCCATGCCCAATGCAAACTTTTTTCAAAAAAAAAATGCCCAGCCCATGCCCAAGGCCCACTTTAAAAAAAATGCCCAGCCCATGCCCAATGCCCACTTTTTTCAAAAAAAATGCCCAGCCCATGTCCAAGGCCCACTTTAAAAAAAAAAATGCCCAGCCCATAATGGTTCAACCCGTTCAACCATTCAAAAAAGCGAAATGAATTTACTAAAATATTTGCCTTAACAGTTAACGCTTCAATATCACTTCACGCTGCGTGAATCACGCACATTAAATTTTACAAAAGGGGTATTATTAATTACGTAACACGATTTTCGGGCTTAGACCCCCTCCCCCCCTCGGTGTCACATCGCGTAACAATTTCTTGAACCCCCCCCCCCCTATGTTACGTAACAACATTCAAAAATATTTTTAAAAAATACTTTCAAGTACATACATGATGTCAAAAACGTCACTCAGATGAAAGTGCATAAACTAGAAAACGTTCTCACAAAACGATTTGGAGAGCAGCCGACTTGAATTTCTATAGCTTTTGAAGAATTTGAATTTGAATTAAGATGAATTTCTTCGTAATATTAATTTATCTGTGGGCCAGTTTTCAGTGCGATCCGTTATGTGAAAATGATCTTTAGCTTTTTGTTGAATGAGCTCTTGACCCCCCCTCCCCCTCGAGCGTTACGTAATTTAGGGACAGCCCCAAATACGAATTACGAATTTTCTGCGAATTACGATTTGAAAACGTGCAGATACGAACAATGCGCTAGCAAAATGTGATGGATACGTTAGACAATATAGAACAAGAATTAATGAACAAAAAGAGGGATTTCGATAGATTCATTCTGTACTCAATGCTACCGATGCTACCTGTTGAATTAAATATATACTACGAAAAGATCATTCACAATTGTTAAATCTGTTGTATCTGACTTTTTTTTCAAAGGCTTCGGACTCTCAATTATTCTAATTAGACCCTCGACGCCCTTTTTGAATTAAAAAATCATGTGGGCGACGTGGGCGCCGACAAAATTTGATAATGCCCACTCCCGTGCCCATGCCCACGGAAGCGTGAGCATGTCCATCCCCATACCCATGTGCATGCCCATGGGCGTGGGCAGCCCACTTTTTTGGGCACTCACCTCTATTTCTTATCAAATAAATTTCAGTTTTAAAGTTAACTAAAAATTTTTGGTTAATAGTAAAACCAAAAAAAAAAATTGTGGTAATAATCAAAACCAATTTTTTTTCGGTTGAAGAGATTACTAAATTTTTATTTTAAAAATTTAGTTTTATGAAAAACTATTTAAACCATTTTCAAAAACGAAAAAAATAGTAAAACAGTTAACCATGCAGGCCTCTGCTGGATGCCGAAATATTGATCTCTTCTAAATGTTTCCATAACACAACTATTCTAGATGCGTTACACTTACGGAAATATATTTTTGCATCAAATAGAATTTTGTACTTCTGCGCAAGTTTTTGCAGTGTTAAAAAGCTGCGCAGAAGTACAAAATTCTATTTGATGCAAAAATATATTTCCGTAAGTGCAGCGGCTGAAGCGTCATGTCAAAGACAAAATGATTCCATTCGTACAGTGAATGTGTATGAGTTGTATCAGTATGCTAACCGATTTTCGAGTCCACTCAAACATTGTGTTTGCGATCAACTCAAAGTCAGATAAGTTTCTTAGATCCCTATTATCCTTAAAAGGACATTTTTAGAGGGTGTCATTAGAGTCTCTTAAGAAATTATTTTTCGTCATATCTTTTACAGTTTAATTTTTTGAACAAGAAATGGAGTCTATAGCTTTACAAAAATAAGTGAAATTACAAAAAAAAAAAACATAAACAAAGACCCCTTCGTATCCATAGAAATTACCCAAGGTAATGTCAAAGGCCCTACCGAAGTACGTCTTATGGCCTAAATGTCAAACTATGAAAAAGAGGACCAACGTAGTTTCTTCAAGAAATCCTGAAACTATTTTCTCTAAAATGTAATTCTTACCAACTCAAGAAGCATACTTCAAACTGCCGTAATTTTATGATATGTGTCATACCTCACAATTCTAGAAGTTGCTTCTTCTCTGGATTTGATTATTTTTCCCTAAAGCCCTGAAACCTGTTCTCTGAAATTTTATTCTCTACAACTTTGTCTTTGACAGTAATATGGAGATTTAGTTAAGCAAATATGGTAAAGAAACTTAATTTCGTCTATTCCATTGGTCCCAGTGCCTAGACCACTAGCCCGATTTGCACAAAAAAAAAATTCCCAGTTTTGTGACATCAAATGCTTTCATTTGACACCAAAATGAAACATTTTCCGTGCTATACTTGGTGAGATATTTATTCGACCATACCTCCGGAACCACTTGACCGATTTTGCTCATCTTCGAACTTAAATCATGGGACATATGTACCTTTCAGGAGAAAAAAGTTTAGGGTGATTGTTTGAGCTGTTTAGAAAAAAAAGTGGAGACGGACAGACGGGCGGACGAACATTTTTTTTTGCTGATTCGTCATCTCTAGACGATAATAAATGTATCCCCCAACTCCTACCTCGATCTACCCCATGTTATAATAAAATTGTTTGTAGTAAACGTACGGGTCCAAAACTCAAAAAATATTTTTTGAAGAGGCTATGGAGAGATATGCAATGTCAATTTATTTAGCATAAGTTTCTCTAGAATTTCACTCAACCTTAGCGGGTTTCCATGCGAAAGTGTGGTACATAGGAATAGAATATCCTTTTCCGGCAGCTGTTTAAATAAACCATTACTGATTGAATCATCGCCTGGGCTTTTTCTATTCTTAAGGCAACGGATAAAACGAAATATCTCACGACGTTTGGGTAAGGTTGATTCTTTAATATTAAGGGTAAAGGAGTTACAATGAACGAAATTTAAATAAGAACTTTATACTTCTGCGCAAAATTTCGCGGTGTTAAAAACCTGCTCAGAAGTAAGATTTCATTCTTTGGCTAAAATTGTTCATAGAAAGTGTTTATTTGCGCACCGTGGGGTCGCCGCAATTTTTGTGTTCTTGATTTACAGAAAAGATCCCTTCAGAACTTCTAAAGGTACTTCTTCATGGGATCTAAAAACCACCCAAAATATTGAACAAATTCGTATTGATTCAGAGGTTACGCTCACCATCTTAAGCAGGGCCTATTTTTAGGAATTTGATTCCTAAAATTCCTTAAAATTTAATAAAATTCCTAAAAATTTCATAAAATTCACAAAAATTCTTAAAATTTTCAAAAACTTCCATAAAATTACTAAAATTCTTAAAAATGCATCAAAGAGAATCTAACAATGACTTTCATGGTCAACTTGAAAAAAAATTGTGAACTAAGTAAACTTTCGATTACAATCGATCCAAATGAAAAATTATACAAAACTTGCGATTTGTGGGTTCTGCGAGTTCTTTGAGATCTAAAACCCACACCTAGTTTTAGTGTTGTCGCTTTTGGCTTTTGTTAAATGTATATCGATAATGCAGTTTCATTGAGTTCGTTAATTGGCGCATTTTTTTTGTAAAATTCAAACGTTCTATGACTTAAAATTTTTGCACATTTGTTTGATGACTCTGTTGTTAGCAAATTTCGGAATAGATCGATATTTGTTTCTTCGCATTATTTTTTATTTAATGTTGGATTTAGAAATTACTTCAGCAATTTGAATTTTCTTGCAAATGTAGTTTTTTGTTTAATTTTGTAAATTTCCTAAAAGCTTAATTTTGCAGAAAGTTCGATTATTTCGGGGATTCGCATATCTTATAAAACTCCAATTTTCTTAGAGAGTCTAATTCTTTTGAAATTTTTAATTTTTTTGATAATTTGAAATTTTTCTAGAAATTTATATTTTCCTGTAATTTTGAGATTTCCTTGAAATTTTTATTTTCTCAAAAATTTATATTTGGAGAGAGAATTGGGATTTTTCAAAAATTTGGGTCTTCTTGATAATTTTGAATTTTCACAAAAACATTAAATTTCTTGAAAATTCAATTTTTTCGAAAATTCAATTTATTTTTGAAATAACCGTACGGGTCAACCGTATCTTGATTTTCATCATCTTTATCTACATTATCATCCATTGTTGTTTTATTGACGGCTTTGACAGTAGCAGTACTTCAGTATATTTTTTAAAATTTTAGATTTTCTAGCGAAGTATCTCACAAATTATTGTTTTACTCCCCTTAAAATAATTTTTATCACAGATGCAGCGAAAGTTTGTTCTTTCGCCCCTCAAATCAGGGACGAAAGTAGAAAAATACATCCCACGGGGCGAAAGTAAAAGAAGGAAGCCAAGAGAACGAAAATATTACAAATGAACAACTTTCGTCCCTCTTTGCGTCAATGAACTACTAAAATTTGTTCACTTGACAAAAAGAAGGTTGCCATCACAGAAGTGGTTTTGATTTTGAGCGCTACATATTAACCAGCGGTTGTTTCTGGTTTAATAATATTAGAGCATTTATAATCACTTCCTAACAAATTTGTTCTGATTTACTTAACGCGACGTCGTAAAGGGAATCAATGTTAACCATGAAATATGGCGTCAAAGTAAGTTTGTTGTTATTTTGTAAAGTTATTGTTTGCTGTGTTTTCATTGACGGATTCATATATTTTATTGGCTGTTAAGCAAATATTTTTTTATATTATAATGGAAACAATGATGGGAATAATGTTGTGTTTTGTTGACTTAATTCAAATAATTTAAGTCCTTGCCAAGTGACAACAGTGTTATTCAGTGATGTTGTTCGTAAATGGGAATATTGCATTTTTGTGCATTCAATCATTTTCGTGAAAAATACTATATTCAGAATGCATCAGTGTTTTTTCGTGGCTAAAGTACAAACCTTCCGCTGTCTCTGTGATAAAATATAGTATGGATAACTCGGGACAAAAGTAAGAAAATTCGAACCGTGTGATTGCCGACCTCACCTTCGGTTCGGGCTGCAAACTTCACACGGGTTTGAATTTTCTTACTTTCATCCCTTGTCATCCAAATTACTATTCAATTGTTATTACGTTTTGATCATTTGTTGTGCTGTGTTTAATTGTGGAGTTTTGAATCTTTTTTTAATAAATAGATTGGTGTATCCATCAAAAAATCGCTAATTTCTATCGTGTGAAAAGTGTTTTAAAACTTCCAGCTTCTGCAAGCTTTCCTCTAGTGGATTTTCGAGAATTTTGTTTTTATTAGAAACGTTTATCTATTTAGAAAAAGTTGTAAAATTTTGTGAAGTTTCGAATTAACTTTTCTAATAAAAAAATGTAATTTAATTTGTGATCATCACGGGAATCTTCCGATTTGTGTTTTAGTTGACAAATGACATGACATGGCCAATTTGTTTACATACATTCGTCCAAAAGCGGCAACACCGAATTGGAATTTATTCATTGTGTTTTAAACCCACAAAAATAACTCTCAAAAGACATAATTGTATAATTTCGAGATTGGAAAGATTGTAATACGATTTAATAATTTCATAAAAACAAAAAAGAAACAAAAAAAAATGCACTAGGTCATATGAAATTCATTGGAATTGATCAAATTTTCGATTTTTTCGAACGTATGGACATAACATGAAATGGTACGGGAACTCGTCGCTTCCGAATTCGTAGACGATTCTGAATAAATTTTTTATTTTTTGCGTCTAACGAACAATTCCCAATATCGTCGTTGCCTGGTGGACTTATTTCATTTTCCCCGCTGATTGTTGAACCATTTCCATTGCCTGATGGATTAATTTCATTTTCGCCGTTGATCGTCGGACCATTCCAAATGTCGTCGTTGCGTGATGGACTCATTTCATTTTCGCCGCTGATTGTTGAACCATTCCCATTGCCTGATTGATTAATTCCATTTTCGCCGTTGATCATCGGACCATTCCCAATACGCAATGCTTTTGAATCAAATGTTTTTTAATTGCCGACAAATTCCATTTATGTGCTGTGGGGTTTTGCTCTCCAGGTATATTGGGTTTTTTTCGTTTATAGTATACGTCGGATATATGTTTAACGTTATTTTGAATCTGTTCGAGCAGGATGGACATTTCATCGATACATATTCCGACTTATTTTTATTTTCTTTCACGTTTCACCTGGTCCCTTTTGTTCACTCTAAATTGAATTTCATCTAGAAACTGAAAAAGTTGAAGAATTTGAGCCTATACTCTAGATATTTCACTTAGATAGTAAATTGCTTTTTAGAGAACATTCTTTCCTTGCTAAGTATCAATTATGCAAATCTTTCATCAACGAAAAGATTTTTTTTAAATGTGATTGTGACAGGAAGATGGTAAGAATACCGGTGGCTAGATTTTCGCGGTGCAATGCAAGTACAGCAGATTGCGACGACGGCAACGGACGCAGATGATTGCGACGCTGAAGATGCATGGTCGCCATGTTCTGAGTGTGGAGCAGATTGCTCATTCAGTTGGTGCAAAGCAGAAGGTCTATTTGTATTGTTGTTGAACAACCTGTAGCAGAAACCGCCAATGGCTTTAATGGCTTTGATTTGTCCACTGAAAAATTTGAATTTTGTCTGGTTTTCTGAAAATCTACATAGATAATCGCCCATGGTTTCATCATTTTGAACATGAGCCGGGTTGAAATCCTTTGAATTGTTTCTTTTATTTCTGTTATCGATTTTCTGTCGAATTTGCTCAATGCAATTGTAATAATTATAAATAAGAATTTTACGAATATCTCTTGGGATCGTGAAGTCGAGCTTTTCTTGTAGTATATCGAAAAATTTGTGTTTTAAATTACAAAATTTCAAGTTCAAATCACCTCTGGACACTTTGAAGCGTTTGAATCATCTCCACCCAGAGGAGTTTCGCTCTGTAAAATTTGCGCTAGCTAGAATGGCTGGTGCCAAGCCGACCTCGGGAGACGTTGAACGGTTGATTCGTACGTATCTGCACAGCAATATACCACATTCGCTCATAATAGTATCTGTACTGGGTACTTTCGAGAGAGCGCTACAGTAAATTTCTTCATAAGAAGAGAGACAAAATTTTTTTTGCACTTTCATATGAAAAAATCCGTATTTCCCAGACGTATACAATATGTTTAAGGATGACGACCGGGCCTCACTATCTCCGTCGACTTTGTACAATTATTTGTATATTAACACAAACATGCCTCCAGTAGCCAATTTCAATCCAACAGCGGCAACAAATCATTGGATTGCACAAAAAGACAGGAGACCGAGAAATCATTCGAAAGCAAAATCGCAAGAGAGGTTCAAAGCAGTGCTTGAAGAGGCAGTACATAAGACTATCGAACGAAAATTAAGAGTTCAATTTTGAATTTTCTTTCACCTAATTTATGACGCAGTCCCCACACCCCAAAAAAAAACGTCCACAAACCCAAAAAACTCCATACAAAAACCTTTGGGACAAGGAGCGTTATATAGGCGAACTTTTGAGTTTTTTCCCCTCGCCTCCCTCCCCCTCCAAATTATTTTTCAGCAGCTTTCAAACAAGCCCTCACTCATCCAAATCGATTGAAAATTGGCTGAGATATCGCCAATCAAAGATGACCAATTTCCATACATTGATGGTCAAATCTGCTTTGCAAGTAATAACAATTTTATTCCTGTGTGGTGTGTCAACGATCTATCTACTTTTTTTTTCTCGAGAACCGCTCGAGCGATTTCCTTAAAATTTTCAGGGAACGTCAATCTCGGCCCCAAATGAAAAATTTCATATGCCGCTTTTCCGGGAAAATTCTGGAAAAGCCGTGGCATGTGGAAAAGTGGTCAATTTAGGTAATGCTCGGAGTTTTCGAATTTTAGCTCCGAAGTGACGATAGCTAGAGAGTTGGTTTCTTCGGTAAAGTTATAGAGTTTGGTCAGGAGAATTTTTTGGGATTTTCAGAAATCTGCCAAAGTGACGCCATCTTGGATTTTTGTAAGGTATAAATTATGCTTATTTAGTTTCCGATTTTTAGCTCCGGAATGATAACACTTAGAGAGTTGGTTTCTTCTAGAAAGTTATAGTGTCATCAGAAGAATTTTTTGGTACCATTAGAAAATGGCTGCCAGCTGTCATAGCGGCGCCATCTTGGATTTTCGTTTATGCTTCTACGATTTTCGAATTTTAGCTCCGGAAGGACGCTACTTAGAGAGACGGTTTCTTCTACAAAGTTATAGAGTTTGATTAGGAGAATTTTTTGGGATCATAAGAAAATGGCTGCCATCTGTCATAGCGACGCCATCTTGGATTTTCGTTTATGATTCTACGGTTTTCGAATTTTAGCTCCGGAAGGACGCTACTTAGAGAGACGGTTTATTCTACAAAGTTATAGAGTTTTATCAGGGGAATTTTTTGGGATCATAAGAAAATGGCTGCCATCTGTTGTAGGGGCGCCATCTTGGATTTTCGTTTATGCTTCTACGGTTTTCGAATTTTAGCTCCGGAAGGACGCTACTTAGACAGACGGTTTCTTCTACAGAGTTATAGGGTTTCATCAGGAGAATTTTTTGGAATCATAAGAAAATGGCTGCCATCTGTCATAGCGGCGCCATCTTGGATTTTCATTTATGCTTTTTCGGTTTT
>CM055403.1:118361539-118392539 GCA_029228625.1 Pseudolycoriella hygida | reverse complement strand
GTGAGTTTTCCATTTCCGTACCACTTCATGAAAACAAATAAACAATAAAACAACTTTGCATCTTGTTTTTATTAACAAATTTCTTTCCAGGAAGTATAAAAATGATTCAAAATTTAATCTAAGACACTTGCGCTGAATGAATTTGTTGGAAGCATCTTGAGTTTTATCTTGTGGATGCATTTACATTGCTCCTTTTCGCATTTGCATTTGACACATTTTTTCGATATTTTCTCGACACCTGGAAAGGAAAGAACTAGAAGTTAGACAAGGAAAAATATTAAAAAAAATAGAGAATTTCAGATACTTTGGTGAATAAAACGAGTTATTTAGGGAATTTGAGAAGGGAATATGGCAAATACATGACCAGTAAGTTGTGGAAATGGAGATGGAGAGTTATTAGGTTATAGCAATCGAAACGATTTAGCATGTGGTCCAGCAAACAGATTAATGGTTACTTGGAACTTGAATTGTGTATGGTCCGCTGCATTCATCAAAAAATAAAAATAGTTGGCTGGTTGGAACGGTGAGAAGATGTGGTGTATCGCTCTTGAATCTGTGTGTGTTCTGTGGAATGATCTAGAGTAATGGGGAAGAAACAAAGGATCAAAAGACTTGTGTTTTAACATCAGTTTAAAGCATTAACCAGAAAATCTAAACTAACATTAGCTACACCCTAAACAAGTTTTCTGATTCAGACCATCCGACCGGGCGAGGATTTCATCAGTTTCTTCATTAAATCACCTGTAATATGAAAATCTCTTTTTGCACATGTTATGTCCCCATGCTCAGTTGTTTGTAGACAAAATAGAAAACTCTTAAAGAGTGCAAAGCTAGAATTTTCTATTTTGTTCGCGAACAAACGCCTGTCAATTTAAAAAAAAACGTCATCGTGCGAAAATATCATTTTTACTTGTATTATTTGATAAAAAAAATTAGCAAAAACATTTTTGCTTACATGTTGTCACATCTGTGAAAACATCCCGATCCGATAAACGCAAACAAACTTTCTTTTAAACTTGAAATAACAAAGTCTTTGTGTTTCTTTTTTGGCGTTTGTTCTCCGTAATCATACCGGCATTCAAATTTGGAAAGGCAAAGATTTTCATCAAACATCTGAGGGTAAAAAACCCGGGGTGAATTAAAAAATGTACAGAAATGTCTTTTGTTCTGTATCGAAAACTTACACTCCAGTCTCCAGTTGTCATAGAATACCAGCAATCAAATTAACGAATTAACGTCGAATCAAAATCAAACGATAGCTCTATTCCTTTCAAAGTATAACGGTACGGTCAAATTTAATCTCTGGTTAATCTGAATAAACTAGCATTGAGACTAGAATAACCTCATTTGCATTTATCTGTGCGGTTAAATGTTGAATGGAATACGCCTAATATGATAATTGCAAAACATAAAATCAACGTTGTACTCTGCGACTGCGACAAATAGTATAATGAATCATTGTCGTATAGCGTAGTCAAAGAAGTTAATTTTGGACCTAGATCATAGATGACCATTTTTGAATCAAAGATGATTCACCGGGGAATCACCACTGATTCACAGATTATTATCCGGTGAATTATTGGTGATTACCCTATGAATCGGTGATTCCACTGTGAATCATCGGTAATTCCACTGTGAATCATCAATGATTTCACTTCGAATTATCGATGATTTCACTGTGAATCATCGGTAATTCCACTGTGAATCATCAATAATTTCACTTCGAATTATCGGTGATTTCACTGTGAATCATCGGTGGTTTCACTGTGAATCATCGGTAATTCCACTGTGAATCATTGGTGTTTCCCCTGTGAATCATCGGTAATTCCACTGTGAATCATTGGTTATTCCACTGTGAACCTTCGGCGATTTCCATGTGAATCATCGGTTATTTCCATGTGAATCACTGGTAATTTCATTGTGAATTTTTGCTGATTTCCTTGTAAATCATCGGTGATTCCACTGTGACTCATCGGTGATTCCACTGTAAATAATCGGTGATTCCATTGTGAATCATCGGTGATTCCACTGTGAATCATCGGTGATTTCACTGTGAATCAGTGATTCCACTGTATATCATTGGTAATTCTACTGTGAATCATCAATGATTTCACTGCGAATTTTTGGTGATGTCACTCATCGGTGATTCCCCTCCGAATCATTGGTGATTCCACTGTGAATCATTGGTGATTCCCCTGTGAACCATCGGTGATTTCCATGTGAATCATCGGTTATTTCCATGTGAATCACCGGTAATTTCCTTGTGAATTTTCGCTGATTTCTTTGTGAATCATCGGTGATTCCACTGTGAATCATAGGTGATTTCCTTGTGAATCATCGGTCATTACTCTATGAATCATCGGTGATTACACTGTGAATCATCGGTGATTACGCTTTGAATCATCGGTGATTCCACTGTGAATCATTGGTGATTCCACTGTGAATCATCGGTAATTACACTGTGAATCATCAGTGATTTCCCTGTGAATAATCGGTGATTTCCTTGTGAATCATCAGTGATTCCACTGTGAATCATCGGTGATTTCCATGTGAATCATCGGTGATTTTCTTGTGAATCATCAGTGATTTCCTTGTGAATCATCGGTGAATCCTAGGTGCATCATCGGTAATTCCAGAATGAATTGTCGGAGATTCCTCCGTGAAGGGTGCATACACCGACGGACGGCATACAGGAAGGGTGAAAACATTAAAGGAGCTATCTCTACTTAATAAAGAGGCTATTTGCACTCAGTGCAATTAAGACTAGTATAACAATAGTTTTTAGTTTTTTATAATACAAGTCAGGCACAACCGGCACTACAATTTACAATCAGCAACGAGTAAATATTACATTTTACGCGTTTTTGAAATGTAAACACAGAAAACTACCTCAAAGGTAGACATTGTGTTGCGCACTCGGCCTTCGATAAGAAATGATTATAAATTAATCTTAAAAAACAAAAGAACATTAACGACGTGTTTTGATTCCAAAAGCATGTAAAATGTCTTGGATAATGCATTGTACTTGAACGGATGTAATTGATGACTTTATTCGATAGACGCGTTTAGTGCGATATCGCTTTCTGTCAAAATGTAGTGAATTTCATGATGATGGTAATCGTCACTATTTGTAGATCATTTAACACCGTTCGGTGCCGCGACCATTTAGTTAAGTATTACCCTCCTCCATGCCAACCAATCGTCCCGGCAAAGAGAAGGTTTCTTCGTCTAGTGAAAGTCGCATAAGTCTGTAATGGAATCTACAAACTTTCCCCTTGCTCTTCCCTTAAGTATACGTAGAACCTACGCATTCAATATCCTATTTGGCAACCTGTTATTGTACATATGTTTTGAACATTACCAAGCCTGTACCGATGGCTGATTCTTTCCGTCTCCAAACTGACAAAAACCCTAAATTTTCGCTAATACCACCGTATTTTATATGATTATTTGATTGTCCGGCGATTGAGCTCATAAAAACTCTCATATCACAAACATCCAAGATGAGAACTCGTTCCTGTTCAAATCGCGTGACCTCGACTGACTAGCAACAGCATTCCCCATTTTCTTAAAGCTAATTATCTCCTGCCATCATGCATATCGTTCTTTCCCACACTTATCTTCATCTCTCGCATCGTTAACGTTACTTGAGTCGTTAACGTTAGGATTAAGTCTTTCGCATAGCCTCCACCTTTAACATTTCCCTGTCCTAATATATAGTAATGAAGAGAAATGGCAAACTCTCACAGGAACCCTCATTAAAAGGACTCGCTAATTTCATGATGAGATCCACCACGCAAGTAAAATAAGAACCGCTCGATATTCGATGATTCATTATGAAATTCGGTAACTTTTGACTGGCAGCGATGTCGCTTCTTCCACCAAAGCACACAAAAAAGAAAATAAAATCAACCTACCACAAAAGCAGGCTAACAGGCTAAGCCACAACTGTCAAAATTATCTTGCATCTCATTTTTTGTAATTCTTGAATCTAATGAAAAAAAGAGATGCAAGATAATTTTGACAGTTGTGGCTTAGCCTGCTTTTGTAAAATCAACCTGACTGGACTACCCTATCATACAAATCAATTATCTCTACCGTCAAAAGAATTTTCTTTTGTTCGTAATAACCATTGCTTTGATAGAGTAATGTACTGGTTTAAATAAAATTTTAATACAAATCACTTTCTTTTTTCACTTTTTTCAAGGGGGGGGGGGGGGTCACATACTTGGACGTAATTAAAGGGGAGTTCTGCAAAAATATGCAACGAAAGGGCGGTGAGGGGTAAAAAATCTTTTAAAAACGTGGATGTTATTTATGAACAGCCCCTTGAAGGAGATTTTTAGTCCTTCTCTACTCTGAATATGGGCCGCAAAATTATGTCCTCATTTTGCCCTTTCTCGATCATCGACAAAAACAATTAAAAAATTTTCGGTGACCGGATTAGCAATAATGTAAAATTGTATCAGAATCGAGTTATGGTCGACTTCTTCGTCTGATCGAAAAGACAAATTAAGGACATATTTTTGTAATAATCTGTTTGTTAATACATTTTCTTTTTAGCGATTTTCTGGTTTGGGAGCTTTCGAAGAGGTTTTATTATTTTTTAGTACACTCTGTTATCTAGTTATCTACGCCATTACGCAAAGGGCAAATTGAGGACATATTTTTAGACCCGTACGAAGTACGAAGGTCTGATCCGTTTACTACCACGTTTGTTACATTGCGAATTCGAACCCGGGAGTAAGGGGGAAACTTTTTTTGTTGCCTCCAGATAACAAATCAGCGAAAAAAACAATGTCCGTCTGTCTGTCTGTCTGTCCGTCAACACGATAACTTGAGTAAATCTTAACCGATTTTCAAAAACTTTTTTTTTCCTGAAAGCTAGTCGAAAAATATTTTATGGGATTGAATCTGGGCACTGTCGGCTCAAGGGTCGCCGAGCTAGGGCCGTTTAAGTGGTTTTTGGTCTTTTGCACATAACTCGAGTAAATCTTTTCTGATTTTCAAATTTTTTTTTAGTTTGAAAGATCTGGGCATGACCGACAATTTGTAGAAGAAACATTTTTCGATTTGAGTCTTTTGACTTAGCTAAGGCACTAAAAAAGAGTCTTTGTTAGGGCCCTACGTGTTTTTTGTACATAACTCGAGTAAATCTCTTCCGATTTTCAAAAAAAAATTTTTGTTTGAAAGATCCCGGCATGGCCGACAATTTATAGAAGAATTTTTGCCTGTGCTTAGGGCTCAAGTGGTCCTAAGGTCGGCCCTAACATAACAAAATGTTTCTTGCTATGTTGCAGAGCAAATTGAGGGAAACATTTTTGTCTATGGAAGTATGTATCCGAGGCCTCTGCTTAAGGCCCTAGGTCAGTACTAAGGTCAGCCCTAGCCCAAAAAATAGTTTTTTGCTATGTTGTAGACAAAATTGAGGAGAACATTTTTCTCTATTTGGAGGCCAATTTTGTGCGTTCGGAGAATTTTTTTACACCGTTACTTCGGACAGGTTTTTCAATATTGCCCTACGGGCAATTTCCAATACAGCTAATGTGAACGCAATATTTACTTAAATACGTTCCAGTCTTTTCCTAACATCAACTCTGTTTGCCGCATCTATTCTGATACGTACGGGTCCCTTCATATGTTTTAATTAGAAAATGCAAGATTCTGAACGTTCCTATGGTCATATTTAAATAGAGGTTTTAGTACCAATCCAAGAAAATAATCCTTTATAGTCTTGTTCGAGGTGAAACTTTTTCGCAAATATCTCAGCAAGTAAAACACGGAAATTGTCCATTTTTGTGTCAAACGAAAGCATTGGATCTCAAAAAAATGGGAAAATTTTGTTGTGGAAATTGGGTCAGTGGTGTGGACAATTTCCCCAAAAAAATGTTCCCAGTTTTTGACCAATGGAGTGGACTAAATTGAGTTTCTTCACTATATATGAAAGCAAATGGTTTGCTCAATGCTCAATTATGCAATATGGAGATTTACTGTTAAAGGCATAGTTCTGCCGTAATTTTCAGGTGTCTTTTATGAAAATTATTTGTTGGCGTTTCTCATTGAGTTGTTTCTATTGTATTTCTATTGAAATTTCTTCCACTTGTTTCTTATGCAAATTATTTGTATGAAAAGCTTCTTTTGCAAATTATTTGATGTCATTTTTTGGCAACTTGTTTTTTATAAAAATTTAAAATTGTCAAAAATCCGGTTTTAAAAATCACGAGTTGTTTCTTATGAAAATTACGGCAGAGTTGTAAAGAATTGAATATTAGGGAACACTTGCTCAGGGTTTTATGGAGAAATGGCGCAATCCTGGAATATGACCATTTTTAGAATTGGGCGGGGTGACACCTATCTCTAGAATTATGGAAGTTAGAAAGCTGCTTACAAAGGGAAAGTTGTAGAGAATAATATTTTAGAGGACACGTGTTTCAGGGTTTAAGGAAAAATGACCCAATCCTGGTATATAGCAACTTCTAGAATTGGGCAGGATGACCCAAATCTCTAGAACTATGAGAGTAAGAAAGTAGGTTCCAAAGGCGAAATTGTAGAGAATAAAATTTTAGAGAACACGGGATAAAGCACTTCTAGAATTAGGAGCTATGACACATATCTATCAAATTAGCAGTTTGAAGTTTGGTTCTTAAGGCAAAGTTGGTGAGATTTACATTCTAGAGAAAACAGTTTCAGGATTTCTTGAAGAAACTACGTTGGTCCTCTTTTTGATATGGTGCAGCAGGGAACATTTAGGCCATCAAAATAAATGATCTTAGACGTACTTCTGTAGGGCCTTTGACATACGTTCGAGTCTTTTTGGAACATCTATTCTGTTTGCCACATCTATTCTGATGCGTACGGGTCTTTGCGAGTGGCAGATAATCGTGTGTTTTAAGTGCAAAAGGATTTTTTAAAGAAAATCCTCAAAGTTTTTTTTTATTTGCAATGATTTTCTGTCGTTTTCTTTGATTTTCATGGGTTTTCTTTGTCAATTTCTGACCATTTTCTAGGATTTTTACACGATTTTTAGGGATTTTCTTTTGATTTTCAAGGATTTTCTTTTATTTCCAAGGATTTTTTGAGGATTTTCAATGAATTTGAGGATTTTCTTGATATTTGATTTTCTTTTGAGTGCAAAAGGATTTTCTACGTTTATCTGCCCCTCGGATCTTTGGTTGTGTTTAGACCCGTACGAAGAACGAAGTTCTTCAAAAAAGGGTCTTATGCCTTTGCCACAACGTTTTTTACCACCCTAATTTGGACTCGGTAGTAGTGGGAAAGCATCGATCATGGCTGTCACCGCGATAACTTGAGTAAAACTTGACCGATTTTCAAACACTTTTTTTTTTCCTGAAAGGTACAAGCAAGGCCACTAACATGGCACACCCGTTACTCATTTTTGTTTATACTAAAACAATGAACATATATGCTGATGAAGTTTAACATAATGAATAAATATTAAATAAATATTAAAATTAAATGGTGATTACGTCCTTACTTGCTTGCATTGGAGATTGCCCCTTGGACAAATATTTCAATGGACAAAAATGTTCTACCCAATTTTCTCTTCAACATAGCAAAAGAAATTTTTTGGCCAGGACGACCTTAGTACCGACCTGTGGCCCTAGTAGAGGCCTTGTTCACAAATTTTTTCTTCAGAATGGTTAGGTATCACTCACCTCTTAAATAGAGAAAAAATCATGAAATTCGGATGTAATTTTTGAATATCTTTTGTTTAACTTTGTCGCTAATTCAGCTTTTTTCGGCGATATTTGTTGAAATTTTACGCTAATTTTCTCTAAGTTTTTTTTCTTAGGACGGCAGTGTGGGGTCCCACTCGATGCCTCATTTTTAGAAACCAAGCTAAGTTCAACCATCCAAACTAAAAAAAATTTTCTTTCATGAATTTTTGGGTACTCATTGATGTTTCCAACGAATAAAATTTATGAAAATCCGATAAGATTCAGTAGAGATATGTAAAAAAACACGTAGGGCCTTGTAGAGAAACTCTTTTGCCCCTTCAAATCGACCGGTTACGTGTAAAACACGTACTTTGTACGGGTCCAAAAATGTGTGGTGTATGCAAAAGATGTGTTTAAAAAAGTAAAATATTTGAAAATTTTCGGTTAGACCGAAAACAAAAAACTATCATAATTCTAGAGATACGGGTCATTTCTGGCTTAATTTTTTCTGTACACAAAAAGTACCACCTGTACACAAAAAAAAACATTTTATACACAAAAAAGATAGTTTTGTATACAAAACGTATCTGCTAAGAGACTTGTGTACGTATCAGAATAGATATCGCAAATTCATTCAGATTGGCAAGCAACCAACTGAACCAATGTTGAGAAACTTCCATATTGAGCTGCATTGGAAATTGCGGAAATGGCAATATTTCAAACCCGTCCGAAGTAGAAGTATAGAAATATTGGTTTGGTCCGACCTTAGTTTCTAGGAGTTTTTCGAAAATATTTTGTTGAGATCGATACACTTTACGTATGCCGCCATCATGACATCTGCCATACCGATACCAACAACTTTGCCTTTCACATCGATCTTCTTTATCTTATAGTTTCCAAAATGATCGAATTTTTCCAAAATATATTGTCTAGATCGATCCACCCTAACATTAGCGGTCATATTCGCAGGCATCATGACATGCACAGCACCTAAACCAACAACTTTGCCTTTGACATCGATCTTCTATCTTTAATAGTCTCAAAATATTTGAATTTTTCCAAAATATTTTTTCGAGATCGATCCACCCTAACATTCGTGGCCATATTGGCAGGCATCATGACATGCGTCTCACCGAAACCAGCAAATTTGTCTTTGACACAGATCTCCTATCTCTTATAGTTTCCAAAATATTCGAATTTTTCCAATATATATTGTCTAGATCGATCCACTCTAGTTAATAGCGGCCATATTGGCAGGCATCATGACACGCACCACACAGAAACCAACAACTTTGCCTTTGATACCTATACTCTAATACTTATAGTTTTCAGTTTTGAATTTTTCGAAAATATCTTGTCGAGATCGACTCGCCTTAACACATCAGCGGGCATCTTAGGCCCGGCCTCGGGCCCAAATTTTTCTTTGGGTGTTCTTCAGACTTTGATTACCTATAGAATGGAAAAAGAATCACGAAAATCAGATGGATAGTCGGTCCGCCTTTTTAGAGCTCCAGTTAGGTTCAGTGACCCAAAGTCAAAAAATGTTCTTCCATAAAATGTTCGAAATTCATTAACCTTTCCAACAAAAAAATTTATCAGAGATTTATTCGAGTTATGTGCAAAAGACCTAAAACCACTCAAGCGGCCCTTGGCTCGAAAATGCCCATCTTCGAACTCGACCTTTCAGGAAAAAAACAGATTTTGAAAATCGGTAAAAATTTGCTCGAGTTATGTACAAAAAACACGTTGGGCCCTAGTAAAGCCCTAGGTGAGTCCAAGGGGCCAACCTAAAAAAATGTTATCCCATAAATTGTTGGTTTTTCATATATCTATCGATTAAAAAACATTTATGAAAATCGGTGAAGATTTGCTCGATTTATTTACAAAAAACACGTTGGGCCATAGTACAGACTCACCTTTAAAGCCCTAGGTAAGTTCAAATGGTCAACCTGAACAAATGTTCTTCCATAAATTGTTGCAGAAATGCTTATGACAATCGGAGAAGATTCAAACGAGTTATTTACAAAAGACTGAAAACCACTTAAGCGGCCCTAGCTCGGCGGCCTCACTTTTTCAAATACCTTTCAGGAAAAAAAAGATTTTGAAAATCGAGTTATCGTGTCTACAGACGGACAAGTTTTTTTTTTGCACATTCGTCGTCTACGGTCCATGATCGATGCTTCCCCATTACTCCCTCCCCTAAAATCACCATGTTGCAAACGTCGTGGTAAACACATAGGACTCGTACTTCGTACGGGTCCAAAAAGATGGTTTTGTACACTAAAGCAATTTATTTTGTGCAACGAAAAGAAAATTTTGTGCATGAGGTGTGTACAAAATAAACGTTGGTTCAATTTCAATGTTCATTCTTAAAAGAAAAATAGTTAGAAAAGCGGGGTCGAGGGGGAATATCTTTCATTGCAAGGTCTAAGGAGCCGAGCCCCTAGCTGGGGTTTGGGCCAGAGCCACATGCACGTAACGCTGGCTGCAGGGCGTAGTCTAGCCCGCCGCAGGCGTAATCTAGCCAGCAGTCGGTTTGATCTAGCCCGCCGCAGGCGCGAGGGTGAAGGGGCAGAGCACCAAAATACGATTTCATTATCCTTTTTAATAAATTAAACACGTTTCAATGCAAAATACAGTAACGGAATCATAAGATTGTGCAACATTTCATTTCACTAGTAAAATTTACTCCTGAAATAAAAAGTTGCACAATCTTATGATTCTTCTACTGTAGATTTAAAAAAAAGTAATAACAATAAGCTTGCAATAATATTAATGCAATATTTGTATGCAAAATTAAATTTTTGATGTGCAAAATCATTTTTAAATTTAAAAAAAAAATTGTGTACAAAATCAATTATTATTGTGAAAATTATTTTTGATTGTGTACAAATGGTGACGTTTTTGGGTACAAAATGTATATTTTGTTTACATGTGGTACTTTTTGTGTACAAAAAAAATGAGCCCTCATTTCTCCGAATTCAAGAATTGGCTGAATTCAGGTATTATGACATTGCATTGAGGTGCAGTGAGATGCATCAAGGTGCAGTGAGGTGTATCAAGGTGCGCCAAGGTGCAGTAAGGTGAACCAAGGTGCAGTGAGGTGCAGTAAGGTGCATTGAGGTGCACCAAGATGCAGAATCGGTAAATCTTATCTGATTTTTTTCCTGAAAGATAATCAAAAAGTTGATTACAGAACCGAATTTGGGCAAAATCGGTCAAAAACTTTCGGAGTTACGGTCGAAACAGGGCAGGTGTCAAAAACGTTTTTTTTTAAGGTTGGTGGAATTTTTTTACTTATATCTCTGCGAAATTAGAACGGAAATCGCTCTTCAAGATTTCGAATAAAAGATGTGGACATCAGAAAATCAGAAAATTAGTGGAAATCTGTTGAGTGGTTGGGACTCTAGTGTCCTTAGTGGGCCAAACTCATGCTACGCGACCATACCCGATATTTGGTGGCTTTTTGTGAATATTCCTTTAATTAAGATGTTTTTTGTGCAGTGTTGCAGAGAAACAAGAGGCGAACTTTTTTGTTCGTGGATGTATGGATCAGTGGACTCTCCTAATTGGTCTAGATCGGTTCTTTTTTTTCAATTTTTTTTTAATTTCGGGTTTTTTAAGGGTTGCAGATGTTTTTTGCGCCGTTTCTTCGGACGGGTTTTTCAATATTGCCCTTTCGGCAATTTCCAATCCAATTTAGGGAGGACCTTATTGCATATACTTAAGAGTTCAGGCAATAGATACGTTCGATTCTTTTTGCAACATATATTCTGTTTGCTACATCTATTTCTATTCTGATACGTACTCTGCAAATGTTTTCTGTTAACGTTTTCTAGCTCTAGTATTCCCTTTGGCAAATGAAAGATAAATGTAAAAATTAATGCAAATGTTCGCATAAGCTAGTGAGACGTAAGTCTCAGAGTCCCTTTCCCCGTAGCGTATGCAAACACCTAAACATAAAGTTGAAACTGTAAGAAATGATCAATAAAGTTAATGATATCTAAAAGCGTATATTTTTTTTGTTTCATGCAATTCAACGCAATTTCTTAAATTACATTAACTTTAGCCTTTTTGCGTTTTCAAAACTAGCGAGTTTTAGCGACCGTTGATTCACTTGCTAATTTTAAAAGTGGGTCACAAGAAACGACTATCGTTGCTAATATTTTTCTATTTTAATGTTAGCGTCGCTAAAAATTTCCGTTAACGAACCCAACGTTGATGTTAGATTTCAACGAGATTACTTCGTACAATTTTTGATTTTTAAATAAATTCGATTTATCATTAGGGTGAACATTTGTCTCAAATCTCCACAATTATCTAAATTCGACTGACATTGACACGGACACTTCATCGTTGCGTGACGCAATTAATCATTTTGCTATTTTTTGTGATTAAACAATCGGCAAAAAATTTTAACTTTATCAACATCAAACAACCACTGGAAAAATCGTAATTCTATTATCTCTTCCATATAAAAATCAACCATGAAGTGCTTGGTATCTACAGGTATACGTAAAAAAGCGTGTTAAAGCTACTTTCATCGCTACAATGCAATGGTATGAAAGATAAAACAATAAAAATGTGATATACAGTTGAAGATAAAACACAAATTTCGGAGATTCAAGAAAAATGGACGATTTCTTATCTCCAGTTTAGTTTGTACTTAAATTCATTAAAATCAAACACCTCGATCCAATTTACACTGAATCGATAATGACTCAATTAACAACACAGAAACAGCAATAAATATTTACAGTTTACACAGTAAAAGCGTCAACAAAGTAATTATGCAACAAAATAATGTTATCAATCTCTGTATACCTGACATTGTAGCGTCTGCTTCGTTGGCAACTTTGGAATTATTCCCTTTTTTAAATAATTTGTTCAAAATTTTCTTTTTCATATCGATTGACCTCTAACAAAAATTTAATTTAATTTAAACAAATGACTAGTTTGTCGACTGCTACGGATGGTTTTAAAATAAAATTGCATTTCAATACAGAGTGTGAGTTGGTTACTTTTTCCCAACGAAACTGATAAATTTTTGCGGTTTTTTTTAAGGTTTTAGTGATTGCTTGCATTTAAATGTTTGTAGTCGAAGACATTTTTATTATTTCGAAAATGTTCGCATCCGGTTCACATTTTCAGTTATGTTTAGAGATAAGGCGCGAATGTTTTTCGTTAAAAATATAGACAACCATGCATTCAATCGCTTGGAGTAATGGGTTCATTATATTGGACGCATCGCATTGGATAAATAACATCGCTCAAAAATCATCGATCAAAAATTGTTTGATCTGTCAAGTTGAGCTTTTACGCAAACCTTACGCGATGCGATGCGCATTGCGCTCAATATAATGACCCCTTTACAGTTAAGATCGCGGCTATTTTGGTCACTTGACCATTATGCGATTAAGAATCGCCTAAAGCCCACGGAGATTTGCTGTCACGTTTTTTTGTCCAAATGTAAAAAGAAATTTTAACAACTGAGACAGCAAATGCATGATAAATTACAAATTTATAGCGTAATTCTGTGCTTTTTTTATCTCCAAAATGCAATAACAACGAAAAACTCTCAAAACGTAAGGTTTTACGAAGTCCACATTCAAAAAAAAGTGATATCTTTGGAAGTGTAAAACTTCCTTGAAAATATTTTAATATTTTGGTTAAAAAATGCGTCAGCCGTGCAACCGAAAATCAGACGGCGATTTCCCGCTGATTCATCATCATCAAACTTTATAGACCATATTTGTTTGAACAATGAAATTATTTTAGATTTAAAAAAGTTTCTATTTAAATTGCAATGACTTAATCTATCTTTCTTCAAATTTTTTTTTTTACTGCGAGATAAAACTTACATCTAGCAAATTTGACCTTCTTCCACAAAAGCGTCAATTGCCTATACGCATTTCCAATAACATAAATGTTGTTTACCTTTTAGATGCGGGCGGGGATACTGCGAAGCCAGCGTATTAAAATTTCTCTCTCGACGGTCTTACGGACCACGATCCTTCATTTCGTTACACTAGATACATCAAAATCAGGAAGTTCAATACCAGTCTGCTTCATTGTGTGATTTAGTTTGGAATGTAATGTCATTTTTAAATCATGGCTCCACGGTAGTAAGGGGCCGTGATGCAAGTTATACTAGGGTGTCCCGATTGATGAAGGAAAAGACGTTTAAAAAATCCACGGTGTGGCATCGAAAGTACATGATTGGGTGACAAATATTCGCTATAGCAGTATTTCGTAAAATGCTTCGTAGGACTCCCCGGCTCAATTTTTTACTACATCAAAACCTTGGTTTTTACACATTTTCAGTGGCTGAAACTTAAGTGAAATGACTAAAATCTGACTCTAATTGAAAGTTCAGATAAAAATAGTAAGACTGGACTAGAAAGCTGACGGTCTTGTGGATTTCCAGCGTTATTTATGGTAGTTCTAGTGAAAAGATGCCAATTTTCGCACTTTTTCTTCGACAAACATTTACAAATGCCTCTAAACACAATACAATTGACTCAATTTGTGGAAGAAACATTTTTCGATTTGCGTCTTTGGACTTAGCTAGGGCACTAAAAAAGAGTCTTTGTTAGGGCCCTACGTGTTTTTTGTACATAACTCGAGTAAATCTCTTCCGATTTTCAAAAACTTTTTTTTGTTTGAAAGATCTTGGCACGGCCGACAATTTATAGAAGAATTTTTGCCTGTGCTTAGGGCTCAAGTCGGCCTCATGTCGGTCCTAAGGTCGGCCCTAACATAAAAAAATGTTTTTTGCTATGTTGCAGAGCAAATTGAAGGAAACATTTTTGTCTATAAGGTCGGCCCTAGCCCAAAAAAATAGTTTTTTGCTATGTTGTAGACAAAATTGAGGAGAACATTTTTCTCTATTTGGAGGTCAATTTTGTGCGTTCGGAGAATGTTTTTACATCGTTACTTCGTACGGGTTTTTCAAAATTGCCCTACGGGCAATTTCCAATACAGTCTAATGTGAACGCAATATTCACTTAAATACGTTCCAGTCTTTTCGTAACATCAACTGTGTTTGCCGCATCTATTCTGATACGTACGGGTCCCTTCTATGTTTTAAACGTCTTTTCCTTCATCAATCGGGACACCCTAAGTTATACACGCCAAAAAATTCACAAAATTTTTTTTCGTAGACCAAGGAACATATATAAAGGACGACATACCCCCCGGAAAATATTTTTCCCTGATTCTACGCACAATTTTAGGCTGAAACACTTTTTTACTCATTAAAATCGATTCAGCCGGAGATATGAGTTAAACAATATTGCTATTTTGTATGGAAACGAATCAAAATCGAATATTTTTAAATAGTCAATTTCTTTCTTTCTTTATTTGGTTGTGGCATTTTTTTTTAACTTTGTAACGTTTTATAATTTCATAAGGTTTCATTAAATCTAGCCCGTAACTCTAGAACTGCGGTTAGAAAGTTACTTCCAAAGGCGAAGTTTTAGAGAATCAAATTTAAGCGAACACTTAATTCAGGGTTTTAGGAAAATATGGTCCAATGCTGGTATATGGCCACTTCCAGAATTTTGTTCTTCGAAAAGGGGTCTTATGTGTTTGCCACGACGTTTGTGACCACCCCAATTTCGACCCGGGATAGGGGGGAGCATCGATCATATTCCTTAGATGACGAATCAACAATAAAACGTATGAATGGACCGATGTACCCGTACGTATCAAAATAGATGTGGCAAACAGAGTTGATGTTACGAAAAGACTCGAACGTATTTAAGTAAATATTGCCTTAACTCTTAAGTGTATGAAATTACGTCCACATTTAATTGTATTGGAAATTGCCGAGAGGGCAATATTGAAAAACCCGTCCGAAGAAACGATGTAAAAAAAGCCTGCCGAAAGTACAAAATTGACCCCCAAATAGACAAAAATGTTCATCTCAATTTTTTACACAACATGTTTCCCTCAATTTGCAAAAAATGTTTCTCTCATTTGCTCTGCAACATAGTAAAAAAAATTTTTTCGGTTAGGGCCGACCTTAAGACAGACCTGAGGCCAACTTCAGCCCTAAACAGAGGCCTCGGGTTCTTTGTTTTTGAATAAAATTGCCTCTCAAATAGAAAAATAATCAACAAAATCAGTTAGGATTTATACATTTTATGTAAGCAAACACGTTGGGCCCTAGTAGAAACTCAATTTTATGGTCCTGACTGAGTCTGTCAAAAACGGGAAACAGTCCTAGGCCTTTCGGTCAAACAAAATTTTAAAATCGGAAGAGATTTACTCGAGCTATGTACAAAAAACATGTAGACCGCTAGCAAAGATTCGTTTTTAGTGCATAGTGCATAGGGCCCAATCTCAAAAAATTTGCTTCTACAAATAGTAATGCTCTCATAGATCTGTCGATTATAAAAAATTATGAAAATCGGAAAAGATTTACTCGAGTTATGCACAAAAGACCAAAAACCACTTAAACCCGCTTGAGCCCAGATTCAATCCCATAAACGATCCCCCCCCCCTACTCCCCGGACGAAATTGGGGTGGCTACAAACGTCGTGGTAAACGCATAAGACGGTAAACGTTCTTCGTACGAGTCTAAAAATGGTTTTTTTGCTGTGTGGCGCTACCGTATTTACATATGTATAAATACGGATAAGCAAAAAAAGAAGTACGAAGGTCCTATACGTTTACTACAAATTCAGGGCTCCTACACATCCAATATTTAAAAAATTGTCCGCCTCCACTTTTTTTCGAAACGGCTGCACCGATCACCCTGAAGTTTTTTTTTGCTGAAAGGTACATATGTCCCATGGTTCAAGTTCAAAGTTGAGCAAACTCGATCGGGCAGTTTCGAAAATATGGTCGAAAAGGTGTTCAAAATCATGGTTTTTTTGGGGGTAGGTGAGACTTTTTTCAGATATCTCTAGAATTAAGGCAGTTAGAAAGCTACTTTCCAGGACAAAGCTGTAGAGAACTAAATTTTAGAGAACGTGTTTCAGGGTTTTCCCCAGAAACTTCCAAATTCCCGAGATTTAGCCACTTCTAGAAGTTGTAGGGACGATTCGTATATCAAGAACTATGACATAGAAAGTTGCTTCCAAAGGCAAAGTTGTAGAGACTTAAATGTTATCGAACACGTATTTCAGGGTTTTCCCGAAAAATGTCCAAATCCTGAGATTCAGCTACTTCTAGAACTCAGAGGGATAAGAACATTAGACAACGCGTGATTGGTGTCAGAGTTCAGAAAATGTACTTCGGGAGGACTTTCGACATTACTTTGGGTAATTTCTGAGAGTCGTTTAAGTTCTGATAGTTCTAAAAGAACTTAACTCTGCATTCTGATGCGCATTATATTTATGATAATACACTCACGGAAATATATTTTTCATTAATAGAATTTTGTACTTCTGCGCAGCTTTTTAACACTGCAAAAATCTGCGCAGAAGTACAAAATTCTGTTTGATGCAAAAATATATTTCCGTAAGTGTAGTAAGAGTGGTGGCAGGACATTTCTCCGCCGCAAATAACGCCCGGGCGTTAACAACACCCGGGGCGTTAATAACACCCGGGGCGTTAATAACACCCGGGGCGTTAATAACACCCGGGGCGTTAATAACACCCGGGGCGTTAATAACACCCGGGGCGTTAAAAACACCCGGGGCGTTAATAACACCCGGGGCGTTAATAACACTCCGGGCGTTATAACCGCGCGCACTCCGGGCGCTAATAACGCCCCGGGTGTTATTAACGCCCACACTCCGGCGGTAATAACGCCCGGGGCGTTATTAAAGCCCGCACGCCGGGCGTTAATAACACCCACCTGAATAATTGGATAAACGCTACAAAATGGCTTTTTAATAAATAACTTTACTTATAGAGCATGTAACTAGAAGAAGTTGACTATGGGGAAAAGTTTCCTTATACAGAACGTCAATAGAAGGAGCTGATTAAGAGGAACATTTTCCTTATACAGAATATCACTAGTATCCTGTATCCTGTATACGAATCATTTCATAGGAAAGTTCAAACCTACTATTAGTTCTCTCACTCTGCGAGGCTATGAGTGAAAAAGATAACATCTAGGACTTTTGAACGTTATGTTCCTTAGTCTACGAAAAAATTTCTTGTGAATTTTTTGGCGTGTAAGACTTGCGTCACGGCCCCTTACTATCGTGGGGCCATGATAAACCGTCGCTCAAAATTGAAGCTTCACAACAAAATGCTAATTTTTAAGAGCGTTTTCCGGTCGATAATGCTCTACGGTGCACCAGTTTGGAGCGGATGTACGTACACTCATAACAAATCACTCCAATTGTACTGCGTCAAGTTATTGAAAATTATCCACAAGAAGCCATTCTACTATGGTACGCGAAAACTCCACTGCGAAACAAAAATAGTTCCAATATAAGACATGATTAATGAAATTACTCGCAAGTTCCGAGAGAAACTCGTCAGCTCTGAAAGCCCACTGATCATCAGAATGGCCGCTGGTTAACTTAGTTACATCGTAACGCTTCTTTCCCATCCCCCTTGTTGGTCTTTAGTCAAGTTGGAGTCCCTCCCAACTATCACCCTTCCACTCTAATCAAATCCTCCTGTTCATTTATTTTTAAGAAATTTACTTTACTTAGTTATTAAAGATAAAATTAAATAATATCGAAGGTTTTCCTTTCAGCCAGTTTTTCTTTGGTCTCATTACAAATAATTCTAACCATACTAACACCACTAACACCTGAGTCAAACTTAGTTGTAAAAGCACCTGTGCTTAATCCCTATACATAAGATTGTAAATATCTCTCATTGTAAATTCCGACTCATAATAAATCTTACCTCACTTTACTTTGATTTAAGAGCACCCAATTCTCTTCAATTGAACTTTTCAGGGCGAACGGTCATTCACTTAAATGCTGTTCAATTCAAAACCACAAAACCTCCTAGTGGGAAAAAACCCCGAACTTACGAGAGGAAATAGTCGAAATCCACTTTCGAATCTAACCCGAACTCCGGTGGGCAAACACATCGAAAGGTTTAAATTTTAATCCCGCTAAACACCGCGACTTTACGTCACCTTTAAACCTAACCCGAACTCTGGTGGGTAAGCACACCGAAAATTCCACTGAAATTCCCTCCGAAACACCCCCAACTTTAGGTTTCAGAGGCGGATCTATCGCTGAATCCAACAATTTTTTTTTCAATTTTCAACTCAAACTCATATTTTATCTATTTAGTGAATGAAAAATGTTTTTTGGACGCGTACGAAGTACAATTCTACACTTTTACTACAAAACACTTCGTAGATCGAGGGTAGATCGAGGCGGGAGTTAGGGGATACTTTTTTACTGTCTAGTGATGATGAATCCGTTGATGATCCGTTTATCCTTCCCACTTTTTTTTTCTAAACGGCTGCACCGATTCGGCCAATGTTTTTTCCCTGAAAGGTGCATGCATCCTATGATTTAAGTAAAAGGATGAATAGAATCACGTAAGTAGTTCCGGAGATATGGTTAAAAAGGTGTCCAAAATTTCTAGTGTGCACAATTCTCTCTACGCAGTGAAGTTCGCACCTGTGTGAAATTCCTAGGCAGGGGGGAATTTCGCATAAACTAAATTCCAAGCAGCGACTCTATGAAATCTGAATAAAATTCGCTATGAGGTGGCAGATTTTGCTTACTCATTACTGATTGGTTTGTCGCACAGCTTACCACTGGCACAATGAAACTTTCCGGTAATGAAAGGATCTCAAAAAGTAGAACCACAAACAGCGAAACTAGTAAATAATGATCTAGCCTCTAACCCTTCATGGGTTGTAAGGCAGATTATTATTACGAGGGGGACCCTAAAAGTTTCGGGAATCGGCTATATCGGCTCGTGTAAACTTTTCGCCAATTTACACAAAAATTAAATTGGTCTTTCCTGATTTAAAAATGATGATCAAAATGAAAATCAAAGTCATTGCAGATAAAAAATGGATTTATCACGTGAAAATTTTAGAGCCATGATTTTCTACGACTTTAAGTCTGGCTTGACTCCCAAGTTGTGTATTGATCGTTTGCGAAAAGCATTTGGAGATGAGGCCCCATCCAAGACCACTGTTTATCGGTGGTTCTCTGAGTTTGAATCGGGACGCACTTACCTCAGTGACGACTTTCGTGAAGGTCGACCTTCCACAGCCATCACCGATGGAAACATTGACCATGTCCGGAACATGATTGAAGCCGATCGACATGTGACCTATGCTAAGATAGCTGCATCCCTTGGGATCGGGAAAAGTCAAATACAAACAATTTTACACGAACATTTACGCACACGGAAGCTTTGTTCTCGGTGGATCCCACACAAATTGACAGACGACCAAAAGGAGGCTCGTGTGAAATGGTGCGAGATACTCTCAAAAAATTCGACAATGGGGCTTCTGATTCAGTATATAGCATCGTAACAGGTGACGAAAGTTGGATTTACAGCTATGATCCCCAAACAAAACAGCAATCCACCGTTTGGGTGTTTCAAAATGAAGATTTACCAACAAAGGTAATTCGCGCTCGAAGCGTCGCGTCGCCAAGAAAATGGTCGCTACTTTCTTCAGGAAATGTGGTCATGTGGCTACTGTACCACTTGAGGATCGTAAAACAATCAATTCAGAGTGGTATACTACGATTTGTTTGCCAAAAGTATTTGAAGAACTACGTGGAAAGAGTCGAAATCGAAAGATCGTCCTCCACCATGATAATGCAAGCTCCCACACAAGTGCTCTGACCACGACGTTCTTGGAGAAGGAAAAAATCAATTTGATGCTGCATCCACCCTACAGTCCCGACTTGGCACCGTGCGACTTTTATTTGTTTCCGAGTGTCAAGAATAAGTTGCGTGGGAAGCGATTTTTATCTGCGGAAGCTGCTGTCGAGGCATATGAACAAGAAGTAGCCCAAATCCCAACTTCCGAATGGACTCGATGTTTCGAAAACTGGTTTTTAAGGATGAAAAAGTGTATAGATTGTAATGGTGATTATTTTGAGAAGCAATAAAATCGTTTTATAGCCGATTCCCGAAACTTTTAGGGTGCCCCTCGTATTATTATTATTACTTATTGGCCATGTGGTGCTGCATTATGAAAACTATTAACTAGCTGTTCTTATGCGGTACTCTATTTTTCTATCGATTGTCTGGAATCTCTAAATGAATTGTTCGTCAAAGACACTGACTGCATGTTAAAGACATTAGTATTCCCGACGAAATAAGTAACTAAAAATCAACGACTCGACGACCAATTTGAGATATAGGGAATTCATTTACCGGTAAACGGTAAAGGCGGTAAATTGGACAAAAATTACCGGTAAATTTTATTCGCATTTGAAATGTCGAGTGGGGTGACCGTCACTCTCTCTGCAGACGTGTATATCATCGCCGAACAGTGCTTCTTGCCGTTTCAAATAAATCAAAAAAAATTTGTTCATTTCTTACTTTGAAAGATGTTTGTTGACATAATTGACGTTGTGTTGAAGGAACGTGGGTTCTATTATATTCTCAAGAAATATTCATGATGGATCATGCAGTGGATTACGAAAATGGTTGTCTAGCTTCACGGATGGTATCAGCATTGGACGTAGAGACGATTTCACAGACTGAACACCAATTTTTTACAAATGACACATATCCCTTTACTACTCAACCGAATGACTCCTTTAAGAAAATTACATAAAGACTACCTCAATTATTCCACTGAGTCCTTCCTTATACAAAATAATTTGAAAATGCAAGAAATTTCATTGATAGGTTGCATTTTTCTGAATGTTATTGTTTGAAAAATTTGAACTTGCCGCGCCTGGCAAGATTTGTATAAGGCGGTGAAGTGATCGACGCGAATTGGATGGAAACCGCCCTTCACTCCCATAACTTTTGCAAATATTACGCAAATTCGTACCATTTCTGACTTCGAGTGTCCGCAAGCTTATATCTTACCAAAAAATCGAAACATGTCAAAGAAAATTAATTCGGTATCGCTCTACTCTACTTTTTGAAGAAATGAAATGTCTTCAGAATTCTCATGTTTTCTCATATTTTTTTAGTGTAAAAGAGTACTTCAACAAACATTTTATTTTTATACATATTATTATCCTGAGCCACAAAATTCCAATAAAAGTTATTCTCCAGGAACCAGGTACATTAGCTATCGATAGTAAAAAATACGAAGAAACGTGACCTTTCGAGTCGGATTTTCAAGAATTTGTATTATATGACACATAATGAGGTTTTTCTGTCTCAGGGCAATAATCATTATCGAAGAAAAGAGAAAGGTAAGATGGTCTTAATGTCATCTTTCTCATTTTTATGTGCTGTAAATTTAAAATCTTTTACCGTTGCATCAACCGGTAAACAATTTCCATTTACCGGTAAACGGTAATTACCTTTGAGAAATCTCCCCAAAATTTGTTTACTCCTTCAAGCCGACAAAGACACTCGGCGGCTGCTAACATTTTTTTAATCGGCGGCGGCGCTCGGCTGACTCTGCGGCGCACACCTCTACTTGTTTCCGACATATTTTGATGTGTGATTGGACCGAGTACTCGGATTCAAGATTGTTAAAATGTGAGAACTACGTTTTATTGTTTTTAAATTTGTTTCAATTTATTTGTAACAAATCACAAAATAAAATAAAACAAAATAAAATAAAAAATTTAAATGATATAAAACACTTCATTCAAAGGTTCACTCTTCGGGAAAGACTTCATAATACTGGCAGCATTACCGCGCTGGATTGCCAGGGATACATTTTGTTTGAAAAACAGTTTAGATCTTGATTCGCCTGTAGCTTTTGTCATTAACCTGCCTAAATCATTGGTGAATTGAATTGCTTCGGAAGACCATGGTCCGAGAGTCTCAACAGCAAACGGGATAATCAATAATAATTTGAAGGGAAAAACTCGAAAGTTCGCCTATATGTATATATTTCGTTGTACAAAAGGTCGAATAGTCCGAGTTAGGCCTACTCTATAAACCCAAACAGTCCGAACCACCGAACCGAATTATAATTTTCCTGAGGGTCTATCTTTCATTTAGAGATACCAATCTCCGTGCTTTTATGTGCGAAAAAGAAAAATCAAATATTTGACCATTGAGTAATTGCGTTGACTGACAATTTTTGATGTAAATAGCAATCACATCGCACAGCACAAAAAGGAAATCAGTTAGGATTTATACATTTTATGTAAGCAAACACGTTGGGCCCTAGTAGAAACTCAATTTTATGGTCCTGACTGAGTCTGTCAAAAACGGGAAACAGTCCTAGGCCTTTCGGTCAAACAAAATTTTAAAATCGGAAGAGATTTACTCGAGCTATGTACAAAAAACATGTAGACCGCTAGCAAAGATTCGTTTTTAGTGCATAGTGCATAGGGCCCAATCTCAAAAAATTTGCTTCTACAAATAGTAATGCTCTCATAGATCTGTCGATTATAAAAAATTATGAAAATCGGAAAAGATTTACTCGAGTTATGCACAAAAGACCAAAAACCACTTAAACCCGCTTGAGCCCAGATTCAATCCCATAAACGATCCCCCCCCCCTACTCCCCGGACGAAATTGGGGTGGCTACAAACGTCGTGGTAAACGCATAAGACGGTAAACGTTCTTCGTACGAGTCTAAAAATGGTTTTTTTGCTGTGTGGCGCTACCGTATTTACATATGTATAAATACGGATAAGCAAAAAAAGAAGTACGAAGGTCCTATACGTTTACTACAAATTCAGGGCTCCTACACATCCAATATTTAAAAAATTGTCCGCCTCCACTTTTTTTCGAAACGGCTGCACCGATCACCCTGAAGTTTTTTTTTGCTGAAAGGTACATATGTCCCATGGTTCAAGTTCAAAGTTGAGCAAACTCGATCGGGCAGTTTCGAAAATATGGTCGAAAAGGTGTTCAAAATCATGGTTTTTTTGGGGGTAGGTGAGACTTTTTTCAGATATCTCTAGAATTAAGGCAGTTAGAAAGCTACTTTCCAGGACAAAGCTGTAGAGAACTAAATTTTAGAGAACGTGTTTCAGGGTTTTCCCCAGAAACTTCCAAATTCCCGAGATTTAGCCACTTCTAGAAGTTGTAGGGACGATTCGTATATCAAGAACTATGACATAGAAAGTTGCTTCCAAAGGCAAAGTTGTAGAGACTTAAATGTTATCGAACACGTATTTCAGGGTTTTCCCGAAAAATGTCCAAATCCTGAGATTCAGCTACTTCTAGAACTCAGAGGGATAAGAACATTAGACAACGCGTGATTGGTGTCAGAGTTCAGAAAATGTACTTCGGGAGGACTTTCGACATTACTTTGGGTAATTTCTGAGAGTCGTTTAAGTTCTGATAGTTCTAAAAGAACTTAACTCTGCATTCTGATGCGCATTATATTTATGATAATACACTCACGGAAATATATTTTTCATTAATAGAATTTTGTACTTCTGCGCAGCTTTTTAACACTGCAAAAATCTGCGCAGAAGTACAAAATTCTGTTTGATGCAAAAATATATTTCCGTAAGTGTAGTAAGAGTGGTGGCAGGACATTTCTCCGCCGCAAATAACGCCCGGGCGTTAACAACACCCGGGGCGTTAATAACACCCGGGGCGTTAATAACACCCGGGGCGTTAATAACACCCGGGGCGTTAATAACACCCGGGGCGTTAATAACACCCGGGGCGTTAAAAACACCCGGGGCGTTAATAACACCCGGGGCGTTAATAACACTCCGGGCGTTATAACCGCGCGCACTCCGGGCGCTAATAACGCCCCGGGTGTTATTAACGCCCACACTCCGGCGGTAATAACGCCCGGGGCGTTATTAAAGCCCGCACGCCGGGCGTTAATAACACCCACCTGAATAATTGGATAAACGCTACAAAATGGCTTTTTAATAAATAACTTTACTTATAGAGCATGTAACTAGAAGAAGTTGACTATGGGGAAAAGTTTCCTTATACAGAACGTCAATAGAAGGAGCTGATTAAGAGGAACATTTTCCTTATACAGAATATCACTAGTATCCTGTATCCTGTATACGAATCATTTCATAGGAAAGTTCAAACCTACTATTAGTTCTCTCACTCTGCGAGGCTATGAGTGAAAAAGATAACATCTAGGACTTTTGAACGTTATGTTCCTTAGTCTACGAAAAAATTTCTTGTGAATTTTTTGGCGTGTAAGACTTGCGTCACGGCCCCTTACTATCGTGGGGCCATGATAAACCGTCGCTCAAAATTGAAGCTTCACAACAAAATGCTAATTTTTAAGAGCGTTTTCCGGTCGATAATGCTCTACGGTGCACCAGTTTGGAGCGGATGTACGTACACTCATAACAAATCACTCCAATTGTACTGCGTCAAGTTATTGAAAATTATCCACAAGAAGCCATTCTACTATGGTACGCGAAAACTCCACTGCGAAACAAAAATAGTTCCAATATAAGACATGATTAATGAAATTACTCGCAAGTTCCGAGAGAAACTCGTCAGCTCTGAAAGCCCACTGATCATCAGAATGGCCGCTGGTTAACTTAGTTACATCGTAACGCTTCTTTCCCATCCCCCTTGTTGGTCTTTAGTCAAGTTGGAGTCCCTCCCAACTATCACCCTTCCACTCTAATCAAATCCTCCTGTTCATTTATTTTTAAGAAATTTACTTTACTTAGTTATTAAAGATAAAATTAAATAATATCGAAGGTTTTCCTTTCAGCCAGTTTTTCTTTGGTCTCATTACAAATAATTCTAACCATACTAACACCACTAACACCTGAGTCAAACTTAGTTGTAAAAGCACCTGTGCTTAATCCCTATACATAAGATTGTAAATATCTCTCATTGTAAATTCCGACTCATAATAAATCTTACCTCACTTTACTTTGATTTAAGAGCACCCAATTCTCTTCAATTGAACTTTTCAGGGCGAACGGTCATTCACTTAAATGCTGTTCAATTCAAAACCACAAAACCTCCTAGTGGGAAAAAACCCCGAACTTACGAGAGGAAATAGTCGAAATCCACTTTCGAATCTAACCCGAACTCCGGTGGGCAAACACATCGAAAGGTTTAAATTTTAATCCCGCTAAACACCGCGACTTTACGTCACCTTTAAACCTAACCCGAACTCTGGTGGGTAAGCACACCGAAAATTCCACTGAAATTCCCTCCGAAACACCCCCAACTTTAGGTTTCAGAGGCGGATCTATCGCTGAATCCAACAATTTTTTTTTCAATTTTCAACTCAAACTCATATTTTATCTATTTAGTGAATGAAAAATGTTTTTTGGACGCGTACGAAGTACAATTCTACACTTTTACTACAAAACACTTCGTAGATCGAGGGTAGATCGAGGCGGGAGTTAGGGGATACTTTTTTACTGTCTAGTGATGATGAATCCGTTGATGATCCGTTTATCCTTCCCACTTTTTTTTTCTAAACGGCTGCACCGATTCGGCCAATGTTTTTTCCCTGAAAGGTGCATGCATCCTATGATTTAAGTAAAAGGATGAATAGAATCACGTAAGTAGTTCCGGAGATATGGTTAAAAAGGTGTCCAAAATTTCTAGTGTGCACAATTCTCTCTACGCAGTGAAGTTCGCACCTGTGTGAAATTCCTAGGCAGGGGGGAATTTCGCATAAACTAAATTCCAAGCAGCGACTCTATGAAATCTGAATAAAATTCGCTATGAGGTGGCAGATTTTGCTTACTCATTACTGATTGGTTTGTCGCACAGCTTACCACTGGCACAATGAAACTTTCCGGTAATGAAAGGATCTCAAAAAGTAGAACCACAAACAGCGAAACTAGTAAATAATGATCTAGCCTCTAACCCTTCATGGGTTGTAAGGCAGATTATTATTACGAGGGGGACCCTAAAAGTTTCGGGAATCGGCTATATCGGCTCGTGTAAACTTTTCGCCAATTTACACAAAAATTAAATTGGTCTTTCCTGATTTAAAAATGATGATCAAAATGAAAATCAAAGTCATTGCAGATAAAAAATGGATTTATCACGTGAAAATTTTAGAGCCATGATTTTCTACGACTTTAAGTCTGGCTTGACTCCCAAGTTGTGTATTGATCGTTTGCGAAAAGCATTTGGAGATGAGGCCCCATCCAAGACCACTGTTTATCGGTGGTTCTCTGAGTTTGAATCGGGACGCACTTACCTCAGTGACGACTTTCGTGAAGGTCGACCTTCCACAGCCATCACCGATGGAAACATTGACCATGTCCGGAACATGATTGAAGCCGATCGACATGTGACCTATGCTAAGATAGCTGCATCCCTTGGGATCGGGAAAAGTCAAATACAAACAATTTTACACGAACATTTACGCACACGGAAGCTTTGTTCTCGGTGGATCCCACACAAATTGACAGACGACCAAAAGGAGGCTCGTGTGAAATGGTGCGAGATACTCTCAAAAAATTCGACAATGGGGCTTCTGATTCAGTATATAGCATCGTAACAGGTGACGAAAGTTGGATTTACAGCTATGATCCCCAAACAAAACAGCAATCCACCGTTGGGTGTTTCAAAATGAAGATTTACCAACAAAGGTAATTCGCGCTCGAAGCGTCGCCAAGAAAATGGTCGCTACTTTCTTCAGGAAATGTGGTCATGTGGCTACTGTACCACTTGAGGATCGTAAAACAATCAATTCAGAGTGGTATACTACGATTTGTTTGCCAAAAGTATTTGAAGAACTACGTGGAAAGAGTCGAAATCGCAAGATCGTCCTCCACCATGATAATGCAAGCTCCCACACAAGTGCTCTGACCACGACGTTCTTGGAGAAGGAAAAAATCAATTTGATGCTGCATCCACCCTACAGTCCCGACTTGGCACCGTGCGACTTTTATTTGTTTCCGAGTGTCAAGAATAAGTTGCGTGGGAAGCGATTTTTATCTGCGGAAGCTGCTGTCGAGGCATATGAACAAGAAGTAGCCCAAATCCCAACTTCCGAATGGACTCGATGTTTCGAAAACTGGTTTTTAAGGATGAAAAAGTGTATAGATTGTAATGGTGATTATTTTGAGAAGCAATAAAATCGTTTTATAGCCGATTCCCGAAACTTTTAGGGTGCCCCTCGTATTATTATTATTACTTATTGGCCATGTGGTGCTGCATTATGAAAACTATTAACTAGCTGTTCTTATGCGGTACTCTATTTTTCTATCGATTGTCTGGAATCTCTAAATGAATTGTTCGTCAAAGACACTGACTGCATGTTAAAGACATTAGTATTCCCGACGAAATAAGTAACTAAAAATCAACGACTCGACGACCAATTTGAGATATAGGGAATTCATTTACCGGTAAACGGTAAAGGCGGTAAATTGGACAAAAATTACCGGTAAATTTTATTCGCATTTGAAATGTCGAGTGGGGTGACCGTCACTCTCTCTGCAGACGTGTATATCATCGCCGAACAGTGCTTCTTGCCGTTTCAAATAAATCAAAAAAAATTTGTTCATTTCTTACTTTGAAAGATGTTTGTTGACATAATTGACGTTGTGTTGAAGGAACGTGGGTTCTATTATATTCTCAAG
Organism: Pseudolycoriella hygida; assembly: GCA_029228625.1. Classification (NCBI taxonomy): domain Eukaryota; kingdom Metazoa; phylum Arthropoda; class Insecta; order Diptera; family Sciaridae; genus Pseudolycoriella; species Pseudolycoriella hygida. The sequence continues at coordinate 118,364,311 of CM055403.1, read as the reverse complement.
AAATATTCATGATGGATCATGCAGTGGATTACGAAAATGGTTGTCTAGCTTCACGGATGGTATCAGCATTGGACGTAGAGACGATTTCACAGACTGAACACCAATTTTTTACAAATGACACATATCCCTTTACTACTCAACCGAATGACTCCTTTAAGAAAATTACATAAAGACTACCTCAATTATTCCACTGAGTCCTTCCTTATACAAAATAATTTGAAAATGCAAGAAATTTCATTGATAGGTTGCATTTTTCTGAATGTTATTGTTTGAAAAATTTGAACTTGCCGCGCCTGGCAAGATTTGTATAAGGCGGTGAAGTGATCGACGCGAATTGGATGGAAACCGCCCTTCACTCCCATAACTTTTGCAAATATTACGCAAATTCGTACCATTTCTGACTTCGAGTGTCCGCAAGCTTATATCTTACCAAAAAATCGAAACATGTCAAAGAAAATTAATTCGGTATCGCTCTACTCTACTTTTTGAAGAAATGAAATGTCTTCAGAATTCTCATGTTTTCTCATATTTTTTTAGTGTAAAAGAGTACTTCAACAAACATTTTATTTTTATACATATTATTATCCTGAGCCACAAAATTCCAATAAAAGTTATTCTCCAGGAACCAGGTACATTAGCTATCGATAGTAAAAAATACGAAGAAACGTGACCTTTCGAGTCGGATTTTCAAGAATTTGTATTATATGACACATAATGAGGTTTTTCTGTCTCAGGGCAATAATCATTATCGAAGAAAAGAGAAAGGTAAGATGGTCTTAATGTCATCTTTCTCATTTTTATGTGCTGTAAATTTAAAATCTTTTACCGTTGCATCAACCGGTAAACAATTTCCATTTACCGGTAAACGGTAATTACCTTTGAGAAATCTCCCCAAAATTTGTTTACTCCTTCAAGCCGACAAAGACACTCGGCGGCTGCTAACATTTTTTTAATCGGCGGCGGCGCTCGGCTGACTCTGCGGCGCACACCTCTACTTGTTTCCGACATATTTTGATGTGTGATTGGACCGAGTACTCGGATTCAAGATTGTTAAAATGTGAGAACTACGTTTTATTGTTTTTAAATTTGTTTCAATTTATTTGTAACAAATCACAAAATAAAATAAAACAAAATAAAATAAAAAATTTAAATGATATAAAACACTTCATTCAAAGGTTCACTCTTCGGGAAAGACTTCATAATACTGGCAGCATTACCGCGCTGGATTGCCAGGGATACATTTTGTTTGAAAAACAGTTTAGATCTTGATTCGCCTGTAGCTTTTGTCATTAACCTGCCTAAATCATTGGTGAATTGAATTGCTTCGGAAGACCATGGTCCGAGAGTCTCAACAGCAAACGGGATAATCAATAATAATTTGAAGGGAAAAACTCGAAAGTTCGCCTATATGTATATATTTCGTTGTACAAAAGGTCGAATAGTCCGAGTTAGGCCTACTCTATAAACCCAAACAGTCCGAACCACCGAACCGAATTATAATTTTCCTGAGGGTCTATCTTTCATTTAGAGATACCAATCTCCGTGCTTTTATGTGCGAAAAAGAAAAATCAAATATTTGACCATTGAGTAATTGCGTTGACTGACAATTTTTGATGTAAATAGCAATCACATCGCACAGCACAAAAAGGAAATCAGTTGCTACATTAAGAACATGTTAGCACTTATAGCAATGCAAAAGTTGTAAAGATCTGAAGCACCCGAGTGAAAAAAATTTTTGAGAAGCTCAATAAATGAGGCCACGTTGAGACACGTAGTTATAGTTTTATGAGACATCAGATCATTAGATTGTCTCCTCTCCAGTAGACTACAGTCCTGTAAGCTTATATGCGAATCATGCAACTTGAAACGTGACCTACGAATAGTCAAACTATTTGAAAGCTATCATTCACTGGCGTGTGCATTCTACAAAGGAAAAATATCATTTGCAGGCTTATGATTTTAGACAATGCTCAACTGGTGATTTCGTGATATCATCATTGGCTATCGCTAATGCGTCCCTAATGTCGAATAACAACTAACTAACTAGTTTGGCTATAATGTTTGCACAAATGGAGCTGAACGTGTTTGTTCGATTGCCGGTGTTTTTTAGCAAAAACGGACGTACTGTATCCCATCAGATATAACTTTTTTCATATTAATTTCTTTTAGTATTTAGGTGGTTTGTGTTATAGATAAAATAAAATAAATATTATAAATAAATATTACCAGTCGGTGTTACTGGTATACCATACGTCAAGTTTGACAATTTTTCCGATGAAGTGGAAAAAAACATTTTCCGATGTGTTAAAAAACATGTTTATGAAATATATTAATTAAAATATGTTTTTTAATAATGTATCTGTTTGTCCAACAAAGAACAATTGTGTTTGCTTTTTTCTTTACTGCACACATTTTGTGTGAGGAGAAAATACCTAAAAAGGTCTTTCGACATATGAAAAAACTGTTTTTGTACTTTGTCGCATTACGTCACATTAATTAAATAATATAAATAATTTCAGCTTTCTTATGTTTTTTCAGCTTTTACACGTTGCATCGAGAAATAAAATTGTATATTTAATTTTTAGTTCTTTTACGTTAGGTAAGGCAATATTTAACAAATATCCTTAAATTGACATCAATGCGAAAAGAATGATGTCAGTGAAGGTGACGATATTCGCTATGGAAAAAATGCTTAAATTTACAGCCATGTGCTTTTAAGTTCCATCATTTTCATTAGAATTCGTTTGTATTCTTTTGTTTAAAATTAAGGTA
>CM055403.1:118348185-118361039 GCA_029228625.1 Pseudolycoriella hygida | reverse complement strand
GTTTTCCCTGATGTCGCCGTTCCTAATATCATTGTCCCACTGTTCCCTCCGATTTACTCTTGCTATGCTCCTAATTACCCTCATATCAGAAACCTCCAGGTCATGCACAAGGTATCCGCAGTCCACCCAACTTTCACTACCGTATAAAATCGTTGGTCTGAAGATTGACCTGTGAATAGCTAGCTTTGTGCCACTACTTAACTCCTTTTTGTTGAACACATTCGACCTCAACTGACTGGCCACTGCATTTCCCATTCTTCTCCTTTCTTCAAATTCCCTAACTAACTTGCCATTCTCCGAAAAAATGGCTCCTAAATATTTAAACTCAGAGACCTGTTCCAACTGCTCCCCATTTAAACTGCAAACTACATCCTTCCGGGATTTGCCAATATGCATACCTTTAGTTTTACTGACACTTATTTTCATGCCGTATTCCTCACATGCAGCATTCAGGCAGTCTAAATTCTCCTGCAAATCCTTGGCATTATCTGCTAATAGAGTTAAGTCATCCGCATAGGCCAGGATTTTCATGATTACTCCCCCCACCTTCACATTCCCTTGCAAATTCGCTTGCCTGATAATCTTGTCCATAAAAATTATGAACAGAAGAGGGGAGAGACAACAACCCTGACGAACTCCCTCATTAACTTCGAAAGCCTCACTAATTTCACCAGCTATCCTTACCGCAGCCTTGCTCCCTGAGTAGATGCTTTTGATAGCGCCCAATAAACTTCCATTAACCCCGTATTCGCCAAGTACCTCGAACAGCTTTTGCCTCGGTACCCGATCGAATGCCTTTACTAGGGCGATGATGCACAAGTATAAATCAATATTTCTCTCAGAGAGCTTTTCTATAACCTGCCTGAGACAAAAGATCTGATCCTGACAACCTCTCAGAGGTCTGAAACCACTCTGAACCTCGTCAAGAACATCTTCCACTATAACCCTAACCCTGTCTACGAGCACACTTGTATAAACCTTTCCGACCACGCTCAAGAGTGAAATCCCCCTGTAGTTGGTAAGGACTTTGCGGTTACCCTTCTTGAAGATCGGAGCAATAACACCGAAGCTCCAGTCAGCGGGTACTACTGAGGACTTCAATGCTAAATTAAAAATCCTACAAAGCCATTGAACCCCCCCCGGCCCGCTATTCTTAATAAATTCTGTCCTAATTTCGTCTATACCTGCGGATTTTCCTGCCTTCAGCCTGCTGACCTTTCGTGACACTTCCTCTAATGTAATTTCCTCCTCACCCTCCAAGCTACGGCCCTCTTCCCTGTCAAGGCTTGTTACGGGATTCACAGAGGCGAATAGATCCTGAAAGTAATCCTGCCAGGTTTTCAGGACCTCACCCTTATCTGTAACTAATTCGCCATCTTTACCCAAAATGCTACCGCAGCCCTCCTTTTCACCACCACGCCTAATATCCTTGATTGCCGACCAAAATTTTTACCCCTTCCTTGACCAGCCTCTTCCAATTCCTCCCCAAACTTTTTCCACGACCGATCCTTCGCTTCCTTGACTAGAGCCTTAACCGTCTGCCTGCAAGCCCTGTAAGCCTCATGCTTTTCGTCCGTCTTATCCTGTAACCAAATCAAATACAGCTTCCTTTTCTCTAATACCGCTTTTTTGATATCTGCGTTCCACCAGCCTGTCTTTTTGTTTCTACCCCCACTAGAGACACTACCTAGACATTCCTCAGCTACGCCCAAGACAAATTCCTTAAAGTTTGCCCACTCAACCTCAATGTCTACGCAGTCCGGAGGAAGCCTTTCGAAAGCTTCGCTGAATTTTGACATAAAGCGAGACTTAACTTCCTCGACTCAAATCCAAAAAAAATTCTTCCATAAATTGCCATGCCCAGATCTTCAAAACAAAGAGAAATTTATGAAAATCGGAAAATATTTACTCGAGTTATGGACAAAAGACGAAGGATGACGCACTTCTGCGGTTTATGGAATAAATGGGAATAAAGGGAATAAAAGAAACATAACCAAAGACCCGTACGTATCAGAATAGATGTGGCAAACAAAATATATGTGGCAAAGAGACTCGAACGTATCTAAATATACAAATAAACAAACAATCCAACGTTTTCTGTTCTTTTATAACTGTAAGAATTTCAAAGATCCATAGAAATTACCCAAGGTAATGTCAAAGGCCCTTCCGAAGTACGTTTCAGACCACTCAAATCTAGAAAAGCTTATATCTAAGGACTAAGTCATTTTTCCCTAAAACCCTGAAACACGTGTTATCTAAAATTTTATTCTCTACAACTTTGCCTTTGGAAGCAACTTTCTACCTCTCATAGTTCTTGAGATTCGGGTCATTCTGCCCAAATATGGAAGTGGCCATATACCAGGATTGGGCCATATTTCGCCAAGACCCTGAAACATGCGTTCGCTTAAATTTAATTCTCTACAACTTCGCCTTTGAAACCAACTTTCCATCTCTCATAGTTCTGAAGATTCGGGTCATCCTGCCCAATTATGGAAGAGGCCATATACCAGTATTGGGCCATAGTTCCCCAAAACCCTGGAACACTTGTTCGCTTAAATTTAATTTTCTGCAACTTCGCCTTTGGAACTAACTTTCTAACTCTCACAGTTCTGGAGATGCGGGTCATCCTGCCCAATTATGAAAGTGGCCATATACCATGATTGGACCATATTTCCCCAAAACCCTGAAATACATGTGGGCTTATATTTAATTCTCTACAACCTCGCCTTTCACCACTTGATGGATTTTGCTCATCTTCGAACTTGAATCATGGGAGGCATGTACCTTTCAGCGTAAAAAAAGTTTAGGCTGATCGGTTGAGCCGTTTGGAAAAAAACTGGAGACGGACAGACAGACGGACATTTTTTTTTATTGCTGATTCGTCATCTCTAGACGATAATAGATGCATCCCCCACCCCCTCCCACCTCGATCTGCCCCATGTTACAATAAAATTGTTTGTAGTAAACGTATAGGACTTTTGTACTTCGTCCAATAAATGGAATAAATGAAGTGCGTCACCAATCGGCAAAAGACCAAAAACCACTTAAACGGCCCTAGCTCGGCGGCCCTTGGGCCGACAGTGCCCAGATTCAATCCCATAAAAGATTTTTTGATTACCTTTCAGGGAAGAAAAAGTTTTTGAAAATCGATTGAGTTTTATTCGAGTGATCGTGTTAACGGAAACGGACGGACGGACATTATTTTTGTTGCTGATTCGTCATCTAAGGACCATGATCGGTGCTCACCCCTACTCCCGGGTCGAAATTCGACTGGTTACAAACGTCGTGGTAAACGCAATAGACCCCTTTTCGAAGAACTTCGTTCTTCGTACGGGTCTAAAAATTGTACTAGGGCCGATCTTAGAATCGAAGAAGAATTAGGAGAGGCAGGCACCTTATCATTACTTCCATGAACAAAAAAGTTCGCCTATTTTTTCTCTTCAACACTGCACAAAAAACGTCATCATTAAAGAAATATTCACGAAAAACCGCTAAATATTGTGTGGGGTCGCGTAACGTGAATTGGGCCCACACTAAGGACTCTACAGCCCGAACTACTCAACATTTTCACTAATTTAATTTTCGTGATTTTCTGATGTTCATAGTGTTTATTTAAAACTTTTATAAGTCGAAAAGTTGCACCGACCTTCAAAAAACCACGTTTTTGACCGTTTTTGTCCAAATATTCAATCCCGAAACCATCTTCGCGATTATCTTCCAGGATCAGTTGTGATTTATCCGATTTATGTAGAAAAACATAACCAAAGAACCGTACGTATCAGAATAGATGTGACAAACAGAATAGATGTGGCGAAGTGACTCGAACGTACCTAAATATACAAATAAGCAAACAATCCAACGTTTTCTGTTATTTTGTAGCTGTAAGAATTTCAAAGATCCATTGAAATTACTCACGGTAATGTCAAAGGCCCTACCGAAGTACGTCTCAGACCATTCAAATCTAGAAAAGCAAGGACTAAGTCATTTTTTCCTGAAACCCTGTTTGTATATTTAGATACGTTCGAGTCTCTTTTCCACATCTATTCTGATACGTTCGGGTCTTTGGTTATGTTTTTGCTATACCTATTGTTACGCATTAGACCTGTCCAAAAATGTACGGGGAAATTAAGTTGTCGAAAAGTTTGGGGGCCCGTCAAGAAAACGGTCCTAAATAGTCTCCTGATAAAAAGTCTCTATGGGGCGATGAAATCTGAAGCGATTTAGGCGGTGCTCAAATCGAAAAATTGACAAAATTAATTATTCTGGTCGACCCAGAAAAAAAATGTTAAGGCAAGTTTGGTTATTTCGGATCAGAATGATCCCGAGAAAACGATTTTTTAGTAGATAGGTGCCTCTGCGCGTCCAGAACCTTCTGAAGCTCACCAAATGGTAGAACTGGTAGTCGGCAGTGTGGGAACCAGGACGAAAATTTCTGAATATCTATCCCATCATCTACATATGGAAAATTTATACATTAACTAGGACTACATCCTGCCCGAAAATGGTAGCTGTAGGTGTAGTGTCTAAAAAAATTTTGGGGCATAGGCGTTTAGGGTGGTGCAAAATTTTAAGTTTTCCAAAATGAATCATTCTGGTTGATCTTGAAATTAAATGTTAGGACAAGTTTGGTCATTTTCGATCAGAATGAACTCGAGAACACGATGTATATGTCAGCACTGTCAGAACCTTCTGAAGCTCACCAAATGGTTGCACTGGTGGTCGGCAGTGTGGGGACGAGTACTGAAATTTCTGAATATCTATCGGAACGGTTATTACAGGAAAATTGATAAGCTAGACCGTTCCGATATATATATTCAGAAATTTCAGTCAAAAATTGACAATTCAATTTTTCGATTTGAGCACCGCCTAAATCGCTTCAGATTTCATCGGCTCCATAGAGACTTTTTATCAGGAGACTATTTAGGACCGTTTTCTTGACGGGCCCCCAAACTTTTCGACAACTTTGTATTTTGAACAGGTCTATTACGCATAGATGTCTGTACGAGACTTTTTATAAAACATTTGCAAAAAGCAATGAATTCAAATTACTTTCGATGATTTCCTGTTTCACTTTGCAGTCAAAAGCTCTCCAGTTACGGTTTGCTTCAAAGGAAAAAACATTAAGATCGAACCAACTTTAACGAAAATTTGCTGGACGACGAAAAAAGTAACCGAATGAACGAATTTAGAAACGTATTCCAAAGTAATGGTTTGAATATCCTAAACGCTATGCCAACTCATTTCTTTCAAACCGGGGCATCTTTGCTAGATCTATTTGTTTCAAGAAATACGTCGTCCGTTAAAAAAATTGATCAGATTGATACCGGTATGTCTTTGCATGATATCTTAGTAATGAATTACCGTTCTCCGTCAAGTGTGTCTCAGAACCGGCAGAAAATGTACCGAAACTTGAAATCAATAGATGAGGAGAAACTACTTATTGATACGTGCTTGTTGCCATGGGAAGGAATTTTATCATTGGCTGATACCGATTCCATAGTTGCGGCTATAGTGGAAAATTTGAAAAGTTTGCTGGACAAACATGCTCCCCTACTTCCTGTTCGCGAACGTTTGAAAGGTAATGCCCCCTGGTTTTCGAGGGATATAGCTATGGCAATTATTGAAAGGGATATTGCTATGCGGTTCTGGAGGATATCGCGGACGAAGGAGGCACATCAGAATTATCGCGAATTGAGAAACAAAGTTACGGCACTCATTACTAAAGCCAAAAGTTCATATTACAATAGGGTGTTCGACAATTGCAAAAATTCGAAATCAATTTGGAATAAATTGAAAAAACTGGGAATCGGTAAAGACAAATCGAGCAGTTCACCGCCGTTTACAGCAGATGAATTCAATCGATTTTTATGTGGAAGTAAGATAGATGTTGGTGGGGTAGTTCCAGTGAATACAGCCCATGAAAAATTGATAGAAACCTCGCAGGAAATTCATTCCCCTTTGGAATCGAGGGGAGGCGTAAATGGTGTCCCTACTCCGTTCGCTTTTCGTAATGTTGAGTTAGATGAGGTGAGAAAATCCATTATGCAAGTATCGTCTAAGGCAGTTGGCCTGGATGAAATACCCATCGGTTTTATCAAAATGACTCTGCCCGTAACTCTCCCGTATATCAGCCATATGTTTAACTTTGTGTTAATGTCATCAGTTTATCCGAAAGGTTACAAAAGGTCTAAAGTTTACCCAGTTCATAAAAAATCACGAAAATACGAATTGAAAGATCACAGGGGAGTGCACGTTTTACCAGCATTATCGAAATCGCTGGAAAAGGTCATGAAATGGCAAATTACTGGATATATAAATGATAACGATCTTTTATACAGGTTCCAGTCGGGGTACCGTTCCAAATACAGTACCGCAACCGCCCTTCTGAGAGTAACGCATGACCTTCGAAAAAATTTACATAAGCGAATCACGGGAAAAAAATTTATTTCTCTTTTATTGTTGCTGGACTTTTCGAGTGCATTTGATTTAGTAAATCACAAACTACTGATCACGAAGTTGCGACGAAATTTTCATTTCAGCGAAAGCGCAATAAACCTGATCAGATCTTACCTGGCTAACAGGAGTCAAGTGGTGCTAATTGACGGCTATATGTCTGATGAACTTTTAGTCAAAGAAGGTGTTCCGCAGGGATCTGTGTTGGGGCCACTATTGTTTTCATTATTTATTAACGACCTTCCAGGCGTCCCAAATCATTGTGCTTGTCAGTTATTCGCAGACGATGTTCAACTATATATGCATCTAGACTGGTATGACTTTAAGGCAGGGGTCGAACGTATTAATTCTGACCTTAACCGAATTCATAATTGGGCCATTGGGAACAAATTGCTTTTGAATGCAGATAAGTCACATGCGATGGTAATCTCGGAAACGGATATTGACGTTAGAAATTCCACTCTTGTCGAAAATCCAATTATGTTAAATAAAGTGACGATTCACTATGTCCGGAAGGTAAAAGTACTGGGAATGTGGTTGAATAATACTCTAACGTGGACCGACCAGGCAAGTCAAATCTTGCAGAGGGTTTATGGAGGATTACGGAGTCTTTGGAATTGTGGCCCTTACCTGCCATTTAAAAAGCGAGCAATGTTGGTAAAGACCTTGCTTCTACCACATTTTACTTACTGCGACTCGGTCATGTGTGATGTAGACGCCGAATCAAAAAATTCGCTGCAAGTGGCTATAAATGCGTGTATTCGATTCGCGTACAATATGAAACGTAGGGAAAATGTGCTGGCTCAAGAGGTGTCAGTTTTAGGCTGTACATTTTCAAACTACAGAAAGTATAGGTTGTGCATAATGCTTCGTAGTGTTTTAATAAACAAAAAACCGGACTACTTGTACGAACTGATAAAATGGACAAGTAGCGAAAGAAATCCGTCGTTGTTAGTGCCGAACGCAGCAAGAAATGTGCTGAAGGATTCTTACTTTGTTCAAGTTACCTCACTATGGAACTCGCTTCCGTTGGATCTAAAAAGAAAAATGTCATCTGTCTCTTTTCCTCAAATGTGTTTAGATTATTTTTCTAACCTATGAAAGTATACTTAAGTAGTAATGCTGTGTGTTTTTAATTGTTTTTTTTTCGCCGTTTCTCTCTCTCTCTCTCTCTCTCTCTCTCTTTTTCTATATATATTTTTGTCTAGATAGTAGTAAATAAGTTTTAGTATAAGTTAAGGCCATTTTATAATTTAAAACTGATAATTTTGTATGCGACATCACAGGTAAAGATAAGGCGTTAGCCTTCTGTGACAAGTTTTCAATAAACATACATACATACATACATACAATTAGGTCTTTGCTTCTGTTCTTAAAATATTCCATAGTTCTCTCTCACTTAGGCTGAGTAAAGGGAGGGGAAGATATGAGAAGTAGAAGAAAATGGGTGTATAAAAGACTTCTTTAGCTTAAAACAACGCGTAAAGGCTACTCAATAATTAGCAAATCAGAACAAACATAAAACAAATGCTAATAAGTGGTACACGATTAGGAATTTGTCTATCCGTCGGTTTTGGCATTCTAAAAAAATTGTCAATCCAATTCACTAAACTAAAACGGAAACTCCTTCTTTAGCTTGAATATATTTTATTTAATTTATAACGTTAAAATAAGCTTATAAGTTTCACAAGAAAACCATTGATCAACATTTTTTCACAAATTCTTGGTTAAAGATTTTGACTTAACACCTAAACAATTATTATTATTGTTACGTTAGTCTAATATAGACGAAAAGTACGCTAAAATTAAGGTACAATGTAGAGAAAAAAACTTTTTGTTAAATTCGAAGATCGTTGAAAAATATCAAATTCAGTTTTTTCTCTTTTAATGTCAGTCTCAAATTTTGATAGTTTTTCTTACATCGTACCATATTACGGTGTTCACGTTAAATTTTTTCTCATTTCAGGGTTTCCATCCAATCAAACATCTTCGACCAATTCGATAATTGTAATGTTTCATTGAATGGAAACCCGTCGGCCAAATTAAATTATTTGTAAACGTATTCATCCACCTCGTTACGCTAATGTTGTTAGTCACGTTATTCCAAGTCATGTCCAAAGTCGATTCATGTGTCCACTTGAAGTTTTTTATAGTCTTTTCAGATAAAATTCATTTCTTATCATTTTCTTTGTCGTTGTAACGGTGGCAATGTTGCTCTTCGTTCTCGTCTTCCTCAGAAATCTGACTTTTCTGTTTTTCCAATGCCATTTTTCTCATGTACGCGATCAGTGGACGCTTCTTTTGTTCTTGGCAGAACGGACAGGAATCCTTTTTGGTTGCCTTTTTCGAGTCTCGTCTAAGCTTCTCTGTAAGCAAGAAAATAAAAAAAAAATGTTTTATTTAATTTCATCAATTCATTGGTAAATTTGATTTTTTCCTTAATCTCTCTAATGCTATAATGTCGATTCAAGCTATAGACACTTGTCAGAGAGCAAAACATTGGATTGATTTAAGCCAATCGAATATTTCAATTTGATTGACATTAGCAAACCAGCCCCGTAACTAGGGGGGGGGGGGGCGGCGAGTAGGTCGTCGCTCCCCCTGGCACTTGCTATGGACCCACCCCTTGGGATTTCGAAATAAATAAAAATGTAACACTGAACAAGCAAAAGAATAACTCTAAGTGAAAAAGGGATTAGTGAAACTTTTAAAAAAAACTTTGCTCGCACATTTCATGCTCTTATTATTTTTCTTGTAAGTGTATCAAATTAAATTGGACATTGCCGAAATGGCAATATGGAAAAACCGTCGGAAAACACGGCGAAAAACCTCTCCATATCCATAAAAAAGCCCAAAGTTTAAAAAAAAAAAATACAAAAAAATTGTTTTCACCTCTGACCCTTCCATGGACAAAAATGATCGCTTCCTTTTTCTCTACAACACTGAACAAAAAACCTCATCATTAAAGAAATATTCACGCTGGAAGATTTTGGGCAAAAAATCTGGTTCGCGGAAAATTGAAGATCGGGAAATGAAAGCGGGAAGTCCTTGTTGACCAAAACTTCAAAACTTTAATATAAAATCGGGAAATGGAAAATATAAAATCGTGAAATGAAAACGGGAAGTAGTTTCGGATTAAATTTGATGTGAAAACGGCAAGTGGGAAAAAGTGTGTAAACTTCAGTGTCTAGTGAATAACGATATTTGTATGTCCGTCGTGTAGCGTGAGTTGGGCCCACACTAACGACTCTACAGCCCGAACCACTCTACAGCCCGAACAACTCACTCTACAGCCCGAACCACTCTACAGATTTTCACTAATTTAATTTCCGTGATGTCCATTCAAATATCGTTCAATTATCTTTCAGAAAAAAAAATTGTTTTAAGAAAGAAACGTTTGGCCCTAGTAGAGACTCAGTTTTAGGGCCGTGGCTGAGTCCAACGATTCGAAATCAAAAAATTTTCTTCCATAAAATGTCGGGCATTCCTGGACCTTTCAAACAAAAAAAATTATGAAAATCGGAAAAGACTTACGCGAGTTATGTACAAAAGACTGAAAATCACTTCGGCGGCCCTAGCTCAGCGGCCTTTTGTCCGAAAAAGCCGATCTCCAATACCATACCTACTTTCAGGGGAAAAGACATTTTGAAAATCGGTAAAGTTTTACTCGAGTTATTGTGTTTACGAACGACAAAATTTTTTTTTGCTGATTTGGCATCTAAGTATCACGATCGATGCTCCCCTTCCCGGAATCGACTGGTTACAAACGTAGTGGTAAACGTAAACGCATGGCACTTGTACGGATCCAATGATAAATATTAAAAAAATTCCGATGACTTCACTCCCGATTCAAAATTTCCTTCGCAATATAAATCATTTTCTTCTTTCTTAATGCTTCTTTCTTCGATATATATTATATAGCAAAAATCCGACGCTTTCCTCTTCCTGGTCGAAATTCGAAACTTTCGCTGTCATATGCTATTGAAAGGTCATATTCTCAAAAAATTATAATAACAAAATTCAAAAATCCTCGCACTTTCGCCCCACTAATGAGTATAAATAAACTTTCGCAACCTTCAGCATGAAAAACCTTATACGTAACTCGGAAAAAGTGTTTTTATGCTTGCGCTGAGAAAACTCGTGTTTCGTCCACGCAAAAGCGGTGAGAAAGTTACATATTCTTGCCACTGAGAAGGTAGTTATTTTCTCACCGCTCCCACGTTGACTGAATAAACTATTCATTGACCATTTTGTCTTCGAAAAATTCGTTTTCTCACGCACAAGCATAAAAAATATTGTGTTACACTTGGGGAAAAAATTGAATTCCAACTCGAGGGAATTGCGGCCCTCGCTCCGCTCTGGCCGCAAACTTTCGCTCTTGTTGGAATTCACTACTTTCTCCTCACGTATAAAAATTACTATTGCATTCAACTCTTGCCTTCGGCTCGAGTGGCTTGATACGTGAACAGCTAATTTTATCGTCATTTTCATTCCTGGAATGAAAATAACGCTTTCGCAAAACGAAATTTATGTTTCGGAGTAATTTAATTTGTCGAAAATCACGAAAAGTACGTTTCATTCTAGGATCGAAAATGGCGATAAAAGTGGAGAGAAATAACGTATTTTACCGGTCCAATCCAGTGACGGTTTTTTGTTAAAATTTATTTTGTAAACTTTCGCCCCTCAAAATTGACATTTTTTTTACTTAGGGCTCTAACATGAAGCACATAAAACTTAATACGTCGCGTCACTTGGAAAAGCTCTTTCGGCTCTTTCCTAGTGACGTAAATAACTATTATTGCTGTCTTGCGTCCGGAAAACAAAATACCATACTGTTCGCTCGGAAGGATGAGTTTTTTGGGAAATTTCCAATGTTCGTTTAGCCTAAAAATCGCACAGATTGTGCGGAATCCGACAAGCATTGAGATTTCTTGTTTCGACGAGTTCTCGCCTTCCGCTCGATATACATCCTTCTCACTTCCACACGCTTCAAAAGGAACACTCGTTTTCTCACGTGCAAGCATGTAAGACGAAGGCTTTGTGATGACCTCGGGGAAATAGAAAACTCCAATTCTTCACTCTCGTCGGAAATTCATATTTTGTCCGCTTGGTGAACAAAATAATTACCAAGGACAGAAAACTAGATGCTAAACTGACATACACATAAGAATGTAATGTCTCTCATGCGCGCAATTCCTGAATGAACAAGAAAAAACACGACGCCTCTTATTTACGGAGCGTAATAACTTCGAAAATTTTATCCATAACATCGATTTACTTCTCTCCCAGCGTATTTGATATCTGGCAAAACTTTGTGAATCAGAAAATGGAAAACTTAAAACGCATTTTCTCATTCTGAAACTGAACACCAACACAATGAAAAATTCGTTGGTGGCTTCTTAGATTTGCCCACACCACAAACGAGAGACGATAATATGTTTTTCACACAACGACTGATTGTTCCATAGAAAAAAGGTCGAGCTCCCCTGTTAGCAGCTTCAAATCACGATGAAAATTTCTATGTGCATTACACAAATGTTCAAATGAAACGGCCGACGGCATAAATTTGTACAAGTGTAGCAAAAAGCATTGTGTGTTGTACAATTTTCCATCACATAAGTGATGATGCACACAATGTATTTGCTCTGAAAATTGTTAACATAGATCCGCCATATGACGAAACTAAAGAGCCAGATATTTGCGCAAGTAGTCTTGCGTTATGTATACTGTTCTGTTCTGTATACATACTTATGAATGTGTCCCAATATATCAGTGCTATACAAAGATTTTACATAACAATAATCGCGTGTCATCATTCTTTAGGAAAATCTGTTTACTTTTTATTTCTAACTGATTTAGCATAAAAGCCCCAACCTATCCCAACAATAGCTCAGTTACAAAACAATTGAAACGTTTAAATGAAAATATATTTCTCTAAAGTACGCTTCGGAATAATTCAATAATGAAAATGAGAGTTGATGAATGGATGACATCTCAACAAATTAGATATATTTATGAATGATGTCGATTCATTAACATTTACATTTAATTGAATGTAATGAAATGTGAACGAATGAAGAGACGGATGTTCTTTTTATGTCATGTCGTAGGCACATTTTTAAGATAAGAACAAGTGAATAATGATGACTGTAGCGGAAAGTAAACTGTCAATCTCGTTCGTATTAGTGTTGTAAAAAACTGAGATGAATACAGAAAAATGCGACTTTGTATCTGCGTTAGCGTTATACGGTCCAACAAACGGTTCCAACATACTGATGATATGTATTTACGTACATAGAGACTAAACTTCGATGAAAATTACACCTCGAGAAATAGTTATTTACGTAACTAGGAAAAATATAATGTTTTTGACGAGTTAGAAGAGGTCACTAGTCAAAAAC
>CM055403.1:118313699-118342887 GCA_029228625.1 Pseudolycoriella hygida | reverse complement strand
TAATGACCAGGACTACTACACTCCGCTCATATTCAATCAGGCGCTACCCTATCTAACTACCCAATCCCCAACGACTTTGTATGCAATAAAAATCTATTGTCATCATCTGAATGGACCGCTGCAATAAAACTCAACAGTAATTACGCAAACCTGTTGTGTGTTCTTGGTGTTGAAAGCGCTTCCAACCGCTGTCGCAAATGTGGCAGAGAGAACAAAAATCTGGAAAATGCGCGGCATCTGGTTTGGAAGTATAGGGACAGTCGGTGACATTGTTGTGAATTTTTTCAAAGAGACTAAACTAGACATAAGCAAAATCAGTGAACTAACAGAAACGGTTCTGATTAAGACTATTCAAATTATTAGAATCATGTGTAGTTAATCAATCTGTCGACTTATATAATAACGAAATTCGCTTTAAGTGGATGACCTTTTGTAATTTATTATTGATCAGTATGCTGTGTATGTTAGCTTAGCACCCTTCTATAAGCCTCGTATGAAGAACGAAGTTCTTCGAAAAAGGGTCTATTGCGTTTACCATAGAGATTGTAACCAGTCGAATTTCGACCCCCGAGTTGGTTACTTTTTCGTTTCATGGTCCCCAGATACCGAATCTGCAAAAAAAAATTTGTCGGTCTCTCAACACGATAACTTGAGTAAAACTTGACCGATTTTCAAAATCTTTTTTTTCCCTGAAAGGTAATCGAAAAAGCTTTTATAAGATTGAATCTGGGCACTGTCGGTCTTTTTCGACTTTCAATTTTTTTTTAATCGAAAGGTCTGGGAATGCCCAACAATTTATGTAAGAAAATTTTCTTTACTTTGGGTCGCTGGACCTAGCTAGAGCCCTAAAGAGACGAACCGACTGACTAGAGCCCTACTTGTTTTTTGTATTCCGTCCGATTTTCGTGAATCTTTTTCTATTCGATAGGTAATTAAATCCTTAAGAGCATCAAAGAAAAAATTTGGGCCCAGGCCGAGCCTAAGATGGCCGCTAATGTTAAGGTGGATCGATCTCGACGAAATATTTGGGAAACATTCAAAAATTTTGAAAACTATTAGAGATAGACAGTTAATACGCTGATAGGAATATTTCGCTACTGCCGTTTTTAGTTTGATTTTTCAATATTTTCATCGATAATATGATCTAAATTTGAAATTATCGTACTCTTCATTGGTTGCGGTAATAGTGCTCACTGTAGTCAAATAGTTTTGCCGTGTTTTATACAGTTTATGTCTAAACAACTGATTAGGCTGTGAATTATAACCTAACATTTGTGCTGGGTCATCATACGATTTTGTAATACAACTTTGGAAGGGAAAGATAATCAACACAACAATGATTTCATCACACATCTGCGATGCTTCATGTATGGATAAAATTAAATTGAAAAACAAATTCTGATTAAATGCTTTGGTTGTGACAAAAATTTCAATCTGAAATGCTTCGATAGAATTCCGTCTTTCGGTAAGTTGTTAGTCAACTCTACCGACAGACTCCAATTTGGTTTTTGTCTGTGGCAAATGTCACCAAATTCTATCGACACACAAAAATTCAACAAATCGAAAGTCGACAAATTGTAGTAGTGCTTTGAATATGATGCGAATGAATAATGCAAGCGATACAAGTAACAAACCGGAATCACCGCAATCAGTACGTATGCAGATTTGATGAAATCATTCGAGACAAATAGAATTATCTTGCAAACAATTTTATCACACGTTTCAAAGACGGACATCGGCTCATCCAATATAAACATCAAAAACCCTCTTTAAAAGGGAAACGTGACGCAAGTCCTCGTCTCTTCTTCCAAAACAACTGATATATATTTGGGTAACGCTTACAGCTTTGGAACGCAAAAAAATCTTTTGAAATATTTTCATTTTCGATGAAAGAAATACGTCACAAATGCCGGACCTCATAATGTTATAGTTTTTCTGTTCTTTAATTTCATCTCATCAGTCCAAAAATGTTGCTCATATTTGACCCATACTATGAATTGAATACACTCACACACACATACAAAATATTCTTTTAGATGGGCTTTATATGGCGCCTTCCAAGAGCCCTGGCGCCCAAATGAGGCCAGTACCCTCCCCTCCCGCCTTTTTTAAATCTCATATGGCGTAGAATGTCTATTCGAAGGTCACTGTAAATTTTCAAGAAAAGCTATCGAGCCGTTTTCGAGCACGAGCCAAAAAAGTTGGTTTTCATACAAATGGCTCTGGAACTAACTAACCCATTAACTAACTAAGGAACTAACGTAGGATGTTTGCATTAACTTTTGTTTCTATAAAATAGCACATTTTGTATGGAAAATGACGATTTTGTAACGGTCATAGTTCCGGATCCAGTGGACCGATTTTAATGAGTAAAATGTCGATTTCAATCAAAAGTTTACGTAGAATCCGAAAAACTAGGTCTCAGCGGGTTACGACGCAAGGGAAAATTAGTCAAAACTTAGCTGTATATATCGTTCCGAAGTCTACGAAAAAATTTTTTTTGATCGTATGGGGACTTACGTCACGGGCGCATCGCTACCGCGTGGCCATGATTCAACATCCCTGGAAAATCCGGACGTTACTGAATTGAAAAGATCAACAGAATCGAATTCGGAGCTGTTATGCTCCAATCACACAAACGTTTCTCAGCTGACTGACCAGTACTCGTCGATTATTGAATGTTTAGATAAATCCACATTAGCAGCAAGCGTGAAGAACTCACATGATTCAAGCGTCTTCGACATTCGCAGAAAATTCGAAAAACTGAACTGGGAGTCAATTTTTAATGTTTTCCTAGTTCGTGGAATGTTTTTATTTAAGGGAGTCAATTGATATAATCAACAGTATAAAAATCGACAGCAACTCCGATTCTCTGAGGAATATTGGATGACCTAAACGTTTATATACAATCCCTTGAATCAGCCATCACGAATATGCAACATGGAGAACTATTTGCTGACCGTCCATCTACCTCTAGAAAAGTACATACTTCTATGAGGAAAAATCTACGAGTTGCTATCGGAAAATATAGAATTCGATCTCAGCAAACAAATCGTAACAAACATCGTAAGACAACGAAATCAACTGATCCGTAAGCATGAGTTTTATGTGACCAAATTCTCAAAAGATACAACGGCTGATATGATACTTGAACACATACGTAATGGCGGAGTGCCCTTTTCAAATTTTGTGAAAGTCAGTTGTCTGGTTCCCGTAATAAGGATAAATCAAAGATCACGTTCATCTCATTTAAAGTAGACACCGATGATGATTCTAAGTTATTACGAAACCTGGATTTTGGCCGGTTGGATGTGTCGTCAAAGAGTTCATACATAAATAGGTCCCAGACGTCGTAGATCTTTCCCGAGTTGCCTGATGGTTCATGAAAAATTCATTTTGGTGCATTCAAGTAATTTTCAGACTGTCGACCACTGAAAATTTGATTTTTACCTGATGTCTATTCTTCTTTCAAACTTATTGCTTCTCATCTTTGTTTATGTACATACAGCTATTGTCCGCTTGTACTAAGTTGACATTAAAAGAATAAATTTATAGAAGATCGGTGTCGAAGGAAAAGTTGTTGGTTTCGGTGAGGCGCATTTCATGATGCCTTCCAATATGGCCGCAATATTCAGCGCAACAAAGTTGGGGATGCTTTTGCCGCAATGAGATAAAAATGTCTGTTAAAACACAGATCTTCGGTAAATGTTACACCAAGATCACGTATCTCCGTTACCCTTTCAAGTGACGCGACGTACGAAGCGAAACGGATTGCGCTTTCTGAAGAAGGACATGAATAAACATTTACCGATGACTACCTTGTGGTATCCCTGATATCACTGCATAACTCTGCGATGTCCAACCCATTATCTTCACATACTGAGTGCGACCACACAAATAAGACTGGATCCAGTTTAATAGATGGGAATTCACACCGAGTTCCTTCAATTTACACAGTAAAGAGCTGTGGCGAACCCTATCAAAGGCTTTCCGCACATCGGTATATACAACGTCCACCTGATTACCTCTCTCGACTATATGAACGGCTTCGTTGACGAAGTCCACAAGATTTGTTGTTGTTGCGCGCCCTTTTACGAAACCATGCTGCGCCACCGAAATAACGCCTTTGAATTTATCGGTCAGAATATTACACACAATGGACTCAAAAAGTTTCCCGAAAGTGGGAAGCATAGCTAGGCAGTCAATCGAGCTTTGTGAAGACAATATATTTTTTCCAGCTGTCTGCCGTTTGCTTTGAAAGGGTCAGATCATTAATAAAATTCAAGGCTTAAAATTAATATGAGATAATAATAATAATAAAGATAATGAGATAATAATCAATAAATTATTAGAAAGTTGATGTTTGACCAACTTGAAAAATACCGTAGATCAAACGTCATGGCATGATAAAAAGTGAATATGATATAATTGACAGTTAATTTAAGGTGGTATGTGTGATACCCTGATAGGCCCATGAAATTTTCCACCGATTTAATTTTGTTCTGGATTAAATTTTTTCCTCCTCATCATCAACTTTACAAACCGTTTTTACCTTTCGGTGGACGGTCTTTACACCCGGTGATCATGGATCGGATTCCTCCATACCCTCCTATCGTGTGCCAAGGAGATGGTTTGTCCGCCCAGAGAAAGTCCTTTAACTGCTAAATCTGATTTAATTGTGCCTATAAACCTTCTCCTTGGCCTATCCCTAGGGCGCACACCCGCGACCTAAGCATTCAATATCCTCTTTGGCAGCCTTTGCTACCCATCCTCTGAACGTGCCCGTACCATCACAGACGACTAACCTTAGCCACCTCTTCCACTGATGTAACCTCTACATTTTCTCTAATGTCGTAGTTCCTGATATGATTGTCACACTGTTCCCTCCGATTCACCTTTCACCTATTCTCCTAAGGGGCTGTTCATAAATACGTAACGCAAAAATTGACATTTTTCAGGCCCGCCCCACCTCCACGTCTCCCCTGTAACGCTGAAAGAGTCAAAGAACCCTCATATCAGAAACCTCCGGGCCATGCACAAGGTAACGACAGTCCACCCAACTTTCACTACCATGTAAAATCATTGGCCTGAAGATTGAGCAGTGAATAACCAACTTTGTGCCTTTACTTAATTCCTTTTTATCGAACACATGCGACCTCAACTGACTGGCGACTGCGTTTCCCATTTTCCTCCTTTCTTCAAATTCCCTAACTAACTTGTCATCCTCTGAGAAAATGCATCCTAAGTATTCAAACTCCGAAACCCGTTCCAACTGCTCTTACGCTACAAAATACCTCTTTCTGAGATTTGCCGACATGCATAACCTTTGTCTTCATCCCGTACTCCTCAGATGCGACATTCAGGCATTCAATATTTCCACAAAACTAAGTAGGATCTTTTGGTTCTATGCGGTGGTTGAGTTGGAAGTTCTAGAATGAAGTTTTTTCGACGCATAATTATAGAAACTGTAAAATCAAGAAATTTTCGGTTAGAGCTGAGAAGGAAAGATGATGGTTCAGATAATAGGAATTGTTATTCAATAATGTATTCATGTATTCATGTATCAAAACAAATGAGAAAAATGGACCGTAAATTTTTCATTTTCGGTTCTTATGATTCGAAGAAATAGAAAAAATTCCTTTGATGAATTCGTGAAAATTCGTTTCGTGCAAAATTGGCTTATTATAGGCGCCGGTAATAAACTATCGTATAACACAAGGGCAAAACCGCTCGATAACAGTCTCGGTACGCGAATAGACCTCGGGCTTAAGCCTTCGGATCATTCACTCCACCTCGACTATAATCACGCGATTATAGCCCTTGTGTTATAACATAATATAATAATTAATAGTTTCCGTTAATATAAAACTTCGAATTTAGCACCAAACAACGATTGAAATTGAATAAGAAAAGATTTTAGTTTGTGTAAATACCGCCTATTGCCCATTCGAACAGTAGTTAAGGAATAGTAGTTCTTTGTTGAGATTGCAACCCTTGAAGTACTAGACAAAGTTTAAAAGCAGATTATTTTTTCAAGAAATGTTTTGTTAGCAGCATTAACGTACAGTTTGAGTTATATTTTTTAACGTCTACGTTCCTTATGAGAGCAAAATAGATAATTTTTTCAAAATTCCGGACCTCTCAAAAAAAAGCCATGCCTGGGGGAATCCCACCCTTTTCTCTCCTCTTTTCGGGCCCGATCGCTTATTAACGTTTTAAATGTCGACACACTGCTCAAAATATATCTTCTTATAGGTACATCTATAATTAGAAATGATGTCTAATAAGAAAACCAGAAGTTCATCGATACGTTATGCTCAATTCTTGTAGTGTGAGGTACTTGCACTTGAGAGATAAAAGCAATATATAACTTTTTCTTCTTATTCTTCGTATATGAAAGTCTTAGTGGCAATAATTGTGAACAGTTATTTTAAACAATGAATCATGAATCACCGACTGGTGGAATACACTTGTGAGTAAAATATTGTTTCCATATTAAAATTAGTTGCATTTTCTTTCAATAAAAAACAATGAAAATACAAGTTTTCTTTGAAGCCTTAAAAATGGAAAGAAGCATTTGGTTTGTGATTAGAAAATTCAAATGAAGCTATTTTTCTACTCTTTAAACTGGTTTAATTAAATTTAATTTAAACGAGGAGGAGCGGCTCAAAGCTGGGAAAGGGTTTCAATTCGTTTATTTAAAGTCCAACTAGTACAGTCGACTATATAAATATAACAATACAATACAATAATAGTAACGCATAACAATAATACTACTATTACTACAAGCAATAAGAATATAAATTAGAAATAAAAATAATTTTTTAGGGTTAGGAAATAAAAGAAAATTTTAGAAGTAAAAATATCAAGAGTCCACCTGAAAGAGAGCGATTAGTTTGAACTAGTCGACTAGAGTAGTAAGTTTGCACAAGTCGTAGTGACTTGGATTTTACTTTCAAAGCCGTGAGACTCGATATGAACAACCAAATTCAGGTTAGAGCAGTTTTCAAGCTGCAAGTAAATATTGGGTATTTTCTAATTTTATTCAACACAATTTCGGATAAATCAAAGCTTTAACCAGTTTCCGAAAACACTATCTGGTATTTTAAACAGTTCGGCACGAAATTGCTTATGCGGCAACGTTGGGTCAATGTTCCTTGCTGCTATGTTAAACATACAACGCGCATTGTTAAATGGGGAATTGTTGGCCTTTAAAGAAGTGATAAAATTCGGACGCCGTAATAAGCGCGTGCCTTCATTCAGAACTATCAGTGATCTTAGGTATGGCGAATGGTATTTACCCGTAATTATAGAATGAATAAATAGAATGATATGACTCCGTCAAATGTCTGTTTTCGTCAACGAGAAGGAATAAAAACATTTGTTTTTGTAGGTTTCTATGAATGAGGTAGTTTAACGACCAGATTATAGACGCAAATTCTAGTAATAGAGCGAACTAACATTTGGTAGATGATTTTTAATGTATACTTTAAGAAGTGTTGCGATTGCCGTTTTACGAATTTTGATGTTGAAACCGCGCGATTCACGATATATTCGTAGTGCGATTGGAATGTTGCAGCTTCGTCGAAAATCACACCCAAATCCATTGTTTCCTTGACTTTATTAACAGATTCTCCGTTTATACTGCCCTAAAACGCATAAAAAACCTAGCGACATTGTCAGATGAGAGATTTTCATATATTTTCTCTCACAAATTCTCGTCGCTAAGTTTTTTATGCGTTCTACGGCAGTATAGTATAGTCGGAAACAATCGGGTTTCGCTTACTAGTGAAAGTGATTACTTTACACTTTCCTTTGTTGATCTGCAGTCGGTTTTCATCACTCCATTTCACAAAACGATTAATTCCTTCTTCGAGGGTCAAAGGATCTTCTGTACTGTTTATAGTTTTGCTAAGTTCTTTATCATCATCAAAATTTAAAGCAATAATCTCATCCATTAATGGATCCGAGTCATCAATAAATACTACAAAAAGGAAGGGACCGTTTACTGAGCCTTGTCCACACCGGACGCTCCTCGTAGTTTTCTAGATTTAGCGTGGCCTATTTTCACATATTGCCATCGATCAGACAGATATGACTTGAACCAAAACAGTGTCTGATTAGATAGCGGATACTGGGCTAGTTTTCTTACTTGTTTTGAAGTATCAACATGATCGAACGCTTCCGAGACATCTGAATAGAACATGTCCAACTGAGAGTGATCGTCGAAAGCTTCATAGATGCGGGTGGTTTGCTCAAGAAGATTCGTCTCGATATTTCTCCTGGAAATGAATCCGTGTTGTGTAGTCTTAATACGTGATTGTGAAAGTGACGAACATAGTAGACTGTTTGTTCAACATTTACGGGATATTACATCTCTATGATAATCCTTTTAAAATCCTGGGGCCTTTTTAAAAAACAACAGGCAAAAAACACAATTTTTAACATCTCTATGATAATCCTTTCAACTCCTGTGGCGTTTTTTAAAAAAACGACAGGTAAAAAACAAAATTTCTATATGAATAGGTCCTGTATATTGGAGTGAGTTGTCCAATTTTAAATGCTTTGGGGTAATACATTTTCGAAATCGATGTAGAGGAAATCAGTCGTAGAGGGTCAGTAAGTTGTTCGGTACATTCGCGTAAAAAGATTGAAGCAACGCCATCGAAACCGCTACCTTTATTTAGATCCATTTTACTCTATCTACATAGTTTTCGTCAATTCCGTTTGTGATAAAAGAATCAAGATTTCTGTCTTCATCATGTTCCGTATACACATTTTCAAAATAATCTGCGAACAAATTAGCTTTCTCTTCGTCTGACTTTGCTATTTTGTCGTTATAGAACATCACGTCCGGTAGGCCGTTTGTCTTTCTTTTACCATTTAGATGTTTCCAAAATGTTTCCATGAAATGAAGTATTTGGAACGGAATCCCTATTCCCAAACCAGCAATTAAGAGAATGATTACTACGTTAAACGCAAAATTAAGACAGGGGGCAGAAAGGTGACGGGCTCAGCGTACATCGCGAGAGAGAGGAATTAACATTCTACTTACTCTTACTAACTTACAAAGCTAGCTCTGAGGGTAAGAAGGCAGATCTTAAGTAGGAATGTAGGTCTTAAAGTGAAATTAAGGAAAGCAATTATTGTACATTTTCTAAAAACTGCTAAACAGTAATACCGAAATTTTTCAGTAAATTTACCGGTAATTTACTTTACATGGAAATCTGTTGATATGTTAAATTTTCAATAATAAAACTCATGAATAATCCGCGAGGAATGTTGAACACTAGATTTGAAAAATAATGAGTCCATGATTTGACAGATTGTCCACATGTATCAAGTTAAGTTACCATGTAGAAGCTAGCAATAAAACACATCCTATTAATTTGGACATAAAGGACGTCCACTTTTTCCGCATCTTTTTCTCAACCTACCATATTACAAATTGTCCGCTTTCAATGGAAATACCTACTTAGTGAACTAAAAATGAATTCCTAACGCCTTTGAAGCCGATTCCCCATTCAATGATGGATCCTCTGTAGCTATAACGGAGTGAGCCATAAAAGAAAATTCACTGGGCATGTAGAACGTCTACATTTAAGGAGAAGCAAATTTCATAAAAAAATGAGATTAAAGTATATATATACAAGGGATGTAATTTTTTATTTCGCATCTTGATTAGAGGTGTGCGCCGGACGCAAAATTTCGGCGGCGGCGGAAGTATGTTTTTGAAAACGTCTGCGGCGGCGCAATCGGCTAGCCGAAATTTCATTTTTTTTCGGCGGCGGCGAAATTTCGATTTTCAAAATTTGGCGGCGGCGCTTTCGGCTGGCTGACATTTTTTTTTTCGTCGGCGGCGGCGTATTTTTTAGTGATTTTTTTGGCGGCGCTCGGCGCGGCGCAAAAAAATTGCATCGTAAATTACGTGTCTCACCGTAAGGCTAAAATCCTTAAAAATGCACTGCGGAACCAGAAAGCCGTTTTTGTATATGGTGAGCTAAGAAATGTTTGGGCTACCAGAATAACGAATAAGACTTACCTACTGGTATGGTGCATTTTCTTAAGAATTTTGTAACGAAATTTGGTCCTAAGAATTGGTCGAGTTGTCGCACATGTGACCATATCAAACGCACTTGACACACATGCCCCGAACCACTCACGAGTGGAGACAAGACATTTTTTTAAGATTTTTAGTATGGTCATGTTAGATCTTGACCTTGCAAAAATTAGTAACAAGCAGGACACTACATGGCTTGGTAGACCTAAGGTACCTACACAATATCCCCAAAGTCCCCATCGGTCACCTCATAGCATTTTGAGTAATTGGCCAAAAACCGAAAAAATTGAGGTTAAGTGTTAAAAAGCTTGTTGTTAGACGAAAATCTGAGTTTTCCAAATTTTTCTTTGGAAGTTATTTTTCCCAAGTTCTACATACTCCAAATTTTCCAAAAAAATATAATTACAACAATTTTACTCATTTTTTGCGTGAGATATGATTTTTCAAAGTCAAAAATTCATGTAAAAATTGACCCCAGCGAAAAATTTTTTTGACTTTATACCGATATCCCCAAAACAGGTATACCTAAATTTTTGATTATAGTGGCTTAGAAACATCTTCGGACTATCCTGGACATTTCATAAGCCACAAACAAAAATTTTTGTCGCATGTCGAAAATTTCACTACACGGTGAAAAAATCCTCCTCCAGTTATTAGATCTGCAGAAGTGCTTCTTGTTGTCTTTTAGATGTTGGGGTGACCAAAAACATGGCTGTCGTTGGCTATGGTGGCGCCATCAGAGCTGTTTCATGAAAATGTAAATCTTTAGGGAAAGTATCAACCAAGTATGACGGGTGTCTGAAGACATGTCCATTGTCGGCTATTGTGGCGCCACCAGGGCTTTTTCATTCGGAATGTGTGTATAGTTCGAACGGAAAAGTATTGATCTCGGTCGTTTTTTTAGATTTTGTACAGTTTTAGTTAGTTCAGTTTAGTTAGTTTTAGATCAGTTTTTGGACAGTCATCAGTGATTTTCAAGTAGAAATCCTTGAATCCCTGAGTTTGTTTCCTTCCTTCTCTTTGTCACCAGGAACCTGTCGAAGACAACAGACCGCACTTGAACCACTTGAACCCACAATGATGTAATCTAACAGAATCTTGCATCTCTTACTGAAGAAACTTATCGCCACCGCATATTATATGCCGTAAGAGCATTAGGAAGTTTCAGATACCCTAAACTTGTTGACATGCAAAAGTAGATCTCGAGTGGACGCTCCGTAAGTATTAAAATGGATATTGCAATAACACATATGTACGTATCAGATTAGATATTACAAAACTCTTTACGTATCAAAAAACACTTATTGCAAAAGTTTCAGAAGGAGCAAAAAATTCAATGCTTCAAGTATTTGGAGATGGTTTTTCGTCAATATTTGCTTAACTATTTAATACAGAGACTTACTTTCAAAGGCAAAGTTGTAGAGAATTACATTTTAGAGAACAAGTCTTTCTTAAGAGTTAAGGCAATATTTACTTAAATACGTTCGAGTTTTTTCGTAAAATCAACTCTGTTTGCTACATCTATTCTGATACGTATGGGTCCGTTCATATTAGCATAATTTAAGGAATTTTCGATCATTTAGAGAGTGAAAATGTTCTTCTGTAAAAACCGGTACTGCATTCTACTGCATTCCCTAAGTGAAATTCTTATTTTATTCATTCACTCACAAAACGTATGGCTTTAATTCTTAGCCCACAAGACTGCTTTTGCCGCTTGCAGCAGCGGTGTGCTGCGAAACTGAGTATACGGGTAGTTAGTACATCTAGCCTAGAACCAAACTTTGCACTGAAAAAAGAAAAATTTTACTATACTTCGGGCATGTAAGTTAGCCACACGGTATGTATAGTTCCCGGCTCATATGTCAGTGTACATAAAAGACGGAAGTTAACATGCCACATGTTTAAAATTTTCAATTTCATCATACGTCCCGCATGTATTGTTACTGCTAACATATGGGACGTTTGTATACATGTGGAATGTATACTAACATCGGAAATGATAGTAACAACGCTTCAGAAATAGTTCATACAAAAGTATATGTCCGATAGCAGGACTGATACCGTCGCAGAGTGTCATGCGTTGAAGCTAAGCATCAGAGGTCGCAGCTCGAACTTGGATGGTTGACCGCTTGAGTTAGAAAAAATCAAAATAAAAAAGTGGAAAAAAAATCGTTGTAATTTTTGAATTCTGAGTGTGCTATAGTACACAGAATTCAATTTTGCAATATTTACTGAGTACTCTTGAACGCAATAAAGTAAAATATTTTCATCACACATCATGGTGATGGTATCGCTAACATACATGCCCGAAGTAAGTTCCGAAAAAAACTTATCGTGGTCGATTTTGTACTTCAGATCGACTAAATTTTTTTTTTAATTTTCTAAGAAATATTCCAGCTGGGAAAAATTTTCATATTCGTTGATATATTCTGGATGTTCTCATTGAAAAAGTTCTAAGCTCCTACCGGTTAGTGTATTTTTTTGCTAAAAAAGTGAAATTTTCAAAAAAAAAAAAAAAATTCTCGACCCGGACGGAATTTTCAAACTTTCTTAACTTCCGGAAAAAGTCGAAACTTCCCTTTGCCTTCCACCAGCTAATGCATTTTTCCGACAACTCAATTTTCCGAAGAAACATACTCTTAACGGGAACTTCTGGTAAATCCGAGGGTAAATCAACCAAAAAGAAAAGTTTCCATAATATGCCGAAAATTTCCTTTGAAAAAGTTTTAAAATCTCTACTCGCTACAATCAGGGATTTGTATCAGACGTACTCTTGATATCGCTTTTTAGAGTAAATTCACAATAAAATTGCATGAAATGCATGCAAGAAAACCATGACATCCATCTTGGAATATGCTATTTTTTCCATTAAACTGCAATTTCCACGGGAAATTCGATTTTTTTTTAAATTCTGAGTATAAGAATTTGAATTTTGTACATATACATGGGGGAAGAAGGATGATATAATTTGAAGGGGGGGAGGGGGTGTTTAAAAGTTGAATTTTGTATGTACGTACTTTATGGATGGCCCGGTCACTTAAGAGACAATATATATTTGAGCCTTTTCCCAACATCTATTCAATTTGCTAAATTTCTATTCAGATCCGTAAGGAAGCCTTGCATATGTTTTAATTTAATTCCATTTATTTATCGGTCTTTTCAGTTATTTTAACGGAATTTTCTTATTTTGTAAATGAAATTTTGAATAGTTTATCTGAAATTTGTGTTTTTTTAACAATCGTTTGATACGATCCAAATAAAATAAGCGGAAAGTGGAACGTTTCGTTTTCGTCTTTAAACTGTGTAGTGTACTGAATAGATAAGCATTTGATTTTGCCTTTCATTTTTAGTTTGTATGAGGAGGAAATATTGTGTAATCTTATCGATGAGCGACAACATTAATTTTTTTCCCAATTGTTTGTAGCAATAATTTATTTGTAGCTTATCTCGGTAATTCAACAATAATTTTGCTATTTATTCTTAACATTACCCGTTCGTGAACAATAAAAACTCATTTGGAGCTTATTATAGTGCATAATAAAGATACTATGGTCTTTTTTTACTTTGAAACTTTTATAATGACAAAATAAAGCAGTTACGCGTATTGCTTACCTGTCTTTCAGCATGAGTAATGCCTCAACTGCGCAGAAAGTCTATCTTTTGCGGCGCAATCGATTAGACGAGACTATGAACCATACGCAACCGTTCAATTAACAGATAACAAAATCTTTCTTACTGAATATTGCGTTGCTTACCTTGAAACCTGATTCTTCCGACTGCAATTGTGTGCATGTCTGTCTTTGTTCTTGAAATAAAAAGACAAACCTTACTTAGGGAACATTCATAAATGACGGATGCATTTTTTTGGCCTTATTAGACACCTTCTGTCTGTTATCGTTTCTTTTCTCCCCTCAGCACATTTAATAAAAAGTTATCGGTACCGAAGACCAATAGGTCTTGGAACACGGGGTGGTACAGCTCTTGAGGAAACGGGAACACTTAGTGAGTGACTGCCCTATAGATTTATCAGGGAGGGATGGGCCATTTCTGGCTCCTAAAACACAGACCTATTGATCCTTTGTTTTCTTCCCGTTCTTCCCGTTCATCATGTAAATCATTTAAAACCTTCCAGTTCTCATCAAGAACCTATCTAGGGCGATAGGTCCTAGGTCTAAGATATCGGAGGGTCGAATCACATAACCACCTAATGTCATGCTCCTTAGCAGGTGGAACTTCGGGAATTCGCATATTACGTGGACGCCCGTTTCCTCCTCGATCTTGGATCAGCCAAAATGGTCATTTTGCCACAGTGACCCGTAATGGCTCCCACTACTCTCCTAATGCCACTACGGTCCATTCTGAGAAGCTCATTGGCCCACTTCTCGTCAGGCGCCAGGAAGAAGAGCTTCGTGTGCTTTTCTCCGCCGAACGCGCACCAACTCTTTACGGACTCAGCCCGCACCCAGTGTTCCACCGCCCTTTCACACAGAGAGTGTGGGATCGGAATGTGGGGTTCTGGGCCCTCGATCGCAGATGCTGAACCCTGTCTGGCTAGCTCGTCTGCTCTGTCATTACCGTCTACACCAGTGTGCCCAGGGACCCAGGCGATCGTGATCTGATTTCTCAGTCCCAATCGGTTTAAGGCCCCTTTCAGCTCTTTAACCAGTCTTGACGTTGTCACAGGCGACGCGAAAGCCTTTATCATCGACTCACTGTCTAAGCACATGGTCGCTCTGCCACCCGTCATTCCTTCTGGAACTAAATTCATCACACCCATCAACGTTGCAATCGTCTCCACTTGGAGGACGCTAGCTAACTTTCCCAAATGTAGATTGCCGCAGTTCTCCCGCTCCTTTCTCAGTTTTCGACCCATCCGTAAAACTCACCAGTCCATCAGCCAGTAGGCAGGTCATCCAGTTTCCTAGCTAATCCGCTCTGTCCGGTATAACGATCTGGTATCGCCTCACAAAGTCGACCTGAGTGACGCCCTTAAGTTCCTCCAACATCAATGATCCCACGCTACCTTCAGCCTGTAAGTATACGGCAGTAAGGTTTCCTTGATTTAAATGATTGTCGTGAAGGAAGCAATAGGACTTCAGTAATGTGGAAATCATCGGTAAGGTAATCTTAAATGATCAAGATATAGAGATTGTGACTAAGCACCGCGGAATTACCATTGATGATAATCTGTTATGGAGATTTTACATCTCAGCAATACGCAAGAAACGAAGAAAACGGCCTCTCTAAATGGAGTTACCTGCAAAATAAAACTTGAGCATTCACATGTAAACTTCGTAAGCTTAAATAGACTCATTCTACAGTTAAACGATCTCAAGGATGTACTGATTATCTCTAGATTGTACCATCTAACACGATTCACCGCATAGAAACTTAAGAAAAAATCTTAGGTTCCTTTTATAAATTACACGTAACGTAAAAATTGGAAATTTTGGACCCCCCTCGCCTCTGTCACGCAAGCTTGAAATATTCATAAAACATGTTGTTTGATACTGACCAATGTTTATGACTTTTTCGTTGAAACTAAAAATATTAATAGGGAAACTCACGACCTCTGCTAAAATTTAACATGCTAAATAATCGACTATAATTTAACGCAATCATAGCAAGTCACGTTGAAAAAATTCAGTGACGGCCATCTTAATTCCAATAAACAATAAATCAACACAATTTTTTTGTGCAAGAAAACTGATTTTATTTAGTATAACCCGTTCGTATCAGAAGACCCGTTCGTATCAGAAGACCCGTTCGTATCAGAATAGATGTGGCAAAGAGACTCGAACGTATCTAAATATACAAATAAGCAAACGATCCTACGTTTTGTGTTATTTTATAACTGTAAGAATTTCAAAGATCCATAGAAATTACCCAAGGTAATGTCAAAGGCCCTACCGAAGTACGTCTCAGACCATTCAAATCTAGAAAAGCTTATATCCAAGGACTAAGCCATTTTTCCCTAAAACCCTGAAACACGTGTTATCTAAAATTTTATTCTCTACAACTTTGCCGTTGGGAGCAACTTTCCACCTCTCATCGATCTGGAGATTCGGGTCGCCTGCCCAATTATGGAAGTGGCCATATACTAGAATTGGGCCATAGTTCCCCAAAACCCTGTAACACGTGTTCGCTTCAATTTAATTCTCTACAACTTTGCCTTTGACAGCAAATCCCCATACTGCATAGTTAAGGAAATATAGACGAAAAACTGTTTTCGTGTATGGCCGAGAAACTCATTTTCGTCCATTCCATTGGTCCCATCGACCAGACCCCTAACCCGATTCCCTCAAATTTTTTTCCCAGTTTTGTGACATCAAGTGCTTTCATTTGACACCAAAATGAGGAATTTCCGTGCTATACTTGCTGAAATATTTGCGACCCTCGAAAATGTCATGTCCGACCTCCACTTCTTCGACCACATCTTCGAAACTACTTGACCGATTTTGCTCATCTTCGAACTCGAATCATGCTATGCATGTACCTTTTAGAGAAAAAAGTTTAGACTGATCGATTGAGCCGTTTGAAAAAAAAAGTGGAGACGGACGGACAGACAGACGGACCTGGAAGTTCATGTATATACGCTCCTTAGTCTACGAAAAAATTTCTTGTGAATTTCTTGGCATGTAAGACTTGCTTCACGGCCTCTTACTACCGCGGGGCCATGATAAGCTGTGTTCTTAGTCTGTGTTGAGTGCACTTCAAAATGATAATTTTGATGTAAATTGTAAATTTGATGTATTTTGAACTCAATGTTTCTAATTCCTTTCGACGATATATATGAGTGTATAGAATACTAAGGTTAACTGTGCTCACTTCGACTGATAAACATCGAAACGGGCCACAATAAGCTCAAAGATTCTATTTGATTCTAACTAAGACTAAAGCTCAATAAAACAAGATGTTTATCGGACTAAAGTCAGAAGTAGAATGATTTTTATTTGCACAGACTTCCCTTATTTAAACAATTTTTTAGTAAATAAAAGCTAACTTGATTCTATACAATTCAAATGATTACTTTGTTTGACAAATTTATTGAGTTATAAAAACTGACACGCTACGAGTGACAAAATATGAAAAGGACATTCACGAGTTGAGCCAGCGCCAGTAGAAAAATGCATTAAAGTAGTCTTCTCCTCCGAAGCGACTAGCTTGACGAGCCAGGTCGTAGCACTTCAAGCGTGGATGCACGTTTGACACACTTTATATTTGAAGGCTCTCTTAAATATACTTAGGTTCAGATTTCATGTATTTTGCGTTTTCACTCATGCAACGAGAGTTATCTATCTGTACGGTAGTCATGCAGACTGTGCAACGAGTGTATTAGAAAGATTCGATTACGATTGGCGTATTACTTCAAAATGCCGGTGGCGCCAAAAACCCGCTGGCGGCATGGGTGTGGAACTATTGCTCAGTCCAAACTGACTTTATGAGTTTTCAGTTCACATGGTACTTGTATTTCTTGATAATTGATAATTTGATTATTAACGATATTAATCAAAATGTCAATAGTAGGTAGCTCAAAACATTAGAGAAACTCAGGACGTCGAAATTAAAAGTTAATGTGTTAACTTTGGGATAGGATGTAAAATTAGCTTCGCTCCATAATACTACTAGTACTAGTAGAACTCCTATATTGAAAATAAGGCACTACGAAGAGCTCGGTGAAGCTCCCTCTTCCGATTTTTCCGAATTTTCAAATTTTTCAATACAAAGTTTTAGACAAGTATCACATTTTATAGAAGAAAATTGATTAGATGCCCTTAATGGTATCAAGTCCACCAAGTCGGGCCAGTGACATGATTTTTTTGGACCTGGTTTTATTTAACGAATGAAAGTTTAGGTGTAGATGGACTCGATGGACGCATTTTTTTAATCAAAAATGAAAACATTCAAAAAAACATTTTTGCGTTTCAAAGCTGTAAGCGTCACCCCAATTGATATCAGTCGTTTTGGAAGAAGAAACAAAGAGACTTGCGTCACGTTTCCCTTTTAAAAAGGGTTTTTGTTGTGATATCAGTAGTTTTGGAAGTAGAGTCACTTCATCTACAACCCTCATTCATAAAATTTTTTTGGCGCCACGGCACCTCGCCCGGCTGCCATAGCTGGCGGTGGCGGCCACCACTTACATCTACGAAAATGATCACAGTCACTTCCTCTACAACCCTCGTTCATAAAATTTTTTTGGCGCCACGGCACTTCGAGCGATGCGTAATGTTGAAGGTCGTTATATCACTTCGTTGATATTACCGCTAATAATACTAAAATCCAAATGGGCGAGAAAGGCATTATAAATCAAAGCTCTTTCTTTGTCGCAAAATAACTCCACTTCCCCCGTATTCCATCTCCCCCGTATTCCACTTCCCCCGTATTTCACGTTCACCGTATGCAACGTTCCCCGTATTCAACTTTCCCCGTATGCAACGTTCATCGTAATCAACGTGCACCATATTCAAAGTTCCCCGTATTCCACGTTCCCTGTATTCCACGTTCCCCGTATTCCACGTTCGCCGTATTCCACTTCCTCCTAATTCCCCCTTTCCCGTATTCCACGTTCACCGTATGCAACGTTTCCCGTATTCCACTTTCCCCGTATTCAATGTTCACCGTATTCGACGTGCGCCATATTCCAGGTTCCCCGTATTCCACGTTCCCCATATTACACTTCCTCCGTATTACACTTCCCCCGTATTCAAAGTTCACCGTATTCAACGTTTCCCGTATTGCACTTTCCCCGTATTCAACGTTCACCGTATCCAACGTTCACCGTATTAAACGTTCCCCGTATTACACTTCCTCCATATTCCACTTTCCCTGCATTCCTCTTCGCACGTATTCCACGTTCACCGTATGCAACGTTCCCGGTATTCAACTTTCCCCCGTATTCCACGTTCACCGTATTCCAAGTTCCCCGTATTCCACTTTCCCTGTATTCCACGTACACCGTATGCAACGTTCACCGTATTCCAAATTCCCGTATTCCAAGTTCGCCGTATTCCAAGTTCGCCGTATTCCACGTTCACCGTATACAACGTTCCCCGTATTCCATTTCCACCATATTCAACGTTCACCGTATTCCACTTACCCCGTATTCAACGTTCCCCGTGTTCAGCGTTGCACTTGCTACGTATTCTACTCTGACACTTCCCCGACCAAATCTCTAAAACGACATCTTGACTGACTTTTGTCCGTTTTTCAATTTTGACCCGTTCTTTACCCATAACTCCCTTATTTCAAAACAATATCCTACCCCGGAACATGTTTTCTCGACGTTTTGCACCATACCCGACAACATATCAAAAATTAATTTTTCAGTAATTTTCGAGCAGCGGAGCAAATTTTTGTCCATTTTTGCCTCCTTTGATAGACCCTGGGCATCGAACCGCTCAACCGATTTCCTTCCCAATTCCGCTACCTTCACACTGCCGAAATCTTTCATTTAACACCTCACTGGCCTCATTCCGGCAACCACCGGCCGAGATATAGGTTAATAAGTGCTCCAGCTCTGGACAAAATTGCTGAAAAATGGCCTATATCTCGGAAGTGGGAAACTTTTCCACCCAAGATTGTTCAGCAATTTTGTTGCTCGAAGCTTCCACTATCGATTGGCACTCAAAAATTATCTCTACTTTGTCCAACAACAAAAGTTCCCTAACAACAAAGTGAGAAAACCTCAAAATTTTAACAATTTTCGCTGCCTAGCTCCTCCGCATGAAGTCGGATCAAAAAAATTTCTTCTACAAAGTTGTAGACCATCAAAAACTCTAAGACTTTTCTTCGACGACCAAATCTCTAACACAACATCTTGACTGACTTATGGGCGGTTTCAATTTTGACCCTTTCTTGACCCATAACTCCTTTATTTCAGAAAAACATCCCACCCCGAAACATGTTTTCTCGACGTTTTGCACCATACCTTACAACATATCAAAAAGCATTTTTTTTTCTTCGTCAGTTTAAACGCAATTAAACGCAAAAATAACGGGATCGTTACAGACAGACGAATAAACACATAAATAAATAGACAAATAAAAAAATAGATAAACAGACAGACATTAGAGGTTTATAATTAGTGGTGATAAAAATGATTTTCTAAAAATAAAATCAATTTTAGAGGGTTTTCGAGCTATACACGCACAATCGATTCAATAATGATATGGGTTGATTGAAAATACGACCATTCAGATTGTACCAAAAATTTTTTATTTTAAGACGACTAGTTTCGGTCGCTGCTGCAGACCATCTTCAAGTCAACTTTCAAACTGAATATTAATTTACAATTGTTTTACTCAGATTTAAAAATTCTCGAGCATTCCTAACAACGGTTAAAAATTCCGTTCGATGGTACCGTTCATTCTTTCACAAATTAGTTGTACAACCTTCGTATTTAGTTACGTCCTTTGTCCGATATTATTTGTTAACGAAAGATGGACTAAACTTATCAAGTTGATTTAAACGTTTGCGTTTTTCGGTTAATGTTCATGTGATGGAAGTATAGGTGGTAGCGGTGCGAGTGGTTATTGATGAACATTAAATGTTGGTTTCTGCGAATAAATTTAGTAGGGATGATTATTTGATGTTACCTAAATCTTCGTTCAGTAGGTTTTTATGTTTGTTTTTGTAAATGTGTATAGCCTCATAACATTCTATTTTCCATAGCTGCTGGACTTCTTGTACCAACGATATGTTGTTCATGTCACAGGAATGTGTTTTGTTGTTAAATAAATGTTTACCTACTGCTGTTTTTCCCTTCCAATTTTTTGACTTGAGATGCTCCTCCCCTCGGATACGTAAGGACCTGATTGTTTTCCCAAGATATAAAGAGAGGCAACTGCAGTTTATGTCATAAATGCCGGATTTGTCTAACTCTGGTAGTTTGTCTTTAGCTGCGCCGAGTAGTTGTTTGAGTGAACCTTCGTTCCTATGGACTACTTCTAGACCAAACTCTTTGTAAATGGGTTTTAGACGTTTCGTGACTTCAGGGTAGAAGAATGCCGTATCTTTTAACCGCTTCTCGTTCTATTTCATAAAAAGTTGAAAGTTCTGTGAGTTCCTTCCTCTTTTTATGTTTGTTTATGATGCTTGTTATGGTTTTACGGTCGAAACCGTTAATTCTTCCTATCTCTATTACTCGTTCGGTTTCTTTTTCCATGTTCTCCTGTGTTAAGGGTAAATTAACCATGAAATGAGCCATGGAATGGTACGCTGCTACTTTATGTTTATGGTCGTGGTGGGAGTCGCTGGTGATTCGTCTGTCTGCACTCGTTGGTTTTCTATAAACACCCCCACTCACCCGAGCTTATGTAGACTTGGCCCAGCTATGTATGATCCAAAACGTCTTTCAGTTTAGAGGAAAGTTCTATAAACAAACCTGCGGCACAAGCATGGGAAACAGCCTCAGCAGTTTCATAGCAGATTTGTTTATGTGCTATTTTGAAACCTCACTGGAAAATCACGAATTGTTCCCCAAATTTTACGCAAGGTACATGGACGACATCTTCGCCATAAACAACAAAAGAAAATTTAACCCTTTTCTCAACATTCTGAACCAGCAGTATGAAACTATAAAATTTACATTAGAAATGGAAAAAGACGGAAAAATTCCTTTCCTAGACACCGAAATCTCTAGGAATGACAAGAGACTTGACGTAAATGTTTATAGAAAACCAACGAGTGCAGACAGACGAATCACCAGCGACTTACTCTAACTACACGTACGTTATGAGCCATTTACCCGGTTATATCAACTTACCGAGTGGGTACACGTTAATATTTATTATGGTTCCAAGTACGCGTAACTTTCTCAATATTTACTATAATTTCATGAAAAAAAAATTACAGGCCCGATTCGATTTTGAAAAACCTGTAACCCGTCAACCCGATAAAATTGATTCGGGTTCGGGTCGGGTTTTTTCGTACACTCGGGTAGCCCGAGATTAACTGAAATTTCGCTTCAGTGAACTACACCGACATTCGTGCAGAGTTTATGCCGTCGAAAAGCTAGTAAAATCAATTATTTCCCGCAGTTGGAAAAGCGATCAATTTTTACGGTTTTAGATTTACCTATGGAAGATAGAGCATCGTTTTCTTCGGCAAAGTCTTAGAGTCTTGTGAGTGGAAGAGGCCAGTGCTCGTGTAAAATGTCGGGCAGCACGGAGTAACTCATCTTACGCTTTGGTTATGCCCGCGTAGCCTTTAGGGGCGGAGGATTCAACTAGCTCAGTCCACAGAGACACCAAACCCCAACGAAGTTCTATTGGCATACTTCCAAATTCGTTCAAGTTTGTTAACATTCATTTTATTGTAAATCACAAATATAAATACAGATTTATTTTATATATATTTTATATATTTATATATTTATTTATATATTTATATGTTCGATGCTTCATATTCTAATAATAAACACCATTTTTTTTCACATAAGCTATGGCATAAGGTAAACAATAACAACTAATGTAGTGCAAGTGTTTCTTACGATATTATTTTTCCATTTATACCAGTGAGAAAAATGTTGTCCCTTCTAGTGAGTGAAAAACTACTTTTCGATAATTATCTCGCGCGCGAGCGTAAAGTCTCAAGTCAATTCTAGTCAAGTCAATTTAGGCACAAGGTCATAGTTCCATAATTTTTACAATTCATCATGTTGTACTTCATCTAATATGAGGATGAGCCTGTCGCATACATTATTGAAACATTTGTATTTGTCCAGTCAATTTTGTCTAAGTTCAATGCCAAATAAATCAATTGCTCAGAGAATCGCAATTTTTCGAGCAGATATTTTGTGACTGACGACAACGAACCATTGCAAATGACACAAATTTCGTTTTTTATAACCAGGATCGATATATACGGAGGTAAGGAGAAAATCTTTGGAAACATTACTATACTCGTTTTGTCGGTACCGTATAGAGCCGTGTGCCGGTCAAAAAAAATCGGCGGCAGTGAAAATCGGCGCAAGGGGGTCTCGGCGCACAGTGTATTTTTTGTAAGGTTTTGCGGCTTGTGCTTTTTCAATATTTTGGCGTTTCTTTTTTTTCGTTTTTAATCGGAAGGATTAAAGGACAAACGGCTTTCCTTTTCGGTTCGAAAAATCTTCTGACTCCCGTGGGAACAAACGAGTTGAGGAGAACCAAACTTCTGAAAATTGAAAACAATATATTAGTGTGACTGGAGACGTGTTGAGTGTTTAGAAACAAAATTTCAAAAAAATCAAAAATATTTTCAAGATTTCACTCTTTGGTCAAGAACTCAAGGAAGCAGGGTGGTGCCAAGTTGAAACTTTTTGGGAACAATATCCTTGTTGGTGTCGAGAGTCTGGCGTAAAAAGAATTTTGGCACCAGACTGCCTTCCTATAGCTGTCATACGGATTCGGTATTCTTTGTTCTAGAACTCAGGGAAGCAGGCTGGTGCCCAGTTGAAACTTTTTGTAATCAATATTTCTCGGTAAAGCCGAGATGCGGGCGTAAACAGAATTTTGGCACCAGGCTGCCTTACTATAAATGGTCAGAAGAAGAACGTTTTCCTTGGTCTATAAAAAAAATATTGATCCATTTCAAGCAAATTCCCTGCAATATATAGCCAAAGTGGCAATACTCTCAACAAAAAAAATTGGTTTTTGACCATACAAACGTTTTCGTCTCTGGACGTGGGAGTCACGAAAATTTATTGATCAAAAGGAATTACAGCTGTCCTATATTCTTTTCTTGATTCAAATAAAATACAATATCATCAGCCCAATCAGCAACCCCTTACAAAAAATACACTGTGCGGCGGCGGCGCAAATCTGCGTACGTCGAAACTCAGTTCGGCGGCGGCGCGGCGGCGCGCTTTTTACCCACTTTTTCGGCTGGCGTCGGCGCGGCGCAAAATTTTCAACTTCCTGAAATAAACCAAAATTTATAATAAAAAGTTTCACGGGTGATCTTTGAAATTTTGGTATGAAAAACCGTCGCTTAACAGAAAAATCTTTCAGGCTATTGAAACAACTTACAATACTTGACTTAGGAAAAAATTGCTTGAAAAAGAGAAAGTGCAAGAAAGTTTAATAAAACAGTGGAACAGTAACCCATACATCGTTTACTGAATCACTTTCGTAAAAAACTGCGTGAAAATTAGAGCCTTTGTTAAAGATGAAATAACTAGAAAGTTTTCACTCGTTTGCAAACAAAAAATTTAATTTTTACGTTCTTTCTGTAAAATGATTCAGATTTTAATGGAACTTGAGAAGATGTTGAAAAGACTGAATAGTTTTGGCAGAAACAATCAAAAAAATAGTTTTTTTTTTGTTTCCAAAAGACTTGTTGCCAATTAGTTACTTCATTCATAACAAAAATTCTGATTTTCACGCCGGTTTTTTTCAGGTTCCTATGTTTATGTCCTTGACCTTCGACCCTTTTTTGTGAACTTACAACCTCAATAGTATTAGGAAGCATTTTTTTAAGCATTTTTTCTTAAGTCAAGTATTGTAATGAGCCACAGCTTGAAAGAATTATGTAAGAATTAGAAGTAATTTCACTGAGTATTTCCTAAAGAATTTAATTGAGCGTGTCTTTAGAAATTGACGGGATTTTTAATTTTTTTTCGGGTTTATAACTTCTGCAATTGCAATACTCTGCAGTTTTAAATCTTATAAAGTATAGAAACACAATGCAAGTGATTGACTGTTTTCAGTCAATATTTATCTTTTTACTTCAATATATCAACTATAAAAATT
Organism: Pseudolycoriella hygida; assembly: GCA_029228625.1. Classification (NCBI taxonomy): domain Eukaryota; kingdom Metazoa; phylum Arthropoda; class Insecta; order Diptera; family Sciaridae; genus Pseudolycoriella; species Pseudolycoriella hygida. The sequence continues at coordinate 118,318,098 of CM055403.1, read as the reverse complement.
CCAATGTATTTTTACCGCGCCGATAAAATTCTTCGGCGGCGGCGGCGCGCTTATGTGACACTTTTTTTCGGCGGCGTTTGCGGGTGTACAGGTCTAACATACAAACACGTATATATCTACTTAAGGAGTCTAACTCATGTTTTTGTAAATTGTAGAACAATTGTAATTGCCACCTAACAAAAGGCATTTTTTGATCTGATTGTTCATTTGTAAGTGTACATTATGTGAACAAAGATGTGGCGAGTACACCAAACGGACATTTTTGCTTACTTTTACATGAGCTTATAAGCTCATACTTCCGTCCGTCGTCTGCCCGTATCACTCATATCTCGGCTCCTCTATTACCTAGAAAGCTAAAACTTGCGCCATTCTATAGCTATTTGACTCTTACTAGAAATTTCTGGAAAGTTTTGTAGCTTTCCCGACCTCTCCAGAAGTTTCAAGAAATTTCGAAAATTTTCAAGTGAAATTCCCAGAAAATTCCAGTACCTTGCAAATTTTTCCACAAATTTCTAGAACTTTCTTAAACCTTCCAGAACTTTCTAAAAGTTTCCAGAACTTTACAGAAAATGCGACATTAGGATTTCTAGAAATTTCTCGGTCTGCTACCTCCGTCGGCACCCCTCCGTCACTCCGTCTAGATCTTTCTAAAACTTAACAGAAATTTTCAAAAGTTTCTAGAGCTTCTCTGAAATTTCCAGATCTTTCTGAATGTTTCTGTACAGTTCTGTATAGTTTCCAGATCTACCTCTAAATTGCATGTTTTAGATGAAGTTTCAAGAAATTTGGAGAATTACTTCACGCTATAAAAGCAAGTGTATGTTGCAATTATCTTCGGTTGCTTGTGGCAAGTCTTGCGAGGGGGTCTGCGTCTAAGAGGTGCGGGAATGCTTGATGAAACCAACTTTTTAACAATTTTTGTAGTTTTTTCAAAGTTTTCAATATAATTATTGTTACCCGTTTACACTTACAAAATTCTATGTACTCTACAGCGATGACAAAGAAATTTTATTTATCAGTGCTTCCCGTCTTTGCTTTATCTTCAATTAAAATTGCACCAAACGCTTCATACATAGATTTTAGCAATAATTTACGAATATTTCTGTTCGTCAAGATGGGTAATTTTACGTAAATGAGTTTCTTACAAAGTCCTCGCATTGACCTCTGGTTTCGAATTTTCCAGAACTTTCTCGAAAATATACCATAATAAATTGTCAAAATTCTTTGACCTTTGAGTAACTTGGCTTCCATAATTTGCCAATTATATGTTTGTTTGCTCTATACACGAAAACACCCAAGCAACTGAGTAGTTAGATCCTACACACCTACGATGTGGGTTACACTGCAATACCCATGTGTAGGTTTTCTTTTAAATTTTTTTAACGTGTACGCACACGGTACGTTGAGTATACGCTGCAGGCTCATTGCTATGTAGATGCAATATAACATGCTAGGCAGTAATGATGCGACCTACGTAATGAGCCATTATGGTCCAGTTCATCCAGAATGAACTCTTCTTATTTTTATAAAGAAAAAAAAACTATCTCCACACCGCGATTTGAACCTGGCACATCCACAGCTGCGGCTTGTACGCTAACCATTATCCCACGGATTCATATAACGAACAACGATTAGAAATCAAACACTTAGTTGTAAGGGACAAGGCTACTCGATTCAAAAAGTTCATATGTCGTCGATTTTGTTTAGAACATAAAAAAAAATAATTAAATTTTGCCCACAAGGATTTTGGTGAAACATGAGTAGTAGTAGTACTTTCGTAACGAGTAGACGTGTTTCGTCTAGCTGGTCAAACTTTGTTCATAATTTTCGTGTTCATAAACGAAAATATAATTTTTCATCGTTTGTTTTATTCAAATAATTCATCTATTTCTGGATCTAAAATATTGACTAGTTAAACTAAACAAATAAAAAACTCTGTTGAGAACTAAATCCAATTCTATTAATTTAGAATTGAACACTCATGACATTTTAACCTTCAACTGACATTGGCATTGGTATTGAAAAGAAATTGAAAGGCGGTCGCGTCAGTTTATTCATGTAATTCCACACTCACGTGAAGCTAAATTGTGAAATTATAAGAAAACTAAAGTGAGCGAAGTGCATAACTTTTTGGAAGTGACACCTAAAAATAATCTGACTGGACTGGTCAATGAAAGTGAATTACAATTGAGTTCGTCAATTTCAAACGGAGTCAAAGGTCAATTAGGAACGCACCCAACCCTAAACTCTCATTGAAGCCCAATTGCGAAGTACACTGAGTACCTTTGGGTAAAGTACAAGTGTGATACCTTGGAGTCAAAGTTAGGAGAAAATTAGCGGTGGTCCAACTGCTAATATCGGACGAAGCTTTGTTAAAGAAGTGTCAGCAATTAATGAAGCCATTTAACTACGTTAATGTTGTACGAAATCAAATATGGAATGAGATGAACAAGGAGTCTGAAAAAATCAACCGTTTAATTAACTGTTCAATTTGTAAACTAAACATCAATAATAGATGCAAACCATTACAATGCACTACATGCAAAAAAGTATTTCACCTGCAATGTGTAAATAAATGCAATTTTAAATTGAAATCACACGAAAATAAAGAGAAGTGGGTTTGTTCCATCTCATGTAAACGCAACAGTGTTAACCTTCCAGACAAATCAGTGAATCCACCATCAAATAGCCAAGTAGCTTCCCTTGGAAATCAAACTGCCAGTGACACGTCAGCAAGCTCAATCTTGACCAAGTTGGACACTGTCATAGAGACTCAATTACAACTTGTATCAGAATTTGACAAATTCAACCAGCGTATGAGTCATTTGGAAAGTGAAAACCAGTACTACACAGCGGAGCTAAATCAATATCAACACAAGCTACATACACTAGATTCAAATATTCTGGATATTCAAAGTTATCTAAATCGTATAGACCAACAGTTTCTAGACTGTTACATGAACATAATTGGTGTCCCGCACAACTTGAACATCGATCCTGTTGAATTTGTGAAGTCCATAGGAGTGGTTCTACAACGTCCCATCTCATTTGCTGATATTGTTGACATCCAGAGCAACTCGACAGCACAACAACAATAAACACATAAATCAACGACTTTACTGGTCAAATTTTCAAACGCAACTATAAAACAACAGCTATTGAATTGCAAAAAAACATTTGGTCAATTGAAAGCAAATCAAATCGTACAAAATATCCCAGCGAGACAAAATACCACCATCCAGCTTCTTAATCACATGACAAAGTACAATTTGTACCTTTACAACACAGCAAACAAGTTCAAACATCAGATTGGCTTTAAGTACGTCTGGTTTCAAAACAACACAGTTTTGATGAAGAAACATATCAAGCAACCAGTCATAAAAATTCACTCGATTGCCGATCTTAGTAAACTGGGAATTAATATCAATGCTTCATCTAACGATATATCAGCCAACAACATCAATAACTTACGTTTGGACAACTAACAAGTAATCAAATATTTTTTCCTATTTTTTACCTTCAATTTCTTTTTTCTTTCATTTTTGTTTCTATTTTGTTTTTTTTTTCGAATTTTCTCTTCACTAACTCTACCATGAACATTTACAACATAAAATGCAGCAATAGTGATGGCGTCACCATACCAGAAAAATATAATTTCATCATGTTGCATCTCAATCCGCGTAGTGTCCGAAAAAAATTTGAAGAACTAGAAGTTCTTGTAGCAAGATTTAAAAGAGCCCCTGATTGTTCTAAGCGAGACCTGGTTAAGAGAGGGCGAGGAGTGCTATTTTAACTTAGAAGGTTTTTCTGCGTATCATGGTGTACGGAGAATGAAGGAAGGAGGGGGAGTTAGTGTTTTCGTGAGCTCAGCGTTCCAGTCCAATCTGATTCTTGATGTTGCGTATGGTGTGTCTAGTGCAGTAATTGTGTCACTACCCCAACTTAAATTCAACATTTGCGGTTTTTATCGCCCAATCGACAGAAATGATTCTCACGACCTACAACATTTTCTTCGCTCATTTGACGATGTCCTTTCGACTGATTCGAAATTGATTCTACTTGGTGATGTAAATGTAGATCTCCTCTCGAACAGTTCAGAAGTCTCTCGATATGAGAGCGTGGTAAACTCAAATGGGTTTGTAATTCTCAATAAAGTCGACCCACTTCATGCAACAAGAGTCACCGAAACCAGCAGAACCATTTTAGATCACGTGATTACAAACAAGTGCGATTGCAACTATTACGTGAAGGTGATAGAGCCCCATGTCAGCGATCACAAAGCTGTTATTGTTGGTGTAGAGCTCAAATTACCGAAGGTGAAACGATTCTACTATAAAGATATTCTGAAACACTCCGGACTATCATCTGAGATGGTGGATTTTGACTTCTCCTCTGTTCA
>CM055403.1:118286879-118313199 GCA_029228625.1 Pseudolycoriella hygida | reverse complement strand
TTTATTTTAAATTTGTTTATAGACCAATTAACAGGCGAGGCCCAATAATAAATCAGTCTTATACAATTTATGAAATACAAAAATTAAGAAAATTAATTAGTGAAAAGAAATTAACATATGAAATGAAATAGCAAGTAATTGAGAATGTCCAAAGGATTAAGTCACCAGTCGAATTTGTTCACCACCAATTTTTTATACATAGTAGCTCTTGGATCAATAATCTTCAGTTCTGGGAAGTAGTTATCATGATTACGCTGGAGTCTGTATATAGGAGAGTTTCTTTGATAATTAGTGACCATACGCGGAATGTAGAAAGTCGACTGATGTCTCGTGACTCTGGCTGGTCCATGGAAGGAGATACGTTGAAGAAGTGAGGTGTCGATGAGTCCATGAATTATCCGGTGAAGTGTTATTTCATCAATTTCCAGACGTCTAGTTTCAAGAGAGTGTAACTTCAAATGTTTTAATCTCAAATGATATTGCGGTCTTGGATTAGAGATACTGAATTTGAAATAAAACATTCTGGAAAATTTTCTCTGCACCTTTTCGACTTGATCGATAGCATTCACGTAACATGGATTCCATATCGTTGAACAATATTCGAGCCTATTCCTGACAAGTGTGAGAAATAGTAGCCGCATGCTGGCTTGACTTGAAAAATATTTACCGCAGCGAAAGATGAAACCTAATGTCCTGTAGGCTTTACGGGTCATGTCACTTATGTGATCATTAAATGATAATTTATCATCCATAATAATTCCCAAATCTTTTTTAGTGGAGACTCTTTCTAGGCATTCGTTTTCGATTTTATAGGGAAAGATTATTTTGTTACGGCTGTGAGTGGTAGACATCACTGCGCATTTATCAACATTCAATAGCATTTTGTTTTTTTTACACCATTCAACTACCTTAGAAAGATCATTTTGAAGCAGTTCACAATCATAGATATTACTAATAGATCGATATAGTTTCAAGTCATCAGCAAAACCAGAGCAAGAAGAGAGTGATTCAAGAAGATCATTTATGAAGATAATAAACAGAAGTGGCCCCAAAATAGATCCTTGTGGAACTCCTGATGTAGGTACAATTTTATTTGACATAGAACCACCGATGACAACAAATTGGGCTCGATTTGTCAGATAAGTGGAGAACCAATTAACCATCGTTCCGGATATACCGAGTGACCGTAACTTCAATAACAATATTCTGTGATCAACTTTATCGAAAGCCTTAGCGAAGTCAGTGTATATCGTGTCAATTTGACCACCCGCTACAATTTCATCTGCTACCGTAGAAACATATTCTAATAAGTTCGTTTGAGTTGATCTTTTTGCAAAGAAACCGTGCTGAGAGTGGTGGATGCTGCCTTTGATCTCATCAAAGATCCTAGTGAAGACTAGTCTCTCAAAGATCTTTGATGCGGCACATATAATGCTTATAGGCCTATAATTAGTTACATCATCCTTCTTTCCTTCTTTGAATATAGGCGAAAAAAAACTAGTTTTCCATTTATAGGGAAATTTACACTCTAGCAGTGATTTATTGAAGAGAATGGATAGCGGTAAACTGAGAGACATAGAGAGTTGCATAAAGAACAGCATTGGAACATTGTCAGGAGACGATATTTTATTTTTATTAAAACCCGTCAGAGCTTTTTCTACTTGAGCGGGTGTGAATTCAAAGTTTGGAATGTCTTGGAAAGATGAGGTCTGGTGACCGAAGGGGTCATATACCACATCAATAATAGGGCCAATAGATGGATTGTATACTGAATTAAAATAACTCGCAAACAAGTTACAAATCGATAGTCTGTCAGTGGCTTCTACATTGCCGAATTTCATGATATTCGGTAATGAATTGGTTTTTTTTAAAGATTTTGTAAATGCAAAGAAACACTTAGTGTTTGTTTTTATCTTTTCTTCACAGTCTTTTACATACTCATCAAAACATTCCTTTATAGATAATTTAACTCGTGAACGGAGAGTTGAGAACTCAGTTTTCAGTTTTTCTAAAATATTTGGACACTTAGCGCACTTCATTTTTTTCCTCACAGATTCCTTTCTGATTATTGAAGAGATAAGTTGATGGGAATAGAAGATTGGGTAATCCCTATTCGGAGTTACTGTTTTAGGAATCGACCTAATGAAGGGTTCTAGTAAGTCATAGAATCTGTCAACTGCACTGTCAATGTGCAGACTAGATAGTTCATCTGACCAGTTAATTTTACTAAGTTCTTGATTAAGGTAAACGTAATCTGCTTTAAAGAAATTGGTCTTAGCTGGCCTATTTTCAGGTAAAAACTTCAACTGAGATACGTTTACTTTTATTACGAGTGCAGGATGATGGCCGTCCTCTTTGACTAGCGGGGTAGATGACCTTGAAATGCTAACATGATTAGGTTGAATAGTAGACATGAGTAAATCCAAAGTCCTACCATTGCGATTTCGAATGACGTTAAGTTGATTGAGATGGCACAACGACATGGTATCTAATAGATTATTTGGTATAGGACCGTTTGTATTGAGAGCCTCATACTTATCATTTACAGGGTCGTAGGACCAACTGATACTATCTCCAAGATTGTAGTCACCACACAAGATAAATGAGTCATTACTGTTCGAAGATATCACACTTTCTACGATTTTGTTAAAATGCTTATTGTAAATTTCAGGTTTGGTATTTAATTCCATATACTTTATATTCAGATAAGTCTTACAGCCATTTACATGCTCAACCGAGACCCAGATGTCATTTTCTAACTCAAATTCGAAAACTTGTTTAGATATCATGTTCTTTTTCAATGCAATAATACACCCACCTCCATCATCTTTATTTAATGCAGCATTATTACGGTCCTTCCTGTACACAATATAACTATCATCAAAAAGTTCGGAAGAAAACACATCAGGCCTTAACCACGTCTCACATAAAAGGATGACATCATACCCGCTAAGCAATAGGTTTGATTTAAAGTCAAGAGTTTTCGTCTTGAGGCCTCTGACATTTTGGTAATATAATCGCAGATGTTTAATCATTTCAGTTAATTTGGCTTAACCTTATTTGAGTCAAGTAAGCAAGGAGCAAGCCCTCGAGCTTATCTATGTGTGTTTATCTTGGTTTTGAGTTTGGTTTTAAGTTTTTTGCGTAACATCTACAAACTGAAATGTAATGACTCGGTTAAAACGTACTTCAATAGTACCATCCTACCAATTGAATATTTCAATTCTTACCTGACTACGGTTTTAACTTTTTCCCTTAAAAACAACCTGATCAAACATGATATTCCAATCCAAGTAAACGCTGACCTACACGATCACTACACTAGAAACCGTGACCTCCTCCATACTTCCTTTTCCCGCTCTCTCTTCGGGCAAGGCTCTATCACAAACCGGGGATTCCGCTGTTTTAATAATCTGCCCTTAAGTCTGCAGAACATGACAGGATTGGGATCATTCAAAGCGAAACTGAAAACTTATATGTTTGACCTATTTCAAACTTCACTTGATTATCGATTGGCTTGGTGAAGCTATCAACTATTGCTTCGATTGATTTTTTTGAGCATTTTCTGTGTTCATTTTCATTTTATATAACTTTCTTTTTTTTCACTTTTCTCTTTTGTTTGATTCATAGATTTTTGATTTTAATAGATTTATTTTTGCTATTGAACTTTGTTATACAGTAAGTACGATTTAAATATATTCATTGATTGATTTATTGACGTACACACATAGACAGGCTTAGAGCATATAATGTTTTTTTTCTGAAAATAAATAAAAAAAAAAAAAAAATAATGCCAGACTGTCGTGCGTGATCATAGGATTCCTGTAAAGTACTTAGTTTCTCAATCGGACTAATATATCCCGAGAAATAAGGCTTTGAAAACATGATGTGATCAATTTGTAAAATTTGTAGGTCGATATCGATATGAAGTCTATTTACTACATTTTTATAAGAATTTTTGTATAAAAATTAATAGACGTATTTGATGGAATGCACGCAACACAAAAAAATGCAAAAAAAACTAGGAATTGAACCGAAAATTCTGGAAAAAATGAGATTATAACGCCGCAGCATTGTTCACTGAGCTGTATAGACCGCTGATGGCTTGCGTTATTATCACATTTACAAAGAAATAACAAAATGAACACAGTACATAGTTCATTCGATATTCAGCCTACTCTAAGAACTCAAATAGTGTACGCTGTATTTCAGGAGTTATTTGTTTTGTTTTCAAAATGTTTAATGTTTAATTGTTTGTTTCAACGACCGAGTGCTACTACGTTAAAGCATAGTACAAGTGAGGTCATGTAAACAGCCTGTAACACAAGGACGATTACACAATCTCGCCTTCGGTTCGATTTTGCAAACTTCGCCCTTATGTTACCGGCTGTTTACATGACCTCAATTGTAATATACTATTAATGCTATACTCACTAATTTCCAAAAATTAGGAAAACGTAACACCACTATCTGTATAAGCAAACATTCAATGTACACAAAATGTAGGACCGTATCGCAAAATGTTTGCAAGTACAAAGGTCCTATACGTTTACTACAAACAACTTTATTAGACCCGGAGAGAACGAAGTTGTTCGAAAAGTGGTCTTATGCGTTTACCACGACGTTTGTAACCAGTCGAATTTCGACCCGGGAGTAGGGGGGTCGATCATGGTCCTTAGATGACCAATCAGCAATAAAGAAAATGTCCGTCCGTCCGTCTGTCAACACGATAACTCTTCTTCTGCGGTTTATGGAATAAATGGGAATAAATGATAATTTTTTCAAATTCGTCAAAACCTCAAATAGATTTGATTTTGATGGCAACGCACACAGCAAACCATACTAATGTGTCAAAAAGTTAAAAAACCCATTTTTGAAAACTTAAAAGAATTTTTGTTGAAAAATGGAATAAATAGATTTATTCCATTTATTCCAAAAAAAAATTAATCTCAAGATGGTTTAAATGCCTTATAATTTGTGCAAACCTTTTTTTGAACTTATTTGTCGAACTTGTGATGCGTTTGGTTCGAATATTTTGCAAAAACAACAAAAAAAATTTTGGGAATAAATGGAATAAATGAAGTGCGCCACCCCTCGAGTAAAACTCAACCGATTTTCAAAAACTTTTTTTTTCCCTGAAAGGTAATCGAAAACTCTTTTATGGGATTTAATCTGGGCACTGTCGGCCCAAGGGCCACCAAGCTAGGGCCGTTTAAGTGATTTTTGGTCTTTTGTACATAACTCAAGTAAATCTTTTCTCATTTTCAAATTTTTTTTTTTGCTTGAAAGACCTGGGCATAGCCGACAATTTATGGAAGAAACTTTTTTGAATTTGAGTCCTTGGACTTAGCTGGGGCACTAAAAACGAGTCTGTGCTAGGGCTCTATGTGTTTCTTGTACATAACTCGAGTAAATTTTTTTCCGATTTTCAAATTTTTTTTTTGTTTGAAAGATCTACTTTTGCCTGTGCTTAGGGCTCAAGTGGGCCATGTCCGAGGGGTGACGCACTTCTGCGTTTTAGGGAATAAATGGAATAAATGGGAATAAATGGAATAAATGGGAATAAATGGAATAAATATTGGAATAAATGGAATAAATGATAATTTTTTGATTTTGATGGCAACGCACACAACAAATCATACTAATGTGTCAAAAAGTGAAAAAAACCCACTTTTGCAAACTTAAAAGAATTTTTGTTGAAAAATGGAATAAATGGAATAAATAAATTTATTCCATTTATTCCAAAAAAAATAAAATTTAATCTCAAGATGCTTTAAATGCTTTATAATTTGTGCAAACCTTTTTTTGAACTTATTTGTCTAAATTGTGATGTGTTTGGTTCAGATATTTCGCAAAAACAAAAAAACAATTTTGGGAATAAATGGAATAAATGAAGTGCGCCACCCCTCGGCCATGTCGGTCCGAACCAAAAAAAATTTTTTTTTTGCTATGTTGCAGAGGAAATTGAGGGAATTGTGTGTCCGAGGCCTCTACTTAGGGCCCTAGGTCGGTAGTAAAGTCGACGCTAGCCCAAAAAATGGTTTTTTCTATGTTGTAGAGAAAATTGAGTAGAACATTTTTCTATATTTGGGGTTCAATTTTGTGCTTTCGGAAAGGTTTTTTTACACCGTTTCTTCGGACGGCTTTTTCAAAATTGCCCTATCGGCAATTTCCAATACAACTGAATGTGGACGCAATTTCATACATTTAAGAGTTAAGGCAATGTGTACTTAAATACGTTCGAGTATTTTCGTAACATCAACTCTAACTGATACGTACGGGTCCCTTCATATGTTTTTTTTTTTTTTTGTACATAACTCGAGTAAATCTTTTCCGATTTTCAAAACTTTTTTTAATCAAAACATAAAGCAATTCCCTACAATTTATGGAAGAAACGTGTTGGAATCTGAGCGCCTGGACTCAGCCAGGGCTCTAAAACTGAGTCTCTACAAGCGCCCTTTGTCTTTTTTGTACATAACTCGAGTAAATCTTTTCCGATTTTCAAAAACATTTTTTCAATCGAAAGGTCTGGGAATGCCCAACAGCCCTAAAGAAGCGGACCCACTAGTGCCCTACTTGTTTTTTACACATAAATCGAGTAAATTCCATCCGATTTTCGTGGTTCTTTGTCTATTCGATAGGTAATGAAAGCCTTAAGAGCAAACAAGAAAAAATGTGGGCCCGTGCCGAGCCTAAGATGGCCGCTAATTAGGGTGGATCGATCTAGGCAATTTATTTTGGAAAAATTCAAAAATTTTGAAAACTATTAGAGACAGAAGATCGGTGTCAAAGGAAAAATTTTTTGGTTTCGGTGATACGCATGTCATGGCCGCTAATGTTAGCGTGCGTCAATTGCGTGCAAAATTTTGATTATAAGATTGATGAAATAGTCCATAGCTTTCGAGTAGGTGAATTATGGACCACATTTGACTTTATAGCTCCAGTCTCACCCACCTGAATATGTCGAGTTAGGTATCGTTGGAAAGCTTAGATGTGTGGCACCGAGATACAGCCCTAAGATGAATATTTAAAATGGAGTTACTCTGTTGGGAGCTTCAAAAGCCTTCCCGATGGTAACGTGAATATGGGCAAGTCGTCCCAATCAATGCAGCAGGCTTTAACCAAGGAAGTCTTTGCATATTCTTGTATCGGTATAGGTGTAGTATATGTCCAATTCATCCGTTTTTCAATTAGGTTCTGCTTATAGCAGAAAACTTCATTCAAAAAAATCACCTAAAATGACCTATAACTCGGGAAGCTGTCAACCTGGACCAGGACTTCAAATGTGAGTCAAATAGAGGCCTATAATCGTAGAAAGTTTCATTACTTTATATTTCATTTTGCCCGAGTTACAGCCAAAAAACCATTTTTCACACCCCCTGACATGACCCTAGTTCCATAGCTCTAAACTCAACAACGAAGTAAAATTTCAGAAAAAATGAGTCAAATGTTTTCTCCCGACGGTCCAACAAATCGAATGAGCCATAGCTCGCCTTAAACGGTGACACCTTGTTCCCGACCCGTACGAAGTTTTGGCAAAATCACTCTTAAGAGTTAAGGCAACATTTACTGTGATACGTTCGAGTCTGTTTGCAACATCTATTCTGTTTGACACATCTATTCTGATACGTAAGGGTCTTTGGTTGTGTTCTGCATTTGAAAATTTGTTTCTATCTCAGATGGATGGAGTCAGAGGTACATTTTGTCAGGTTTTCAAATTTGTGCTGTCGAATGGCGTCAGAATGGTCCCAGAATTTGTTTTGGTCTAGGGACAGATTAAACAATTTATTTTTCACTTTTCGTGTTAGTGCTCGCAATTATTGCAAGACTCATAAGTTTATCTAAAATGAGAGTCGAAAGGCGAAATAATTTACTGACTTTTTAGGTGGAAACGAGATTATGATCTTGAGGAAAATGGATTTCCGAAGGTCTTAGCGAGTAATAGCACGTACAGGACTATTACACATTCAATTATACGCTTAAATGTGTTGCATAATGTCTTACTATGTACAAGATAAACTGTCGGTGCTTTGACGTTTGATTTTAAGTTTGATATAGTACATTACGTACGTGCTTCCAAATTTTTATTTTGACGACTGGGAAGGTTACGGCCCGACCCGAAGGGGAGGGCTGTATTCCCACTCGTCAAAATAGAAATTTGGAAGCACTTACGTACCGTAAAATTCATTTGACATTATGTATTGTCTATTACTTCATTAAGTAAAGATTTACTCTCATCAATACACTCTCGCACATATTGAACAGTAATAACGCCATAAATAATTTTCGTGCATGGATATACCGGAAGGACCCACAAAATCTAGATGCGAGATCTTGCATGGGCAGTAAGTAGTCTGTTGTAAATGTTAATTGCCTGAAATATCATATTTTTGTTAAGTTGGCAGTTTTTGCATCATGTTTTCCCTTAGACGTAGCGAATAAGAACGTCTAGTTTGAGGAAAATTTCATTCGGTACTGGAAACGGAACCTCTCAACGAAATACTCATTCGCCTATTCGTTCGCATAGGATACGTAATGCAAATGGTAGGCGGTATACATCGCTTCGGTCTAGCGATAATAGTTCCGTCAGTAGAAGCACGCGATCGGAATGGTTCATTCTGAGCAGATTCATTTGTATTGAGATCCTTACTGTCATCGGGACGAAAACATTCGTCGCTCTTCTTAAAATCAGATTGCGAACATCGTTTTTCTCTTCTAAAACTATTACTAAAATAAAATCGCCCGTGATCCGGACTTATAACAAAAAATCCACCATTTTGTACATCGCTGCTGGAACGTTTCAGTTTCGGACATTTGTTGAACACACGCCAATATCTGCACACATCTTCGAAGACATTGCGCACCTGAAATTTAGAATAATGAATTTTGATTTTCATCATGTTGAATTCATACTTGGTCATAACTCTCTCGGACGGAAATTTCGTGAAAACTCTCGCAAAATATGTCTTTGTGACGCTTAAAGCCTTCGTCCATGGTTACCATTCTGTCGCCATGCAGATCGCATTTATTTCCCACTAACAACACTGGAGCATCTAAAATGAAATCCTAAAATTCACAATAACTTCAGCGTCTAGCATGTCAAGTGATTTGGATTTACCTTCAGCGCTAAATCTTTTCCCATCTTCTTCCTCCTTTTGGCGTATGTTATCAAGAATTTCAGACGACTCGTGTCATCAAAGCTGCATTTGTCGGTAACCGAATATAAAATTATAAAAGCGTCTGCTCGTCTTAAGTCTGCTTCAAGTAAGTGCTCATGTTCCTGTCGCAAGAAAAAGATTTCTCGATGATTTCTTTCTGTGTCGTACAACAAACTTACTTCCGGTTCAACTGATCCGTCCATAATTTCATAAGAAATGTCTTCGTTGTCAACATGGTAATGGAATGTGTAGCTTTTCGGAGCTTTAGGATCATAATCTCCAATAAAACGTTTTGTGATGAATCTGACGAGCATAGCTGGAAGAAATAAGCATCATGTGCGTAAACGGCAGAGTTCAATATTATTTAAAAAAAAAACGATTTTTTAAAATATCTGCGTAAATTGAAATTTCATGCGATTCGTAAAATTAAAAATGTGGAGAATATGGAGAAGTTCATTGAATCCAGGGAGAAGGTAGTCTTTTCTCCCTGGATTCAATGAACTTTTAAAAGCTGCATAGCATTTGTAATGTATAGATTTCTAATTGTGCCTTTTGCTGATCGAAAATTCCTATTTTACTGGTGCGATATTCTCCCCCACACATGTGTCAGTAAATCTACCTTTGAGAACAAACGCTCTAGGACATGTCGCCTATTCAAGAGATGTATCTATTTATTACGATTTCATCATCATCATGATAAAAACTCGGCGGGGGAGCATAGGTAGTCCACATAATTCCTCCATTTGATTCTGTTTGCTACTAGAAAGTTCACGTCGTTCTAACTTGTTTTTGATTCAGCAATGACACTCCGAAAGGATTGGGTAGTTAGATAGGGTAGCGCCTGATTGCATATGAGCGGAGTGTGGTAGTCCGTGTCATGTGCCAGGCGTGCAACTGTCTAACTATCAAGTGCTCTTTTTACGTACACGTCGTAGTCCCCGGGACCTCAATTCTCTTCGGAGTTTTGTGCTAAACTTAAGAGTGCTACCTGATGACTTGCCTACTGGTCATCGGGGAAACGGATGTGGGTTGGGCGTTTGGTTAACCTCCAAACACCGGAAAAAATGGATCGGTTATGAACTCAACAACACAGCCTCGGATCGGACAGGATAAACGGCAACGACTCAAGCAACGGAAAAAGGACAACGATTTAGAACTAGGAACATGGAATGAAAGATCTTTGTTGCGGCCAGGAGGATTGAGATCTCTCACAAGTGCGCTAAGAGCGGCAAAAATTGACCTCAAGGCAGTGCAAGAAACGAGATGGCCTGGAAAGGACACCATGATCAGTGGAGACTATAAGTTCTACTACAGTGGGAAAAGTAATGACAGTCCAAGAGAGTATGGAACAGGTTTCATGGTTTTCGACACAGCTAGAAACGCAGTGATTGGTTTCAATCCTGTTGACGAGCGATTGTGCTCTCTACGGATAATACGGAAAATTTTTCAACTATACTCTTATTAACGCCTACGCACCCACGGAGGGAAAAGACAACGAAGCGAAGGAGCTATTTTACGAGAAACTGGTGGAGATATATGATGGAGCGCCGAAACGTGACCTTAAGATTCTGCTTGGAAATCTGAATGCCAAGATAGATCGCGAAGTCTTCTATCATCCCACAATTCGTAAGTAAAGCCTCCATGAAAACTCTAACGACAACGGTACGCGGGTAGTTCATTTCGCAACATCAAGAAACATGGTTGTGAGCAGTACGTATTTCGAACATAAAAACATCCACAAAGCGACATGGGTATCACCTGATGGACAAACCAAAAACCAGATTGACCACGTTTTGATAGATGGGCGCCACTGTTCAAATGTATTGGATGTTAGGAGCTGTAGAGGACCAAAAGTTGATTCTGACCGCTACTTGGTCAAAGTGGTTGTTAGGTCTCGCATATCGGTCCAACACAACTGACAACAGGCATTGAAAAAGTGGGACGTTGAAAAACTGCAGAACGAAGACATTAAACACAAATAAGGTGATAGTTTGGAGAGAAAAATTATCGAAGAAATGGTCAGCGTGCAACACAGTATAGACGATGCGTGGAATCAAATCAGGCGGAATGTAGAGAGCGCCGCGGCAGAGACTTTGGGAACGAGAACGGGAAATAAAAGAAATAATTGGTTCGAAGATGAATGCCAGCGAGCTCTGGAGAACAAAAATGCAGCCCGACTAAAAACTCTGAGTCGATACACTCGAGCAGGCCAGGCAGAGTACCGTTCGAAGAGAAATTTCGCTCGAAAACTGTTCCGAAACGAAAAACGGCTGCAGGATATGAACGTTTTGATCGAAATTGAAAAGTTTAGCAATAGGAAGGAAACTCGGAACTTCTATCGGAAAGTAAACGAATACAAAAATGGTTACAGTCAACAATCTTTGCTGTGTAAGGACAAGAATGGATGGGTCTTAGCAGATGAGGAAAAGTGCATTGCGAGATGGGCTGAGTACTTCAAAGAACTGCTTAATCCGAACACACCGCTCAACCGAAACGAAGAAAACAACGAATTGCCATTCCGTACTGCGCAACCATATACAGAAGAGCCAACGATGCAAGAAGTTGAAGCTGAAATTTCGAGGCTCAGAAATTTCAAAGCCCCGAGGACAGACAATCTACCCGGCGAACTTTTCAAGAACGGCGGCAACGCGCTATATATGGAGATGCACGAGCTCATCACGTGTATATGGAATGTCGAGGAGTTACCGGAAGGGTGGAAGACCAGCATACTCTGTCCCATATACAAAAAAGGTGATAAAATGGAGTGTGGCAATTTTCGAGGAATCGCTCTGCTGAATATTGCTTACAAGATATTTGCAAATATTATTTACGAGCGCCTTCAACCATACATGGAAAACCCTGTAGGTGAATACCAAGGTGGTTTTCGTGTAGGTCGTTCAACATCGGACCAGCTGTTTAATATCAGACAGATCTTGGAGAAGTGCAAAGAGTACAACAGTGAAACACACCATTTGTTCGTTGATTTTAAGAAGAAGTAAGCTACGGAGAGTAATGGAGGAATTTGGAATCCCCAACAAACTGATCTCGCTAACCAAGTTAACACTGAACGGAGCTAATAGCCGAGTAAGGATCCACAACCAATTGTCAGAGATTTTCGACATTGAGGAAGGCCTACGTCAGGGAGATCCTCTCGCGACGCTGCTTTTTAACCTGACCCTTGAAGCAGCTGTGCGCACCATGGACATTTATTTCCCGTTCTCGTTCCCAAAGTCTCTGCCGCGGCGCTCTCTACATTCGGCCTGATTTGATTCCACGCCTCATCACAAATTTACTAGTTCTGACAAGATTTGGTCTCTCTCTTTCGAAAAATATTTGAAATGGAAACTTCGATCACCATAGTTAGAAATTACGCCCTTTTCCAACCATGGCCAAAACGTCAGAAAAAGTTCACTTTTCTGATCCATACAGAATCCATCATAATATGTAAGATTTATCTCAATATTAGTATAGGTTTGTAGACCCGACTATGCACTACTAACCCGTACATACTAACGTTACATACAACTTGAGTAACATATAATAATGACTAAATGGACTTCTTTGGACCCCAATTACTCTACTTTCAGGGGTGATGGACACTCAACTAGGCCATATTCTGTAACAGCACACTAAGCCTAACATTGGGCAATGACAGACAAGAAAGAAACAAAACCTCTGTAGACTAGTGTATTTGGAGTTTGCCGTCCATGTCTTACAAGCGCTGAATCATCTCGCATGTCATCAGCAAAACCAATACCCTCTAGCCTGTCTGTCATGTTCCACTGTATTCTACGTTCTATGACGTTGGTTTTCTTCATGATCCAGGATCCAGGCGATAATGAACATGAGATGTGATAATATGCATGCTTACTTTACTCCCAAATTAATAGAAAATTGTCTTCCAGGCTTTCCACGATGTACCACTCCCTCCCACTAATCTATCTATCTATCTATCTATCATGGGACTTTACTTGATTTGCCATGGTTTGATTTTATTTTATCTGCCATCTGCTAGAAAACTCTTACAATGACAAGAATAGTCCCACGATGGCGGGATGGGTCTCTGGATGGCGAGGAAATTCACATGATGACAAATTAATTTAAGTCCAACGATAGATAGATTAGTGGGTGGGAGTTACCCCTTGCACCTAAGCCTCCATGCGCGTCCCACAAAGAATTAAACTCAGAAACTCCATTATACGTTTAGGAAACACGCTTTAAACGTTGTTTTCTGGAAGTGTGAAGTTTCCGAGGATCCTATATCTTTTAGTGGTATATGCTGGGTATTTGCATAAATAATGTAGGGCTGTTTCTATCTCGCCACAGTTGTCACAAGATGGGTCAGAGGCTAGACCCATTGTGTGCATATGTTTTTTAGCTTGCAATGGCCCATGAGAATGCTAGTGATCCTCTTGAGGTTCGATTTAGTCAGGGAAAGGAAGAATTTTGTATTTTTTTTGTTTATTGAGATGCATAGTTTAGATTTTTTTTAGGTTGTAATAATTTTATTCAAGCGAAAAAAAAATACCGCTAACAATGGAGCAGCCAGTAAAAAAAACGATCTTTTCAACAACAAATTACAGTAAATAAAATCCACCTACTCTACTTTTCCTTAATGTTGTCAGGATACATGCTGAATTGCTTCTTTGAATTGCAACTGAAATCTTCTGTAACAGGTAATCTTTCGGGCGTGATTCCCCGTTTAGATTGTTTGGCGAGTTTAGTCTCCGTCCAGTGTTTAGCAAAGATTCTTTTTTCTAGTTCGTGAAAATGCTTTTTTGGGTTGTATGTGGTAGTTAGGGTTAGCTGACTTTTTAGTGAAATTTCTTGTACGACATCTCTACACCCTAAAGCCAGGTCCGAACAGAATTGATATCCAAGAGTTTTCAAGATTGCTTCGGTAAAGTAGCGTTGAGTGGCTCTATCACGCTACTCTACTGCAGCGTTTAATGCCCAACATTTCAGCCTGGGAGACTGTATCGAGTTTGCCCAAAGATCTTATACATTTCTCTTTGGTCTGAGGACAGAAGACCTGTTAGATCACGATTTTTCGACCCATCGTCGTCGGTGAAAAACATAAGACAATTTCCCATTGGGATGACTGCACCTTCAGCCCATTCATCTCTGCTAGGTATTTGAAAATTCTACATTGGAGACCCCTCACGTCGGGGAACCTTATGTTCTAACGATAAGTAAAATGCAATTGTACTGATTGGTATGTGAATCATTTATTGCTGAAGGTATGTAACAGCCAAGTGTCGCAGCGATACGATATGACGCGATATAATTTTTGCGTTGCAGTTTGAGTCACTACAAATTTCAAAAGCTCTTGCGAATCTATACGAGTGTGTAATGGTATCTGAAGGCATCTCTAGCTGTGGGTGTTCCCAGATCATGCTTTTCCACAGTTTAGCGTGGGCGGTTCCCGATTTACTTAGGAGTGAGCTGTGATGGAGTCTGAGTATAGTATTTTCGCTGCCACCTCAATATAAATGTACAAGGGTATAAAATGTTAAGCATTGCCTTGGGCGCCGCCCTTGACGTGGAGCTCATTGCTTGGCGCTTAAAAGCGCCAGTCTTTGTGTTTTTGCGAGGGATTTTTGAACTGTTATTAGTGTACATCTGGGCCACTGCGGCAAAAGCTATCATTGGTCTAATGATGACTTTATAGATCCATATGAGCAATTTGGGTCTTGAGCCATGTTGCAGAGCAAATTGAGGGAAACATTTTTGTCTATGGAAGTATGTGTCTGAGGCCTCTACTTAGGGCCCTAGGTCGGAGAAATATTTTTGTCTATAGAAGTGTTTGTACGAGGCCCCTCCTGAAGGCCCTAGTTCGGACTAAGGTCGGCCCTAGCCCAAAAAATGGTTTTTTGAACATTTTCGTCTATTTAGGGATGAATTTTGTGCTTTCAGAAGGGTTTTCTACACCGTTGCTTCGGACGGGTTTTTCAATATTGTCCTATCGGCAATTTCCAATACAATTTAATGTGGACGTAAGGCAATATTTACTTAAATACATTCTAGTCTTTTCATAACATCAAGTTTGCCGCATTTGCCGCGTTTGCCGCATCAATTCTGATACGTACGGGTCCCTTCATATGTTTTTCTTTCTATATTATTTTTTCCTAATCTCCTGATTCGATCTTTTTTGACACCGAGCCTTAGTTGGGGTTCTGCTTCTTAGACCCCGCAAGGGCGGATATCCCCACTTAACAAACTCCTTGCGAGGGCCTCCGGCTTTTGTTTGACTTTTGTTTGTTATTGCGTAGATTGTTTAAGGTAAATTTAAATTTTTGCGTGTAAAAACTGAAAGTATTGAAAAATTATTCCGCTGGTGACGCAATTTTTTTAACACAACGTAATTTTGTTTCAAAGAAAGCGCTCTAATTTTTTCAGGAAATCAAAACTTTTAACACAAGGTTCCATTCAAACAAACTGCTGCGTTTCTGCGTCTTCGAATAAATTTTCTCCGAAAAAAAATTTTCTTAAAAAAAAAATTTTCTCCGAAAAAAATTTTTCTCCGAAAAAATTTTCTCCGAAAAAAATTTTTCTCCGAAAAAAATTTTTCTTCAAAAAAAATTTTTCTCCGAAAAAAATTTTTGTCCGAAAAATTTTTTTCTCCAGCACCTTCAGCTACCACAGGAACATTTCGTATCACATTCGCATACCTTCGGAATACTTTGTGCCACCTTCGCCTTCCTCCGTGTCACCTTGGGCTACCTTCGGAACACTTCATGTCACCTTCGGAACACTTCGTGTCACCAATTCTTCCCACTGATTCATATAACCTTCCTGAAGAAACCAACTGTCTAGGTATTCTTATACAGAATTTAGCAAAAAATACAAAATGGCGTCACTTTGACAGCTGGTAGCCATTTTCTAATGATACGAAAAACTTTTCCTGATGAAACTCTGTAACTTTCTAGAGGAAACCGTCTCCCTAAGTAGTGTCATTACGGAGCTAAAATTCGAAAACCGAAAAAGCATAAACGAAAATCCAAGATGGCACCGCTACGACAGCTGCCAGCCATTTTCTAATGATACCAAAAAATGCTCCTGATCAAACGCTATAACTTTCCCGAAGAAACCAACTCTCTAAGTATTGTCATTCCGAAGCTAAAATTCGAAAACCAAAAAAAACCTAATTTATTGCTTGGGAAAATTCATGATGGCGCCAGTTTGACCGCTGGCAGCCATTTTCTTAAGATCCCAAAAAATTCTCCTGACCAAAACTCTATAACTTTCCCAAAGAAACCAACTCTTGAGCTATTGTCACTCCGGAGCTAAAATTCGAAAACTCCGAGCATTACCTAAAAAACCCTCAAAATTGACCACTTTTCCACATGCCACGGCTTTTCCAGAATTTTCCCGGAAATGCGACATATGAATTTTTTCATTTGGGACCGAGACTGACAATCCCTGAAAATTTCAGGAATATCGGCTGTCTAGTTTTCGAGATCGAAAATTATTAATAGATAGACAGAAACCGACAGATCAGGAAAAAAGTTTCCATAATGATGAGAATACAGTAGAAAAATTATTTCTCCATACAAAAGTGTCATTTTCAAACCTCGATATCTCAGCCAATTTTCAACCGATTTTGATGAGTGAAGGCTCGTTTGAAAGCTGCTGCGACGTAGTTTTTTTAAATAATTTGGAGGGGGAGGGCGAGGGGAAAAAACTCAAAAGTTCACCTATATATGTGGGAATAGAATGATGAAATAATTAAATAAAAAAGACATCACCGGTTCCGTACAAAAGAACAAAAGTCGTTTATTGATTATATTACGTTCTTATCTACGGTTTGACTTAGACTAAATTGTTAACAACGATGATGTGAATCATCAAAAGAGAAAACAAAACAATTCACCTCGATATTCCAATCAGAGCGGTCAACGCGTCAATCTACTGCCGTAACAACAACGTAGCACTCTACCGATTACACCCACATATATGGCTCCTTGTCCCAAAAGTTTTTGTATGGAGTTTTTTGGGTTTGTGGACGTTTTTTTTTGGGGTGTGGGGACTGCGTCACGCCCTCCGCTACCGCTGCGAGCATGATAATTCGGTGTTGCACATTTTTATATTTTCCCTTCGAACAAATGTACGAAGATCTATAGTAGGAAAATAAAAAAAAGTCTCAACACAGAAATATATTATCCCCCAGTACAAAATTGTCGTTTTTTAAATTTTTCCGGAAAGAAATTGGGGGAAAATAAATTTCGTGCATTTGCCTAAATTGGGGGAAAATAATTTTGGGTGATATATTGAATATATTGTCCAATTTTCATCTAGATTTTGAATCCACCGAATTTTTCATCGGTCGAATTTTAAGTCATCCGGTTTTTATAACTTCACGGTGGTTCTGAATGAAAATAAAGTTTTAGTGGAGGATTTGATCAGAGTCAACAAATACCTCTTTTGACTTTCTTCTGAGTGGATCTTCCATTTTGGACCATGAAGTGAGAGCTGTTTCACGAGTATTTTACAAGGAAAATACCGGAAAATTCTATATAATAAAAACTTTCATATAGGAAAGGATCTGATCCAATTCAGCTGTAGCCTCTTTTAAGCTCCTTAAGAGTCCTTCTATTCATTTCTGCAATCAGCTCGTGGGTGCATTTTCATAAAACTTTAGGGGTCGTGCACATATGACGTCACACTTGCTATAAAAAGTTAGTATCCATAAAAAGGTGATAACTCAGTCAGGACAAACAATTTGTTTATAAAACTATGGCTACCCCCTGCAAATAGGGCAAGTGTGTCGTGATATGTGCACGACCCTTTATTTTGATTCAGATGCGCCGTGACTTCCGGATTTTGTCATCCGGATTTTTGGCCTCTGGATTTTTAATTGCCACCGAACTTGACAGATTCACTTCTTTCCCAAAGAGTTCGGGTGCCGTAAAGCTTTGAGATTTTCTACCTTTGTTAAATGAAACTAGTTCTTTCTGGCCGGTGTTCGCGGATAGCAAGGAAGAGGTTAAAGATTTTTAATTTTTACTACGCAAAATGGTGTTAGTATGTTATATCCCGATCAAGGACTATACAAATTAATCAGAATGCTTCGAGGGGGAAACGACTCCGGAAAATCATGGTACAGTGCAAAAAAAATCAAAAATCATTCTGAAAAATCATGGAAATCCGGTGAAATCATTTTTGCTCCGTTAAAATCATTTAAATCATTAAAATAAACAAAAAATCACAGAAAATCTTCAAAAATCGTGTAAAATCTTCAAAAATCATGGAAAATCTTCAAAAATCATGAAAAATCAAAAAGAAATTCGGAAAAAAAATCATGAACAAGTCTTGTAATACAGGAACGGAAAAATGAAAACCGACAACTTTCTGATTTGTATGGTAAATTCGTATGATAAATCAGAAACTTGTCGGTTTTCACTTTTCCGTTCCTGTATGAAATTTTAAATCTTCTCCAAGTAAGATTTTCGTGAATTGGAGGAATTTGAACGCCCGTTTTATTTGATGTTGGATACTTTGAGAATGCTAGCATCACAACCGACATTAGTAGATAATAACTTACGAATCGGCTCAGTTCTGTTGACCAGAATACGATCTTTAAATTGTATTTGATAAACTTTTACTCAAAAATTTATAACAATTTATTTTATTTATGCAGAAAAATTGGTAGAAAGAATTTTATAAAATTCGAAGACTTTATAACTGAATTTTGATCTTCTCTCCCAAGAAGGCCTGTCTATGGACCTGCGGACTATTTGAATGACTTGGAAAACAAATCCAGACGCAGCTGATTTTTTTACTTGATTTTCGGAAAATTTTCAGAAAAAATGTTATATGTCGGACAAACTTTTTATTTTTCACACAATTCTGATGCCCGCAAATAAAAACAAATGTTATACAGCGTACGAATTAAATTTTCAGCATTTTGTATGATAGCAATTCAATCAATTCATTCCACATGCGTTTATATATTATATACATATTATATATATATTAATGTAATCACATTCACAACGCATGTGGAATAAATTGGATTGTTATCACATAAAATGGTGCCAATTTTAAGTTGTTCGCTGCAATTGTCCTGTCGTAGAAGGATTTTGGTGTCAAACGGTGTATTATGCTTAATATAGTACTCCATGTACCTCAGTCTCTGTCCACCTACTCCTATAGCTATCCTACCCGTGCCGACACCTGTTATAGTGTGCAACCCACATGAACGATCAGGTAACCAACCCTGGTGTAGTAGTGTGGGTCACTTAGCATAAGGATGAGGGGGGCTGTCTTCGGGTATTATCTTAACGCTACGTATAGAGGGGAGAGGGTCGAAGACAGTAGACAGCTAGGCGCTATCGAGATGGGATGGCGGCTTAGCATGGTGGCGGATGATTTCAACATCAAGAGACAACGGCAGCATGCATAGTCCTAGTCAGATGGACTACTATTGCTCACCAACCCGCAATAGCAAGCGTGGTGTTTAAATGCTAGCAACCCCCAAAAAAAGATACTATGAGAAGAACTATCGATCAAAGAAGGCCCTCAGTTCCCGGAAGCATGTTACCGTTTTCTGACACCGGCAACGGTCAGAGACGGCTTGCAGAGGGTGCGAAGAATCCCCGGGTTACGGAAAGTTGTCATACTGGATTAGAAATTGCTCCATACAACACAAGAACATTACAATCACCAGAAGCTGCGGGAAAGGGCCTTCTACAGCGACTCCATGGAATAAAAGGAAAAAGTAGTAGTTTGAGTATCAAAATCACCTAAGTATTCGATTTCGTGAGTATAAGTGGCATTGACCAATTTCACATCGTCTCTAAAATCGACTCCAAACTGCCTTGATAGAGTTTTTAAAATAAAAAAAGAAAAACCCTAAATGTAGACCATTTTGCTGGTCGACTCATATACAAACATAAGTAAGAAATTTAAATTCCACTTATTCGCGCAATAATAAGAACCCCTCAAATATTATCTCAAGCCGCCTTCAAAACGACATTCAAAACCACCCCTTATATCGTCTCTAAAACAGTCTCCGAAACCGCCTTAGGAACGGTCTCTAAGACCGTCTTTGAAAGCGTCTTTGAAACTGCCTCCAAAACCCCTTTTGCAACGGTCTCTACAACGGCCTCTAAAATCGTCTTCGAAACCGTCTTCTAAAACAGTCTACAAAACAGTCTCTATAACCTTCTCTTAAACCGTCACTGAGTCTGAGTCACTGAACCCGCATTCAAAACCATCCTTAAAACAATTTCCAAAACCGCCTTCGAAACTGTCTCTAAAGCCGTCTACAGAACAGTCTCTAAGGCCGATGTAAGAACCGCCCTCAAAATCGTCTATAAAACCGACATAAGAACCACGCTCAAAAGTCTCTAAAAAACCTTCAAAAACGTTTCTAATGCCGTCTCTGATACCGTCTACAGAACAGTCTGAGAGATTCTTTTGAAAAAGAGCCTGCCAAAATCGGATGCATCTCGCAGCGGATTTTTTATACTTCCCTGAATAGGTACTGATCCCTAGAAGCCAAAAATATTTTTTAAAAAAATCATCGATGTTTGTGTGGCTATTGAGATGTGTTCAAAAACCGAAAACATGCACTTTTCTTACAGAAATTTCTTCGGCTAGAAGAAGCGTACAAGGTCGAGTGGGGGCTCGTTGGAAAGGTAATTGCACGTAGCTTTGGGGCAAAAGAGTCTCGTTGGGCTTAAAATTCATCCACAATGAGTTATGAGCAGTTGAATGTAGGGGTAAAACTTTGATTATTTCGGCTAACTTCAAACCATTCCTGTGCATCCGTAAGGCGTCTAAAACATTGAAAAACTGTTTTTCCTGGTGGCTACTGGCCAGCTTTCCAATAATACCAAACTTATATGGGTACTGTCGCGCTGGGTCTGCTTTTAAGGTGTAAATATGACGCTAAGTTCTTCTACACCAAACTTTTATACAAATCTACGCTATCTTAGCCTTGCAATGATACCCACAAACACAGACGAAATTCGGTATCGTTTAATCAACAATGTACTGCAAGTACAAAACGTTTCTTTTGTTAGCTATGAGATAAAAATAAGGGAACATTGCCCTGTGAACTCGATTGAGATTTATTAAAACTTTAATAAAAATGGGCTGGAAAATAAGCTCTCAATTTCAAGTGAAATGTGATTCTGTTTTAGGAAGACAACTATCTCAAGGACACCAATACGACCAACTTAATGCTAATAGTGCATTTTTGGAAGACATCTGGAAGATAATCTACACCTTAATAGTCAAAAAAATTATTATTATTAGTCTCAAGCTCCATCCTCCCCCCAAAAGAGAGTGCACACTATTTGAATGGCCCTTACATTGTCGTCGTCTAGGTATCAGGCCTACCAAGGTTACCCACAAGCCTGAATATCATTGCGAATCTAAGATACCGAAGATTTGTATAAAAATAGGGAGCACGAAGAAGGGTATTTTCAATTCGGTTTGGTAAAAAAAAATAACTCCTCTTTCAAGTATGTGAAACCACTTTTAGACCAGTACGAAGTAGAAGGATGCCTGTAGTTGTTATCAACTACCTTTTTATCTTCCTATTGAGTTTGCCGATCTCGCAATTGATGAACTTCTGGTTTTGAGGTCTAAAATAGATGAAATCTGAAAAAAATGTCCGTCTGTCTGCCTGTTTGACTCGCCTTTAACTCAGTCAAATCTCAAACGATCTTGGAAAACTTTTTGCTCTGAAAGATAATGGGAAGTTGGAAATCAAGATGAGCCATATCGGTAAAGTTGTTGATGAGATTGACCGAAAAGCGGTGAAAAAAGTCGTTTTTAGAAGTTCGGTGAAACTTTTTCGCCCATGTCTTGGCGAAAATAGAACGAAAAATGATGGAATAGGTGTCAAATGAAAAATATTGATCTTAGAAAACGCTGCGAACAATTTCAATGGAAATAGGCTGAGTGGCTCGGTGATGAGAGTTCATAGAGTGGGCCTAACTTGAGCTACTCGACCATACACAATGATTCCTGATTTTTCATTATCACTTGGCTGAATATGGTGTTTTTTTGTGCTAGGGAAGAAATTGAGGCATCATGGCCACGAATGATCCTTGGAAACCCTATCTCACTGCTTCAGAATGTTTTGAAGGTGGTTTTAGAGACGATCTTGAAGGCGGTTCTTGTATCGGTTTTAGACAGTGCTTTGTAGACGGTCTCAGAGACGGTTCTAGAGACGGTTTTAAAGACGGTTTTAAAGATAGTTTTAAAGACGATTTTAGAGACCATTTTAGAGACTGTTCTGTAGACGGCACTAGAGACGTTTTGTAGACGGCATTAGAGACGTTTTTGAAGGTTTTTTAGAGACTTTTGAGCGTGGTTCTTATGTCGGTTTTATAGACGATTTTGAGGGCGGTTCTTACATCGGCCTTAGAGACTGTTCTGTAGACGGCTTTAGAGACAGTTTCGAAGGCGGTTTTGGAAATTGTTTTAAGGATGGTTTTGAATGCGGGTTCAGTGACTCAGACTCAGTGACGGTTTAAGAGAAGGTTATAGAGACTGTTTTGTAGACTGTTTTAGAAGACGGTTTCGAAGACGATTTTAGAGGCCGTTGTAGAGACCGTTGCAAAAGGGGTTTTGGAGGCAGTTTCAAAGACGCTTTCAAAGACGGTCTTAGAGACCGTTCCTAAGGCGGTTTCGGAGACTGTTTTAGAGACGATATAAGGGGTGGTTTTGAATGTCGTTTTGAAGGCGGCTTGAGATAATATTTGAGGGGTTCTTATTATTGCGCGAATAAGTGGAATTTAAATTTCTTACTTATGTTTGTATATGAGTCGACCAGCAAAATGGTCTACATTTAGGGTTTTTCTTTTTTTATTTTAAAAACTCTATCAAGGCAGTTTGGAGTCGATTTTAGAGACGATGTGAAATTGGTCAATGCCACTTATACTCACGAAATCGAATACTTAGGTGATTTTGATACTCAAACTACTACTTTGTCCTTTTATTCAATGGAGTCGCTGTAGATGGCCCTTTCCCGCAGCTTCCCGGAAAAAATTATTGAGATGGAATCGGCACTGGAAAAAATTAAATGGGATGTAGTCGGCGTAGTGAAGTAAGGAGACCTGGAGAAAAATGTTTAAAACTACAATCATACATTTTACTAAACTCGTTTCAATATTTTTATGAACTTTTTACTTCTGCGCAGGTTTTTGCGGTGTTAATAACCTGCGCAGAAATAAAAAGTTCATAAAAATGTTGAAACGAGTTTATAGAGGAAGCGACATCCTAGCATGGATGCACGGTGTTGGTCTATTCATCAATAAACGTTGGATGAATACAATAATTCACACTAAGAGTATACCCGATCGAGTGATTTACGTATGCCTGAAAATAAAAAGCAAGTTCAGCATTAAAGTAATTCAGGCTTACGCACCAACAACCACACATGACGATGAAGAGGTAGAATCGTTTTATGAAGACGTTGCGAAAGCTATGGATGAATATCGGGCATATTTCCAGATTATCGTCGGCGACTTCAATGCGAAACTGGGGAAGAGAGAAGAAGAATACGAAACTTCAATTGGAAATTTCAGCTATGATAGAAGGAATGAAAAAGGTGACACACTTCTGAATTTTCTACAACAACACAATCTATTTACTGCGAACTCTTTTTTTCCTGAAAAAATACAACGCAAGTGGACATGGGCCATTGCTTATGGAGTTACAAGAAACGAAATTGACTACATCAAAACGAATCACAAAGCAATTGCTAAGAACTGTTTTACAACTGGCAGCGATCACTTCTGTGCTTGCTAGAGTTGTGTGAGATTTGTGAAGCTAACGGTACGTTTTCCTCGACTCTCTCTTTTTCTTTAACAATTCATCCTAAATGTCTTTCTCCATCCGGCAGTTGACTGAGCTCCTCTGCAGACATATTATCATCAGTGACGTTCGTCCAGATACTCAGCACATGCAAGCAATGACTTTGAGGTTATTGGAATGCATACCAACACAGCTCGGGTGTGTAGACCCATAAATTCAGTTGGACCGTTCAACTGTTGGCAGTAGGTAGAGGATCCAACTGTAAACGAGCAACTCATCGACCTACGAAAGAGAAAACGCGAACAAAAAATGGCAGCGGTTTCGCGGCAGAAACATTTTGTCAAATCATACGGAATTAACACCAACAAATGCACCGCAATCGCGGTCGATCATCCCACCCATTAATTTCATTCATTCCGAAACATTAACAAAGAATAAACAACAATAAACCGAAAAATTAAATACATTTTCCATTTTCGAAGAGCAAAAATTTACTCGTCATACAGGCACTAGCGAGTCGACGTTTTCGGGTTTGTGTTTTCTTGTCTTTATACAAGTCGATACGGAAAAGCATAATTTCTTTTTAATTATTTGTTCTTGCAACCTCTTACTAGGACGTCTGACAATCTCTACAGTGTTTGATCTGTTCAAAAAATATTTTAATTTTCGCATCGATGCTTCGAAAATTTTCCGGCCCGAAACTTTAAAAATGCAATACCTCAAAATTAAATAATTTTTTTGAACAGATCACACCCTGTAAGAGATTAAAAGGAAAAGAAATTATACTTTTCCGTTTCGACTTGCATAAAAACCATAAAACGCAAACTCGAAAACGTCGACCCGTCCACCTCTAACAGGCACAACATTCTGATACAAGAATTTTCTACACTAAAAACTTTTTTGTTTTCTCGAAAAGGGTTTGGTGTCATTTGGTACCGTTGAAAATCATTGAACATCACCTAAAATCATTGCAAAAGTTTAAAAATCACTGAAAATCTTTGAAAATCATTCTGAATCATAATTAGCTCCGGAAAATCATAAAATGATTTTAAAAATCATGAAATCATGAAAAAATCATAAAATCATTCAAAAAATCATCCGGAAAAAAATCAGGTTCACCTATTTTGGGAGTCGTTTCCCCCTCGAAATGCTTCGAATAAGTGAGTTAAATTAAATTAAATGTACAAAGAATAAACACAACTCCTGAGTGGGTCACATCTTATTCATACCGAAAATTTTGAGTTTCTGCTGAATTTTCTACGAAATCGTATGGGTAAGGGTAATCGTAAGGGTTCGTGTTTCTGCTTAGATGGAAGCTTAGCTGCTAAAAATACAGGAAGTTGCGTCACACAACTTGTGTTTTAGGAGAAATTTTGACTATACGAAAGAATTTACGACACGTTTCTAATGCTATTTTAGGAAATGGTGAAATTCGTCTGTTATGTACAAGTTAAACAAGCCTTGACCTTAGATCTTTATTTCAATATATCAAATAAAAATTACGCAAAAAGCTAGAAACGTATTATTTACTACGTAGTAAAAACAGCGATTTTCGTTTTAAGAATATTTACCTTTGTTAGTTCGTGATTCACAATGGAATACGATTTCTAAAGAATTTCTGTGTGAAGAGAAAATACGCAATGCTTGTATGTCGCCTAAAAAATCGACAAGAAAACTTTTCTATTTTCTAATACAAAACAATATGAAAGCCTTGATGAAATATGTCCTTTAATGACATGCAATGTTTGTACTACAACTTTTTGTTGCGCATAGGGACCCGTACATATTAGAATATAGTAAAGAGAATCGTATATACAAGAAATTACCGTAGGTAATGTCGAAAACCCTCCCTAAGTCGTCTTATGAAATCCACTGTCTTCACCTTAGAACAGGCATAGATAGCACTTAGTTCTGGGACCAATGGATGGGCAAAATTGTAATTCTCTTGTACTTTTCAGAGAAAAAATTACAAAAACCAAATTCATTTTTCGACATAAAATTCTGGATCAAGTGGCACTCGTCCAGACTAAAACCAATAGGAATTTCCGCCATTTGGTGACATGACATTTCTCCGCCGCAAATAACGCCCGGGCGTTATTAACGCCCTGGGCGCTAATAACGCCCGCCCGGGCGTTAATAATGCCCGCACTCCGGGCGCTAATAACGCCCGGGGTGTTATTAACGCCCGCACTCCGGGTGCTAATAACGCCCGGGGTGTTATTAACGCCCGCACTCCGGGTGCTAATAACGCCAGGGGTGTTATTAACGCCCGCACTCCGGGCGCTAATAACGCCCGAAGTGTTATTACGGCCGCGCTCCGGGCGCTAATAACGCCCGCGATGTTAATAACGCCCGCACTCCGGGCGCTAATAACGCCCGGGGTGTTA
>CM055403.1:118263689-118286859 GCA_029228625.1 Pseudolycoriella hygida | reverse complement strand
AGTTATTTAAATTCAGAACCTTAGGACATTTCAATGTACACATCTCGTCTTGTATTGTTTTTATTCATCCCTAATTTTTTGATTTCTTATTGACAACTTTTTTAAAAATAAAAGAGCAGAGAAAGAAATTCTTCCATCTAGTGGAATTCTGTATGATTCTCCTAATCAATCCCTTCCAGTGACGTTCTGTTCTTTCCCCTTAGTCAACTCTTTCTAGTGACATTCTGTATAAGGAAAATGTTCCTCTTACTCAACTCCTTCTAGTGACATTCTGTATAAGGAAGATTTTCCTGTAGTCAACTCCTTCTAGTTACATTCTGTATAAGGAAAATTTTCCCCTTGGTCAACTCTTTCTAGTGACATTCTGTATAAGGAAAATGTTCCTCTTACTAAACTCCTTCTAGTGACATTCTGTATAAGGAAGATTTTCCTCTAGTCAACTCCTTCTATTGACGTCCTGTATAAAGAAAATTTTCCCCTTAGTCAACTTCTTCTAGTTACATGATCTATAAGTAAAGTTATTTATTAAAGTGCCATTCTGTAGCGTTTATAAAATTATTCAGCTGGGCGTTATTAGCGCCCGGAGTGCGGGTGTTAATAACGCCCCGGGCGTTATTAGCGCTCGGAGTGCGGGTGTTAATAACGCCCGGGCGTTATTAGCGCCCGGAGTGCGGGCGTTAATAACATCCCGGGCGTTATTAGCGCCCGGAGAGCGGGCGTTAATACCACCCCGGGCGTTATTAGCGCCCGGAGCGCGGGCGTTAATAATACCCCGGGCGTTATTAGCGCCCGGAGCGCGGGCGTTAATAACACCCTGGGCGTTATTAGCGCCCGGAGTGCGGGCGTTAATAACACCCCGGGCGTTGTTAGCGCCCGGAGTGCGGGCGCTAATAACACCCCGGGCGTTGTGAGCGCCCGGAGTGCGGGCGTTAATAACACCCCGGGCGTTATTAGCGCCCGGAGTGTGGGCGTTAATAACACCCGGGCGTTATTAGCGCCCGGAGTGCGGGCGTTAATAACACCCCGGGCATTATTAACGCCCGAAGTGCGGGCGTTAATAACACCCCGGGCGTTGTTAGCGTCCGGAGTGCGGGCGTTAATAACTCCCCGGGCGTTATTAGCGCCCGGAGTGCGGGCGTTAATAACTCCCCGGGCGTTATTAGCGCCCGGAGTGCGGGCGTTAATAACGCACCGGGTGTTATTAACGCCCCGGGCGTAATTTGCGGCGGAGAAATGTCCTGCCACCCCGCCATTTTATGTGAGAAATTTTTTTGACTTTAAGCCCTTGTACTCAGCCAGGGCCCTAAAAATGAGTTTCTACAGTGGGCCACGTGTTTTTTTAACATAAATCGTGTAACGGTCATAAAGTGGTCAAAAACGCGGTTTCTTGAAGGTCGGTGAAACTTTTGACTTAAATCTCTGCGAGATTAGAACGGAAATCGCTCTTCAAGGTTTAAATGAAGTATATGGACTTCATGAAATCACAAAAAATAGTGAAACTCTGTTGAGTGATTCTTAAACCTTATTTAATGTGTAACACTGGAAGTAATAATATGTAAATTCGAGTGAAAATAATTTTGCTGATTTTACAAAACTGAATTCGAATAAAAAATGAGATTTATGAACCCTATGAGAACATAATATGCAAAGCTATTCTGAAATCATGATCACATCGAACGCATCCATTTTATTTTCCATTAAGTGCGTACACAAAAAATTACTATTTTTAGACCCCTACTCTCCTCTCGTACACAAAAATTTGTGGAGAAAAATGATGAAATGTGTGGAACGTAAACTTTCGCCATAATCCCTCTCCCCCCTATCTGAAAACATCCAACATTTAATATTTTTCGGTGCGTTTAATCCATTAAAATTGTTTTATTTGGTAAAATTTTAATCAATATGCTGCATTTTAATGTAGTGAAGTAAATTTTGGAAAGTGATCTATTGATGAATTTTGTTTTCTGTAAATTAATCCTTACAAAAAAGACTCTTACAGAGGAGGTATGACGCAAGTCTCTATGTCTGCTTACAAAAGCTGAAAACAGACGAAAACAGACAGGGTGGAGGGGGTATCACAAGTGTCCATCTGATTACCCCTATTAATCAAATTTTCAGACGTCGATGGACCCGTCATGAACAAATAATGGATTCGGAGAGAGTATGGCGACACCTTGGTAGCATTCCCCCTCCAACCGCGAACCCTTCTTGAAAATTGTGGCTACCAATGACTCTTTTCAACGAGTAGGAAACGTGACAATGACAAATTGAGAATGAGTTGAAGGAGAAAAGTTATTCAAGAAGAGAGGCTATATATCAGAGCCAATAGATTAACGAAAATATTATGTTGAAGTAGTTGCTTTAGCAGATACCCGCATGAAAAATAACTAGGAAATCCTCCCAGGAAATCCCGGTACTGTTGAATCCCGTTTCCCGGGATATTGCTTTTCATTTCTCGGGATTTAACACTTTTTTTATCGAATCATAAGTATAAAATAATAGCAACTGAAATCATAGCTCGTACGTAATTTTTTTTACCGACTTGTCTTTGTTTTTCAATACGCGAGGATTCAGTGATTTGAGAATGGCGTCTTCAGTTCACCCGATTTTTGCTGCAAAACAGTTGTGAAAGTATAGAACTATAGCCACTTTGAATACTGGAGCTTTCTTTTCGCTTGAGAAGTGTTGAAGAAGTTCACTTAGGAATTCTCTTAAAAAATAGCTAAGTCTCGTTTGTTTCGAATATTTGGTGAACCCACTATCCTCGATGGTTTCTTTTCAGCACTAAAGTTACGCAATGCGAATCTAAGCTTAAAATTTCCCAAGTACACCTTGCTAGCAGTAAAATTAGGGATGATTGGGATGATACCACTGGCACAAACTCATTCCGAATCTTCTTCGGAAAAGAGATCGAAAATTAGTGTGCACATCGACCACTTAACGGCATATGTTTGTAATTTTTTCTCCGAAATAAATGTTTATCAGCTTCTCCATTTTTTCAAATATTTGATGTCGCGTTTATAATGTAATACTCAAGCTCACCGGGGCACCGGATATGACTGGCGATCACATCTTGTGTTCGATCCTCTGAAAATTGAGTCGCGAAGGTTGAACTTTCTTCGAGCTTCTGCAGGACCAAAGTCTGTCAAAGACTTTAATTTTTGTATCCAAAGAGACATTTTGTCGCTTTCGTTCTTTATCAATTTTAGCCTTTTGAGAGCTGACGGCATTTTCGAGACTGATCAATTATCAAGCAAAAATATTATGGATGCAAAATATCCTAAAAAAGTCTTGGTTTTCAATTTTTAAATATGACCAAATACAATTTCAAGGCTAACCAAACATTTCTCCGATGTGCAATGTAGCGCTATTGTATTTCCTAAGTAAATGACAAGTTGACCTGACCTGACAGAGCCTTTATATGTTCTACACTCTAATGTCTATTTCCCGGGAAATTTTTCGCCATTTCCCATATTTCTCGTTTCGCTTTCAGTTTTCATACACAAAAATTTGATTTCCTGTACAAAAATACGTCATGCCATATATCCCATAAAGTCAAATTTTTGCATTGTGAAATCTGAAAGAAAAGAAAAACTATAACACTGTAAACTATAATCTTGTGCGTTCCGAAGTTGCAAGCGTCACGCAAATTGATATCAGTTGTTTTGGAAGAAGGGACGAGGACTTGCGTCACTATTCCCTTTTAAAAAGGGTTTTCGTTGTGATTGTAATGTTTTGCATTATTTTGAGCCGCCGCAGCCGCCGAACCGAAGCGCAGCGGCTAGTACTTACATTGGCCAAAATGATCCTCTCAACATCCTCTACAACATATCAAAAGTTTTTCTTGATCCGTCGTCGCCGCCAAACCGAAGCGCGGCGGCTACTACTTTTTGAGTCCCCGCCTATTTTCCGCCATTTTGGCGGTCACCCTGATACACTACACACCCAACCCAACAACTTTCCCTTTGACACCAAACCTCTATCTCGAACACACAACCATTGCCTCATACAAAATGTGCTATCATACACATTACACTACACACACGCACACTAGGGTGGTCCAAAAAAATGTAAGGTATGGAACCCCAGCGCTTAAACGATTCTAAATGTGTCCCTGACAAAAAGTGTCTATGGAGCCGACTTGATCTGAAGTGATTTAGGTGGTGCTCAAGAGCAAAATAGTAAAAAAATCGCGAAAATCAGAAGAAATGCTGCAGCTCCACTCTGCACACTCTGTACTAAATTATCGTGGATTAATTTTTTTCTGAAAGCCACATAAGTAACGTTTCCAACGGCACTCTACATGTCATATTTGAGATAAAAATTGAATATTTTGCGGCCATTTTAGTGAGGTACGTCTGTACGCGTAAGAATTTTTAGACGTACCTCACTAAAATGGCCGCAAAATATTCAATTTTTATCTCCAATATGTCATGTATAGTTCCGTTGGAAACGTTACACATGTGGCTTTCAGAAAAAAATTAATTCACGATAATTTAGTGCAGAGTGGAGCTGCAGCATTTCTTCTGATTTTCGCGATTTCTTTACTATTTTGCTCTTGAGCACCACCTAAATCACTTCAGATCAAGTCGGCTCCATAGACACTTTTTGTCAGGGACACATTTGAAATCGTTTAAGCGCTGGGGCTCCATACATTTTTTTGGACCACCCTAACGCACACATACATATGAGCTTTATATGGCACCTTCTAAAAGCCCTGGCGCCCAAACGAGGCCGGTACCCCCCCCCTCTTTTTAAAATCTCATATGACGTACAATGCCCACCCGAAGGTCCCTGCAAAATTTCAAGAAAAGTTATCGAGCCGTTTTCGAGCACGAGCCAAAAAAGTGGTTTTTCACGGTTTTTCATACAAATGGCCCTGGAACTAAGCCACGTAGGATGTTTGCATTAACTTTGGCTTCTATGAAACAGCACTTTTTGATCATTTTCTAAAGGTAGTATCTTCGGATCCATCGAACCGATTTTAATGAGTGAAAAGACATTTCGCCTTAGAATTTTCCGTAGAATCTAGGAAAAATATTTTCCGGGGGGTACGTCGCAAGGGGGGGAGGTCAAAACTTAGCTGTATATATGGTCTACGAAAAAAATTTTTCCGAATATTTTGTTCGTATGGGGACTTGCGTCACGGGGGCATCGCTACCGCGGGCCCATGATATAAAATCTGTTCTGTAAACAATGAAACTAGCTTATCAAATAAAGGGGTCTTATGCGTTTACCACGACGTTTGTAACCACCCCAATTTCAACCCGGGTGTAAGGGGGGAGCTTCGATCATCCTTAGATGACGTATGTCAACAAGATAACTCGAGTAAAACTCAACAGATTTTTAAAAACGTTTTTTCTCCTGAAAGGTAATAATCTTTTATGGGATTGAATCTGGGCACTGTCGGTCCAAGGGCCGTCGAGCTAGGACTGTTTAAGTGGTTTTTGGTCTTTTGTACATAATTCGAGTAAATCTTTTCCGATTTTCATAAATTTTTTCCTCAAAGATAATCAGAAAATTGATCGCAAGAATGAATTTGGGCGAAATCTATCGAAAACTTTCGAAGTTATGGTCGAAAAAGTGGTAAAAAAAAGTGGCTTTTTGAAGGTTGGTGGAACTTTTTCACTTATATCTCTGCGAAATTAATACGGAAATCACTCTTGAAGATTTAAATTGAAATATATGGACTTCAGAAAACCACGAAAATTAAATTAGTCAAAATCTGTTGAGTGGTTCGGGCTGTGGAGTCCTCAGTGTTGGTCCAACTCACGTTACGCGATCCAACACGATGTTTGGTGGTTTTTTGTGAATTTTTCTTTAGTGAAGAGGCTTTTTGTGCAGTGTTGCAGAGAAAAAAGAGCCGAACTTTATTGATCGTGGCAGTATGAATCAGAGGCCTCTCCTAAGTCTAGGTAGGTTCGAAGATCGAGTCTGGTGCAATTTTTTTTTTTCAAATTTTTTCCTTTTTCTTTAATTATGGGCTTTTGGATTGGAAATAGTTTCTGCGCCGTTTCTTCGGACGGGTTTTTCAATATTCGGCAATTTCCAATCCAATTTAATGTCGACGCAATTTCATCCACTTAAGAGTTAAGGCGACATTTACATAGATACGTTCGAATCTTTTTACAACAAATCTTCTGTTTGGCATCTATTCTGATACGTACGGGTCCTCTGCATATGTTTCGTGAATGGTGTGAGGGGATAAGACCATGTAAATTGAGCAGATTTAGTTAAGGATCATGGGCGCGCGGTAGCGATGCGCCCTTGACGCAAATCCCCATACGAGCAAAAAATTCAGAAAATATTTTTTCGTAGACTCCGGAACCATATACAGCAAAGTTTTGACTTTTTTCCCTTGCGTCGTACCCCCCTCCCCCCCTCGAGATCTAGTTCATTGGATTCCTTGTAAAATTTTGATTGAAATCTTCATTTTACTCATTAAAATCGGTCCAGTGGATCCGAAGATATGACCTTTAGAAAATCTTCATTTTCCATACAAAATGTGCTGCTTCATATAAGCCTAAGTTAATGGAAACATCCTACTTTAGTTAGTTAGTTCCAGAGCCCTTTTTTGACTAGTGCTCGAAAACGGCTCGATAAATATTTTTGACATTTTGCAGCGACCTTCGGTTGGGCATTCTACGCCATATGAGATTTTAAAAAAGGGGGGTACCAGCCTCGTTTGAGCGCCAGGGCTCTTAGAAGGCGCCATATAAAGCCCATACGTATGTGTTTGTGTGATACCACATTTTGTATGAGGCAATTGTTGTGTGTTCGAGAAAGAGGTTTGGTGTCAAAGCGAAAGCTGTTGGGTTGGGTGTGTATGCGTAGTGTATCAAGCTGACCGCCAAAATGGCGGAAAATAGGCGGGGACTCAAAAAAAACTTTTGATATGTTGTAGAGAAAGTTGAGGGGATCATTTTCGCCTATGGAAGTAGTAGCCGCCGCGCTTCGGTTCGGCGGCAGCGGCGTCTCAAAATAATGCAAAACATTACAACCACAACGAAACCCCTTTTTAAAAGGGAAACGTGACGCAAGTCCCTTCTTCCAATACAACTGATATCAATTTGGGTGACGCTTGCAGCTTCGGAACGCACAAAATTCTTTTGACATATTTTCACTTTTGATTAAAAAAATGCGTCACAAATGCCGGACCCCCCAGTGTTATAGTTTTTCTGTTCTTTCAGCTTTCACAATGCAAAAATTTGACTTTATGAGATGTATGGCGTATTTTTGTACAGGAACTCAAATTTTTGCGTATGAAAGCTGAAAGCGTAGAAAAATTATTACATTGGCGGGTCCGGCATTTGTGACGCATTTTTCTAATCAAAAGTGAAAATATTTCAAAAGAATTTTGCGCGTTCCGAAGCTGCAAGCGTAACTCAAATTTATATCAGTTGTTTTGGAAGAAGGGACGAGTACTTGCGTCACGTTTCTTTTTTAAAAAGGGTTTTTGTTGTGATAATAAATTTGGAGCAGTAAGAAAACTCAAGTTAGTTCCAAAGCTACTGCCTGCCCTTGAAAAAAGACGGTTCGCCTAGGATGGTTTCACCTTAATCCATGTGCCTCTCGAAAATTTTCCGAATGCCAAGGCCCCTTTCAATGTCCTCTTCTTTGCGTTTTAAATCGATTCTAGAAACCTCATAATTAACAAAGTGTTCGTAAAAAAACTTCCAAGCTATCGTGAACATTCAATTACCCGAATTACACTCTAAGCCCGAAATACTTGACCGAGTTCCACATCTTTCGTTTTTGAAACGTGAAGAATCTCGTGCTTATTATGCGAATCACCGACCGCGAATCACATTTTTGACTATTTGTTTGAACATAATATTCTAAATCGATTTTGTAGCCGACCTCACTTCTCTCTCTCATTATCTTTCATACTTTTGACACATTAACTTGCTTTTATTGTGGTAACACAAAGAAAATGAAAACATTTCTCTCAAATAATCATTCACATTTGGACTTTTCAGTCATTCATTGATAATATTCAATTTGCTGTAGAAGAAGGCGGCAAATCTCGGGGAAAAAAACAGAGAGAAAAATAATCTATCAAGACTTCCTAGTCTGAAATGCGAGTTCGGGTTGTTACAAATGTATGGTAAGCACATAAGTTCCTTGTTCGGGTCAAAAAAATTTTAAATAAACTTTAATAACTAGATTAACGGAGATAAATAAAATTGGAATCATCAAATAAGTTATAACTTGCAATTCTTATCAAAGAGCCGGAAAAACAACAAGTTGTCAGATCGAAAACCTCTAATTTATAGAAATCAGCAAAATTAGCGAAAATATTCCAACTATCGTAAGTTTAATTCCACGATAAGAAATGAATCAAAAAAGGCATACGTTCCTTTACCCTCCACTGCTTACAAAAAAGCCAATTGTTGTAGAAAACAATTGTAGAAACAATTGTTGCAGTAAAGTCCAATTATTACTCAGAGAGATTATATGATTTTGAGTTAGATAAAGAGGATATATGGATCTCTCTTGATCAAAGTAATGGCGATAAACTTTACTTCAACGTTCGTTATATTGCATGCAGAAGCAAATTCGATGTTTACGACACACATTTCTCGAAAATCAATGAGATAATAAATGTCAGAAAACCTCAAGAAAAATTCTTATTATTCGGCGATTACAACCTATCCGACACTGTTACATGGACGGCTGAATCGGACGGTACATGTAGCGCTAATAATGTAGTCGGCACTATTTCTGAGTCACTTATCGATTTGCTATCACTCACTGATTTATGCCAGTTCAATAAAAAGAAGAATGTCAACGGTAGGACCTTAGATGTTCTCTTTTCAAACATTGAACCTGAAAAGTTAAATATTGATAGTGACGACGAAGTTCTCAGCCGCGTCGATCGTCATCACCCGCCTGTATCCCTTTCTGTTGACGTATCGCCTATAAGATTTATTGAGGAAAATCGACCGCCTAAATTGAACTTCTTCCGGGCTGACTACGACAAGCTCAATAACAGCATTGCGGAAATCGATTGGGTTACTGCATTCGATAATTTGGGCATAAATCAGGCAGTAAATGAGTTCTATAAGCTTCTAACGCCTTTGATTGAAACCATACCAAGGACAAAAAACGCAATGAAGAAATTCCCATGTTGGTACAAGAATGAACTGATAATCATCTTGAAAATGAAAATCAGGGCCAGACGTAAGTTCAATCGTACAAAAAGTCCAGAGGACAAAAAACTTTTTGCTGATCTAAGAAAAAAATTTAAAGCTCTAAAGAAATGTTGTGAAGATTCTTACATTAGCAACATTGAAGATAAGATCAGCACAAATACGAAAGCTTT
This sequence comes from Pseudolycoriella hygida, assembly GCA_029228625.1. NCBI lineage: Eukaryota > Metazoa > Arthropoda > Insecta > Diptera > Sciaridae > Pseudolycoriella > Pseudolycoriella hygida. Next base: position 118,277,534 of record CM055403.1, on the reverse strand, counting down.
TTTCTCCTACACGAAGTCCCTGAGAAAAACAAACTCCTTGCCTAATCGGGTACAGTTCCTTAATGAATCAGCCGATGATTGCGATTCTGTCTGCAATCTGTTTGCAAAATACTTCGCAAGTGTATTTCAACACGATCGTAACTCAGACTATGAATTAAACCAAACTGCTCCGAACTTTCAAATTGATTTCATCTCAGCAAATGAAATTAAGTCCGCTCTTGATAACCTCGACCAATTTAAATTCTCCAGTCCCGACAATATACCGTCAATATTTTTCAAAAAGTGTTCTTCGACGATCTGTGTGCCACTATCAATTCCTTATAATAAATCAATACGCGAAGGTATGTTCCCCTCTGCCTGGAAGGTTAGTAACGTAACGCCGATATACAAATCGGGAAAGAAATCGGACGTGTCTAATTATCGGCCGGTAAGCATACTTGCTACCGTGTCCAAAGTATTTGAAAAGTTACTCGACTCTTCCATCATGTGAGAGATTACATTACTGCTATACAACATGGCTTCATTGTCGGTAAGTCTACCCTAACTAATCTATTGGAATACGTGACGCGGACAACAGATGCAATCCTTGAGGGAGGTCAGCTGGATACGATTTTCACTGATTTTTCCAAAGCATTCGATCTAGTTTCACATAGTCTCCTACTATCGAAGCTGAGAAGCTTTGGAATCAATTCCAATGTCCTTGATTGGTTTAGATCATATTTGACAGGTAGAACTCAACATGTAGTGATTGGCGGCAGTAAATCTCAGCCGATTACGCCCACCTCTGGCATTCCCCAAGGTTCCATTCTTGGTCCGCTCCTATTTGTGCTCTTCATAAACGACATGCCAGACATATTTACATCATTTAGCAGTCTGTTCGCCGATGACAGCAAAATCTATCGAAAGATCAATTGTGAAGCAGATTGTTACCAGTTTCAAGCTGATGTATCGTCCTTTTCCACTTGGTGTGATAACAACAAGCTGAAGCTGAATCCAGAGAAATGTTCCGTTCTGACCATCACTCGTAAGCCACAACCAATTGAACACCAATACTTTATTAAAAACTTTGAGATTGAAAAAAAATCGGTGAAAAAAGACCTAGGTGTGTTATTCAACAGCAACCACGATTTCAGCACGCACATTTCGGTCATTACCAAAAAATCTTACCAAATTATGGGATTTATATTCAGATCAATAGTAAACTTCAGTCGACCAGCGAGTATAATCAAGTTGTACAACACGTATGTCCGTAGTAGGTTAGAATACTGCAGCTCCATATGGAATCCTTTCTATAACAAATATATAGAACAAATAGAAAAAGTCCAACACAAGTTCACGAGGATGCTCTATTATAGATTCAATTGGAATAAACCAGATTATGCCACCCGATTGAAACAGCTCAAAATGCAATCACTGGAGACTCGTAGAATCCAGCTAGATGAAATGCTCCTTTATAAAATAATTCAAGGCAAAATAGATACAAAGCTAAAATCACGGATCTCAGTTCATCAACTACAACGCAATACACGGCAACAATCTCATCTGGCATTTTATGTACCTTTGAAATCCACAAACATCCAACTCAACACCCCAATCCACCGTATTCAAAACAACCATAACATTTATTTCAGATCACTAGACATCTTTAACACAAATTATAACCGGTACAAGAAAACAGTGCAAAATTTTCATGAGTTTTAGTTCTTTTACTTTTATTTAGTTAATCAATTTTTTTTTTCTTTTTTTAATTTTGTATGTTTAAATTTTGTTTGATTTTTTTTCTCCTTAACTCTTTTTTCTTTAAACCGATCAAATCAGTTTCAATGATTAATGTATAATTGGGCAAGTGGCCTGTTCATTTAATCAATAAATAAATAAATAAATAAACATTTTCTAATGCTAAAACACTGCACTCCAAAACCCTCTTCAACCTCGGTCTTTCATTGTTTTTTTTTTCTTTTAAATTTGAGCAAGTCGAGGTAATTTCGAGAAAATTGAAATTTTTCGCAAAAGAACTTTAACTAAATTCGTGTCAATGAAGCCACGAAAAAAGGTAAGCTGTGTTGCCTGTTACTTAGCAGGGCAATTTTTCAAAAAAAAATATTCCCTCGATTTTCGCCAAATATTCCAGCATTTTAAATGAAATTATAATGCAAAAATCGCATGAACTTTTTGAACACTTTTTTGAGGGCCTAAACAAATCAAAATTTGACGAATTATTCTCTACTCAATAACTCAAAAGTTCAAAAAATATTTAAGTCAATTTCGATACAACCAAGTCGCCAGTGTTGTAACTACAAATGAAGTACAAACGTTATGAAATCTAATTTGAGTGTTCGATGGCAGTGTGATATCAGAAAAGAAATTTGAATTCGTCAGCACAATTCTTCATTCTATAAAAGCCGTTAGCCAACCTATTTAAAGTTAGTAACGTCAAAGATTTTTCTAACTGAAAGGCTAGAAAGTCTGTAGATAAGATGAAGTTTACAGTGTTCTTGGCTTTAGCTTTAAGTAAGTCGATTAGTACAAATAGTTAATTCCAAGTGTTTCATTTGAATAACACAGAAGACTGATGTCATAGATGAATTCAGATGTTAAATTAATTTTCAATTTAAGAAATTTTAAACGAAGTGTGACGGATCTGTTAACGTTTTTCTTGTGTCCACTTTTCAGTTGGCTTAGTAACTGGCGATGGTGCGTGGCAAGAGAATCGAGAGTATAAGTACAAATTAGTCTCAAAGATTTTTGTCAGATTGCCAGGAGGTGATGATCAGCATGGACACATCTCTAACGTGCACTTGACAATTCGTCCACAAGCAAGAGGAATGTTACTTGCTCAAATCACTCAAGCTGGATATGCCGCAGTAGATGATCAAGAAAGTAAAGAAGAGCGTTCGGGAGAATCTTTCGCTTATTACGCGCATCAACAACCAAAATCGGGAATGAAAGATGCACTCGATGCAACAATGAGAAAACCATTCATAATTCAAATGAGAAACGGAGCTGTTCATTCGCTTTCCGTTGACAATGCAATGACCACCGAACAAGTTAACCAATTGAAGTTCATAGTTAGCCAATTCCAAGTTGATACAAAAGGACAACTAGCACAGAATCGGGAAGGTAATCATCTTCCTAATGCAAACTCCAACAACGGTTTGTACGTAGTCATGGAGCCAACTGTGACCGGAGAATGTGAAACCACTTACGACGTTTCTCCTCTACCTGATTATTTAGCCAAATCACAACAAGATTCAATTCCAATGCCTCAACTAGTTGGTGATGGACATATCATTAAAATTGTCAAGACCAAGAACCACGACAAATGTGAAGAAAAGACTCGCTACTTAACAGATTTCGCTGGCAATATGAATGACGAAAACAGAATGTACGGAATTAAGGGCGTGTCAGAGATCAGCCAAATTTTCGTTACTGGTACCTTAAATAATTACACCATTCAATCGGTAGCTACTGCCAGGCATGGCAATGGCTTGAGTGAATACATTTACTTGGAATTGGAATCAGTCGATACAATCAACTCTGCACGCATGCTTAACTTAAGGAGAAGTTCGAACAACTATAAGAATATTAACAGCTTGGTACACAAAGAAGTCTCTCACATGCAACAAAGTCGAAATGGTGAAACCGAACTTACAGATCGTCAAGTGGCTAGAGCAGCCCAACTTCGGTCTGTATCTCGATCGCTATCTCGGTCTGAATGTAAGTAAATTCTTAGACTCTTACGAAGTAAATTACTTTCCCAAATCTTTCTGAAAGATTATGAATAGAACTTTCCGATGCGCGAAGTAAGTCCTTTCCATGACTTTAATATACCAAAATTACAGAATCTTTGACACGATCTCATTAAGAGTCATTTTTCTAAAAAATTTTTATGTTTTTGATATTTTCTTCTCCGCTTTATTCGAACTTCAGGTAAAAGTCAATAAAATTTCTCCTTTTTTGATTTTCGTGTTAAAGCTTCAACTGTAGACAAATGGAGTGGTTGTTGGACCGCATTCGTCGGGAGAGAGAGCATTTGTAAGAATGAGTTTTCTGCCGAGTGGACACCTGTTGGAGGAACTTGCTGTGGACTTTTCTGTGCCGGCATCAATGCACTTTGCAGACGTAGTTGTAAGTATTTTCATCAACGTTCTTTGATTTTTAATTATGAAAACAAAAAATAGATCCAGGATGTGAAGCAACCGTTTGCTACTCCGCTTTCATTTCACACGAAGCCCAGTGCGCCTCACAATTTGGTGATCGACTTCCAGTAGCTTCAGGCGGGTTCACAGATTGTGCACCTGGATTTTGGGCAACAAGATGCTGTCCAAAGTCAAATTAAGTGTTTTGGACGTTTATACTAATTTATTACACTTTTTGCTGCCTTTTTCTATTACATTTGGTCAATCGGCTGTAGCAAGAAAGTGTTAGTGATTGTAATAAGAATTTTCCAATAAAAACTTGTATTTAAAAACACGACTAACATTCTTGGGGAACGAAAGACGGAAATATCTTAAGCAAATTATCGCAGATTTAGTGAAAAGCGATTGAATTTCAAAGAAAACATTTGAGAAAGTCGGTAATTTTTCGTATGCGACACTTTGACGTTGCGAATTTACAAAACGAATTTATTTTGGTATGTAACATCGAGTAACATTTTTGGCTCTTATAACAATATTAACGCGCTTATTGTGACAATATCACAATTTTTCGTTGTTTTGCGCGAATTCCGTCATGAAATATTATGTACTTTAACATAAGGCGATGCTGCATCGACAAAAACTATAAAAGAGACTAAAAAACATATGCAAGGGACCTGTACGTATCAGAATAGATGTGGCAAACAGAGTTCATGTTACGAAAGACTCCAACGTATTGCCTGAACTCTTAAGATAATGAAATTACTTGCAACGCGAAGCAACGCAAGTTGGTCCAAAATTTGCAGAAAGGTTACTAATGTTCATAAGTCGTAAGATAAGCGAAACATAAGAAAATGATCTTCTATAGAGTTTTTAAGTAAATAAATAATTTCAAGAAAAATCATAAAATTCAAGATGGCCGGCACTCAAACCGGAAGTGGCGCGTGTAACTTTTTCTTGTCGAATGAGCTTTAGCGATCAAACTAATGAAATACGGACAATTGCTCAATAATAGTAGTAGTAGTAGTAGTAGTAGTAGTAGTAGTAGTAGGTTTATTGACAAAATATGTATAAGGTCTTGGACCTTTTGATTCACATAATAGACGCGATCAAGCTACGCGGTAACAAATAAAACGTTAAAATAAAAAGGATTGCATTATTTAATATAAGAGAAAAGGAATGTTTATTTAGCAAGTACAATTTAAACTGAGACTGGGTTGAGCCGGTGGATGCTTACCAGATGTTCACGCCAACCTCGATCAAAGTCAAGCACTGAAATATGAGTAATGTAGTCGAATAAATAGGAAGATGACGAAAGAAAAGTAAAGTCGTTAGGAACCTAGTGTCAGATCAAGCCCAAATAGTCCTTACACGCACTTTTAAAGCCCGTTAGCGAATACTTACTCTTTACTATGTTCGGAAGCATATTGTACTTAGACACACTCCTGACATAGAAAGAATCGTTTACGATGTCTCTGGGGGATGAACCGAAGTTCAAGTTCTCGTAGACATACCCAGGCTCCTTAGAGATAATAACTTTGTGCAAGAAGGAGGCAGTAAGGTAGTCAATGAATGCGAAAATACTGTTTCCGAGGAGCTTGTTTACGTGGTCGGATACCGAGCCGCGTCGATCAATCATGTAGGCAAAGCGAACACAAGCGTTAAAAGCCTTTTCATATATCTTTCTAGTTCCCGCAGAGAGCTCACCCCAAACTGGGCAGCAATAAATAAAATTTCCTCCGGAAATATGCTTTTTTAGAGGCTTTTCGTGATGTCGATTTCAATCGACAGGTCCTAGAAAGCATCCTATAATCCTGACAAAGTTGATATCTTTCAAACGCGACCTTAGTTGCTACATTTGGAGTGGTGGATCGGAATATGTGATGATGTGAAGTCGGCTGTAGGATGTTAGGTAGACTTTTAAAGCATGATTTAAAAGTACTTTTCAAGTATGCTTTAAAAGCACTTTTAAAGTATCCGAAAAGTATCGAAATTGCAACAAATTTTGTCAAGTGGGAAAGGTAGAGACTGCTGTAGGATGTGGAATACTTTGCGAGGATTTTTGATGAAAAAAACGAAAAATTGAAAAATATTACGAAAATATCATCAAAAAGTATCTGCACACCATCAGATTTTGGAAAGGTTTCGTCGAGACCTACCTAACTTGACAAAATTTGAGAAAATTGGATATCACTACGAGAAAATATTCCCGAAACCCTCAAAATTTGCTGAATGGAAGCAAATTTCCTCAAATTTAATCGGAAAATTGTCCGTTTAGTACAAGTAGGGTGTCAATACAATGGTCTAAAGTACACGGCCTATACCTGCATAGCTTGTCTAAGAATCGGTTGAGTCGTTGCGGAGAACGAGCCGAAAATGTGGCTAAAAATGTGATTTTTCGAGGGTCGGTGAAACGTTTTCGACCATAGATCCGAAAGTATAGCAATGAAAGTACCAAGTAAGATGTCAAATGAAAGATATGGATCTCTCAAAGCGAGCGGTAAACATTTTTGGAAACCGTTTGAGTCTTCCGGGATGTACAGTTCTTGGAGCTGTGCTACGCCCAAAAATACGATAGGGAGTGATTTTTCATCAATATTTTCTTACAGACAAGGTACACAGAAACGGTTCCAAAGGCAAAGTTGTGGAAAATTACAAGAGGAACATTTTTGCCCATGTAACTAGAGGTTTCGGTGTTTACCTAAGGGTCCCAAAGTCGGGTTAAGGGTAAAAATATAAGTTTTTGTTATGTTGTAGTGAATTTTAAGGAGAACATTTTTGCCGAAGATAGGACTTTAAAAAGGATGTATAAAATAAACCTTTTTGTTTATAGTCAGGCTGTAGGTCGGTCCTAGTACTTCGGAAGGGCTTTCGTAATAAGCGATTTCTAGAAACATACAGAAAATTGATTTTTTGGAAAAGAAAACGAAGATTGCGAAAAGTCCATAAATTTTAAGAGTTTTCGAATTTATGATGGTTTAAATTACATTTCGATAAATTGTTTGACGATGGTAGAATTCAGTACGACAAAGAGTTTAGTACGAAAAAGGATTTGCTTGATTTGCAGCCATTAAATTTGCAATTATAAAATATTGAAAGTAAAATATTTGTAGAGTCTACAATTTTGTTGATGTTAGCTTATTCATTCTTAGGGCATACTAAATTGTATGCAGCAATGAATTAGCATAAACACAATAACTCGTACATTCAAATAACAAGAACCAAAATTAACTTTAATTGAATTTCAGTTTGTCTGCAATGAGAAAATGCATTACATTATTTCTCAGTCACTTAAACTAAAAAATCAAAAATTAACTAACTAATGAGTCAGACTTGATCCATAGTCAGCCAAAGCTGCAAAGGCTTACTATCTTCTGTAGCACTGTCAATAAAACCCTGTGAAGAAATGGTTTGGCGATCGCCGATGATTTCCATATTTTCCATATAGCTCTTCGGTAATATACTTTTATTTATAATAGCCAAATATTTCTCCCTTACTTTAGGAGAATAGGGTCTCTAATCACCCCGCCTGTTTTATACGTTGCTGACAAACTTTAAGGAATTCAAGCCTCCTTCAGTATTAGCAATAGTTGCTGTACCTTATGCGAAAGGATTGTTTGAAAAGTTGAAATCACCCTGCAAAGAAAATCTTGTAATCGTTGGTAAGTCAGATAATTGCCTAAAACGGACATTTTTCAGCAATCTGAAAGACAAAACTCCAACCTTTTTACAATCTCACTTGGTCTACCAAGTTCAATGCGAATGTGGGTCATTTTACATCGGTCAGACGCTTCGACAGCTTAAAGAACGTTTAAAACAGCACAAATGCCATATTAAGTCTAAAGACCGAGAACATAATTCCTTAGTGAGCCATGTATTAGACACGAACCACAAACCGTCATGGGATCAGGTTAAAATTCTTCAAAAAGAATTACTTAAAAACAGGAGAGAAATTCTTGAAACTATCTACATTAAAAAAGCTCAAAATTGTATGAGTACACAAAAAGAATCTGTTTACTTAGCAGCTACTTACGAAAACGTTATCTAATTTCAAAATATTGCGAGTACAGATATCGAAACCCTAAGTACTTATATGTTTAGCTTAGATGGTACCATAAGTTAATTGATGTTGATATGTTAATTTATTATTAATTTATGCAGCCGAATTAGAGACTGCTGTGAAGTTAGCCCGTGAGAGAATCCGCCCGTGAGAGAATATGGTGGTCAGAGAGTCAGTATGTGAAAAGTGAACGGCTCCTCGCCACTCTCTTACAATAGTATTATCTCAGCCAAATCTTTATATTGTGTCATTAAATCTTTTTTTTTCCTGCGCACCAATGCACTCGCACGAGACGAACGAATGAAGCTGATAAATTCGCGGCATTATCAAGCCGTTTGAACGACAAAGTAACAGACCAGAATAAAATGTTGATAAAATACACTTTTAATTTTATTTTTAACTCTACTTCCGGAAGCATCTATGCGAGCTAACGCATTTAGAAAAGTTCCCTCCAAATAAATATGTCTCAAAAAAAACTTATTCAGGGGTAGCGAGATCTGAGGCCTGGACCGAGAAGTGAATATAGTCGTTAGAAAGCCTATAGCCAGGACTGTCTCTGGTAAGAGTCACCAATGGGTCCAGGCCTTCCTTCCCAGACGGCAGCCCGACAAAAAATAATGTATTCAAATAGACTTTGTTCTGGGAATGACAGATGTGAGGTCTAGACCCAGTAGTGAGTACAGTGGAATTACAAATTGAAGCAAATGGATTTTTACTTGATTTTTCGATCAGAGAGAAGTAACTGTAAATCATAGCTTGAGAATTTTAATGGAATTATTTTGTCATTGTAAGATTGTTCATATACAGAACGTTAACATTTCGGTTCATCACCCATATCAGCATATCAAGTTGAATGACCTGACTGACGATTTTCACGATATGCCGAGATGTTGATGCTTCTGAAATATGTTCAAGAATACAACTGTTCTAGTTGAGTTCAACCTGAGCGTCATTACAATGACAAAATAATTCCATTAAAATTCTCAAGCTATGATTGCCAGTTACTTCTCTCTGATCGAAAAATCAAGTAAAAATCCATTTGCTTCAGTCGTTAGAAAGCCTATAGCCAGGACTGTCTCTGGTAAGAGTCACCAATGCGTCCAGGCCTTCCTTCCCAGACGGCAGCCCGACAAAGAGGAAATGTGACGTTTTTTGTCCGTCTCCGCATAAATGTATGTTTTTGACCGATTAATTTGTTGTAAACATCCACAATTTGCAACTGATTGAAAAATAAAAATGTGAGCAGTACACTATGATCAGTACACAAATTCTAAATTCAAGTTTGATGTATATTACTCGGACCAAAAAGATATGATTTTGACCACGGTGTTGAAAACTTCCTCGGACTCCGCTTCGCTTCGCTCCGCTCCATCCTTGGACGTTTTCAACACTTGGGTCAAAATCATATCTTTTTGGTCCAAGTGATATAATATACTATTATTGCTATTTTGCAGATCAAATTGAGGTGAACATTTTTGTCTACTTGGGGATCAATTTTGGGTTTCTTTTTACACCGTTGCTTCGGACGGGTTTTTCAATATTGCCCTTTCGGCAATTTCCAATAAAATTAAATGCGGACGTGAGTTTATAAACTTATGAGTTAAGGAAATATTTATTTAGATACGTTCGAGTGTTTTTGCAGCATCTATTATAGGTATTTGCTACATCTTTTCTGTTTACCACATCTATTTTATCGCGTACTTTGTCGGGTCCTTTACATGTCTTTAAATGATGTTTATACACTCACGGAAATATATTTTTGCATTAATAGAATTTTGTACTTCTGCGCAGCTTTTTAACACTGCAAAAACTTGCGCAGAAGTACAAAATTCTATTTGATGCAAAAATATATTTCCGTAAAGTGTAATTTTATTTTTCCAAAAGTTTATAAGAAAGATACTGTAAGTGTAATGTGACAGCAGTCATAGACACTCTTTTTCCACGTCATCTAGAAGATAGAAGACAATACAATGCAATTCATCATCATCATCATCAAGTGTAACGAAATGTGGCACAGTGTAATAAAGTGTTCGGATCTGTAGTGAAGTGTGGCGAACAGCTGTGAAGTGTAGTAAAATGTAGTGCAGTGAACTGAAGTGACGTGTAGTAAAGTGTAGTGAACTATAGTGTAGTGCAACGTAGTATAACGAAGTGTAGTGAAATTCGGTGACATGTAGTGATTTTCAGATTCATTCTATAAACATACAATAGACATAGGCTTATTTATTCTACGTGTTGTACAGTTCTACTTAGGGCACTATTTGAAAAGTAAGAGTAATGTCTACAATCTCCAGTTTTAGTTTTGAGAAAAAAAAAGCAAAACCTGACCATTTTTTCAATCTCTTTTTGGTCCTATTGCCATCTGTTGAGACAATTTTCTTTCTCTTTTCAACACAATTATCAATGAGCTTCGTTTGTTTTCAGGTGCACTCAAGATCTGAGAGGAATTGTAAATTACTTCCAATAAATGTTATTGCCAATAGCTTTACTAACAATATCTGAACATAAATTTTCATATTCAATCAGACAGTTCAATATAAACAGAGTGTCAACAACAAACATAATTGTTTTCAGTGTTCATGAGTTGTCATTGAAATTTTTATTTCTCAGGTTTTCTGTACAAAAATTTATCTGATATAAACACATCAGAGTTTGTTTACGTCGTTTGTTGCACTTATTGCGAATGTTTGAACGGCGAACATAAAAATTACAAAAAAATGTGCAAATAATGATAAATCATTGGCGATGGCTGTGTGGTGTGTGCAACATTGTAGACTGTTGTATTTACATGAAATAGGAAGAAAAATATTTCCGCTGGAAATGTGATACGAAACTTTTGCACTTGTTTCTAAAGCATTTTTATATGAACTGCAATTATATTTAAGAAGTGCGTTCAATTTTATTGAAGAGGGAAATGCTAGTCTTTTTGTTCATTTCTCAAGTACAGTTTTACATCTCTGACGTACTTCATCTGTAATGTAATTATAATGGACACACAGCATGTAGAATGTGCATTCAAATAAACTTGCCATTGAACAACGTCGTTATTTGAAATAAAACTCACAATTTTGTAAGATTAAGGCAGTGGAGACCGCTCTCATATTACATACAGCTAGAATGGCCCATTACGCATCTGCGAGAAAATGTATTTATCTTTGAGGAGGAAGCTTGTATCCCTTCGACTTAGGAACCAACTTTTTAACTCTCATAGTTTTGGAGATCTGGGTTATCTGCTCAATTATGGAAGTCGCCATATTCCAGGATTGTGCCACATTTCCCTAAAACCCTGAAAAACGTGTTCGCTTAAATTTAATTCTCTACAACTTCGCCTTTGGAACCACTTTCTAACTCTCATAGTTCTGGATACTTGGGTCATCCTGCCACAAATTGCCACAAAGGTTTACCAAATTGACTATATTGAAATATTCGATTTGGGTCCGTTTCCATACAAAAAATAGCATTATTGTTTAATTCATATCTCCGGATTGGCTGAAACGATTTTAATGAGTAAAAAGCATTTCGGCAATTTTGCATAGAATCCGGGAAAAATAATTTCCGGGGGGTACGTCGCACGGGAAGGTAGTCAAAAAGTTCCTGTATATATGTTCCTTAGTCTAAGAAAAAATTTCTTGTGATTTTTTTAGCGTGCAAGACTTGGTGAGGGTCTCAACTGTACCAAGCTGCTCTGAGAAAATAAGTACTTTATCTCCGAAAAAAAACTGTTTCTGCAATCAAATAAGAAATAGTAGTTTGTCGACCATGTTGCGATACGTTGATTTTTTCAGCATCAGCCCTAATATTGTCCATACGAGCCAAAGGCGAGTTGGACAATACTTAGGACGTATGCTGAAAAAATCAAGTATCGCAACGAGGTGGACACACTGCTTTTTGCAACAAACAAATCGATTGAGAAGAAAATAACAACCAAACTTAAAAAATTCACTCCACAGAAACCATTATATTTTACAGGGTACAAACAATTTTTGATCAGATTGCAATGCATACATACGACATTGCAACGTCGTATCATAGCAACGGAGGGGTACATTTCAGCACATGTATCAAATTTCAAAAGTCATATCGTTACGAGGTGTAAATTTGTTTCGCTTCCCCTCACACTCTTAAAAAAATTGGAAACTGTTTCGATTTTGATCGCGTTACCACATCGTGAACAACATCGAAAACAGTCGAAAATCGATTGTGCGTTGCAAAAAGAATTATTTACAATTTCTCATTTCAAAAATTCTATGTTGAAGAGTAAAACTGCTCATGTATCTAATCTAAGTTCCTCAACCATCGGTATAGCATTCATTTCGTTTTGATTGTAAGTCAAAAATGCAAAGCCGGAACAAGCGTAAAGAAAAAGGTAATCGCACGGGGCGTCCTTGGGTTTACATTTTTCAACTTTCGTCCCTGGTAGCAAGCATGAACAACTAAGTGTTCGATTGCTAATCGTTGGCCGTTACATGAATCTGTATCTGTAGGATAATGGTTAGCATACAAGACGCTGATGTGGATGTGCCGGGTTCAAATCACGGTGTGGACATGGTTTTTTTTATAAAAATGAGAGCTAATATTACCCTAGAAGAGTTCATTCTTGGAGAACTTCATGTACATAGCAATGACCCTGCAACGTATACTCAACATACCGAGTGCGTACACGTTAAAGGATATTTATAATGGCGGGGTCTTTGGTAGATTTTTCGGTACAATTTGTTTGAAACACCAAATGTATTTTAAGACGTTTCGCATATATGTACTGTTGAATCATCTGACTGTTGAGCTTATCTACAATTTGTATAAAGCTCAAGACTTTGGATCTATTAAAGGATGTTAATGTTGATATTGATATGAACAGGTTAGCTCAGTGGTAACGTACTGGCTTTCCACCAAGAATATCCGGGTTCAATCCTGAATGAATGAATGACAAATATGACGATGAATTCTGTGTACAAATATCTGAGTCTGACTTTAGGCGAAGATATAATTAGCACCAGAAGAAATCCTATTGGCAAAATGCCAGCTACCGTAAGGCGTGGTTCGGAATTCACGTTAAGCATGTGGTCCAACAATACCTGCCGGTAAAACACATTGATGTGGGGAACCGACATTCTAAGCCCTACTAGTTTCTGCAAATAGTTCTTCGTAGATGGCACTAAGTTCTTGTGCAATTTACCACTGACACAGTTAAAACTTCTTTAACGAAAGGATCTCTAAGAAAAATCTATCTGAGAAAAAAGCTCATAACAAAATTGCGGGACAAGTAAATAAAAAATTGTCTATCTTCTGACCCGGACGGGTCGTAATCGCGGATTATGATGATATTATTATTATAAAGGATGTTATTGTCCTTGGGACAAAGTCCCTTTTGTCATTCGACTCTGACTACGGGCTTGGTGACAAAGAATAGTATCATGGGCGCGCGGTAGCATTGCGCCCGTGACGCAAGACCCCATACGATTAAAAAAATCAGAATTTTTTTTTCGTAGACTGCGGAACCATATATACAGCTAAATTTTGACTTTTTTCCCTTGCGTTGTACCCCCCCCCCCTGAGACCTAGTTTATCGGATTCTACGTAAAATTTTGATTGAAATCGACCTTTCACTCATTAAAATCGGTCCAGTGGATCCGAAGATATGACCTTTAG
>CM055403.1:118186155-118263189 GCA_029228625.1 Pseudolycoriella hygida | reverse complement strand
TGTACATAACTTTAGTAAATCTCTTCCGATGTTCAACTTTTGTTTAATCAAAAGTTCTAAGAATGTCTCATATTTTATGGTAGAAAATTTTTTGATTAGAAACCCTTGGACTCAGCCAGAACCCTAAAACTGAGCTCCTACTAGGCCCCAATGTGTTTGTTTACATAAATCGGGTAAATTCTAACCGATTTTGTTGATTCTTTTTCTGTTTGAGAGGTAACCGAGTACCGAATTATATTCAAAAACAAATTTTGGCCCGGTGCCTGTGCTTAGGGCTCAAGTGAGCCTCAGGTCGGTCGGCCTTAACCAAAAAAATTGTTTTTATATTTTGCTGAGCATATTGAGGGGTGTCCGAGGCCTCTTCTTAAGGCCCTAGGTCGGTACTATGGTCGACCCTAGGCCAAACAATGGTTTTTTGCTATGTTGTAGAGAAAATTGAGGAAAACATTTTTCTCTATTGGGGGGTCAATTTTGTCAGGTTTTTTCGAACCGTTTCTTCGAATGGGTTTTTCAATATCGGCAATTTCCAATACAATTTAATGTGGACGTAAGGGAACATTTACTTAGATACGTTCGACGTGACGAATGATCAAATTTGCATTTCATTCACTTCGAATGGGTATTCATGGGTTCTAATGTTATTGATATGAGTTAGGCTTATTTTAAATCAAAAATTCCAATTTGTGTACAGAATGAAATGTTCCATTCGTCTTCATTGAAAAATTCTTAATTATCCTCCGATATGTTTTTTTCTGTCTTTTAAGCTCTTCCAGACATTCCTTCGACACTTTCAAAACATTGTTTTTATAAATTGGTGGCTGAAAACTACATTCATAGCGACCTAACGGTAAAAATTTATGTTTTTACAAATTATTTTCTCTAGTTCGCCCTTGCGGTTCCATGAATACCATGATCCTACTACCTCTACAGATTTTTTATTTGATTTAATTGACGCACTTTGCTTTTCGAACGCTCGCTAGTTCAACGTATTTGCCTTCACATAAGCAAAACATAAAATTTGACGAACCACAATTCTGCCTAGATTCCGAAACACACACCATTCTCCAAGTTGAATTTCTGCCTTTCTTTCAAATGCATAGCCAATCAAACTTCTCTCTGCTGTTGAAAAGCCATATAGTTATGAATGGACTCGTTCGAAGTACAAAGGTCCTAAACGCGTACTTCAAGACATTTTATTGTAACATGGGATGGATCAAGGCGGAAATGAGGGGAATGCATTGAATTATCTTGTAGAAGTGACGAATCATCGAAAAAATTGTCCGTTTGTCCATCCCGTAATTTTTTTTAAACAGCGGCTTCTATCACCCTAAAAGTACGTCTCATGATTTAAGTTCAAATATGAGCAAAATCGGTGTAGTGATTCCGGAGGTATGGTCGAAGAAGTGACCGAAAACATGGTTTTTCGAAGGCCGGTGAAACTTTTTCGCAAATATCTTAGCAAGTAGAGCACGGAAATTGTTCATGTTGGTGTCAAATGAAAGCATTGATCTCACAAAACTGGGAAAAATATTTTGTGGCAATCGGGTCAGTGGTCTGGGCACTGGTACCTATGAAACGGACGAAATTGGGTGTCTTGGCCATATACGAAAGCAGATGGCTTTTCGTCTATATTTGGTTAAATGCAATATGGAGATTTACTTTCAAAGACAAAGTTGTAGAGAATAAAATTTCAGAGAACACTTTCCATGACCATTTCTAGAATTTTGCGGGATGACACATATCTCTAGAACTATCTTAGGATACAACTCATTGCGTATTACTTTTACTATGAACGTGTAAGCTCTTATTTGAATTATTTTGTCATTGGCATGACGCTCAGTTGTGTGACAGTTGTGTTATGGAGATAATTAGAAGAGATCAACATTTCTCAGGGTTTTCCGGAAAAATGTACAAATCCTTCGGTTTTAGGGAATTAACGCCCGGGGAATTATCGCCCGAAAAAATTGGAATTAACACCCGTGGAATTATCGCCCGAGAATTATCGTCCGGACAAACGTGACAGTAATTTAAAACGGGTAAATTCGTAGATGGAAAATACACAATTTGTATAAGGAGAATGTCATTCCGGGCGATAATTCCCCGGGTGATAATTCCAATTTTTTCGGGCGATAATTCCCGGGCGATAATTCTCCGGGTGTTAATTCGTCTCCGGGCGTTAACTCTCCGGGCTTTAATTCCCGTCACCATCTCTGGCAGTTAGAAAGTCGCTTACAGAAGAAAAGTTGTAGAGAATTAAATTTTAGTAAACACGTGTCTCAGGGGTTTCCCGACAAATGTCTCAATCCTAATGATTAATTCACTTCCTGAATCAAGATGGATGACTCATATCTCTAGAACTATGGCACACAGTAGGCTTATCCGTTATATTCATGTTCAAAAATCTATATCTCGTGAAATATTCACAATTTAAATCTAAGAATTCTTAAAACGTGATTTAAGAATGTTCAAAAATGTCGGGAAAAATATTTGTGCATGTAGGCCGCAGATTAATAGTCGTATAGTTGTTAGACAAAGTGACAGGTTTGATTTCTCCCCATACATAACCTCAAAAAAATATATTTTCCATATTTTCGTCAGAAACTTGTCGAAATCAGTTGTAAACGTTAAAGTAATTCATAATAAGTCGAAACGAGCCTAGTCCGACGAAAAAGGGATGAATTTCCCAGTGGTTTTGAAGCGAATTGTTGTTCAGCGCTCTGAGACCCAAAGACAGTCAGTATCAAAATCAAAGAACCAACCAAGAAATTCATCTTTTTTCGTCGGACTAGGGTCGTTTCGACTTATTATGAATTACTTTAACGTTTGCAACTGATTTCGACAAGTTTCTCACGAAAATATGGAAAATATATTTTTTTGAGGTTATGTATGGGGAGAAATCAAACCTGTGACATTTTTGAACATTCTTAAATCACGTTTTAAGAATTCTTACATTTAAATTATGAATATATCACGAGATATAGATTTTTGAACATGAATATAACGGATTCGCCTACTGTGTGGCATATAGAAAGTTGCTTCCAAAAGAAAAGTTGTAGAGAATAAAGTTTTAGAGAACACGTGATTCATTGTTTTAATGACCACATCCCGGAATATATCCCTTTCTACAATTGCCGTACTTCGGGAGGATTTCCGACATTACCTTAGGTTATTTCTGTAGGTCGTTGGAATTCTGATAGTTTCAAAAACTTTGCAACAATTCGCAACTATGATAAGTTCGCACAATCTATTCTGCTTGCCACATCTATTCTGTTTGCTAAATCTATTCCGATACGTGCGGGTCTTTGGTTGTTTTGACTTTATGAAAGTTTTAAATAGTTTTGCTGTGCCGATGATTCATTTTATTACTTCAATTGCAGCATGTAATACTTTATGATTTCATGCGTTGATGGGTATTAATTAGAACCGTGCGTCGTGGCTGGGTCTTCAAGAAAGTCTCTAGCCTTTGGACTACATCCTAGACTTGTCTAATGTTCAGCAGAAATGTAAAGGAGAGTTGTATCTAATCGCCTCTCAAAGACGATTTTGCTCGGTGAAACTTGAAATAATTTGTTCCAGTGACATTTACGAGCAAAATTATCTTTCAGAGGCGATTAGATACAACTCTCCTCTACGTTTTTGTTGAACATTGGACAAGTGTACGATGTAGTCTTAAGGCTAGTGACTGTCTTGAAGACTCAGCCGACGTAACGTCGGCGCACGGCTCTAGTATAAATTATGGGTTCTGATGGATATTAATACGGGTATTAATGAAGTGAATAAGCCTGGAATGAAATCATGGAATAAACTAACAACCCAAATAATACAAAAACGAGTTTAAATCACACTATCAAGAATGAACGGAGCTTCGAACTGCGTGGAAGACATTCACAAGTTATTAGGTGTCCTATTTTTTCTTAAGGTTTGACTTAGCTAAGTCACGTTCAGCCGCGGCCTTATGAATTTCCCAAGAGTACCACCTCGAGTACACATTCACATCATCCCTTGATACTACCGGGAGCAATGGCGTATGTCTGTCAAGTGTTTCCAACATTACAGAATTAAAAATGCCCAACACAGAGTCAACATCTGTTTGCACATAAACATCGAAAATCCTGCTCGCAGTCAGATCACCAGCAAGAGTGGCATAGAGTCAATCGAACCAAAGTCACGCCTTAATTTAGGAGCATCTTTAGCAATAACAAATCTTATCCGATTTTAGTAAATCTTTCTTTCCTGAAAGCGCTAGTATGACGTCATCAACGTAACAGTGATCGCATGGTAAGTTGACATTTTGAACACAAGCAGCACTAACCTCTCTCCAACCTCTATTCATGACACGCTACTAATCAATATCTCTTGCTGTGGATCGTAAAAATCGTGTGAATTAGGCGGTGGAATTGAAACAAAGAAATTCCTAAACAAACTTTTGAGGTGGGCGAAAAACTGTTTCTTTGAAGTAACTTTGATTTATACATCATAATATAAGTGACCGGTAAATTTAGAAATCCACACAAATCGTAACAGTCTCGGACGCGTTGGGAGGAAAAATGTTAATATTTACTATCACTTTACATGCTTTCTTTGAACTTGCGAATTTGTTGATTAAAATGTTACGTTGTCCAAACGGATTATGCAAATGTTGTGCAGCACGGTGGAATAATGATATACTGAACTCATATTAACATACACGTCAAGAACATTAATTCATCAGTTGAACAACATATTTCGGTTCGCTAGCAGTACTTTTTTGTCCATCCATTTAGAAGATATAACCGTGACGTATTGTTTAATCAAATGACAAGTTGAATATCGAAACGTTCATTATGTTAATTCAACATTTCTATGAAATATTGAACAAACAACAGCGGCAAATAACGGAAATTTCATAAGTAACAAACACCATCCATAGCAACCCAAAACTTCAAATGAAAAGTTAGAATAACAAAAATAAATTCTACAAGGATGTCGACGAAAGTAACTCCAAAGTCATCGAAAACCCCCAAATCGAACAAAGTGCCATTGTCGGCTAAAAATGAAAGCGAAGATTCTGACTCAACCGAAGTGTTGTCGTCGTCTGATGAAGAAGACCATTGGAAAGAAACGGCTCGTTCACAAGAATTACCAGCCGATTATTACAACATTCAAAAATTGGTTAAGTACATCAAGGCTGGCAATCCGACTGCAACCATTGTATCGTTATGTTGTTTAAAAGATTATGATCTTCAACTACCCATCAATCAATTCGCTATACAAGACATCGGTGGCTTGGAGGTGCTGGTCAATTTATTGGAAAGTAACGATTTAAAGTGCCGATTGGGAGCGCTGCATATTTTAGCCGAAATTTCACAGAACACGGACATACGGAAAAGTATCCTTGACTTGGACGGGATTCCTCTTTTGGTCAAAATTCTGTCCGAACCAGCTGTTGATTTGAAAACCATTTCGGCTGAAACTATTGCTAATGTAAGCAAGATTCGTTTGGCCAGAAAGCATGTACGGAAGTGCGGAGGAATACCGAAACTAGTCGATTTATTGGATGTTAAAATGGAGTAAGTTGAAGGAAGCAACGCTAGAAAAATCGTTCCAATTGAACTGCTGTTATGCAGGTACCTTACAACTCCACGTAATAAATTGAATGAAGATCAGATTGAATATCTGAATATGGCACGCGCTGGTGCCAAGGCTTTGTCCTCTCTGTCCGAATCACGTCATAATATTGAAGCAATGCGTAAGTATGGATTGGTACCATTGATGGCACGTTTACTGAAAAGTATTCACTTCGATGTGGTTGTGAACATGATGTCCACATGTCAACTATGCGCAACACAAGTATTAATCATGAGTTTGAGGTACGTATGTCCAATCAAATAACACATTTGCGTGTTCACAGCCATCCTACCAACTGGCAATTACAACCGAAGGGATGATACCAGACATTGTCAGTCATTTGAGCTCCGATGATTTGGAACTGAAAATGCAGTGCAGTCGAGCAATCTTTAAATGTGCAAATGACAAGGTACATCTTCTAAAATTTATGGTTTTAATCTATTGACTTCGTCCTCACACAGACAGCTAGTGACTTAGTCAGAGAATCGAATGGATTGGAGCCTTTAGTTGCCATAATAAAAGAAAAAAATTATCGAGAAAACAAACCATTGATTGCAGCAGCTACAGGTAACTGTTTCATGCTTAATTCATCAACGCACATTACATCTAACCCGAAAATCACGCGTTTCGTTTTAAAACAAATTTAAAAAAATGCAGAACACAAGGCCATTGTATAGTTTTTTGAACTGCTTAGTTCTTATCAAGTGAACAATACTTAGGAATCAAGCTTTAAAATACATTCCTAAGCAGAATGTAGTGACGTCTTGCAACCTTTTTTGATTGTAGAAGAGCCCGACCGATGAAAACGATGTTTTTCCAGCAAAGCTTTTGTTTAAAAAATTGTTAATTTCAGAAAAGTACCTCAATAGCTAAAAAGTCATTGTTTTTTCATCTAGTAGTTGGGCTACTTTTTTTTGCTCAGTTTTTTTCAACAAACTCCTCGTTAGAAGATAGATCTCCACTATCAGCCAGGATTCTCCGTGCCGAAAATTTGAAAATGCCAAAAATTCATGAAGTAGCGACTACATTACGATGTATAGGTTTATAATTCGACGCCTGGCTGCGTACTTTGGTCCCTTACCTGGGAATATAGAAGGCAGTCTGGTACTAAGCATTTGTCTTCACCAAAGTGTACACATTAGTGATACTTATACGTCATATAGTCCTCGAGTTAAGACTTTCTAATGCAGAGGGCAGTAGCAGACGTATACAACTCACCATTGCCTCCAACTTGGCGAAAACAGATTTTCAGCACCAGGGTGAAATGTAAAACCTTGTCAGACGAAGGCAGTCTGGTGCTTAAATTTTGACAACGCGTTTGTTTAAGAAGGAGCGAGGTTATTAGTTAGTAACACGATCGTAGTCAGCACCAGGCTGCGTACTTGGAACCCTAAAGCTGGGAATAAAGAAGACAGCCTGGTGTTGAAAATCAGTTTTCGCCAAATTGGATGCAATAGTGAGTTGTATACGTCACATAAGTTTCAATTCGGCACCAGGCCGCTGCTGCCCTTTGCATTAGAAAGTCTTAACTCGAGGACGCAGCCTAATGCCGAGTTGAAACTTATATGACGTATAGATATCACTAATGTGTACACTTTGGTGAAGACAGATGCTTAGCATCAGACTGCCTTCTATATTCCCAGGTAAGGGACCAAATTACGCAGCCAGGTGTCGAATTATGACTGAGACCGAAGGCTGATGCTCTGATAGTGGCGGCGGAAGAAGGAACAACGTACGCTGAAATCCTCAAAAAAATAAAGGACGACCAAACTCTCAAGGACCTGGGCGAAAACGTCTCGAGAATAAGACGAACGCAGAAGGGTGAAATGTTGTTTGAACTTAAGAAGGGCCCAGAGATTAAAAGTGCAGATTATAAAGATCTAGTCAAGAGATCACTGGGCGAGTCAGCAAAAGTGAGAGCGGTGTCCCACATGGCCACGATCGAATGTAGATATATGGACGAGATCACGACAAGCGAAGACCTTCGAAAAGCTCTGAAAGAGCAAGGTAATATAAATGACGAGATAGAGCCAATGACGATCCGTATGAGGAAAGCGAGAGACGAACTCCAAACGGCGGAAATAAAACTCCCAGTGGACGCAGCGATAAAGATTTTGAAAGTCGGAAAGGTAAAGGTGGGCTGGACCGTATGCCCGATAAGGGTAACCCAGCACTTAGAAAGGTGCTTCAAGTGCATGAATTTTGGACACCAGGCAAGGAATTGTAGGGGAGAGGATAGATCCAACCTGTGCAGGAGATGTGGGGGAGAGAACCACCTAGCCAAAGATTGCACGAACCCGCCGAAATGTCTGCTGTGTACGTCAGAAAATGACCACGTGACTGGTGGAGCGAGATGTCCAGTCTTTAAACAGGCGCTTAAATCTAAAACAGGACAAGAATGGAAGTGATACAAATAAATCTAAATCATTGTGACATGGCACAACAACTTCTGTGGCAAGCCTCAGCGGAACAAAAATGTGACGTAGCGATTATTTCAGAACCGTACCGTGTATATAGAAACAACGGTAAATGGGCTGCTGACAGAGCCGAGATGGCCGCAATATTGACAACGGGCAAGTACCCCATACAAGAAGTTGTATCAGACGCTCACGAAGGATTCGTGATAGCGAAAATTGATGGAGTGTATATTGCCAGCTGCTATGCACCACCAAGATGGACGATTCTGCAGTTTGAACGAATGTTAGATTTACTCACAGGAGAACTGACGGGACTCAACCCAGTTCATATTGGAGGTGATTTTAACGCATGGGCAGTTGAGTGGGGTAGTAGATTCACAAATGATAGAGGCTTCAGTCTGCAAGAAGCGCTAGCTAGATTAAATGTGGTTCTGGCAAACGTGGGAAATGCAACTACATTCCGCAAGAATGGGCGAGAGTCGATTATTGACGTGACATTCTGCAGTCCAGTACTAGTTTCAAGTCTGAACTGGAGAGTCGACGAAAGTTACACACACAGCGATCACCAGGCATTGAGGTACACCGTGAAAAAGTGTACAGAGGCAACAAGACAGATGACTCATAGAAGAGAGCGAAGATGGAGAACCGGAAATTTCGATCAAGAAGTTTTTAAGGAATATCTCCAATCAAAAGACGATCACGAAGAGAAATCTGCAGAAGAATTGACGAAAGAAATGGTGAATGCATGTGACGCGGCGATGCCAAGAAGGATGGAACCGAGGAATGGGCGAAAACCGGCATTTTGGTGGAACGACGAAATAAGACTTTTGCGAACAACTTGTTTTAAGACAAGAAGGAGGATGCAAAGGGCCAGAAACGAGAATGTTAGAATAGAGAGGTCCGAAGAACATCGTAATGCAAAACTAGCACTGAAGCGAGCAATCCGGGCGAGTAAGAGGGATTGTTGGAAGAAACTGTGCCAAGAGGCAGACACGAACCCGTGGGGCAAAGTGTTCAGAACAGTAATGACGATGATGAAAGGTACATTGGGGCCAAAAGAAAAGTGCCCGGATAGGCTAGGTGTCATAGTGAAGAGCTCTTCCCACAGCACGAACAGATCACATGGCCGCAAACTCTTTATGACGATGAAGCGGAAGACAGACTTGAACGGTCGATCACTGTAGAAGAGATCCAGGTGGCTGCACAAAAGCCAAAAAATAACAAAACGCTAGGACCAGATGGAATCCCCAATATAGCTCTGAAGACAGCAGCATGCGCAAAGCCTAACATGCTCAGATTGACAATGCAGAAGTGCCTCGACGACGGATATTTTCCTCAAATATGGAAGAAACAGAAGCTGGTCTTAATACCAAAACCAAGGAAACCGCCAGACAAGCCATCATCATATAGACCTATATGCTTGTTGGATGGGTTGGGAAAAATGCTGGAAACCGCGATCCTGAATAGACTAAGAAAACACACGGAGGGCGAGCACGGACTGTCGGACGAACAATTCGGATTTCGAAAAGGGAGATCGGCGATTGAGGCCATTAAAAAAGTCATAGAGACCACCGACAAGGCGCGGAAGCAAAAAATACGGGGTAACCGCTTCTGTGCTATAACGACGACAGACGTTAGAAATGCCTTTAATATCGCAAGCTGGAGAGAGATAGCCAAGGCGCTACATGTCATGAGAGTCCCCGATTACCTCTGTGGGATACTGAAAAGCTATTTCGAGCGACGAGTACTAACGTACGACACTAATGAAGGGAAAAAGACTGTCAACATCACAGCTGGAGTACCACAGGGATCCATATTAGGACCAACGCTGTGGAATGTTATGTATGACACAGCGCTGAGGCTGAAACTGCCAAGATGTGCTAAGACGATTGCTTTTGCCGACGACTTGATCCTCACGGTATCCGGAACGTCGAAGATGGAGGTACAGGTGGTTACGATGGAGACGCTAGAAACTGTCGAAAACTGGATGACAACGGTGGGGCTGAGGCTGGCCCACCAAAAAGGCAATGAAAGCCACCGCAGCATTGGCCAGAATAATGCCAAACGGCTTTGGACCGCGCTGCAGCAAAAGGAGGCTCCTTGCAAGTGTCACCCTATCGATATTGCGCTACGGGGCACCAGCGTGGATACAGGCGCTAGATACGAAGAGGAATCGGAGAAGGCTTAATAGAGCCCAGAGGCTGGCAAGCATAAGAGTAGCAAGCGCATATCGAACAATATCCTTAGAAGCGGTATGTGTTATAGCCGGGACGATGCCCATATGCATAACGCTGACAGAAGACAGTGAATGTCATAGAAAGAAGAGAATGGAGGGTCAAACTACCAAAACAGTTAGGACGAAATTAAGAGCCGAATCACTGAGACAGTGGCAGCAAGAGTGGGACTCCTCGGACAAGGGAAGGTGGACCCATAGACTCATACCAAAAATAACGACATGGGTACAGAGAAAACATGGAGAGGTTAATTTCCACCTGACACAGTTTCTGTCTGGTCACGGATGCTTCAGGAAGTACCTGCACAGGTTTGGATTCACGGAGTCACCTTTCTGCACGACATGCGATAGGCAGGAAGAGACTGCGGAGCACGTGTTATTCGTCTGCCCCCGCTTCGAACAAGAACGAGGAGAGCTGTTGACTGTGAGTAGGCCAGATGTAAGTGCCGAAAACATAATATCGGAGATGTGCCGCGATGAGGAGGTGTGGATAGTGGCGGATAATGTAGTTGCGAAAATAATGACGAAGGTGCAAATTGCATGGAGAGACGATCAAAGAAGACTGGCAGCTGATCTAAGAGAGTAGGTGCGAAAGCACAGCTCCTCCCCGAAGTAATGCTGTGAGGCGGTTCCGGGGAGAAGAGAGCACGAAGACTAAGGACTTATAAAAAAAAAAAGGTGTCGAATTATAAACGTATACAACCAACGTAATGTACTTGCTACTTCATTAATTTTGACATTTTCAAATTTTCAGACCCAGTGTCCTGGTTGGAGAGTTTGTTGAAAAAACTAAGCAATCTTAAAAAAGTAGCTCAACTACTAGATGAAAAAACAATATTTTTTTTAACTATTGAGGTACTTTTAAGGCTCGGAACAGGTCGGGTTTGACCTGACCTGAACCTAAAGTCATCTGACCTGAAAAATTCAGGTCAGGTCAGGTTCTTCATTCAAATGACCTTAGCCTGACCTGACCGGACCGGATCGGACCTGATCTGATGACCTAGCGATAGTTTTGTTATAAAAATTTGTCATTTTCAAAAAAGTACCTAAATAGCTGTTTACACTCATCGTTCATTACTCTAGTAGTTGAGCTACTTTTTTGTGATTACTTTGTGTCTTGTAGAATAAGTACGCAACTGTTCACTGGTTCAAACTCGGCACCAGGCTGCGTACTTGATAAATTTGATTTACAATGTAGAAGGCAGCCTGGTGCCAAAAGTGGGTCGGTATAATCGAAACGGCTCTCATGAATACTATACATCATACAAATTTCAAGTCGGCACTAGGCTGTATGCTTAAACTTTCGTATTATGAGTGTAGATGGCATCAGCAGCCTGGTGCCAAATTGAAACTTATGTGACTCCTGTCTACATTTTGGCAGATTTGCAGCACTAGGCTGCCATCTACATTCTCAGCTCTACCACTTTAGTACGCAGCCTGGTGTTGCGAATCTGTTTTTGCCAAAATGTAGGCAGGAGTAAATTATATATGTCGTATAAGTTTCAGTTCGGCACCAGGCTGCAACATACTATAAAACAACAATTTAAGCACGCAGCCTAGTGCCGACTTGAAATTTGAATGACGTATTGTGTTCAATATTACCGTTAGGATGACAATGATCGATTTTCGGTGGTATCAGGCTGCCTTTTACATTGTCAATTAAATTTATCAAGTACGCAGCCTGGGCCGAGTTCGAAACTAGTGAACAGTTGAGTACTTTTTCCACCATGCAACATTGTTGTAGACACTTTTTCGGCCACAGGCTGCCTAATCTCAATGCAGACCTATTTTCTAACGAAAGATTTGTTAAAAAAACTAAGGTATCACAAAAAGTAGTTCCACTACTAGATTAATAAAAGTTGAGAAAAAACTCGCCATTCCTACACTTACTTTGTTCTCAGTCGACGATCCAGTGGACACTATTACTGAGTGTAGACTGTGTACAACAGTACACAATGTTGATGGAGATGGAGATAAGAAAAACTTGACATTACATAAAATTTATGAACGGCAAAGTAAATTCATAAATACTCGACATTTATATTAAAACTTTATTTTGTCGGGTCAATCAGGTCAGGCAAAAACAGGTTCAGGTCAAATCAGGTCAGCTTACAAAATCAGGTTCAGGTCAACTCTGTTTCATGTTTTTCAGGTTTTGACCTGACCTGTTCCGAGAAAAGTCTTTTCTGAAGTTAACAATTTTTTAAACAAAAGCTTCGCTGCAAAAACATCGTTTTTATCAGGCCTGCTCAACTTCTATTTTCGAAACTTCATAAACGTCTTTCAAGTGAAAGTTTTTGCAGCACTTGCAAAAGTTCAGATAATAACGAAATGATGAAGGCGCTTGTATCACCAATGGTAACTTCCAAGCTTGGTAAAGAGTGTAAGGACTTCCTAAATATTTTGGGTTTGAGGAATGTGCCAGGGCATTCAGGTGTGGAAGGAAATGAAATAGCTGAGAAGCTAGCTAAGGGGCTGTCCCCAAATTACGTAACACGATTTTCGGGCTTCCATTTATTCCATTTATTCAAAAAAAAAAAAAATAAAATTGAATCTCAAGATGGTTTAAATGCTTTATAATTAATTTGTGCAAACCTTTTTTTGAACTTATTTGTCTAACTTGTGATGTGTTTGCTTCAGATATTTCGCACAAACAACAAAAAAAATTTTGGGAATAAATGGAATAAAAGAATAAATGGAGTAAATGAAATGCGCCACCCCTCGTAAAAACGTCACTCAGATGGAAGTGCATAAACTAGAAAACGTTCTCACAAAACGATTTGGAGAGCAACCGACTTGAATTTCTATAGCTTTTGAAGAATTTGAATTTGAACTAAGATGAATTTCTTCGTAATATTAATTTATCAGTGGGCCAATTTTCAGTGCGATCCGTTATGTAAAAATGATCTTTGGCTTTTGTTGAATGAGCTCTTGATATGAATTTTAGAATTGCAATCGTAATAGCTCAAAAGATAGTTTGAATTGCCATCATGGTCACCAGTTTGCAATTCAAACAGTCTTTTGAGCTACTCCGATTGCAACTCTAAGATTATCTTTAGCATGAGAGATCGTTACAAAATTTAAAAAATTCAGTGAAAAATATAGATTTTCGTTAACATAACTTTGTTACGTAACATTGCCCCGTGTAACAAACCGTAACAATTTCTCTAACCCCCCCCCGCTCCCCCTCCAGCGTTACGTAATTTGGGGACAGCCCCTAAGGGGTTCTGTAGCTCTGATGGAGAGCCTGGAACCTTATTTGCAAATACCTCAATAGCATTATGCAAAAGAACTGAATGATTGGATTAAGTGAAGGCATGTGGAAGGATACAGAATCCGAAATTATAAAATCCGGATCACAAGATAATAAATATACGAGAAAATGCTTCCGAAAAGTATAATATCCTTAAGTGCGCTATACTTAGGGGCTGTCCATAAATGACGTCCCATCAAAGGGGAGGGTCAGGGAGTTGATTCATTTCGGACACTTTCGGAAGGGGTAGGGGGAGTCATGCGGATCTGGCCGTCCAAGAATGAACTGCGTCTGAAAAGCTTTTGAGACTTTTTTACAAAATTTCGAAACAGGCAACAACTGGAAACAATTTTATATGTTTGCGGCGACTTTTCGAAAAGGTGAATTGATTGAATACCTTGCTGTATACTGTATAAAGGTCAAGAGTATTGAAGGTCAACATAATGAAATTTAATGAATCTGTACAGAGGTTTGTGAAAGTTGCAGAAAAGCAGACGGCGTGCAATAAGACATCAGGGTCAATATTTTCAACTCATGAGTTAGAGGTGTGCGCCACCGTCGGCTCACCGCCGATACCTTGCCGCCGGCGACAAAAATCTGTTCACGCCGCCGCCGACAAAAATCTGTTCACGCCGCCGCCGACAAAAATCTGTTCACGCCGCCGCCGACGACCATTTTTTATCGGCGTGTGTCTGTAAAGTGAAAAATACATTTTTTCGAGTGAATTTTTATATGAATTTTTGACATTCTACTGAGCTTAAAGCCTCAAACTTTAACTTTTTTGAAAATATTCAGTATATTTTTCATTTAGCATTTAAAAATTTGTATGAAATTGATACACTTTTAAAATTTTCTTTATGTTGGCGACATTTCTATCAAAACTTATTTCATTAAAAATGTTCAAATGGCTCTACAGAAATCTATATTATGGAATTTAGAATTCGCAGTGTACTTTCCCAGTTAAAAAATTTTTGAAATGAGTCATCTACGCGCCTCCCTACATTGTATTTTGGACTATGTTTTCCTAGGCGTGAATGCATCATCGTAGACACTCATTTGTATCCTGAGGCACATATCTTCTGGCTAAGACCCTGGCCGTCGAATGATGCCTGAATCTATAGAAAAAAGGACTCTCAATGAGATTTTTACAAAATTGTACTTACTCAGATCAGTGAGATATTTTAGTTCAACAGATTTAGACATAAGTGGAAATGAAAATTGTTTAGACTTTCCGATGTTTTCTAAATTTTAAGACACGTACGAAGAACGAAGTTCTTAGAAAAGAGGTTTAATGAGTTTACCACGACTCGAGAGCTGGTGAATTTTCATTTTGGAATTTAAATAAGACAAATCTGTGAAAAAAATATTGTTCGTCTGTCTGTCCGTCAATTTTTTTTTGTTTCATGAAAGGTAATTGAAATGGTTACGTCGGGTTCTGAGAAGGAAATCCAAGCCAGGGCCACTTAATTAGTTTTGACTCTTTTGTACATAACTCAAGTAAATCTTTTCCAACTTACATATTTTTTTTAATATCGATAGGTCTACGAATACCCAACAATTTATGGAAGAAAATTTTTTCAGTTTGGAACCTTGGACTTAGCTAGGGTGAGTCTCTACCCCACGCCATATAGGTGTTTTTTGTGCTATCTCGAGTGAATTTTTTGAGTTTGTGCTCTTGGAATCAGCTAGGGCCCTATATAAATAGTGTAAATTCTTTTCGATTTTCTTGATTCTTTCTCTATTTGAGAGGTAATCGAGGGCCTAATTGCATTGGGACAGATGCCCATATCCGATGAGTTCTGTGTACAAATATCTGAGTCTAGGACGAAGATAATAATTAGCACCAGAGAATTCCTAATGGTAAAATCCTAGCTACCGGTAGTCGTGGTTTGGAATTCACGTTAAACATGTGGTCCAAAAAATGCCTGCCAGCAAAACACATTGTCTGGGTGAACCGACATTCTAAGCCCTACCAGTTTCCGCACCTAGTACATCAAAGATGGCACTAGGTTTGTGTGCAATTTACCACTCACACAGTAAAAACCTCGGTAACGAAACGATCTCCAAGAATGCATGTGAACAAAAGCTCACAAAAAAATTACGGAAGTAGTAAAAAAATGTATAGATGCCTCTCACCAGGTGGATTATTTTTTGCTATGTTGTGGAGAAAACTGAAGGGAACATTTTCTAATGGAAGTAGGGGTTCGAGGCCTCTCCTAAGGGCCGGCCCCAGTTGGATGGATACAGTGGCACAGAAAATTTTGAAATTTGTTGTCAACTTTATAGCGGCATTTCCAATGCATTTAAATTTCAATTTTAGCTGTCAATTTTAAACAGACACGCCGACGGCGTTCCGCCGCCGCCGACATTTTGTAAACTTCGGCGCGATAAATATTCACGTGTGACGGAAGATGCGAGATAAAAGTGACGTAAGGTTCTCACCAGTTGAAAATATAGTTCCAGAACTAACCAAATTTTTCAAAATCGGACATCCTTGCCTAAGCTTTTCCAAAAGATGTCAGATTTTTCAAATCGGAATAATTTGGTTAATTGGGAGTAATGCTTTCACCAGTTTTCACACTATCAAAAAGTTTGAAGATAATTCTATGGGTAAGCATTTACCAAAGTCTTTTTTTCCAAAAGAATGGGGTGTCTGATATTTCGGATACACTTGTATGATGAAATAGATAAACTGTCAAGCAGCTCATATTTTACTGGAATGAAGTTTATGTATTCTCATCATGAAACTCGTTATACTTTGACAGAAGCTGACGACGCACTGCATATCAATAATTCAATTCAAATGAACAATTTTCCGCCATGAACTCGGTCAGACCCCTATGGTGCATAAAGTCTTGCTATATCAACGCGCCTTCTTTTATGTGCAAGTGTTCAAAGTTTCTTTAGCTGTTTTTTGTTCCATCGAAGTAGGTTAGTTCTTGGCAGAAACGAGCAGATTTTCCTGTTCTAAAATTATGAAAGAGAAGGAAGAGGCAGGCGCACAACTTATGAAATCTACAATTTCAACTGTAAATTCAATCATTCAGTAACCTCTGCAAGTTTTTCTATCCTGTCCTTTTCTGTCCTTCGAATAGTTAATCTTAATAAAACTTTGGAATACCGATACTTCAGACACACATCGTACGATAGACAAATGTAGCAGTTGTTCGGGTTCGGGGAACATATTTCAATCTTTGATCTAAAATGTCTATTTTTCTTAGGTGCAATTTGGAAATGTGCTGCTCTTGAAAAAAATGTGAAACAACTCGACAATGTAAGTCGTGAAACAAAATTGCGGACAACATTCGCTTCTAATTTTAAAACTTTTAGCTGCGAACCGTTCAAATATTAGTTCAACTTTTGTCCGACGAAAACGATGAAGTTCTTACAAATGTAGTTGGAGCGATTTCTGAATGTGTACGCTTTCCAAACAATCGAGAAACACTTCGTGTTACTGGCGGTCTTCCGCTGTTAATAAATTTATTGAATGGAACTCACGCTCCACTTCTTGAAAACTGTTCCAGAGCGTTAACGGAGTGTGCGAAAGAAGCAGAGAGTATGGCGATCTTGGAGGAAATGGACGCAGTTCGTTTAATTTGGTCGCTTTTGAAGAATCCGAATCCGAGAGTGCAGGCCTATGCCGCGTACGCATTATGTCCGTGTATTGAAAATGCTAAGGACTCTGGAGATTTGGTGCGGAGTTTAGTTGGGGCAATGGAATTGGTAGTTGGTCTACTAAAATCAACAGACACTCTGGTACTTTCGGCTGTCTGTTCTGCCGTAGCAACTATAGCTAAGAATAAGGAAAATCTGGCGATATTATCCGATCACAAGGTGATTTACATGTTGGCTGATCTCGGTAAGCAGAATTTTCTAGGCACAAAGTTCGCTCTTGTTACAAAGAGACCCTAGTCGTAAAAATCACTATTTTTTATATAATTCTCATTGTAAGTAACTTGTGCTTAAAGTACACACAAAGGACGACTTACTACGGGAAAATCTTGCGGCTGCCATCGCTAGCTGTGCGCCTCATGGGTCGAATACGCAGGAATTGGGAAGGTTAAGAACTGTTACCCCTATTGTCGGCTATATGGTCAGCTCAAATCCAAGAGTCCATCGCACGACTGCAATGGCACTGCAAAAGTTGTCAGAGGACTCTCACAACTGTATTACAATGCATCAGGTAGTACCAACTCCTATACCTAACTCCACTACTCTAATTTGCATTTTGAATTTAGAGCGGCGTGGTACCATTTCTTCTGGAAACTGTCGGTTCCAAAGACAGAGAACTTCAGGAAGCATCTGCGGGTTGTTTGCAAAATATCAGAAAGCTTGCACTGCGAGCTGAAGAGTTTACGGCGAGACAGTGAGCTTACGTGTTACGCAACCGATTATGTGTTCGTTTAGTGAAGTTGATTGATAAATTGATTTCGGATTGTTTAACAATAAAAATTTGCTGTTCAAAGCCAGAAAAGATAATTTCCTCTTTTTCTTTCTTAAAGTTTTGTCTTACGACGCAGCAATACCAAATCGTTTTCCATAAGGAACCATCCATAAAACCCGGGGAAGAGGATGGTGGGGGAGGGAAATTTTGCGATGGTACGTCCTCCTGATTCGGGAAGAAAATGAGAAAAAACAGAGAAAGATTTCCGAAATAGTGTTAGTGCTTCATATGCCGATTCGAAATTGTTCTCATTCCATCATTTTAGATCGATCAAAACATAAATTCCGAAATGATTGCGGTCTATTAGTATGCATCAATTTAGTATAAATTTAGCAGAAATTCAGATAAGGCCGCAGAGAGTAATTTGACACCAATTATTAAGCCCGTACGAAGAACTGAAAGGGGGTCTTATGCGTTTACCACCAAGATTGTAACCAGCCGAATTTCGACCCGGGAGTTGGTAACTTTATCGTTTCGAGGTCTAATAAGAGAAAAATCCAAAAAAAAAGTTTGTCCGTCCGTCTGTCACCGCGATAACACAACCAATTTTGAAAAACTTTCTTTTCCCTGAAAGGTAATCGAAAAATCTTTTGAGGGATTGAATCTGGGCACTGTCGGCCTAGGGCCGTTTAAGTAGCTTTTCGTCTTTTGTGCATGACTCGCGTGAATCTTTTTCGATTTGCATAATTTTTTTATTCGAAAGGTCTAGACATGCCCGCTAATTCATAGAAGAAACTATTTTGATTTTGAGCCTTTGGATTCAGCCCTAAAACTGAGTCTTTACTAGGGCCAAACGTATTTTACGGGAAAATCTTATCCGATTTTCAAAATATTTCTTTTTAATGAAAGAGATAATTGAAAAAATGATTACGGAATTGAATTTGGACAAAATCGGTTAAGAACTTTCGAAGTTGCGATCGGAAAAGTGGCTGTAATATATCGGAACTAGTTAGCCACAGGAAACTCTGAGCGAACTGGTTGCGGGACACTACGGTCTTGGAGAGCTCAGTATTCAGAGCCTACGTCACACAAGGCAATCTTGGGAGACGTACGGGCTAATACTTTAAAAATGCTTGTCCCGGGTATATCCCACACTTGGATTGCGCAGTCGGAGTGGGAAAATGGTAGATTATGCATGTCCGACAGAAAACGACAATTTAAACGAGTGCATACAACACGTTTCTGTTTTAACGAGTATGCGTAAACAACAAAAACCCCTTTTAAAAGCGAAATGTGACGCAAGTTTCGTCCCTTCTTCCGAAACATCTGATGTCAATTTGGATGACGCTTAAAGCTTCGGAACGGAAAAAATTATTTTTAAATATTTTCGATTAAAGTTCGTCACAAATGCGGGATTCTCCCAACGTAATAATTTTTCTGCACTTTCAGATTTCAGACCCCAAAAATTTAGCTTTGCGCGATGTAGCCAAATTTTTTGCGTGTGAAATCTAAAAGCGCAGAAAAATTATTACGTTGGGAGAATCACGCATTTGTGACGCATTTTTTTAATCAAAAATATTTCAAAATAATTTTTTGCGTTCCGAAGCTTTAAGCGTCACTCAAATTGATATGAGTAGTTTTGGAGGCTAACCTTCAAAATCCGGAGGCGACAAAATCCGGAAGAAAAATCATTAGGCGTCAAAATCCAGAGGCATACGCCATGATACATACCTCGAATACCTCACATGTGGTCACGTATTACAGTCAGCAAAATTAACAGAACTGCCAAATTTTTCTTTTACTCTGTTTTGTGTGTTTTTACGTCTCGTGAGAATTTACTATGCATTTACCGAGGTATTCGCGAGAGAAAAACAGAAACAAACGAAAAACAAAATGTGCAGTTCTGTTAATGTTGCTCACTGTGAGTGATTGATATTGTTTCGAAATTCAATTGAACTTCACTTCTATGGTACATCATGATAATTCTTGTTCGGCTTTTGTTTTGTGACTTCTTTCAGGGTACAGTAGTATGAATTGTTTAGACAGTTTTTTTTTAGATTTTTATCAGTTTCGGACGACCAATTTCGTGGTCTGAAACACAGATCTTGTGACCCTTTGTTCCTTTTTCCCGCTCATCATTTAACAAATCACGGAAACCTTTGCGTGCCGACCAGGAACCTGTCTAATATGATAGGCCTTAGCTCGGCCACTTTCGAAGGGTGCACGACGTAGTCGCCTAGTGTCCTGTCTCTTAGCTGATGGAATTTAGGGCATTCACATATAACGTAAAAGCCCGTTTCCTCTTCCAAGCCACAGGAACAGTCTGGGTCACCTAAAATTCTCATCTTCGTCAGGTGCTTGTTGAGTCCACAATGTCCGGTCGTCGCACTAACCACCCTTCTTGTGCGATCCCGGCCCCATCGTCAGGAGCTCCCTAGTCCATTTCTCGTTCGGAGTGGGGAAGAAAGGCTTGGTATGCACTCCTCCTTCGTACGCTGTCCAGCTTTTTCTATGCTCTGCCCTCACCCAGTCCTTCACCGCTTTCGCACAAAGCGAATTCGGGATGGGGATGTGAGGTTCGGGTTCGTATGAGATTTCCGTTGAGACGGTTTATGCCAGCTCATCAGCCTTCTCATTACCGTTCACTCCGGAGTGCCCAAGCACCCAAACTAGTTTGACTCGATTGCTCAGCCCTATCTGGTTCAAGTAGCCTTTAGATTCTTCTACCAATTTAGAAGTCACAATGGGTGATATCAGCGCCTTTATTGCTGATTCACTATCAGTGCACACGATCACGTCTTCACCATTCAGTCCTTCTGGCAGAATTTCTCGAGCTCCCAAAAGAGCTGCTGAAGTTTCCGCCTGGAAGATGCTGGATAGACTTCCCAGGTGAATCCAGGGGACAGTATCCGTCCTCGGGTCATATACCCCGCCTCCGGTCCCTTCACCTGTCTTCAACCCGTCTATGAATCTGACCAATTCTGTTTCGGGTAGCGTAAGTGTCCACCCGTTCGCCCACTCATCCCTGTTTGGGAACAGTACTTCAAAGTTTCTGTGTCATAGAGTCGCGCGGCATGTCAAAATTATGATCAAAGATCATATTTTATCTTCCCATGCCCGGTCTTGAAACCTGGAGACCACCAGCCATTTTGTGTCACCCTGTCTGCTGTTGCGAAGGCTTTCGCCTTCACTACTATATCGATAGGTGGCACTGCTAGTAGCACTTCCAGGGCCGCCATTGCCGTCGTCTTCATGGCATCCATGGCAAACACACACACCAACCTCTGAACTTCTTTCAACCTTTCCCTCGCCGTCTGCACGTTGAGTCTTGGCCACCATACTACGCAGCCATGACTTATCGCGGGCCTTACCACCGCTATGTACATCCAAATCCAAAAGGCCGTCAGAGCTTTTTGAGCCTTGTCCTCTAGCTTACGGTCGAGCGTAACTCCCAGATACATAAAGGAGTGTAATTCTGTGGCAGCAGTCTTAACTATATTAATTTCAAATTGGGGGGCTCTGCCCCCTCACTTCCGCGCCTGCGGCGAGCTTGGATACGCTCTGCAGGCGGACGTACGTGCATGGGGCTCTGCCCCAAAACTCGCTATGCATTCTGCCCCTTAGACCCTGCATGAGGGATATTTCCCCTTGACCCCTTTGCGGGGGCTTCCTCCCCTTGACGCCGCTGTTTTATTTTTCCATTATGTCAAAATTGCGGTGAGCATTACAGATAAAAATGTGATTCTTAAAAAAGAAACTGCCGCTGATGAGAAAAATAAAATTTCGTTCATATTTCGTCCGGACCTTCCGAATTTCGATGCCTCGTTATTTTGACGCCTCTGCGTTTTTTGTCCGAATTTTTATTCCTCCGGATTTTGTGCATCCGTGTGACAACGTTCAAGAAAAAGGAACGAGGGCTTGCGTCACATTTCCCTTTTAAAAGAGTTTTGGTTGTGATATCAGTTCTTTTGGACGTAGAAAAATTGTTTGGGACGAATTATGAATTTTATTCGAACCGCCGCGCCGTCGCCAAACCAAAGCGTGGCGACTACTACTCCCATCGGCGAAAATTATCCCCACAACTTCCTCTACAGCATATCAAAGGTTTTTTTGAGGCCCGCTTTCCGCCATTTTGGCGGTCACACCGAAACACTACACCCAACAAAACAACTTTCCCTTTGACACCAAACCTCTATCTCTAACGCCCAGTATTTTGGGTTTCATCCTAAAAGAACGGAAAAGTGAAAGCCGACAAGTTTCTGATTTATCATTCGAATTTACCGAACAAATCAGAAACTTGTCGGTTTTCACTTTTCCGTTCCTGTACGCTAGTTAGTTAACGAGTCGATAATGTTTCCTGAAATTTTGCATTGACTCGCCAGGGCTCTTAGGAGGCGCCATATGAAGCCCATAGAAGAGCATATTTTGTGTGTGTGTGTGTAATGTGTATGCGATGACGCCGTAGACGAATGATGCACATAAAGTTCTTCAAATGTAGATAAAAATATGTACATCGCCAAACTTACCGGGGAATGTAATGGAATCAATCTGACTGGTGACTTGAAGTTGAATTTTTGTTGCTCACAACGAATATAAGTTTGAATCTCCAACTAAAAACGCTATAAAACCAATGAAGAAGAATGAAGTGAGTAACGAATCTTTATGACATTTCAAAGTGTCAAAGTGAAAAAGTCATCAGCAGAAAATTGCAGACACGAATATTAATTTGTACATTCATCAACAAATCTATCGATGATATCGTCGGATTAATAACGCTGTGAAATCCCTTATAGATTACAGGTTCTATTCCGATAAGAAATGTAAAGAAATCTTCACATGTCTAAACTAAAACCCACGCAATTAAAGTGCAACTACAGTGAGAAATTACCTACGACACTAATTGCCATCAAAATTCAAAACTATGGAACAGTATCGATATTTTCTTCAAATATTTGTGGTGATTCTACTCGCTCATTGCTCCCAATCGTTTAACATTGACGACAGTTGTCCGAGAATATTTCATCAAGTTTTCAGTGGTTATGCGCCAATCGGTAAGATCATTTTTCTTATGACGACTCTTACATTTTCTTTGTATTAACTTAAGTCTTCAATTCAAGAGTTTGTTGTTGTTTTGATTTTAAAGCACGATTTTTTTTGATTAGACAAAAAATTTCGCTACTCTCACAGCTTCTACTTGAGTGTCATGAAAATTAAGATAATTTTATGAATGGATTGTTGAAACGTTGTATTGATGTGTCATCGTTTTACGCATATGTTCTGAAAACATTGACTCATTAAAAACAAAAAACACGGTTGCGGTCTATATTTTGAGCGATTTTTCCAACCTCTTATCCCTCTTGTTCAATGCTTCCAATTTCAGCATCTTTTGCTGCACGTCTGTTTTGTAGAGTCGTAT
Organism: Pseudolycoriella hygida; assembly: GCA_029228625.1. Taxonomy (NCBI): domain Eukaryota; kingdom Metazoa; phylum Arthropoda; class Insecta; order Diptera; family Sciaridae; genus Pseudolycoriella; species Pseudolycoriella hygida. Next base: position 118,239,879 of record CM055403.1, on the reverse strand, counting down.
ATGTAAGGAGGTTGGGGTGAGGAAACTCACCATGAGTAAGTTATTCTCAATGTTTTCACATGTTCTTTTGAAAGTGTATCAATGTTTGAAATTGTATTGTCCGTCTCAACATAAATGTCCAATCTTTCGCGATAACAAAGCGTTTGTTACATTACGACATGAGAGAATTGAGAGAAATTTATTAGTTTTACTCTCAAATTCGAATCGAACATCAATTAAATTGTCAAAATTACCCTATGAAATATTAAATCTGAGAGAATGAAGAGTACGAAAGAGTGTTACAGTCACATTAACCATTAGAATCGTTTGCTCGCAAACGTTAGATACAATGTGAGAGTTACACTATTTGGACATTTATCTTGAAACATTATTATTTTCACTGTGATGTTAGAACAAGGCTGGGATAGCGCCGCTCTGAGCGCGAGTGCCGCTCATTTTTCAATAACGTGAGCGGAAATGGAAGCACCGATATTAAGCGCTCGTGTTTGTAAATTTCATAGTTTTTTAAGAAGTTTGGTTTCTGATGCTAAGAAAATGGATCTAATTACTGAGAGAATCTTTATAGAATTCTCACATACAATAAGCTAATTTTGCTCATTTCAAGTTCATTGAAAAAACCGCTGGTGTTTCACAGCTAGTAATTTACGTTGATACTGATTGTATAGTATACGAAATCCATCGCTTAATTTGAAAAAAATCTCCATTCTCTACGCACTAAAATCTAATGTTTGCTTCTGAAGGAATTTTCTTCTTCTGAACATTAGAACATTCTTCAACAACTACAGAACTTCCTTGATATTCTTAAAAGGACATGGCACAGTTTGAAAAATGTCTCCACGTAGCATCTGCACATATGCATGTATCAAGTTTTAGTGTAGATGCTACGGGGAGACATTTTTCCATACAAATCGTGCCATGTTCTTTCAAAAAAAACTTGAAAATCTGTATAAGAAAGTTGCCGAAATATTTTAAATTTTCATCAACTCTCCTGGCAAAAACGTGTGCTTATCATGAAAACAAGTAAATTTAAAAGCACGTGTTTGTACTTTGTCAATAGTGTGAAAGTAACAACGAAGACAACGTCATTACTAAATATTCTGCTGTACATTTCATACACCACGCCAATTGTTTTGCGGTTTTGCCCATACAAAACACTAGGGTTGTATTCGCTAGCCAATTTTTTTAGCGACTCTAATGCTAACTGAAAGAAAATATTAGTGTCGCTAACATAATTCGCTAGTCAGAAAATAGTTAGCGCGCTAATGGCGGTCGCGAATCTCGCTAACCTCGAAGAAGTGAAGATTATTAACTGGACGGACTGGACGGCTTTGGGCCTCCGTGTGTGTTAGATGGTAACAAATCGAAGGACTATTTTTTAATAAAACTGGACGGTATTGAAGCTTTTTTGAGGTGTTGCGAGGTGTTTTCAACTGATATGACTCGTTTTAGCAGTAACGCCAGCCCAAAGAAGTAGCTAAAGGTTGTCCACAACGTGGAATCTTATCACCGGTGCTTTGGTGCATGGTGGTGGACTCCCTCATCAGGAAGCTGATGCGCAAGGGTACTCAGATGACCTAACGGTATTGATTAGGGTTAAATTTGAAAGTACGCAGTAATGCACTGAGAGTAGTCGAGAAGACAGAGCTTGTGCTGTTCAGTAGAAGGAACACATGATCAGACCTGGTGGGGAAATCAAGCTCTTCAACGTTGATCTAGAACTAGCTCCAGGAGTAAAGTATCTAAGGGTCACGCTTGATAGTAAGCTGAACTGAATTGGCCATGTCACGGACAAAGCAAGGAAGGCTTTGACGGCTTTTCGGATCTCGGAACTCTTTCGGGAGAAACTAAGGTCTACTGTCTAAGGCTATTCTGTGGTTGTACGAGGCTGTGATCAGGCCAATGATGAGCCATAACTCTGTAACATGGTGGCCAAGGCTCAACGTTGAGTGTGCGAGGAAGGAGTTGAGTGAGGTTCAGACCACGGCGACCGCTGCCATGGAAGCACTGTTGGCTGTACCACCTCTGGACTTGGTTATCAAGGCCAGAGCTTTTGCTACAGCGGACAGGTTGGTACAGAATGGTATGTGGGCTGCCCGTTTCGGGGTTGGACATGGCAAAATCGGTGAGATGATTCCGGACCCAGTTTTTAGCATGCCTAGGGACCGAATGACACCAGTGATTGACTTCACAAGGCGGTTCGAAACGGTATTTCCAAGCAGAGAGGAGTGGCTGGACAGATGGCCGGCCTATCTGATTGGAAGGGCAAAAGATAAATTTACAGACGGATCCAAGGCAGCCGAAGGGGCAGGGGCTGGAACATACGATCCGAATGCTGTGCAGGGTAACTGGTTCCACTTAGGTGGAACCACCAGTGTTCTCCAGGCAGAAGCTTTCGCGCTACTAATGGGAGCTCGAGAAGCACTGCCAACGGGGACGCAGGGAGAGGACGTCCTCATCCTTTCGGATAGTAGGGAAGTGATCAGGGCGCTCGTATCGTCGGTGGTGACCTCTAGGCTGATCAAAGAGCGCAATGAGATCTGAACGATGTGGGTTCGAGCAATCGGATCATGCTGGTTTGGGTACCTGGGCACTCTGGTGTGGAGGGGAACGAAAGGGAGGATGAAGTTGCAAGAATGGGAGCCGAACCCTACCTGTCAATACCCAAGTCGTTGTGTGCGCAAGCGCTTAATAACTGGTTGCGGCGAGGACACGTGGAGCGATGGGAGGAATATGACGGAGTTGCTCACACGAGGCGCTTCTTCCCGAGGCCTGATGAGAAATGGGCTAATGATTTGCTAGTGATGGACCGGTGTCGCATTAAGAGGGTTGTGGGAGCGATCACTGGACATTGCGGGTTGAATCGGCACATGTACAAGTTGAGGCTTTCGGGAACCACCGAATGCTCTTGTGGATTGGGGGAGGAAACGGGTATACACTTTTTTTTTCAATGTGTTGCCGTTTACCGTGGTAAATCGCGCACGGGGGCCACTGTTTGGGCCCATTGTGCTGGCAATCAGGTTGAACGCTTATTTAAGCTTCGAACCTGCCTGTACTAGTAATGTAGTTCAGGATGTGTTTTGGGTGAGGAGATTTTATTAGGTCGTATCTGACTGTATAGTTGCCTAAATGTATTCTTCTGTACGTGATAAAAGCTGGGCAGTTGCCCAAATAATGTTCAGCTGACTCCGTGTGATGACCGCATAGATCGCAGCCAGGGTTTGATCGTTTGCCTATTGTGGTCAAGTGTTTGTTGAAACCGAAGTGACCTGTTGTAATACCGATATAAGTTTTAAGTCTTGCGCGACTAATATTTATCAGAAATTTAGAATTTTTCTTGCTGATTTCACTAGTCTACAGAGGTTTTGTATCTTTCCTGTCTGTCATTGCCCATTGTTAGGCTTAGTGTGCTGTTGCAGTATATGGCCTAGTTGAGTGTCCATCACCCCTGAAAGTAGAGTAATTGGGGTCCAGAGAAAAATGTAAGGACATTTTCATTTAGTCATTATTATATGTTACTTAAGTTATATGTAACGTTAGTATGTACGGGTTACTAGTGCATAGTCGGGCCTACAAACCTATACTAATATTGAGATAAATCTTACATATTATGATGAATTCTGTATGGATCAGAAAAGTGAACTTTTTCTGACGTTTTGGCCATGGTTGGAAAAGGGCGTAATTTCTAACTATGGTAATCGAAGTTTCCATTTCAAATTTTTTTCGAAAGAAAGAGACCAAATCTCGTCAGAATTAGAAAATTTTTGATGAGGTGCTCAACTAGGCCATATTCTGCAACAGCACACTAAGCCTAACAATGGGCAATGACAGACAGGAAAGATACAAAACCTCTGTAGACTAGTGTTTTGATACAGTTTTTGGCTTGGCGACATGTAGGGATATTCTGCCAATATGCCATGAACCTTTTATCTCTCATGGTGTTTATAATTCTCCTCGAGTGTATACAGTGTATATACTATACTATATACTATACACTTAATTTGTGAATGCCCCAAATACCTTCAGCTGAGGCGTAAGATCTTCGGAGAATATTTCGTGGGACCATCCCAAATCGCTAATCTGGGACCTGCCACACTTGACAGATTTTTGATAGCGACAGGAAGGCTCGCGTGAAGATTTGAATGATGACCGGGAAGGAAACAAAGGATCCTAAGATCTGTGTTTCAAGATCGCTAGGCGATCGTCCCAAACTTATAAATCTAAAAAAAAGCCTACATTTGCTAAGAAAGTTAGAACGTTGGCAAGCTTTCCAGGAATTGTTGATGGTCTAATACTAGATTGATTGTTTCTTTTGTGGCTGATACTATTGTTTAATTTTTGCGTGGTATGTACTGTATTTGTAATTGTACATAGCCATCGACAAATATCGTAACAAGAGTAAGTCTGCAATTAAGAATAGATACTCTAGTCAAATCATCAATTTTAACAATTTTCAATTGGAGGTTCTGGATTTGTTGTACAACTTTTCATACTGCATCTTCCTAGACTACTGCCCGTCAACCATCAATATATATTCAGGCTACCGCTCTTTTGTGTTTTTGGGTGGTCAACTGGCGGAAGGCTAAAAAGTTACAGCTCGAAATGTTTAAGAAAAAGCCGACATATTCCATCCAGAAGTATCTCGACTCTCACCAGTAGAAACTAGCGTTTCCCCAACATTTCTACAAACCTCTCAACCACTTTCAATACGAACTGAAAGTTTTTTTACTATTAAAACGAACTTAGGAGATCACAAGATTTCGTTGGCAAAAAATATCCTCCACCAATTTGTCCATCTGATATCAATAAAGGTTCTTGATAAAACCAATGAAACGTTTCAACAAAATAAACTAACATTAATCGTGTGTTATGTTTAACAAACTTTATTTTGTCATTTGAAGCGAGAAATTGGGAAAAATTCTCAAAAACATTGTTTGATGTGATTTTTTCTTCTTCTTAAATTTTTCATGAGCGCAGCCAGCCTTGTTTTAGAGTGAAGTTCATCTAACAACTCAATATATGAAACAGCTCTAAGCTCTCCAAGCTGCATTTGATGATTGTCTCGAATTCTTATGCTTGGAATCTCATTTACATTGTTTTTGTTACCTCACGAACACACCTGGTGAATTCTAAACATCGTCGAACGTACTACATGTTCTGTACATTTTTGACGCAAATGTCACCTTCTCGTATATCATGCATTTACGTACTGCTTAAGTGGTGACGTGTTACTATTTATTGCATCTAAATAAGGATGCTTCTTGGGTTCAGCCGTCCTAGACATAATAACCTGAAAAATTTGACGAAAGCTATAGTTTCTTCTAGTGCCACAGACGTACAAGCTGTGATTTTTCCCTTGTTTTCGTTCATATTTTGTGCTCAGAGCAGAGTTTCATTGTGGCTGCTCCACTAGTATGGACTGTACACGGCGCTCCTGAATCAAAATAAAGTCTTATGAAAATGCACCCACGAGCTGATTGCAGAAATGAATAGAAGGACTCTTAAGGAGCTCAAAACAGGCTTCAGCTGAATTTAGCTCTTCCATATGAAAATTTTTAGTATAAAGAATTTTCCAGTATTTTCCTTGTAAAATACTCGTTTTCATGGTCCAAAATGGAATTTTTTGAAAATGCACCCACAATGTTAGTATCGAAATGAAAAGAGCGATCCAGAAAAAGGTGAAAAGAGATATTAGTTCACTCTTATCTGATCTTCCACTAAAACTTTATTTTCATTCAGGACCACCTTGTATCTTTGGACGCCGAAAACAGATGTTTTGTAACATTTTGTACAAGGAAAATGGACGTCCGAATTGGAAGTTCCAAGCTGTAGTTGGAGTAAATATAACGTAGCGAAATCATTTTCACTGTTGTCTGTTGTTGACTTTCAATATTCCAGAAAGTTTTTCACCATGTGCGATTTTGTAGAAAAATAGTTCACTACGCTTCTATCTGTCTGCAATGCTTCTCGAGATATGTGCGCTCGCTACGTTGTATTTGCCAATGGAATTATCATAAATCATAAAAAGCAGGCTATTCGGAAGCGAAAACACGAACAGTCAGTCCGTTTTATTTTTCTCAATTTTGAATAGAAGAGTCAGTCAGACCTTACGAATTATAAGAGGGGAAAAACCGACAATGTGACGCAGCTATAAAGAGTTGCTCCTCCAACTGTTCTCCATGAGTTATTTTGTCGAAAAAGTTATTTGTGAGAATTAAAATACAGAAAAATGTATTTTTGAGTCATGAAAAGAAAAATATGTAAATTCACAGGTAAACTTCTTACACTTTGGAACAAAGAAGTTTAACATTTTTATTTGACTTTGAATTTAGAATTGTTTTATCTTTGAGTTCAAAATACGAGAAGCTGTATGGAGAGATTACAGAGAGTTAGGATTGAAGGTTCCCCGACAAAATCCGGAGGCGACATAATCCGTACAAAAAATTCGGAGGCGTCAAAAAATCCGAAGGCATTAAAACCCACAGGAGCGTCCGGATTTCGTAGCTTCCGGATTTTGTAGCCTCCGGATTTTTAGTGATACTAACTGTAGAAGTGTAATGATACATACTCCGAACACATTCACATGTGGCCATTATATTCACACTTTACTTTTTCGGCGTTATAGCCACTTGCGGGCCTTGGCATGCCCTAGAATTCCAATCAAACAAAAAACCCTTTTTAAAAGGGAAATGTGACGCAAGTCCTCGTCCCTTCTTCCAAAACAACTGATATCAATTTGGGTAACGCTTGCAACTTCGGAACGCCAAAATTCTTCTGAAACGTATGAAAATGCACTTTTATATTGAAAATTATCATTTTCTAAAGGTCAAATCTCCGGATCCACTGAATCGATTTTAATGAATGAAAGGACGCTTCGCCTTAGAATCAGCAAAAAATATTTTCCGGGGGGTTCGTCGCAAGGGGGGGGGGGGGAGTCAAAACTTAGCTGTGAAAAAAAAATTTCCTAATTTTTTGTTCGTATGTGGACTTGCGTCACGGGCCTCGCCTTTCTGGATCGTTAAGGAATAATTTTGAGGGGGTTTTGTTTTCATCCATGCGTGCTAAATGCCCCGCCCACCTCAACCTTTGGGCTCGATTGCTTCGAAATTCAATTGAACTTCACTTCTATGGTGCCGCCCCTCGAGCCCTCTTTTTTAATTTTTCATTACGTTTACGGCCTGCCGCGGCGCAGCAGTACACAAAAAATGTGATACTACCTTCTATCTATCCCTTCCGTTCTCTCGTACTCCTGAGTGTCCTGGTACCCATGTCAATATAACTTCGTTGTCTCTTGACAGGTTTCCAGAGTTTCGAAGCACTGGAGAACTAGCTCGATGAAGTCTTAACTGACGACAGCGAATTGATAGACGATTCACTGTCTGAACAGATCAGAATTCTCTTTCCTTCCACGCCGTCTTCCAGCATTCTCTCTGAACTATCACAGATGGCAACAATTTCTGATTGAAGAACGGTGGTGTTAACACCCAGAGCTCTTGACATTCCGTTATTCAAGTCCTCTGAGTACATACCTGAACCCGTTCCTTCATCAGTTTTTGATCCATCCGTGTAAACTGCAAAATCCGCTTCCATCGCAGGCGTACCTGATTCCCATTCTGATCTCTTGGGAAACTGCGTTTCAAATTTTCTTTCGAAGCAGAAATGCGCTTCCATCAAGTCATCCGGCATTTCGACTTCGGTTTTGCGCAATCCAGTTCTGGGTTCTGTACAACCTGTACATCGCCATTTCAGCTTCCTGTTTCAAAAACAGATCTAACGGTGGCAATGGCAGCAGAATTTCCATCGCCTTCGATGTCATTACTCCTGTTATGCTCAGACACGCTAGTCGCTGAATTCTGTCAATCGTCTTTCGTGTAACACTTAGTCTTGCTCGTGGTGCCCACACCATGCATCCGTAGATTAGTATAGGCCTCAATATGGCTCTATACATTCAACACAGAACTACAGTTTTAGACCCCATTTTTAGCCAAACGTAGAGTGACATTGCCAGAAGATCCTCATAGCCTTTTTCACACGCTCATCAACGTGCTATTTCCATTCCAGCTTACAGTCTAGTATAACACCAAGGTACTTGACTTTGTCTGTCAATTCAAGAACATTTCCGAAAAGCTCTGGCATGTGCATCGCAGCCAACTTTCGTTTCGTTGTGAAGAGGATTAAATCGGTTTTGTCCGGATTTACGGACAGCCCCGATGTTCCGCAACATTCTTCCACAATCCGAAACGCTCTTCCCATCAGTGAACACAAAACTTCTTCGTAAGCTCCCGAAATCAGGATAGCGATATCGTCGGCATAACCGACCGCTAAAATTTCATAATCGTTCAGCCTTACAAGTAAGTCGTCCACCGTCATGTTCCAGAGAATTGGAGGCAAGACTCCGCCTTGCGGACACCCTCTGTCGACTAACCCGTTACGGTACGCATCGAACAAGTCTATCGACAGTATTCGGTTGCTCAGCATAGCTATAATCCACCTAATGAGCGTCCTTTCCATTCCGATATTCCGAACCCTCTCATTACCCTTTTAATTGCTCCGAAAGTTACTTTGTTGAAAGCTCCTTCCAGATCTAAAAACGCAGCTAGAGTTTTCTCGTCAAATTCCATCGAATTTTCTACATTGAACACTACCTGATGGAGAGCCGAGTCTATCGACTTGCCTGATTGATAGGCATGTTGGTTTTTGTGTAACGGCTTTACCTTCAGGATAACGTCTCGTATGTATCTATCGCACATCCTCTCAAGCGTCTTTAAAATGAAAGACGTGAGGCTGATCGGTCTATACGAACTCGCTTGATCGTACGTTGCACATCCGGGTTTAGGTATAAACTTAAGCAGCACTTGTTTCCATTACTCGGGTATGTAGCCCATAGCCAGTATCGCTTGGAATACCTTTTTCATCGGTTTCATAATGAAATGTAAAGCTTTTGGGATCACTATGGGATAAGTTCCTTTGCTCCAGGCGACTTGTAGGGCTGACTGCCCATTCAAGTCTCTTGCTCGTAACAATCATTTCTGCCAAGTTCCAATCAGTCGCATTTGGCGTCTGAATAGGCTGTGGCTCGATCGCTTCTGCCGGCTTAGTTTCTGGAAAATGGTCTGTAAGAGAACTTTCACCACCTCATCATTCGATGAAGTGTACGATAAGTCTTCTTTCTTCTGCTTTCAGGTCTTTGACTTCGTCAATAAACTTGGGCCATGACCTCCTCTTCGCAGCTCTTAGCGCGCTTTTAAACTCATTTCAAGCGAGCTTTATTAAAAAGACGACTCGTTTTCTTTCTCAGCTTTTCTAGCCTTTTAGACCAGAATGGGCTGTTCTTTTGAACCCTAGCAATTCCAATTCAATTCACGCTCTAGCGAGGAAATGACTTTGCACAACATTCGAATTATACGGCAATGACTATTTGCTTTCTCATAAATTTAGCATTTCAACAAAATTATAAAATCGAAAAATCTTGTGATTTCTTTTATTTCGATAAAATCATCATTGAAATTCATTTAATGCAAAGCCAATGTATTTTAGGTAACAAAAATGCTGGAAATTTTTCTGAATATCCGAATATCACCAAATTGTTACCGTGCATTGCTAGCTGCTGCGAGCACAAGGACAAATGTAACGTAGCCTTTATTTTCAATGAAACTTGCTATCAAGTTCAATGCACAAGTAATGATGTATGCATTCCGTCTCGAAGACCGAACATTACAGTGAAATTGCAATTAGTTTTGGTGAAGCCAGTGACAGAAGGTATGAGGATGCTTTGGGCATTGCATAAATCGATACCAAAATTGAATTTCATTGCAGGCGATTCGTGGCTGAACGTCTTAAAGGCACACGACTTTGATGACATTCCCGAGGAAAGTCGATTGGATACTTCATTTTTCAACAAGATGAACTTAGCTGAAGCGCTCTATGGTAACAACTACTTTGAAGGTTATCCAGGATCTCAGTACGTCGATGAAAATGATATGCAAATGGACGAATCAAAAATTTACTCGGAAATGTCGCCATGTCAAATGGGACTTCACATGTGTCCAGCGAACGAGAAATGCGTTCAGTTGATTCCCCAGTCGAGACAAGGTGTTTGTAATTGCATTCAAGGTTATGAAAGGGATGTGACTGGAACTTGTGCTAGTCTGAAATTGGCGGAAAGTTTGATTATGAAAGATTTGAACGGTGACAGTGACATTGGACAAGTTTCTTCAACAAAGTCGGATTCAAGTGAAAAACCGTCCACAGACAAATTAGTTGTATCCGTTGTGTCGAAAACCGTTCGATTACCGGAAAAAGAAGCTACGCTGATTGCGTACACAATACCTGATCAAGAAGCTAGTGGTGACACATACAAGTACTTATGGTCACTTATCAGTCAGCCGAGTGATGCAGTGAACGGAACCATGTCCGATCAGGCAAAAGACAAAATTGTTTTGTCAAACTTATCGGAAGGTTTGTATCGATTTAAGGTCGTCGTTACGGGGACGATGCTCAAGGGAGAAGCATATGCCAATGTTACTGTGCTGCCAGAGAAGAGAATCAACACTCCTCCACAAGTAATTATTACACCGCAACAACAAACCTTGAAACTTCCTACAAGCAAGGCGATTTTGGATGGCAGTACTTCTAAGGTAAATATAATTTTGTTGGAACCGGTGGATCGCTTCATCCAGGCTCTTGCACTTTGATTCTTCAATAGTTGACAAGTTCGAATGAAATTATTTTCTCTTAAGGATGACGATCAAATAGTTAAATGGCACTGGGACTTAATCTCAGGTCCCATAGGCTACGAACCGACGTTACCAGAAACCAGCACCCTACAATTATCGGATCTAACAAGTCCTGGCAACTACACATTCCGATTGACAGTAACGGATTCTGACAATGAAAAAAACTCAACCACCGCAGTGATTTCATTGTTAAAGGCCAGCGATTATCCTCCGGAAGCTAACGCAGGTATGGCTTTGTGGACTTACCGCCTGATTATTGTTCACTCAATACAATAAAAATTCTCTAGGCGCCGATGTAATTCTCTACTTACCCCACAACAACGTGACTCTGAATGGTTCACAAAGTACAGATGATCGAGAGATTGTCGCATGGGAATGGACTAAAGATTCAAGTGAAGTGTCTAAAGCTGTGGACATGCAAAATACCAGGACACCATTTCTGGAATTATCTAATCTTGAAGAAGGAATCTATGCCTTCGAACTGAAAGTGACCGATGCCAGCAATCAGTCAAGTACGGCCAAAGTGCACGTTTTCGTTAAAGCACCGACCAATCTTCCACCGGTGGCGAATGCTGGTCAAAATTCCACCATTAACTTACCGCAAACGTGGGTGGCATTGAACGGATCTCAGTCGAAAGACGATATCAAAATTGTCGAATATCAATGGAAACAAATATCCGGTCCGACGTCGGCAAATATTTTAAATTCCAACACATCGATAGCGAATGCTACAGGATTAACTATTGGTAGCTATTTGTTTGAATTGAATGTGATGGATGAGAATAAGAACAACGCAAGCGATAAAGTCACTGTAACGGTCGTTCAAGGTATGTTCCATCGACGGCAAGCTGTAAGGTGCATCTCACTTCATTTTTTTCTTTTATTCGGTACTTAGAAAAAAACAGCCCACCAGTGGCGAATGCCGGAGGAGATCAAAGCATAACATTACCAGTGAGTGCCATTTATTTGAATGGCACTAAGTCAAGTGATGATCTGGGAATCGTGAAATATAGCTGGAATCGAGATGGAAGTAGCTTAGCTGTTGGAAATATTGTAGGAAACACGAGTTTTGAGTCTGTGTTAGTTGTAAGTATAGATTTCTAATAATGACGATACAAAATTCGCAACCGTTACTTACGTTATGAAGTAAAACTTTGAAGTTTAACTTTGCATGCATGCGAAATGAAAATTGTTCATTTTATCCAGTTTTATGGGCTTTTTTAGATTTCTCAGTTAGGGCCGACCATTTCTGATCGATGCACACAGATAAATGGACTTTTTGTGCTACCCAGTCATCATAAAAATCCTTTAAGAAGTACCGCTAAAGACCTCTTCTCCACACGAAAACCCTGTCCACATCGCCCGCCGGCCTTGTACAAGAGCCAGCAATCGACTGGACACCTCTTGAACAGTTGCGCACCTGGCATATGACCCGAGCTCCTACTTCACGTTCATATGCAATCAGATGCTACCCTATTCAAGTAACTAGTCCTCGCCACAAGACTGGTGGCGAGTCCAGTCCAGGTCTAACCTCACACCATAAACCGCAAAGCTTTCCCGCTCTGGTCTCGACTTACACGGAACGAAGCCACGTGTCACCACTACTCTACGGCCTGCTATAACTACTCTACCCGTCGACCTTAGCCACCCTGTAGCCCAAAGATGCTCGCACATGGAAATAGTGCCTACGAGCCCTATCCGGTTCACAAGCTGGGCTGGGGACTGCTATGTAGCCCAAAGGGTCTTTACTCATTGGCATAGCTTCGCTAGCGAGCCGTAACCGCGGCAAAAACCTTCGTTCCACCAACCGAGCTGAGGGATAACCCGGCGGGTGACATAAGACAAACAAAGTGTCAAAGCAAACATAGCCGGACGACAACTAGGAAAAGTACCGGTTTAGCCGTACAACTGCCTACACGAATTCCTAAATCGATACAAATTCGCCCGATTCACCACGGGCAAAACATAGTTCAGAGCAAATTCGACTGATTTACTTCGGAACATAGTTGGCAGCTAATCGTAGTGCTTCGAAAAGGGGTCTATTGCGTTTACTACGACGTTTGTAACCATTCGAATTTCGACCCGGGAGTAGGGGGAGCATCGATCATAGTCCTTAGATAACGAATCAGCAATAAAAAACATATGTCCCTTCGTATCAGAATAGATGCGGCAAACAGAGTTGATGCTACAAAGAGACTCGAACGTATTTAAGAAAAGGTTGCCTTAACTCTTTAGTGTATGACATTGCGTCCACATTAAGTTGTATTGGAAATTGCCGATAGTGCAATATTGAAAAACCCGTGCGAAGAAACGGTGAAAAAAGCCTTTCCGAAAGCACAAAATTGACCTCGAAATATAGAAAAATGTTCTACTAAATTTTCTCTACAACACAGAAAAAACCATTTTTTGGGCTAGACCTTAGTACCGACCTAGGGCACTAAGTAGAGGCCTCGGACACACAATTCCATAGCCAAAAATGTTTCCCTCAATTTCCTCCGCAACATACAAAAAAAATTTGTTTTTTGGTTAGGGCCGACCTTAGGATCGACATGGCCCACTTGAGCCCTAAGCACAGGCAAAAGTTTCTTCTATGTACTGTCGGTCTTGCCAAGATCTTCCAAACAAAAAAAAATTGAAAATTGGAAAAAATTTACTCGAGTTATGTACAAAAAACACATAGAGCCCTAGCAGAGATTCGCTTTTAGTGCCCCAGCTAAGTCCAAAGACTCAAATTCAAAAAAATTTCTTCCAGAAATTGTCGGCTATGCTCAGGTCTTTCAAACAAAAACAAAATTTTGAAAATCAGTAAAGATTTACTCGAGTTATGTACAAAAGACCAAAAATCGCTTAAACGGCCCTAGCGGACGGACGGACATTTTTTTATCGCTGATTCGTGATCTAAGGACCATGATCGGTGCTCCCCCCCCCCTACTCCCGGGTCGAAATTCGATTGGTTACAAACGTCGTGGTAAACGCATAATACCCCTTTTCGGAGAACTTCGTTCTTGGTATGGGTCGAAAAATGTCCGTCCGTCCGTCAACACGATAACTCGAGTAAAACTCAACCGATTTTCAAAAACTTTTTTTCCTCTGAAGCGCGGCCGAGCTAGGGCCGTTTAAGTGGTCTTTTGTACATAACCTGAGTAAATCTTTTTCGATTTTCATAATTTTTTTTTTGTTTGAAAGATCTGGGCATGGCCGACAATTTATGGAAGGAAGAATTTTTTTGGATTTGAGTCCTTTGACTCCCTATGCGCTTTTTGTACATATAACTCGAATAAATCTTTTTCGATTTTTGAAAAAAAATTTTTGTTTGAAAGATGCAGGCATGGCCGAAAATTTATAAAACAAACTTTTGCCTGCGCTTAGGGCTCAAGTGGGCCTCATGTCGGCGCTAGCCAAAAACAAATTTGTTTTGCTATGTTGCTGAGCAAATTGAGGGAAACATTTCTGCTTATGGACGTTATGTGTCTGAGGCCACTACTTAGTGCCCAGGGTCGGTAGTTAGGTCCGTCCTAGCCCAAGAAATGGTTTTTTGCTATGTTGTAGAGAAAATTGAGAGTTGAGAGAAATTTTTTTTTTGAAGACCCTACTAGTGCAACCATGGTGGTGTGTAGTGAGAATGTGAAGAGACTTTCAAAGTTTTAAGATCCGGGGATACCTGTTCACCAAACGATTCTGATAACTTCTGAACTTTCAGGTAACAAATGTGGTACCAGGTCGATATGTTTTCACTCTGACAGTGGCCGATGCTCAAGGATTAACGAGTACTGACACAGTCAGCATCATTGTTCATCCAGATCCGATGGTAATGAATTTGGTTGAATTAACATTAACGATGGGTGTGTCAGTGTTGACGAAACAGGAGATCGATTCTTTGGAACAAAAATTGATTCTTTTGCTCGGTGACAATACCAAGCTGCATGTAAGGGATTTGAAAATGGAGCAGAAAACCGGTGAAGCTGTTCTGGTGTTCTTTGTTGAGAAAATGGTAAATTCAAGCAGCGAATTGCAGTACGACATTTTAAAAATTGTAATTTTTCTAGTCCACCGGTAGTGAAAAGTCTATAATGTCCGGATTGGAGGTGGAGAAGTTATTAACCGAAAGATTTTGGAGAGACCGTAGCATTCTCGGAACGTCAATATCAGATGTACGTACGATGCTTTGCCAAAACAAATGCTCTGGCCATGGAGTATGCAACTCGGAAACCAGAGCCTGCATGTGCGACACATTTTGGATGCCTGACATTTTCTATTTCTGGGGAATCGGATCAGCCAATTGTGGTAAGTTTCCACAAAAAAAATATTTCTCTTTCTCCGTCGTACATTCAAGCAAATGAATCGTAGATTGGTCCATATTGTACGTTGTGATCGGCGTATTCCTTGGTTTTCTGTCAATATCTGGATGTTGCTGGGGTTTGACGTGCATGTGCCGAAGAACACGAAAACCAAGATCCCGAACGAAACCGCAAAAGTATGCGCTGCTTGGCACACAAGACGATGAAGTCCCTTCGTGTAAGATTTTTTTTCGAAACTTTTTAGTTTTCCAAAAGAATTCATTAAAAATTTTCCTCATCTAGTGACGCGAGGAACATCTCTCTCCGATTCGGAAACAGATTCCGATGTTTTGTTCGAAAGTCGCTCCAAATCGAACGGCATTTTACGCTCAAATGGCTCAGCTAAAAATGGCCAATCAAAATATTCAGTGACGCGATTAGGGCGTCGCATCAAAACGTAAGTTTATTTTATCTGTGGCTGTTCGTCGATAGGGTTTTTATTAAACAATTTACCGTCATTTTTTAAAGTAAGTAAAATGTGAATAGAATAAATTGAAAAAGAGTAACGGCCTTAACTTTATTCTCGGAATCGTGACGCACATCGGGTATTTAAAAATTAGTTCCACAAAGTTCCATGAAAGTTGCAAGAGTTTTTATATGGTGTAATATCAAAACTTGCAACGTTTATTAGGACGCTGCTGTTAAATAATCTCAAATCAGCAATCACCACATTGCACTAAGGCAACGAAAATCAGATGTCAAACACTTGAATCTGGTATGAGATCGCGAAGAATGAGATAATGCGGTGAGAATTCTATGGTGACAAATTCACTGGTGATTGTGGTGAGTGGTGAATTGAGATTGTTTCATTTTAAGTATTTTTTATTTAAATAAGAAAAATGTTTAGGGCTATGTATACAACGTATTTGTAAGTTGAAAGAGAGCAAAACAGAATTCATTGTTTAATTTTCAAATTCCATAAAAAAATTGTGATTTTCCTTTGAGGCTTTAAAAAGACTATTTTGAGTGAGAAACTAGGCACGCATTACTTTCTATTTCTCAGTGAGGTGACAGAGACCACGAATCACATTAAAAAATGTGATCTAAAAATTCAAATAATTCTTTAGGAATGGTTAACCTTCGGTAATTTTTAAGTGTCATGATTTTTAGACCCCCTCCCTCCTATATGCATATGTACATTTAGGCGAAATAATCCCAGCCCTTTCCAGTTCGTACGTACGTAAAAACCAAAAAAAAAGTAACGAATTTCAAAGCCATTAAGCAACATTTTCTGTCACGGCCAAAGTGTTTCAATATGCGTCGCTCGCTGGAAAATGATACGAGGACAAGCAATTCGGATGTCATCGTAAACAACGAGCAATTTTAGATACATAATATCCAGCTTTCAATTTTTTCAAGCTCTCTCTTAATTTATTGATCAAATTTTGTAACGTGTGTCCATAGAAAGTTCTTCGACCACGACGTTTGTAACCAATCGAATCTCCACCCGGAAGTAGGGGGGGGGGGCATCGATAATGGTCCTTAGATGACGAATCAGCAATAAAAAATCATGAAAATAAAGAATCGGTAGTCCGTCTGTTACTGCGATAACTCGAGTAAAACTTGACCTATTTTCAAAAACCTTTTTTCCCTGAAATGAATTCGCGAATATGTCAACCAGATTGTACGAATACATCAAAATATTTCATGTATTTCATGCAAATTTCGCTAAACATGCTTTTCCACGATTTTCGTGATTTTTGACGATTTTGTGATTGAGCACCGCCTAAACTCACGCGGATTCGGTAGCACTCATACACACTATTCATCAGCATCCAAAAACACAACGTTTTTTATTTATTATTACGCCAACCGCTTTGTTAAAGCTACCTGAATATGGTCTACTCCAATCAAGAGTTGAAAATAAAAAAGTGGATGACCTGGGAGTCACGTTTTCCGGTTAAACCGTTCGTCTGACAATGTTTTTTTGTGTGAGAGACTTATAGATAAGGTTTTTCCTAAAAAATGTTTCATACATCACAACTCTCGCACCTTTGTACGCTTCAGGAGATTGACACGCTTCCCAGGTCATATACAAAAGTCATTGCATGGAATTTTGGTTTTTTTAACGAGGATCATGACTTCCGTCATAATTACTCTTTTTTTGCCATGTCAGCTAGAAGATAGTAGACAATAAAAGTAACATTCATTCATTCATTCAATTGCCCATATACAGAACGATATTTACGGAAAGAACTAGAGGCCTTATAATTGTATGGAGTTGAATGTGTGGTTTCCAAATGAATTGCGACAAATAAGATCTTCACCTGAAAGACTATGCGAATTGGAATGAAACTAGCATAATTAGTGAAAATTTTGGACGAGTTTGTTACACTTAGAACCAAAAAAGGTACCTCGAATGTGAGTTTTTCGTGAACAATTTGGAATTTCCACTTCCAAACATTTTTCCTTTTTCAAAATTTCTGTTTTTCAGACAACATAGGAACTCCATTTTCATTTGGGTTAAGTTCTTTATTCCATTTGCTGAGGTACGTAAAGCTAAAGATACAAAAAGTTACGTTTTTCAATTTTTTCAAAATTTTTACTTAAATCAACTCCATTTTTTTTTCTACGCGTCACAAAGTTCTACTGAGACATTAAGTTGAAAGCTAAGGGCAAAGACTACAGCCTCCCGCTTTGGGTTTGGGAAAAAATTTTATAAAGTCCCTTCCACGACTCTTTGAAAATGACCATTTTTTCGACGTTTTTGACTTCTGTTGCCCGCTACTTGCACTTGTCAGGAATGTTGCCACAGCCAAAAGCTTTGTATCATTGGACTACATAATCGTACATAATTTGCCTGGAATCGATTTGGTCTTGTCCTAGATATTTATCAAAAACTATTTTTTTGACCTCTGTGCTGACCGTTTTGCGGAGAGTTCAAAACTACAAAATAATTTTTTGAAAAAAAAACTGTTCTTCTACGAAAGTCTTCTATCGGAATGAAGAATCGAATAAGCCATAGAGATCAAAATTCCGCGACACGTTGGATTGGTGTTTCATACAAGTCGTGCGAAGTTCTCGCAAATTCACTCTTAATGAAAAAGAGTGAACAGCAAACAAACAGAATTACAATGAAAATATACAAGTCAATAATAACAAATTCTCAATGAGCGAAACGTACACTTTCATTCAAAGACGAAAAACAGAGACAAAGCTCAACTCGTCTGCAATGTTCTGTAATAAGCGAAGAAATTCCAAACCGGGCAGTGAAGGACGAAGGGAGGATAAAAGATCTCACCCTGGCACGAAAAACGTTTCGTGAAGCAGTAGAGTCACAGCAGCAGACAAAGTAATTGAACATTCTTAGCATTCTATTGATAGATTCCTGCTGGCCGTCTTATGGTGCGTTATGACAAAGAAATCTTTATTTCTGAGCTCAAGAACGGAAACCCTCAATTGTATTTTGAACAATAGGACCGGGGAGTCAAGACAGCCTCGCAACATATAAAAAATGAAAACAATGGACACATTGATCCTCCTACGCCAGAGAGGCTCTATACCAATTGACGCACAACGTTTCAAATAGGGAGGCAATCGTAATCTCATGAGGGCTCCATACGACAGAAGCATATTCGAGATTGGTCCTAACATAAGAACAGTAGACACTCTGTGTCTGGTAATTGTACCAAAACGAAAATTTTCTTAATTTTTAGCTTGATTGCAAGTTTGTGTACTTCTTTGCACAGAGGGTATGGTTAGCCCCTTGGAGCCGAAATATTCAACGCAAATACTATCGTTGAATTGCGGTAATCTGCTTAGCAGAATAATCCAAATTAAAAAATTACTTCCAAATTGTTCAAACGAAATGGCATGCATCCAATCGTAGGATCTGGATTGTATAAATGGCAAGTTGGCATCGTTGCTGATATACACATGGTCTTAAGACAAGGTGTACTGATGAGTCGTAAACGACGAAATCACCACTTTTAGTTTTTCGATTTTTGTTCAACAATTGGAAGTAGGATGAAGAATTGTGAGTGGCTTTTAAATGTTGATTCAATCGGGTGGACTTTAATCTGCCAAAGGTACAGCAGCCATAATAATTGTACCAAAACGAGAATTTTCTCAATTTTTACCTGTGTTTACTGTTTTAAGACAAATTGTTTACTAATACGCTTTACAAAACCGCGTGGAGTAGGCTTTGGACACAGAAGCATTTATGTGACGCTTAAACGTCAGATGTTCGTCCAGCCAAACTCCAAGGTCCAGCACCTCCTTAACACGATTCAAAGTTGAACCAGAAATCATTGAAATAAAACGAACAGGAAAGCGGATCCTGTAGAACGACATGATTTTGCACTTCCCTATGTTCAAGTCCAATCGATTTCGTGCACACCATTGGGAGATCGATTTCGTTCACACCATTGGGAGAGAGCATCCAAATCAGCATGTAACTGAGTAGCGTCAGAAATCGACGTAATCTTGCACATTGGTTTCAGGTTGTCAGCGTACAAGAGTCTAAAATATTTGAAGATTTCGGTTACGTCAGCCATAAACAAAATAAATATTTGAAGATTTCGGTTACGTCAGCCATAAACAAAATAAATAGAAGAGGGCTTAAATGACTCCCTTGCGGAACTCCTGACTTAACCTCAAAAATGTTAGAAATATGATCTAGAAGCTTTACATAATGAAAGCGCCCACTGAGATAAGAACTGATCGAGTTCAAAAGCCCGGAACCGATCTTCAAATCATTAAACTGCCTTGTGCGATAATCTATCGAATGCTTTCCGAAAATCTGTATAGATCACATCAAGTTGAGATCCGGATTCAATGATATCAATAGCCGAATTAGTGAATTTAAGGAGATTTGTTGTCACCGATCTACACTCAACAAATCCATGCACAAGGAAGCAATCGATCATTCAGCTTATCGCATACAATGGACTCAAAAAATTTCCGAAAAGTAGGTAGAATTGCAACCCCTCTGTAGTTCAGTACAATATTCCTCGATCCATCCTTAAAGATCGGCTTTAGATAAGATGTTTTCCAACGAGAAGGAAAAATGTTAGTAGAGGAAGAGGTTAAAGTTAAGGTTAAGGCCATGACTACATTCTTTCATGAAATGTCATCAGGTCCGCTACCCTTCGAAGTACAAATAGATTCAAGATAATCCGTCAACGTAGCCAGATCGATGCTGAGATCGCAACTCGCATCTCCATTTATGAACGAATTCTGATCCTCAGGGTTTTCATCATCCAGATAGACACTATTGAAGAAATCAGCGAAATAATTACAAATCG
Source organism: Pseudolycoriella hygida (assembly GCA_029228625.1). Taxonomy (NCBI): domain Eukaryota; kingdom Metazoa; phylum Arthropoda; class Insecta; order Diptera; family Sciaridae; genus Pseudolycoriella; species Pseudolycoriella hygida. Next base: position 118,219,563 of record CM055403.1, on the reverse strand, counting down.
TTACTGGATCAGAAGATTTTGAATCATTAAAAGACATCATTGAAGGATAACCTGTTGCATTCTTCTTTGATTTCTCATAGTGCCAAAAGTTAGAAAGATCAGAGGCGAAATCGCTTTGGGTCGGTTCCAAGTATCGATCAAAGGCCGGCTGTGGATCCCAAATGTTCGAAACGTTTGTTTTCCCATATAATTTTGGACACCCATAATAGAGAGTTTGGGCAAAGCTACATATAGCGGAATTTATAACTTATAACATATAAAAATTTTTTGTATAAATTCGATTTTCGAGACTTTTCGAACTCTCTAATATTCATTGTTTTGCACCAACTCAAGGATCAATCTCAATAACAATTATTGACTGTTATGAGATGATAATTCATTGAATGAGATTTTAAGACCTCATTGGAAGAAATTATGAGTCTGACGTATTCAGGAAATATCTTTATTTTTAAGATTTTTGGGTCTGGCTCTGACCGAAAGATCTTTACAGTGTTTTTGAAACTAAAAAATATTGCGCGTCTAATGGTATGATAGGTTTTGTTGGCTGCCGCTGTTAGCGCTCTCTACAGCTGTTTCAAAAATTGCATTTTTTGAACTTTGAATCGCTATGCCCGGAGGACAGATCAACCTACTCGAATCAGGTCAATTTCAGTCTAATCCGAAAAATTTTTGCGAAAATATTATGAAAAAACTTTGGTGTAGAGGTACTTTTCTCAATACCTGCCATAGCCGAACAAAATTTTTTGAAATGTTACCAAATGTTACCAATAACGGATCTACTAAGTCAAAGAGTTTCTCTTTGAATAATCGAACAAACGAGGTATAAGGCCGCATATTCGAGATGATTACTCACTCAATATGTGACCAGACCACGCTGATATGCACATGGTCTTGAAAAGCGACGAATCTATGCCACATTTCTAAATTAATTATTATTATTAATTATTTCTGATAAATTCGCCCGAAATATTAAAAAAAAATTTTAAAATTGAATACTTTCGAAGAAATATCCGCACACGAAACTCGAATTCCGAATAGAAATGAAACGAATATTCCGTCATTCTACTTTGGAGGTGCTCAGTTTGACGAATTCACAATAGCTAGTGGGATCTGAAATGTATATTTGGCTGACACACTCAATTGTGTAACAAAATAGAAACGTTTAATTGTATCCGATTGGTTGAGGTATTCGCGAATTCACTCTTATGGGATTGAATCTGGGCACTGTCGGGCCGATTTCCATAATTTTTTTTGTTTGGTTCTGGGCATGCCTGACAATTTATGGAAGAAACATTTTTTGATTTTGAGCTTTTAAACTCAGCCACGGCCTTATAACAGAGTCCCAACGTGTTTTTTCTACATAAATCGGGTAAATCTTATCCGGTTTTCAAAATTTTTTGTTTTACTTAAAGATAATTGAAAACATATGCACAAGGGACCCGTACGTCCGACCATTTTTTGTCTAGCGCCGGCCTTAGGATTGACCTGGGGCACTAGCAAGAGGCCTCGAACAAATACTTGCATACATGAAAATGTTTATCTCAATTTTGTCTACAACGCAACAAAAAACAATTTTTTGTGTAGGGCCGACCGGACCTTCGGATCGACCTGAGGCTCACTTGAGCCTTAAGCACCGGCACCGGGCCTAAATTTATTTTTGAATATAATTCAGTACTTGGTTACCTCTTAAATAGAAAAAGAATCAACCAAATCGGTTAGGATTTACCCGATTTATGTAAACAAAACAAACACGTTGAGCCCTAGTAGAAACTCAGTGTGAGGTTCCTGGCTGTGTTCAAGGGCTTCTAACCAAAAAATTTTCTTCCATAAAATGTGAGACATTCCTAGAACTTTAAAAAATTTTGAGATATGTACAAAAGCATGTTGGGCTCTAGCAGAGAATCGTTTTTGGTGCCCTAGCTAGGTCCAAGGGCTCAAAACAAAAAAGGTCCTTCAATAAATTGTCGGCCATGCCCAGGCCTTGCAAACATAAAAAGTTTATGAAAATCGGAAAAGATTTACTCGAGTTATGTACAAAAGGCCAAAAAGTTAAATGGCCCTAACTCGCGGCCCTTAGGCCGACAGTGCACAGATTTAATTCTAAAAAAGATTTTTCGATTACCTTTCAGGGAAAAAAAGTTTTTGAAAATCGGTTGAGTTTTACTCGAGTTATCGTGTTGACGGACGGACGGACATTTTTATTGCTGATTCGTTATCTAGGGACCATGATCGATGCTCATCGCTGCTCCCGGGTCAAAATTCGACTGGTTACAAATGTCGTGGTCAACGCAATACACCCCGTACCATACCATTACGGGATCGAATTTGGACGAAATCGGTTGAAAACTTTCGAAGTTACGGTCGAAAAAGTGGTCAAAACGTAATTTTTTGAAGGTCGGTGAAACTTTTTGAAAATTAGCATGGAAATCGCTCTTCAATGTTTTGAATGAAAGATATGGACTTCCAGAAATCTCAAAAAAAGTGAAAATTGGTTGAGTGATTTTATACATTTTTTTGAATTTTTTTTTTCCCAAAAATTTTCGCAGGACGGATTTTTCAATATTGCCCTTTCGTCAATTTTCATTGCAATTTAATGTCGACGTTTCATAAGGCAATATTTATTTAAATTTAATTAGAGTCTTTTTATAAATTTCAAGATGTACAAATAAATAACAATCAATCAATCAACCTCTGTTCCCCTTAACACATTTATTTTGACGCGTACGGGTCCCTTGCGTATGATAACTTACATTTTTTCTCTGAAAAAATGAAAATTTTCTTTCTGTCCGATTTTGATCAATTCACTAACGAAAGATTTTCTTCTAAAAAAGAATGGAAATCTTTCAAAGACAAATAGAATTCTGAAAACGTTGTGGTCACTGCTCGCTGTAAAATTACTTCAGTAACTGTACGGAATCTTCACCTACAGTAGTGGCGAGCTTCTCTTATGTGCAGTATTGCGGTACTCTAAGACATAGTTCGCTCATATGTTCTCACTCGAATGTGTCAAATTTTATTTAAGTAATTTATTATGTTTAATGCACACATAAAATAAACAAAATTATTATAGTTGTAATGAATAATTTATTAAAAAGAAAACATAAGTTAATGTGATGTCAACAATATTCCTTTTTTATTGTTTAGCAATACAAAGTATTTTTGAAGTAAAAAATCACATTTTTAAATAAAACGGCCAACGTCGACAAATCGAAAAAATAAATTGCCTACCTAACTATAACCATTTCCAAGTACTACCTCAATCAAACCATATTTTGTTGCATTTACGCTTTTAGTGTGCCGTCGGCTAATGTCAAAGTATATGAAATTTCATAACGACTTTCATAATATGTTAGGCGGCAAAAATGGGTGTGAATTTCAACTTATATGCACTTCATCATTAAATTATGTATACATTGAAACTTAAGGCGGTCTATTCCATGTGACATTTTAAACGTCAAAGCTATGCAGCATACCAGCAGTTTGGGCAAACTGTTTGTGTTGTTAATATGAGTAAAAAAAAGAATGGAACACGAAAGAAAAGTGTATTTATTTATCTAAATAGTCACTTAACGTTTAACAATGCACAAATGCGATCCACAGTCTGGATTCCACACTTAAACTCAACTCAAAATTACCATAAGACTAAAATGCTATTTGAGCTTCTGGCACATTAGCAGTTCACATTTACAGTCCGGTAATTTTTGCTTCCATCTTTTGCGTTGAGTTGGCCTTTTTAGAAGAAAATGTGATCGAACAACACAGGAGGTTAAGTCGTTTAATCACTCGATTATAAACTCGAAGTGGTTTTTCGATTGCATCTCTGCGCCGTGACATGCTGTTTAGTTTAATATTATTTGTCAGTATGTGTAAATAAGTAAATTTTGATTGTACAATTGGACACGTTGACAAAAAGCTAGCAGGTAAAGTGTATGCATTGCGATATTTGGAGCGCTTCGTTCAAGTGGTGTAAGTGAGAAAGATATCCTGCTTTCAGCTAACGTCTTATCGTACTCAACATGATTTAAACGTTTATCTCTAGGTACGGAAGTAGTAGTGATTTCGCATATTTAATGCCGAAGTATGCGAAACTCAACTGAGTAATTGGTTATTTCTATCATCAAAGTAATTGTTTTGGCTCACTTGATTGGTGAAAGGAAGTGAATTGCCTATCATCTTATCTGTAATCTGGTTTTTATTCAGCATGTACTATTGATTAAGAATGTCGCCAAATATTGTCATGATGTTAATATTAGAAACAAAGAAATATTTTATTTGATCAAATCAAAAGGTAACAACGACAATTCTATGTTATTTTTCACAAATTATGAAATCATAAAATATGAATCTAGTCTTTTCACAAAATAAATATTTTTAAGTGTTGATGGTCTTTTACTTTTTTATAGCAACATTCGGTTTCATGTATTGGAACGCGACTACCGGTCTGACTTATACGTTCCACACCTCCAGTATGTCATATCAGAGTGTTGAAACGATTTGATGACGCAAGAGTGTCGTGAATCTTTATCATGATGTTGTTTTCGTGCTACTCGCGGCTCTTTTTCGATTAAACTTGTCTTAGATCTATCAAGTTAGGGCGGTCTATTAGTGGACCATGAAACTTTGTTCCGTTTCCCTTGCATCATATAAACTTCCCGGTACCCACTAGAGGGGAGAAAGTTTCGGTTCGGTTTCGGAAAAGTTCAGCCTTCGTATGAAGCGAGATAGCATCAACCCAGAATCGTAGTAACATTGGATAATTTACCTCTGGTCTCCACTGGTCCAAGGCGACTTGTCCATGTGCAGTCTGTGTACTGCTGAAGGTTGAAACACGGAACATCCTATATTTCTGAGCATCGGAGAAGAGAACTTAGGACATTCACATATAAAGTGAAGGCCAGTCTGTTCGCTGTGGGAGATGTGGTTGGAATCATTAAAGAGTCCCAGCCTGTCTTAACAAAATTCACATCTTGAATAATTTTGTCATGATGATCATAATTTTTATAGACCATTTAGTACCGCAGTTCCTGAGTGAGGAACTACTCTCCTTCACGTCATCCTATTTTCCGCCACGGGGATTGTTTGTTAGCCTAGTAAACGTCTCCTAAATTTGATTTGATGAAATCTATAAAGCTTCTCTACACGCAAAAAATGACGAACAGGAGACTTGTTTTTTTATAAGGATGGGGAAATCTTCATAGACACCCGGTCCTCTCGGACCAAGGTAGTGTTGGATTCCATTCTTTAATGACCTACCAACTAAAACCCCCTTCCTTAGTCTTCATGCTCTCTTCTCCCCGGAGCCGCCTCACAGTATTACTTCGGGGAGGGGCTGTGCTTTCGCACCTACTTTCTCAGACCAACTTCTTCTTTGATCGTCTCTCCATGCACTTTGCAGCTTCGCCATTATTTTCGCTACTACATTATCTGCTACTCTCCACACCTCCTCATCGCGGCACATCTCCGATATTATGTTTTCGGCACTTACATTTGACCTACTCACAGTCATCAGCTTACCTGGCTCTTGTTCGAAGCGGGGACAGACAAATATCACGTGCTCCGCAGTCTCTTCCTCTCTCTCGCATGTCGTGCAGAAAGGTGACAATGTGAATCCAAACCTGCGCAGGTATTTCCTGAAGCATCCGTGGCCCGAGAGAAACTGTGTCAGTTGGAAGTTAACCTCCCCATGTTTCCTCTGTACCCATGTCGTTATGTTTGGTATGAGTCTGTGGGTCCACCTTACTGTTTTGGTAGTTTGACCCTCTCTTCTCTTCTTTCTATAACATTCGCTGTCTTCCGTCAGCGTTATGCATATACGCATCGTCTTAGCTATGACACATACCACTTCTAGAGATATCGTTCGGTGTACGCTTGCAACTCTTATGCTTGCCAGCGTTTGGGCTCTATTAAGCCTCCAGCGATTCCTCTTCGTATCTCGTGCCTGTATCCACGCTGGTGCTCCATAGCGCAATATCGATAGGGGTGACGCTTACTAGGAGCCTCCTTTTGCTGCTACGCGCTCCAAAGCCGTTTGGCATTATTCTGGCCAGTGCTGCGGTGGCTTTCTTTGCCTTTTCGCACGTGTTCACATGAAAATTAAAATTTGTGCGGTCGTCCAGCATAACTCCAAGGTATTTTAATTGGCGAATGGATGGAACGAGAGACTTGTACATATCTACGTTTGCGTCATACATAGTGTCGCTAAAGCCATTGGTTTAGCTGGACTATACATCTGCACAATGTACAAGCTATTTTGAACGCTTTGGACGTAAATTGTATTTTCACAAAAATTTTATGCAAAAAGATTTCAATGTTAGTTAGTTAGGAATTGTAACTTATTCACTTAGTCGTATTTCATCAAATCCATATTAAGTTCGCTATACTTCGTTTCTCAAAAATTCCTTGACATAAGCTGGGTTCGAGCCCACGACACCTGCATCTCCAGTCCTCGACTTTTCCATTGAGCTAACTTTACTTGTCGGATGTGGACTCTTATTTCGATACGTTGCTACTACAGTTCCTTGTAAAATGTACTATACACTTGTTCGTCACACAATGGCTTTGCACATTGTACGTGTGATTTGTAAAAAAAAGTCCGAAAGTTTATTGAATTTAAAACTGGACGAACAAAGTTGTGTCTTTTACCGATAAAATATGGGGGACTTGGAATTCGATTATTGAGTGACATATCAACACCAGCGTTCATTGCATCTTTTAATAGTTCACAACAATTGCTCAATGAAATTTTGCCAACATCAATCTCGAAAACAAACGATAAAGATTATATTGACTCATTAACCAAATGGAATTTAATGTTCCCGAATGTGAAAATTCCAGAAAATATAAACGAACATGAAGCATGGGACCTGCCAAAAATCGAAAACAAGTGGCGATTGGTATCAGAATCATCAACGACATTTAAAGCGAGAATTTTAGCTGTATCACAAAAAGAATCTGGCGGGCGGTTGCACATTCTTCCATCGCCATATTTAGGCTCGCTATTGGATTCGGACTCATTACGAATTGCTTCAGGAATACGGTTGGGGGCCAAGATCTGTCGACCGTGCACATGTGTATGTGGTTATCCTATCGACGATTATGGAACACATGGCCTTTCCTGTATATCAAAAAAAAGGAACCTTTTCACGCTATTTCAACCTCAACGAGTCAATATCGAAGAATTTGTCGATAGCCGGGTTTCCTTCAATATTAGAACCGGAGTGTTTGATTCGTACGGACGGACGAAAAGCTGATGGTTTGGCCATAACGCCATGGATGAACGGAAGAAGTTTAGTTTGGGATGCCACATGCGTGGATACCATAGCGAGCAGTTACTTACACTTCACGTCTAGACATCCTGGAGCTGCAGCAAATTTGGCAAGTATAAGAAAAGAAAAATTATACAAGGATTTCGTCATTAACCATTACTTTTTGTCGTTTGCTGGGGAAACGTTTGGATTATTCAGTGATCCAGTAAAGCAGTTTGTAAAGAAACTTGGTGCGATTCAAAATTCAAGAACGTGAAACAATCGTAGCGCGTCATTCTTCGTACAAAAAATAAGTATGGCGATACAACGTGGAAATGTGGCGGCCTTTTTTGGAACCATCCCACCGAATGAGAATATGGATGACATTTTTTATATAAATTAGGTTAAGGTTACGTAAATCATCACGTAAATACACAAGTTGTACATTGTACATATCACTTGTTCATCACGTACATTGTACATACTACTTGTTCATTATACAATGGATATGTACATTATGCATGTTACTTGTAAAAAAATGATGTTGTACATTGTACATATCACTTGTTTATAATGTACAGGCCACTTGTACATAGTGTCGCTTAATTGGTTTAGCTGGACGTACATTGTACAAGTGAATCGTTCATTAAACAAGTGAAACGTATATTCTAGATGTTGCGAGTACATTACACATTACAGATGTACATGAAGTACGACTTAGACGAAAGACGGTGGTAAAAATGTACTGGAGAGTTGTTCATGCCGAATTCAAATATTTTGGGTGCTGGGTGTATCCCTACGTCGTACACGCGGAAACTGTACATTCAACATCCTCTTGCACCCAAATCATAGCAGAGGCCGACAATGTCCTCGTTAATAATATGATTTTTTCATTGCTCTCTGCGCTTAAGCTTCGCTAGGTTCTAAAAAACTCTAATGTCAGAAACCTCCTAGTGAACCAGAATAACCACAGTATACCCAACAACTTTGTGTCGCTACTTAGCTCTATCTTGCTGACGTGTGACCACAATTGACAAACTGCAGAATCCGTGTTTTGTTGAACAATCCCCCAATCAAATCAAACTGTCACGTAAACGGTAATCTTATCAATAAGCCAGAGCTCTTCAAATTATCTCGTAATTTCCGTGAATTTATACCATTTATACCCAATCTTTTTTCTTTTGAACAGATTAGACAGAATGTGATGTGATGTAGTGCAACATAGTGAAAAAATCAATAGGTGCGAAGTTGATAAAGTTGAGAAAAAATCGAGAAAATAGACGATTCACTGAGCTGAAGTTTGTGTTTTTTTGTTCAAAATGGAGAGAAAGGACAGACCCGCGCCCGCGGTGGCAGCGAAGCCAGTTAGGAATTTTCAATCTCCTTCTTTTGTGGAAACAATCCAGAATTTTGAAGAAATTTTGACTAGAACTGTCCCTTTCAAACCAACGAAAGCTCTGCATAAAACGTACAAGCAAGTTATACCCACACTTGAAGCACATTACGCTAATGCATCTTTCCATCGAAAATCAGACGAGCATTATTATGAGTAAATATTTTATTGCCCGCAATAAATGCGTAATTTGAAATTCTTGTCACCATAGAGACATCGATGCTTGGACGCAATCAACTGTTAACTATTCTAGCAGAAACGAAAACGTTGAAAATTGTCCCACATATGGTCGGAATGATGGAAATATTTTAGGAGAGAAAAATGAAGAAATGAAAATCTCAAATCCAATTGAAGAAATTTTATGCATTGAAAAAGTTTACATAAAGAAATTGGATTTTTTGATCAAAAACTACATGATTCCTTCCCAAATCATGGGCGAGCAAGTGAAATTCATTTTTGGAAATATCGAAGAAATTAAAGATTTCCACGAGAATATTTTCTATCCGGAATTACTACGGTGCAACAACGATTTGATTCGCATTATCGAGTGCTTCTCCACATACATTGCGGTAAATTTTTATTGGATTTTTCTGTTATTTAGTTGTAAAATGGGTTTCGTATTTCACGTTTTTAGGCTGGAAAGTTTTATATTTATGTGAAATATGGGCTAAACCAAGTTCGATCGAAGACGGAAAGGAAAAAGTCAAATTGTGAACATTTTTTCAAGGTAACAATAATAGATATTCCTAGCATCGGCGAACTTTATGTCGCTAAACCAGATTACGAATGTACTACACAACGAACTCCTTTCATTGTTTGCAATTGGTACATTCTACGTTTCGACCTATGAAATTCTCAGATATGTAAATCGGAAACCTAGAATGAGCTGACGGAAAGTTAAGGTTAACGTGCCGTACACCCATTTAGCGCGAGCTTGCTAAACGCAATGCTTATCGCTCTACTTAGTGCGAACGGTATCGTTTACCAGTAGTAGTATAATTTATTGTCAAATAATGCATGCGGTCTTGTACCTTTTGATTCACATATAGTCGCGATGCAAACTACGCATTATCAATTTACAATGCGATAAAAAAAATTTATATAAAAAAAACTGTATTGAACATCAGAAATAAACAATAGAAAAGTAGAAGACTATTTTCAAAAAGCGAGAAGTCGTGCGATGTTTTCTCACCGGCCGTCTCCGCTCTCCAAATAAATTCTCACAAGAAGGAAGATGTGAGATGAAAGTGGGATAAATTTACCAGAGATACATATACGTTAGCCCACACAATGCCCGCGGCTACACCAATTGTCGCTACAGTTCGAACCGTTGCAAAACTTAATCTCGTTTCAGTCGGTAATATCGGCCATCACAACAAAAACTCCTTTTAAAGTCCTCATCCCTTCTTCCAAAACAATTGATATCAACTGGGTTACGCGCAAAGCTTCGGAACACAAAACATTCTTTGAAATATTTTCACATTCGGTTAAATGCGACACAAATGCCGAACCCTCCCAACATAATAATTTTTGTGGGCTTTCAGAAACCGAATCGCGGTGGCTACTACTCCCATGACCGAAAATGATCTTCTCAACTTCCTTTACAATATATAAAAAGTTTTTTGTTTTGGGCGCCGTCCACCGCATTAACTACTTTCATGACCGAAAATGATCCCTCTATCTCGAATTAAAAAAAACTTTAAGAAAAAAAGTTGAACGTCCTACATGTCCGCCATTTTAGCAGTCACCCTGATACGCTACACACCCAACACAACAACTTTTCCTTTGACACCGAGCCTCTATTTCGAACACCCAACCTTTGTCTCATACAAAATGTGCTATCATACATATTTCACACATAAGCACATACAAAATATACTTTTTATGAGATTTGCATGGGAGCTTCCCAGGCGAACCGAGTTTAGTTTTAGTCGTATGGGGCAAACAATAAAAATAAATGATACAAAGGAAGATAATATGTCTGTAATGGAATACGATTGCTCAAATGTATTTCTGCAATTCAATGCCGAAATACCACAGTTTTCAATACTGCTTTCTTTTAGTGCGGAAAATGTCAGCACTCAGCAGCATTCAAATTTGAGTGCGGAAAAGTTTTTCAGCACTCAATTTTAATTGACATTAAAAATGCAATGAAATGGAAATTGTGATCGAAATAGAAATTTTATTGTTTGGTTTTGTCTATTTCGGCATTGAATTGCAGAAAACGTTGTTCCTACCTCGTTTTGTAACTAGATTTTTTCAGCACACGTCCTAAATAGTGTTCGCACGAGCCAGAAGCGCTGAAAGGTGCTGAAAAAACCTTAATTACAAAACTAGGTAGGAAAATTACTATTATAAGCTTCTTTTTATTCGCGAGCAAAGCGAGCGACATTTTTTTGAAAATTTTGTATTAAATAAAATTCCTGTACGTAAGGGAACAGTTAATAAAAAAAATTTACATTTGTCTTTATCTTTATTTTACTTTTCTTTGGATTTTCTGTCAAAGTTCAGACAATCATGAAAACGTTGTTTCATAAATTCAAGTCAATGAATTTTACTGATTTCGTAATGTTTTAATTTCCTTCGCTTTTCAAAAATATATTAGGAGAAAAACAAATGTTTCTAGCCAAGAAGTTACTTCTTTTTCTAGATAGATATTTTGAAAACAGAGTGCCGCAATCGGAACAAATTATTTAAGTTTTAGTTTTACTTTCAAGAAGATGGTTCAGACCGAGACTGCCAGGAGGTTAAGAGCACGTCAGGTAGCGGTCCGACCGTCGTCGGTTGTACCGCCCGACGAGTGCTCAAATGCCGGTCGACCGACTGGATTTGTTCTACAACTGCATCTTTTCCGCCAACCGCTGGTTGACCGGCAATTACAGAAAGTCTTCCGCTCATTTGAGTCTTTTCGGGCTCAAATGATGCAGCGTGAAAAGTTGTACAAAAATCCCCAAGCAATCAATTTAAAATTATTTATGCTTTCGTCACGCAGAACGATTTTTCGCGTATGTAGAGCCTACTTTCAGAGCAAGTTTTGTCAACGAAATTACTAAACGACAAAAAAGTACCACAACTACTAGATCAATATTAAAGATGAAATTAACAAATTAGCCATTGTGGTACTTTTTTGAAATTTGATAATTTCTTTAACAAAGTTGATTACAGCGTGTGCGCTCTTATGGTTTTTGTTTTATTTTACTCAAAGAAAATTCGAGCCGTTGATATACATAGAAGTACAACGTTTACTCCTGCCATGAACCAGTAAAAAACCATTATAATTTATAGAAGCTACTGCGCCGCAGGCGAAATTTTTGTTTATTTATCACTTTGGGAAGTTTGAGGTCCGTTACAGTTTAAAGTTAAATTTCTTTTGTTTTATAAAAGCTATTATGATATTTACTAATTCGCCGTGTGGGGCAACGCCACATACGATTTTGCTCGTATGGGGCAGTTGGCATCAACGCCATCAAGAACTCGGCGCGCCTGGAGCTTCCAGGAGTTCTAGCTCCCAAACGAGGCCGGTTACCCCATTTTTTCAAGATCTAAAAAGTCGTAGAATCCCAAGCTGAGGTTCCCTTCGAAATTTAAAGATAAGTTATAGAGCCATTTCCGAGCGCGTGCCAAAAAACTCGTTTTAATCGATGTCACACCGAAAACTTTTCATTACATGCATATGTGCACTCCACGGAAATTATTTATTACATGTATGTTAAGGCCCCCACCGGAAACTTCTCATTACATGTATATCTGCATGAAATAACGTGTTTTCGGATGAGACACCGATTAAAACAGTATACAGTGGGGGGTGCTTAGTAAGTCATCCATTCTGGATCATTTCGTGACACTCGCAAACTCATTCGTGTATTTTTAAGCAACTCGCTTTTAAAACTGTTTTTTGACTCGTGCAGTTGCATACCTCCCCTTCGGCTCGGATACAAACTCTACACTCGTCAAGCTTTTTGCTTAAAAACACCCTCTCGAATTTGGCTCATTTCACAAAATTGATCCCTCATGTAATGACTTACTTCCGCACCCCTCACTGTAATCTACTATGTCATACAAGTTCACACAAGTTCACATTGCCGCTAAAATCCAAGAAGCATTCGAATCTATACAAGTGCCATTGGTAGCCAGTAACTAAGTTTCTTATTTATTTATTTCATCAATGGCCGAAGCGCCCTGACTAATACAATTACTCGACAAAAAATAATATAAATTGCAAAAATAGAAAATTGAAATTTAAAATAGCTCGTCGTTCTATCAGGCATCAACGTCTCGTGTAGCCAATGGTCACTTGAAACAAAAAGGATTAGTGGAAACTAGTCGGCTAGACTAGTTGCTTTTGTGCAAGTCGACTTGACTTTGAGTTTCATTTGAGAGTCGTGAGACCTGAGTTGACAAATCAGCTTCTGATTAGAGTGAGAACAAAAGGTTCAGCTTATGAAATTCTGATCTTACCATTCAGTTTATATGTAATCTTCAACTTCCTAATAGTCGTCTTGAACGATTCACGTGGTATGTTTTGAAACCACAGTAATGACATGCACATGTTATTGATAGGCTCATAAAGACCATATTTAGTTCTGTGTTTTTCCACTACGAGAAAATCAACAGCACAAATGGGTCTGGAATTTCGAATCACCTTGCTTTTGATTTTAGGTGCGTCGATGGTTCCATTCGTCAGATCGGATACAAAAAGTGCGCAGGCATTGATTCTGCGTCGGGCGAGTGTTTCGATCTAGATCGATTCGCATCTCTCAATATATGGCGGAAGCTTGTGGTTTTCATCCCGCTCCACCGTCCACCTCAGTCGAGGCCTCAGTGCGTACATCAAAAATTTGTTCTGAATTGTTTCAATCCTGTCAACAAATGTGTCTTGATAAGGATGCCAAACAATTGAAACATATTCTATGTAAAAACGGACGTAGGCAAAGTATATACTTTTTAAAGTTTTAATATTCTTAAATTGATTACAAGTTCTCATAACGAAGCCAATCATTGAGTAAGCTTTTGCAATAATATTCAATGTGTTTACTGAACGACAGTTTTTGGTCCAAGAGGACTCCCAAATCTTTAATTACCTTAACACGAGTCAACGTAACATCATCGATATTGTAACCAAACTCAATCTTGGATTTCCTTCGATTGAAGGAGTACATTTTTTCCGATAGTTAGAACCACTCTCGTTGTCAGCAACATAAACGCTTTCAAAGAATTCAGAAAAGATCACACGTTTCGTTAGGATTACCAGTCTTCTTATTAACTAACTAACGTAATTGCATGTCGCTGTAACCTCGACCCCGTTATTGTTTTCTGTAGGGCTTTAAAAACAAAGGGACATGTTAAGGGCTGAAGGGGGCTGCAGGTCCCACATTAAGGACTCTTGTCGTCCCTCGAGTGATGGTGGGTTTCTGGCGGGGGCCGACCACAGAGTTTCGCAGCCGCGGACGGGAACATGATAACTGTTGGTATATTCTTCTGCTCAGATGTTCATGTAGTAGCGTAAAATGTAGGCAGTCATCGATTTCTCAACGTATTTCCTTTATTCAAACAACCTTTGGTTTACAATTTACGAATCGCACTCAAAATCACTTCAACTCGTTCATATTTTTCCTTTTCCTGATTCCACTTTTGATTGTGTTCCCGACCGCGGCTACACAACTGACTTAACATTTTGTCACTTTTTTACCTCGAAACCGCTCATCATCAATTTTATTGCTAAGCAATTTCGTGGTCATTCATTCTTGCCACAATTAACATTTCGATATTATGCACGTGCATAATATTGAAATGTATATTGTGCATTATGTGCATTAATTTTGCCGTGACACAATTGTAGGTTGTTGATATGATTTCCTCATATCAACAACCCTCAAAATAATTGTTCTAGTCATGATGCAAATAACTTCTTCAACTATTGTTTTGGTTCATATATTGCCCTCCCGGTAACGCCCGGGATACGACACTCTTATGGGTTTCGAGCATTTTGTCTTATTGGGTCGAAACATGTCACAATGCGTTTTATACTATTTTTTAATTATTTTTAGACTATCCCCCGGACAACTTAATTAGATAAAACAAAATAAATTAATTAAATTTATGTTAATTAGATAGCCAAAAGTCAAATCTTCGAGTGGAAAGTGATAGTTCTTTACTAAGTTTCAAAACTATCAAAAGAATTAAGTCGAAAGTTGAAGATTGTTTGGACAACTTACCATCATGCAATTACGACCATATTAAATTGGACGGGAAATTGCCGAAAGGGCAATATTGAAAAACCCGTACGAAGCAACGGCGCTAACAACCTCTCCAAACCCTTAAAATAGGCACAGAATTTAGAACCTCGACCTTGTGCACTTAGGAGAGGCATGGACAAAAAAGTTTGCCCCTTTTTTCTTTACGAAACTGACAAAAACCTTATCATTAAACGAATATTCACGAAAAACCACCAAGCGTGATTTCGGTTCACTCTAAGGACGCTAAAGCCCGAATCAATATGTTGATCAATGATTTAATGTTCGCGATTTTCTGATGTCCACATCTTTCATTCAAAACCTTGGAGAACGATTTCCGTTCTAATTTCGCAGAGGTATAAGTCGAAAAGTTTCACCAACCTTCAAAAAACCCCGTTTTTGACCACTTTTTCACTCGATTAAGAATAAATCTAGTAAAGGGGATTTTATGTTACGGTCGTCTATATTTAAGAAATTCTCATGTTTGTGTTTATGAATGTGTATCGCCTCGTAGTAGTCTATTTTCCAGAGTTGTCAGACGGGCTGAATAAACTTCAGTTGACTAATGTGACCTTGGTGGTAGGAGCTAAAAATGTGGTGGCTGTTTTCTTCTTCCAATTTGTTGAGTTGATATGTTCATTAAAACTGATGAAAAGCTTCCTGATTATCATCCCGTAATAATATCGTCCGCAACAAGAAGTTTCGATGCTGTATATGCCTGATTTATGAAGGTCTAGGATCGGATCTTTGATCAACATTGAAGAGTTCCTTAGTGAGCCCCCATTTCTATGTAATAACTCAAAGTTGAACTCCCTGAAAGGCTTTAGACGTTTGGTTACTTTGGGGTAATATCTCATTCTAACCATTTTTACAACGAATATGAGAATTATATTTCTAAATTCGAGGTTGTTTTCGAACACTCGGCGCAATTAATTTCAATATTAGTTTCAGATGAGTTTTTCTAAAGAAAAAACCTATTTAAATTGCACCTAGTTTTATTTAAAGACTACTAGTTTCGGTCATCTACGACCATTATCAAGTCTAATTGCTTCTTAAAAACTTTTAATTGCTTTAAGAAGCAATTAGACTTGATAATGGTCGTAGATGACCGAAACTAGTAGTCTTTAAATAAAACTAGGTGCAATTTAAATAGGTTTTTTCTTTAGAAAAACTCATCCAAAACTAATATTAATATCTCATTGTAACGCGTTTTGATGTTAAGTCATATCTGCGCATGCACTGAACCGATTTTAATGAGTGAACAGACCCTTCGCTTTAGAATTTTTCGTAGAATCCGGGAAAAATATTTCCCGGGGGGCTCGTCGCAACAGGGGCGGGGGGAGTTAAAATTTAGCTGTTTATATGGTTCCGCTGTCTTTTCCGCTTAATTTTTTGTTCGTATGTGGACTTGCGTCACGGACGCATCGCTACCGCGCGCCAATGATTCTTTAGTACACAAATTGCAATAAGTCAGCAAGTCGCTCGGGCTGGTTCTAAATAAATAAGAAAAACTTTTTTTCAGAATTCCAATGGTTTAGGCTCCTTTTATGAACGCATTTTCGTTCGAATTTCAGGATCTTCAGCAAAAAATTAATGACAATGTGGGAATGGATAGCCTGTTGCTGGAACCAATCCAACGGATTTTTAAATATAAAAATATTTTCGAAAGTATTTTAAAAGAAACGAGCAAAAAGCCAATGCCAAATGTTGTCGAAACGACGGTAGCAGCGGTAAAGGCGGCTCACCAGTGCAATGAGTTTTTAACAAATTTTAATAAAGCGATGACCATAAATGATATTTCTAACAGCACGGTATCTAGCCATTTAAGACTTCAAGTGAGTGAAATTCTAAAAAAAAATTCTTTTAGATAAATCTAATGAGCCAAGGGAATTTCTTAAATCACTATCAAGTGGACATTTACGACTGCAACGAGAAAAGGAAATACAAGGGAAACATTTTCTTATTTCAACAAAGTATCGTCTGCACCGAACGTGTAACACCCACTCTTCATCAGTTCAAATGTTACTTTCCGAATAAAACGGGGCACATGGAGTGTGTAAGTGAAAATAAGTTCGTGCTGTCTGGAGTTGTAAATTACAAAATAGAAATAACCGGCGAGTCAACGAGAGCTATTCAAAATTTGATGGAACAGATTAGAGTTATCTTGCATCAAGAACCATCGCAGGCGCCAAACAGCGACGTAAATCGATATTCGAGTTCGTCTTCCACTGGTTCCATAAATTTTCGCAATAGTGGAACGGAATCCCTTCGAAGCAATTACGAAAGCTGTTTGAGTTTCAGCGACTTCAGTTATGTTAGAGACAGTAAGTTGAATGCTTTTTGAAATAACAGAGAGACCAACGACATTTTTTTCTAATAGGTGGAGACTTTGACACAGCTAGCACGCGAGGTTTCATTGAGTAAGTAAATGAAAACGAATTTGAATGTTTTACAAAGGCATTTTGAGGTGTGTCGAAATAGTAGATTATGCAACCTCACCTTCGACTCGGGATGCAAACCTCCCTCTCGAATTATCCCGCAGTTGCATACGCTATTTTATTCATCAAAGCAACAAATCAACGAAACAAAGTTTGAAACCAACAATTAATGTATAATTTAACTCCCTGGTGAAGCACTGCGGTGGATAATAGTTATTGTATAGGTCGTCGCTAGGAGAGTTATTTTCAAATATGAAGCCCTTGTCATTAAGAAAAAAAGACAGTTAAAGTGTAGATAAACGGGATTTCTCTTCGGACCTGGCTTTTGTATTTACATTTTTCTTGGTTTTTTTTTTTAGTTGTTTTTTTAAACTTTTTAAATTTTCTCGTTTGATTTCGTTTACTTTTTTTGTTGTTCATCGTTTCTGGTTTTTAGACCCGTACGAAGAACGAAAAGGGTCTTGTGCGTTTACCACGACGACGTTTGTAACCATTCGAATTTCGACCCGGGAGTGGGGGGGGGGGTCCTTAGATGCCGAAACTGCAAAAAAATGTTGTACGTCCTTACGTCACTAGGAGGTGCTTCATTTTGACCAGTTTTTATAACCATTTTCGTAGTTTTTCAAAATTTTCCATATAATTATTGCTACCCGTTACTTACAAAATTCAGTGTACTCTACAGACAGCGATGAGAAAGAAATTTTATTTGTCAGTGCTTTCCGTCTTTGCTTTATCTTCAATTAAAATTGCACCAAACGCCTCATACATAGATTTTAATGAGCAAACATATGCAAAGACCCGTACGTAAAGCCTTCACGTGCGAAAAGCCTCGATGTACCAAACTCTTACTATTATCATAAATATAATGCGCATCAGAATGCATAGTCAAGTTTTTTCAGAACTATCAGAATTTAAACGGCTCTCAGAAATTACCCAAAGTAATGTCGAAAGCCCTCCCGAAGTACATTTTCTGAACTCTGACACCAATCACGCGTTGTCTAATGTTCTTATCCCTCTGAGTTCTAGAAGTGGCTGAATCTCAGGATTGGGACATTTTTCGGGAAAACCCTGAAACACGTGTTCGATAACATTTAATTCTCAACAACTTTGCTATTGGAAGCAACTTTCCATCTGTCATAGTTCTTGGTATATGAATCATCCCTACCAATTCTAGAAGTGGCTAAATCTCGGGATCGGGACGTTTCTGGGGAAAACCCTGAAACACGTGTTCGCTAAAATTTAGTTCTCTACAGCTTTGTCCCAGAAAGTAGCTTTCTAACTGCCTTAATTCTAGAGATATCTGAGAAAAAGTCTCACCTACCCCCCAAAAAACCATGTGTTTGGACACCTTTTCGACCATATTTCCGAAACTACCCGACCGAGTTTGCTCCTCTTTGAACTTGAACCATGGGACATATGTACCTTTCAGCGAAAAAAAAGTTCAGGGTGATCGACGCAGCCGTTTCGAATAAAAAGTGGAGACGGACAATTTTTTAAATATTGGATGTGTGGGAGCCCTGAATTTGTAGTAAACGTAATAGGGCCTTCGTACGGGTCCACTATTAATTTCCTCAAAATCTATACAATTTAATGAGTCTTGAAGAGACCTTTCGAACGAGTTCTCATAGACTGAAATCGAACCACTTGAATCACGATGAAATAAAGTGAAATGTTCGATGAATTTACTCATTTTAGCGCTTTTTCTTAAGTATTGTTATTCATTGACGCTCTACTTCCTCGAATTTCATTTCGACGACAGTTTGACTTGACGTAGTCAAACATTTACTCGAACCAGAACAACATGGAAAAATAGAAAAAGATTTTATAATTTAAGAGTCAATTCGCGAAGAGTTCAACCAGCTTATATGAAAGTGAAATACAAGTGGTTCCTGATATCGAAGCCAGGTGGCTCATTCGATTTCTTGGTCCTTTCTGAGAGTTTTGAAGCAAAAGAGAGCTGGCTTTTGCATTGTCATTGAGGTTCTGTGTGATACTTTGAAAGGTCATATGTAAGAATGTCATAAAAATTTTATATTGCTAATAACTCCAGAAAATGAAAACAAACAAACACAAAACTTATAGGGTCTGTGGGCGGGGTCAAGACCAATAATATTTGAGGTATGAACAGTTCCTAAGCCGACGTGGTAGGGGAGAGATATTCATTTTTAGTTCAAAAAATGGTCATTTTCGGTGGGTCCGGAAGGACAACAGCGCGGCAATATACGAATATATTAGTATTTTAATCGAAGGCTTGTACCACCTAGCATCCATGGATATATTCGACTGTGGCTCAGCGGAACCACATTAGTGAGGTCATGAAAAAAAAACTTGAAAAATCATTACTTTTTCGATGTCCTGCCTGTGTTTTTAGACCGATTAATGCAGCGTAAAGTAAAATATTTGACGTTAGAGAGCGTGGCGAGCGCAAGCGACGACGGGGAACAATTTTACTCCCACTGAAATATGAAAAAATTCAAAATAATTCACTAAAAATTCGATATTTTGACAAATACTCACTAGAACAAAAATTTATTAAACAAAAATTTATGAAAATCAGAAAAGGTTTGTTCGAGTTATGTATAAAAGACAAAAAAACACTTAAACGGCCCTAGCTGGGCGGCCCAGATTCAATACCATAAAAGATTTTTCGATTACCTTTCAAGGAAAAAAACGTTTTTGAAAATCGGTTGAGTTTTACTTTTGACGGGCGGACGAACGGACATTTTTTTTATTGCTGATTCGGCATCTAAAGACCATGATCGATGCTCCTTCCTACTCCAGCTCGAAATTAGGGTGGTTACAAACGTCGTGGTAAACCCATAAGACCCCTTTTCGAATGGGTCTATAAACTATATCGGAATAAGCCTCTTACTGTTTCTATATACCAGCTTCACAACATCAAAAAACTATTTCTACATGTGTTTCGGACGAGTTTTTCAATAGGTAATGACTATTCGCACATTGTGCAAATAGCCACATAAGGAATATTCGCTCATTGTACGAGTATTTATGTGAGAGCTATTTGAACAATATTACACAGACAATAAAAGTAAATGCAACTTGCACGCAGAGAGAATAGTCACAGCGCAGTGCGAATAGTCTCTTTATAGTACTATGTCTATTCACCCTCATATTATATCATTTTGTGACATTTTGCAAAAGGAAAAGCTTTCTAGTTTTGTTAGCCACCTATGTTTTTGTGGCGTTTCATTAAAGCGCATATTCCCTAGTTTTGTCAGTTACATAGTTTTCTGACATTTCGTAAAAGGAAAAGCTCCCTAGTCTTGTTAGCCACACAGGTTTTTGTGACATTTTGTAAAAGGAAAAAGCTCCCTGGTTTTGTTAGCTACCCAGGTTTTTGTGGCATTTCATTAAAGCACAAAATGCTGGCTTTGTAAATTACAAAAGATCGGAACAGGTCAGGTTCAGGTCAGGTCACGACCTGATTACTGATCTGAGCCTGATTTTGAGATTCTGGTCCGACCTGAATGTAACCTGAAACCTGAAAAATTTGATCAAGTTGACCTGAAACCTGACCTGCACCCCACAGGTTATTTTAAGAAAATATAATTAAAACAACTGGATTGTAACTGTATCGAGCTTTTTTGAAAAAAATTGAATTGAAGATTGAAGTAATGTTCGATCAGCTTTAAATGCTATCGCTGCATGTGTGTTAAGATAGCCTAGATCCAAAATTTCTTACGTAACGACGCAAGGATGTAACGACTTAAGTTTCTTAGTACTTTATTTTGGTACAAGGTTTGCTACAACCTTTATAGTTGACTCAATCATTTCCAAATACTTGAAAATGTTGGGTACAAACCCAGTTCCATAATTACTTTTTGTATGAACGCTTGCACATCTTCAGGTAACATGGTAATGGTACAACGTTTTTAGTTTCATTGAAAACTTTGTACCTGCTCGTTTCGACGTTTCCTTGCTATAACGAGTGTTGTAATGATAATGAAGTTAGCAAAGTAGCAGCAAATTTATTTTTAACAACAAACTTAATTGTTTTAGTGCTTACAGAAAACAAAGCAAAGTCGAAGTGGCAGATTAAAGAAAAACCTCTTCGCTCCGACGGCTCGCCTGGACTTATTGATAGCTACCGAAACGCCCAGTAATGTCGTTTCTGGCAGCCGGACTTTTCGGCGCTTGTTTTACCGTTTACAGATGGTACAGAACTCGCTATAACAAAGAAACATCGTACGGAGGAGATACAAGGTTTTCTATGAAACTGAAAACCTTGTACCAAGTTAGTAAAAATCTCGCTATAGCAAGTAAACGTCGTACTGAGCAGGTAGAGGGTTTTCTATGAAACTACCCAGTATTTTCATATATTTGGAAATAATTGAGTCAACTATAAAGGTAGTATCAAACCTAGAACTTAGGTACTTACTGAAGAAATTTTGGAATTGTGCTACTCACTGTCTCATTGATTCTATTATTTGACCCAAACAAAAAATTATTTATCTTACAAATCCGTGCGAATAGTACATTGAAATGATTGAATGAATGAATGAAATGTCGACCTGAACCTGACCTGAAAACTTCAGGTCAATAGGTTTTAGGTCACAGGTCTGACCTGACCTGACCCACTCCGATCCTTATAAGCCACCGGGTCTTCGCGACGTTTCGTAAAAGGTAAAAGTCCGTAGCTTCGTTATACATCTAGGTTTTAGTGACATTTTGTAAAAGGAAAAAAGGTTTTTGGAACTTAAGTTGCAGCTAGTATTATTTTACTTGCAGTTGTCATAAAATTCTTGATGTTATACTTTTTATGATCGTATTATACTACACAGAACTTTATTATAATATTTGTAAGAAGAAACATGCTTGGAGCTATCCCAAATGGTAATAGTGTTATTGTTACAATTTGGGATAATGAAAAACATTTTTCTTCTTATATCATAATTAAGTTCTGTATAGTATAATACGATCATGAAAGGCATAATAAGATCATTAAAGGTAAAACATTCTAACATGAATTTTATGGCAACCGCAAGTAAAATAATACTAACTGCAACTTAAGTTCCGAAAACCTTTTTTTTTTGGGTGTAGTTTTGTGACATTTAGTAAAAGGAAAAGCTCCCTAGTTTTGTTGGCCACCTAGGTTTGATTAGCCATCTAAGTATCAATTTGAATTTGAAATTGGCTCACCTACTCAGAGGAAAAACATTGCAAGCATTTTTATAGTTTGAATTTTCTTCTTCTAATGTGTAAACAACAGCATCTTCTTTATTATAAACAAATTCAGCAAGTACTTTTCGTCGATGTCCGAATAGTCCTTATATGGCTATTTGCACAATGTGCGAATAGACTTTATTTCACTATTCGCACAATGTACGGAAAGCCCTTTCGTTTTCAGTATTGCCTTTTGGGCAATTTCCAATCCAATTAACTGTGGACATAAATTCATCCACGAGAGTTAAGGCAATATTTACATAAATACGTTCGTGTCTCTTCGTAAGATCAACTCTCTTTGCCACATCTATGCTGATGCGTACGGGCCTCTTGGATATATTTTCTGTTTATCTAACGAACTCCTCCATAGCATGTAATACATTTTCGCTCAAAACGCTCAATTGGTGATTTGCTGGCATATCCTCACCAGAGTCTGGAGTCAGTGGGTCCTTTCATTTGTAGGAACGCTAGCCATTGCGCTTGCTTTTTCAAAGGCTTTCTATGGAGTCTGATAACCTCCTACTTAAGCTAGTGGCTGCCCTCCCATCTTAGCGATCATTCCTTTCGTAGTTTTGCTGATGACGGCATCTTACATCACTCCCATGAATTCAGCAAGAAACCAACTAAGGAGGTGGTCAATAATGCTCGCAAGTGCGTTATAGTTAAAGTGATCGGATATCAGCGCTATTATGGAATGAGGTGAGCGTAATAGAGTTGAGCATAATTTGAATAATTTTACGAACAAATGTGCCCAACAAACTCTTGTGGAAGTGACGAAGAATGCAGGAAAAAGATTGGGTTTTCAAGAAATTCTTTTCGTCGGAAGAACACGCCAGCATGAGCGACCTCTCCTTGGGTCCTATTCCCATTGGGTCGACGTTCTTCTTTGAACCTTACACCTCGTCGAAAGACTTCAAATAAGGCCTTCCGACATATGGGTGCCATGGGTGATATAAATGTGACTCGATCACCGCCTTGAAGTAGGTGCCGTCAAACTGACCATAAAACTGATAGAACGTAAATACTTCTATTAGTAATTGCTATTAGTAATCGTGCCTCCGTTTTACAATTCGTATTGTGTCAGTCAACAATCGGCTAATTCACCAAAATTTTCTTTAATTTGGGAAACATGACCCTAGGCGATCATATCATGGAAAACTCAAAATTACCCCGCAGGTTCCTCGAATGTTCGCGTCCGCAAATGAACGAAATGAATTGGGGGAGAGGGGAAATGAAGGTTTTATAGAAAAGAAAACGTGTCGCAGGGTACTCTAAGTTGCGATTTATGAGTTTTCAATCAATTTACAAAAATGGTTTTCTTTTTCTCAATTAGACATCAAATTCCCCGAGCCGTTGTTGTACAACAAAGCACACAGATGATTGAGGAAATGCTTATAAACGAAAGAAACTACGTAATTGAATTAAGCACTGGAATCAAGTCGTATGTGTGTGAAGAAGGTAAACAGCAAAATTTGGGAAAAATTCTGGAAGTTTTCGAAATTATGGAACAGATTAGAGATTACCACAGAGATTCGTTTTACGTCTTTTTGGAAAATTGTAAAAAAGATGCCTCACAAATAGCCACGATTTTCTCGAAATGTGCGCAGGTTGGTATGACATTCGATGCATTGAAATATCATACGAGAGCTTGATGAACAAATATTTTAGGAAGGACAGTTCAATAGCTACGTGCTTTATTCTATAAAATACAGTATTATCCAGCCGCTACTAGCTCGAAAGACGAGTAGAGAATATTTTGAGGTAATTTCTATCTGTTTATTTGTCGAGATAAATACGAGAACAAATCCATCCAATTTATAGAATTGTCAAAAAGAGACCAACGAAAATAAAGAATGTGAATATTATTTGCGCTTGCCCCTGAATCGACTCGGTACGTACAAATACTACTTGGACCGGATAATTAGCACCCTACCCATTGACACCGCGAAAGTAGCCGTTTCATTGTGTTCCAGGGCAATCAACAAACTTGAACGCATTGACAAGGACATCGTAAACGACAACAATACCGGCAGAAAAAAAGTTACACGGAAATTGACAAATTTTTTTTAAAGTGATGGATGAAATGCTGTGTGTAGAACGTAATTTTTTGTGATCGTAGGAATAAATTCGTTGAAATGAGAAGATAATATTCATTTGCTTGACAGTGAACACATTCAGTCATCGTGATCTTTATCTGGAATTTTCGAGAGAAATTCACGTTGTCAATTCATTCAGCGATAGTCATCAGTTTAATGTACCACATCCTCCTGGACTGTATAATAAGTTTGATATGGACAACTCCAACATTTCTTCCAAAATAAACATTGCACCAAGCATGGGGCTGACGACACCACGACAAGCTGGGTTTATGCCATGCTCATTCGTAGAAGAGTGACAGCTCGACTTGGCTCAGTAGCTCTAACAGCGCATGACAGTAAAGGGTGCCCACAAGGGGGGTCCTACCACCCCTACTTTTATCATGGTAAAGGACAGCTTATTAAAGCTACTGCTAAAGCTATTAAAGTCTTGTGGATGATCTGTCAATCATAATAATAGGATTGTTTGTCAGGACACTCTGCGAGCTTATGCAAACAGCCTTTTCTTTAATAGAAAACTGGTGCATCAAGCATGATCAAGAAGTTAACACCGAAAAGACGACTGGAAAAAGAACTTTCACAGGATTCAAAGCTCCAAAAATATTTGGCAAAGAAATAGTGTTCTCTCAATCAGTAAAAGTGCTGGGACTTGTTACTTACTTAACCGGCACTACAACCCATTAAGGGTCTTGGCCTTCTGCAACATATTTCTCCAACCGGACCTATCCGCAGCTAACGTCTCCCAGCTGGATACACCCAAAGTTTTTAAGTCGGCAAGAGCTGCGTCATACCATCTGGATTTTGGACGCCCTGCACCTTTCTTGCCCTCCGGTCTGGTTTTAAGGGTTTTTTTCGGAATACGATGATCTTCCATTCGTTGTACATGACCGAGCCAAGGGAGTCGGTTTATTTTGGTAGTTCTGACTATGTCCGGCTCTCCATAAAGCTGACCCAGCTCATGATTGAATCGTCTGCGCCATCGGTTCTGCCTTTGATCGAATACTGGTCCAAATATTGTCCACAGTACTTTTCTTTCGAACGTGTGCAGCGATTGTTCGTCTCTTTGTGTCAAGCACCAAGACTCCGAACCATACGTAGCCACCGGTCTCATCACAGATTTGTATATTGCGCATTTTGAATTTCGGCTTACTGACTTGGACTTTAAGATTTTCAGAAGGCCGTAATAACTCCGGTTGCCCAGAATTACTCGTCTCTTAATTTCGTCCGCGATGTCGTTATTAGTGTTCAGCTCCGATCCAAGGTATACGAATTTGTTGACCATTTTGAATGTGTGTGTGTCGATCGTTACGGATTCCTCCTGGTGTTGATTCGAAGGCGGGATGATCATGTATTTCGTTTTATCGTCATTAACTTTCAACACAAGGTCGGTACCTTTCCTCTCCAAGGCCATAAACTTGTCTTTAACAACATTCATTTTCCGTCCAAGTATGTCCAGGTCTGCGAAACCTAGCAACTGACTGGATTTGGTGAAAATGGTGCCGCTGGAATCTATGTCCATGGTGCGCACAGCTGCTTTAAGGGTCAGGTTAAAAAGCAGCGTCGCGAGAGGATCTCCCTGACGTAGGCCTTCCTCTATGTCGAAAATCTCTGACAGTTGATTACGGACCCTTACTCGGCTATTAGCTCCGTTCAGTGTTAACTTGGTTAGCGAGATCAGTTTGTTGGGGATTCCAAATTCCTCCATTACTCTTCATAGCTTACTTCTTCTTAAAATCAACGAACAAATGGTGTGTTTCAATGTTGTACTCTTTGCACTTCTCCAAGATCTGTCTGATATTAAACAGCTGGTCCGATGTTGAACGACCTACACGAAAACCACCTTGGTATTCACCTACAGAGTTTTCCATGTATGGATAAAGGCGCTGGTAAAGAATATTTGCAAATATCTTGTATGCAATATTCAGCAGAGCGATTCCTCGAAAATTGCTACACTCCATTTTGTCACCTTTTTTGTATATGGGACAAAGTATGCTGTTTTTCCACTCTTCCGGTAACTCCTCGACATTCCATATACGCGTGATGAGCTCGTGCATCTCCATATATAGCGCGTTGCCGCCGTTCTTGAAAAGTTCGCCGGGTAGATTGTCTGTCCCCGGGGCTTTGAAATTTCTGAGCCTCGAAATTTCAGCTTCAACTTCTTGCATCGTTGGTTCTGTTATATATGGTTGCGCAGTATGAAATGGCAATTCACTCTTTTCTTCGTTTCGGTTGAGCGGTGTGTTCGGATTAAGCAGTTCTTTGAAGTACTCAGCCCATCTCGCAATGCACTTTTCCTCATCTGCTAAGACCAATCCATTCTTGTCCTTACACAGCAAAGGTTGTTGATCATAAAAATTATTCATAAATTGAAATGAGAGATGGTGGTGAGAGATGAGATTGAAAGCCACGCGTTGAGAATGTTGAGAGAATTAACAAAAGAAAAACCCTTTCAACGTAACAGAAGAGCGAGGAAGTTGAGAAGAATTATGAAGTCCCTAAAAGAAAAAAATTTAGTTTTTTCAAAAGCTGATAAGAGCAACAACGTTATGGTAATGGATGTTCCTTATTATGAGCGAGTTGTTCGTAAGACCATCACAAAAGGCCCGTACGAAGAAATGCTTTCTGACCCATTACATAGCATGACGAAGGAAGTAGATGACGTATTAAAAAAGCATGGAAGTGCATTGTGTGGGGACCCTGAGAGAGAGCTCAGATACTGGAAAGTTAGCAACCCAAGAGTCCCGTCCCTTTATGTTTTGTTAAAATACCATAAGGACAAAGACGAAGACGGCGACTATAAAGGTAGGCCAGTAGCGTCTAATGTGAACGCCCCGTCTGAAAAAATTGCGAAGAAGTTATCTGCAATCTTCAATTCTCTCCCAGCACCAGAAGGGAAATCAGTAAGTAACGGCTTAGAGTTCGCTAACAAAGTCAATGGAGTCAGATTGTCTAGAAATGAAGAGATAGGTTCCTATGACGTAACCTCCCTATATCCGAGCATACCAATCCCTTACTCTATGAAACTGCTGAGAGAATGGTTGGTCAAAAATGAGGTGGAGAAAACCTTAGTGGATGCGTATGTTGATTTAGCAGAGTTGTGCATGAGACAGAATGTGTTTCAATTCAGAGGGTCGTACTACAAACAAACGAAAGGAACGAGTATCGGTAGTTCGTTGTCTAGTTTCATAGCTGAACTTTTCATGAGTGATTTTGAAACATCGATGGAAAAGGACCCCAACTTTCCGAGGATATACCATCGCTATGTAGATGACATCTTCGTGGTAATGAACCGCAGAAAATTCGATCTAGTCAAGAAATTGTTTGAGGAAAAAATGGATTCCATAGAAAAAGACGCTGTAAAATTCACCATCGAGAGGCAGTGTGAAAATAAGCTTCCGTTCCTGAATACAATGGTTGAAATAATTGACGACAAATTAACTCTTGACGTTTATCGGAAACCTTCGAGTACTAAGAGGTTAATCACATCAGACTCAAACCATGACTTTAAATACAAAATGACAGCTTATCACTCCATGGCTCACTTTATGGTTAACCTCCCCTTGACGGAAGAAAACGTTAAGAAAGAAACTGACACCATTGTTGAGATTGGTAGAGTGAATGGATATAGTGAACGTTCTGTGATAAGCATCATCAGGAAACATCAGAGGAAGAAGGAATTAACGAATTATTCGACCTTTTACAAATCAAGAACTTTAGATGACCCACCAAGAAGAGTAAGCTTCACGTACTATCCTCGAGTCACAAGCGGTTTAAGAAAGATATACGACGAGTACAATATCCAGATCGTACACAGAAATGACATGTTGCTGAGAAATTCGCTGGTTTCCCTAAAAGACATCCCTCCAGACATACAGAAGTCAGGGATTTATAGAATACAGTGTTTGACTTGCGGGAGGTATTATTTTGGATGTACCATTCGCCAATTATTCACTCGTTTCAAAGAACACGAGAAGTCAGCAAATTGGAAGCGAAAAACAGCCGTGGGGAAACATATAAGTGACACGGAACACATCATTGATATCACCACCCTAAAACTGGTACAAGAAGTACGACGCCCCTGGAATATTGAATTATACGAAGCCATTCACATACATAAAAATTCTCACTTAAATTTACTAAATGCTAACAAAGGGAATGTCGATTCCCCCCTTTTACAAACGAGAACATCATATCACTGGACGACACACAGGTTTCCTTCGATGGAGATGAAGAGTTTTATGAGTGCGATACCTTTTGAGCGGAATGTAGATGAACGGGTTAGATACACTGATCGAAATAAAATGTAGGTTGCACTTGTTCCACACATAGAGTGAATACACCACATGCAAAAACTTTGTCCAGTACATTTAAAGTAGAATCAGCTGTGTTTTATTTGTTTACTGTTGTTATCGAAAGATTAAGTATCTTAGTAATGTTAATGTATTCATGTTTACAGTTTTTAGTCTTGACCAAACCTTGATAATGAGAGCATAGCTCTCGAAACCGGTCGGTAAAATTAGAAAAATAAAAAGCATAATTTAAATCTGGATCGTCGAGTCTCAGTAATTTTATTTTATTTAATTAAAGGTTGTTGACTGTAACCATTTTTGGATTCGTTTACTTTCCGATAGAAGTTCCGAGTTTCCTTCCTATTGCCAAACTTTTCAATTTCGATCAAAACGTTCCTATCCTGCAGCCGTTTTTTGTTTCGGAGCAGTTTCTCTTCGAACGGTACTCGAACGGTACTCTGCCTGGCCTGCTCGAGTGTATCGACTTAGAGTTCTTAGTCGAGCTGCATTTTTGTTCTCCAGAGCTCGCTGGCATTCATCGTCGAACGAGTCATTGCTTTTATTTCCCGTTCTCGTTCCCAAAGTCTCTGCCGCGGCGCTCTCTACATTCCGCCTGATTTGATTCCACGCATCGTCTATACTGTGTTGCTCGCTGACCATTTCTTCGATAATTTTTCTCTCCAAACTATCCACGTATTTGTGTTTGATGTCTTCGTTCCGCAGTTTTTCAACGTCCCGCTTTTTCAATGCCTGTTGTCGGTTGTGTTGGACCGATATGCGAGACCTAACAACCACTTTAACCAATTAGTGGTCAGAATCAACATTTGGTCCTCTACAGCTCCTGACATCCAATACATTTGAACAGTGCCGTCCATCTATCAAAACGTGATCAATCTGGTTTTGGTTTGTCCATCAGGTGATACCCATGTCGCTTTGTGGATGTTTTTATGTTCGAAATACGTACTGCTCACAACCATGTTTCTTGATGCTGCGAAATGAACTACCCGCGTACCGTTGTCGTTAGAGTTTTCATTGAGGCTGTATTTACCAATTGTGGGACGCTAGAAGACTTCGCGACCTATCCTGGCATTCAGATCTCCAAGCAGAATCTTAATGTCACGTTTCGGCGCTCCATCATATATCTCCACCAGTTTTCGTAAAATAGCTCCTTCGCTTCGTTGTCTTTTTCCTCCGTGGGTGCGTAGGCGTTAATAGGACTATAGTTGAAAATTTTTCCTCTTATCCGTATAGAGCACAATCGCTCGTCAACAGGATTGAAACCAATCACCGCGTTTCTAGCTGTGCCGAAAACCATGAAACCTGTTCCATACTCTCTTGGACTGTCATTACTTTTCCCACTGTAGTAGAACTTATAGTCTCCACTGATCATGGTGTCCTTTCCAGGCCATCTCGTTTCTTGCACTGCCTTGAGGTCAATTTTTGCCGCTCTTAGCGCACTTGTGAGAGATCTCAATCCTCCTGGCCGCAACAAAGATCTTTCATTCCATGTTCCTAGTTCTAAATCGTTGTCCTTTTTCCGTTGCTTGAGTCGTTGCCGTTTATCCTGTCCGATCCGAGGCTGTGTTGTTGAGTTCATAACCGATCCATTTTTTCCGGTGTTTGGAGGTTAACCAAACGCCCAACCTACTTCCGTTTCCCCGATGACCCATAGGCAAGTCATAAGGTAGCACTCTTAAGTTTAGCACAAAACTCCGAAGAGAATTGAGGTCCCGGGGAATACGACGTGGACGTAAAAAGAGCACTTGATAGTTAGACAGTTGCACGCCTGCCACATGACACGGACTACCACACTCCGCTCATCTGCAATCAGGCGCTACCCTATCTAACTACCCAATCCCTGGGACTTGTATTTGACCCTAGACTTAACTGGAACAACCACATTCAAACACGTACCAAAAAGCGACAGCTACGCTATGGAGATGCCGGAATGCAATTGGTAAAAACTGGGGCCTTAGCCCGAAGGTAATGATGTTTATCTATACGGCAATAATTAGACCAATGGTCTCCTACGCAGCTTTTATATGGTGGCAGCGATGCGAAATCGGAACTGAACAAAAACAGCATACAAAAATCCATAGGCTGCCCCTGATAAGCATCACAGGAGCCATGAAAACAACTCCCACAGCGGCGCTCGAAACCACGTTAGGAATAGGACTACTACATATTTACGTGGAATTTATGGTAAGAGCCACTTAACTCAGGTTACATAAGTCTTCACTACTGATCAAATCGAACTTTGGACATGCAACACTCTGGAACAGGAACAGGAGAATAAAGGAAACACCCAGCTTTGAGATGCGCTTTGACGCTATAAGATCAAATTTCCTTCCAGAGAAGAACGGAAGGAGCGCCGTGTCATCACAAGCAACAACTGCCTAACCTGGTTCTCTGATGGGTCCAAATTTCAGAATATCGCAGGATGTGGGATTCACAATCCCCAAATGCGAATCAATTAGTCCTTTTCACTGGGATCCACTGCAACGATATCTCAATCCAAAAACTTCGGAATCTCGCAATGCAGCAAAGAACTGTTAACCAGAGCAACTGCAAATCAACTAACACTCATTTGCTCCGACAGCCATAGCGCACTGAAGTCCATTGGTGCTCATAAGCTATACTCTTCCATAGCGCTAGAGTGCCGAAAGTTCATTCAACTATTAGCTAATAACAACATGGTTACGTTAACATGGGTCACTGGTCATAGCAATATTGATGGGAACGAGATTGCTGATAGCCTTGCAAGAGCAGGGCCGGAAGTCATTCAGAGGACCAGAACCAGGCCTTAAAGCCTCTCCCTCGTTCTTCAAAAGTCACATCAACAAATGGAAGCTCTCGGCCTTTAGAAAGCAATTGGATTTGCCAGACAGGCCAAAAATAGCATCAGCATTATCTTTAAGAACTCAACATACTTTATCTCGCTTAGTAGGAGAAACATCAAAAGAATGTCGGGGATTCTCACTGGCCACTGTCCACTTAACAAGCATAGCATTTGCAAGCTTTTTCGTTAAAAAAATATTCATTCGTGTTCGTTATTATTTCAAATAGAAATTAGTGTCTAAAGTTGACCAAGTCGTAAATCAAGATCAAAAACCATTTTCATACTTCCCAGCAATAGCAGTTCGGCTTAAAAGTTTGCAGAAATTATCCCTGGACACCCCAGTGTTTCCCGAAAAAATAATAAAAATAATTCGACCCGCCCTATTTTTGAGCCCCGCCGCCACACAAATTTGCACAGACAGACAATTTTTTTCGGGATTCGTATCTAAAATCATTGAATAAGTCTGTCCTCTGATAAAGGGTGTAAAAAATAACATATCAATCTTATACCGGGTAAAGTACGAAGTATGAACTCAAATCCTATTTTAAGGAATTCCGTCTTCGAAAAAACAGTTTACTCTACTTCAGCAAACGTTCCACTATTTTAAGAACATAATAGAAGTAAAAAAATATTTGAATTTTCTCAACTTTATTTTAATCATCAACTTCCATAGATTCTTGCCCGCTCATCAGCTCCATGTGTAGTTTTTTGAAATACAATGTTGGCTTGCAAAATATCTGAAAATATTTTTAAAAGAATTATACATGGAGAAACTCAAGTGTGATATTTGCTTTAAAAGTAAAAGAGAGTCGAGATAAACCATGTCCCCTCTGTGTCTTATCATTTGCTTTGGTCAGATATTGCACGACAATGTCGATTAAATGCATGGTCGCAGCTATTTTTAAAATGAAACGCGAACTTATAGCACTTAGAAAATATTTTTCAATTTCGACATTGTGAATAATACTTCGTTGCCGGTAAATGTGTGCATTGATACAATTAGAAAACGTATTCATGTCGCCAGCCCTACCCCTAATTTGTACTGAAGGGGGATGTCGAATGGCACCATTCCCACATTTTGTGCTGCCTCGGTGTCCGAGCACAAATTGTCTAAACATTTAAAATCGCATTTTTGCATGGCGATCCACTGAAATACTAGCTTTTTACAAAAGCGTATTACTAAATTAATTTGTGCTGACCATTGGCATCAGCCATAAATTTTTTCAGGAATTGAGTCGCGAGCACAAATTCAAAAACTGGTATCTTTGATAGTCAACTATCAAATCTTTGATAGTCAACTATGAAATCGACATTCAACTATGGAAATTATAGACAACTATCAAATTTGATAATCAACTATGAAATTGATAATCAACTATCAAGTTGATAATGAACTATCAAGTTGATAATCAACTATCAAGTTGATAGTCGACTATCAAGGTGATAGTCGACTATCAAGTTGATAGTCAACCATCAAGTTGATAGTCAACCATCAAGTTGATAGTCAACCATCAAGTTGATAGTCAACTATCAAGTTGATAGTCAACCATCAAGTTGATAGTCAACCATCAAGTTGATAGTCAACCATCAAGTTGATAGTCAACTATCAAGTTGATATTCAACTATCAAGTTGATAGTCAACTATCAAGTTGATAGTCAACTATCAAGTTGATAGTCAACTATCAAGTTGAT
>CM055403.1:118122423-118174953 GCA_029228625.1 Pseudolycoriella hygida | reverse complement strand
ATACGGCACAATTGTGTAAATATTACGAAAAAATTAAATAATTAATAATTAAAAAATTCGTTACCCGTTGTATGATGTACGTAATTGCAGTATCAATTTTGAGATGACTTTATGTATGTATTTTTCAAATTTCCTTAAGGTTGTGTCAATATACTTTTAGTTTGAACCAAGCCCTGATGATGGGAACATAGTTCCTGAAACCGGTTGGTTAAAGAATAAAAATAAAAGGCATAATTTAAAATTGGAGAGTTTATTTCAAACAAACCCTGTTTTCGTAATATTTACACAATTGTGCCGTATTCTGCGTATCAATTAATTAATAATTTGTTAATTGAATTATTATTACAGTGAGATGAAGATTTGTCTGAATTAAAGGTTTTTGTTCGTTCCTTTTTTCGCAAAGGAATAATTCACCCCAAAGAAAACAAAATAAAACATAACGAATATCGGGAATATCCGTGTAAGTTTTCTTAGTTTTATCTAATTTTTTCTATTCTTTTTTTAGTTTTCGCTTCGGTAGAACCTGGTTTCCTTTGTTTATTCACCTCTCGCCCAGGGCAATAAATCCCGCTCCGTCCACTAACGTCCCATTCAAAGACTCCCTTCCGTTCATTAACATCCATTTCAAGAACAACCCCTTTCCATTACCATCCATCTCTCTCCTGTCTATTAACTATTAACTCCTATTTCAATATATCCCCCTGTCCAATATCGTCAATTTCAGTGTCTCCCACAGTTCATTAACGTCTTTTTTAATATCTCCCGTTGTTCAATATCGTCCATTTCAATGCCGCCCCTCGACTCCGCCTTCCGATTTTTCCATCATCACTAATTTTGGTGATGGCCGCAAATTTAAAAAAAATCGAATCGAGGGGCGGCACCCTCGTAAAGGGGGTCAAAGGCGGAATAGGTCCCATGCACCCCATATTTTTCGTTGGGAAAGCAGTATCACAAGCGAAAACATGACGAAAAGTAAAAAAGGGGAGTCGAGGGGCGGGAGATATTGAAATTAACGATATTGGATAGAGGAACATATATCAATTATGTAGAGTTGCAGTTTGCAAAGTTTGAATCTCTTGTTTCTTTATGAAAAATTGCTACTTTTGAGGGTAGAGAACATTTTCGCACCTCACGATCTACTGTACTTAGGAATTCATTAATTTACAGTACCACAAGAGGGTTCCCTGGATATAACAACCGAGTTCGGAAAGTTATTTGTGGCTCCCAACGAGATTTGTGTTATTCAACAAGGAATGAGATTCTCAGTGAATGTGAATGGTCCATCGAGAGGGTACATACTCGAAGTGTATGACAATCATTTCAAGTTACCTGATCTTGGTCCCATTGGCGCAAACGGTCTAGCTAACCCTAGAGATTTTAAAACTCCAGTGGCCTGGTTTGAGGATCGTGACGTTGAAGGTAAATCACATTTCTTTACATCCACTACGTTAAATGAAAGGGATTCTATTCTTTGCGATACTTGTGTCAGTTACATACGGTTAAATACAGTTAAATACGGATTCTGACCTCATTGTAGGTTTTCAAATGATTTCCAAGTTCCAAGGAGCATTGTTTGTCGCTGAAATGAATCATTCGCCATTTGATGTTGTCGCATGGCATGGAAATTACGTCCCGTACAAATACAATTTGGCCAACTTCATGGTCATAAACTCCGTTAGCTTCGATCATTGCGTAAGTAAAAAACATTTTCTTCCGGAACTGTTACGAGCATTTCAAGTGTTCAGGATCCCAGCATATTTACCGTATTGACTTGTCCTAGTCATCGTTATGGGACAGCCATAGCAGATTTTGTTGTTTTCCCTCCCAGGTGGAGTGTTCAAGAAAATACCTTCAGGCCACCGTACTACCACCGTAAGACTGTGACTTAATAAAAATTGTAAATCAACTAACGGGCAAACATTTCTCAGGGAATTGCATGAGTGAGTTTATGGGACTAATTTTCGGAAAGTATGAAGCGAAGGAGGGAGGATTTCTACCTGGAGGCGCCTCGTTACATTCGATGATGACACCACACGGACCAGATCATCAATGCTTCGAAGGTGCATCGAACGCTGAACTATCACCACAACGAATCGCCGATGGTACGCAAGCGTTTATGTTTGAATCGTCTCTCAGCATGGCAGTAACAAAATGGGGTGAAGAAACTTGCCAGAAATTGGATGCGAAGTACTATGAATGTTGGCAAAAACTTGAGAAACATTTTACATTGACAGACAAATAAGAACCGCAAACAAAAATTTCCGTTTTTTAATGTCTAGCTTTGGTATTGCATTGGCATTTTTTTTCTTATAACAGACATCAGATTTTTCGTAAATAAAGTAAAAAATGCAAAAAGTTACACACGTCTTTTGTGTTCGATTTGTCGTTTCGTCACCAAATTAGTCCATCAAAGTAGTCTGTATTATGGTGGCCGAAGAAAAATGAAGATGTGGGGCAACGGCTCGGCGCTAAACGATTCTAAATGAGTACCCGACGGAAGCTTACTATGGGATTACGTTGATCAAAAGTGATTTAGGGGGTTCCTTAAAACGCAATAGCGAGAAAATTACGAGAAATTGTGCAGCTTCTCTCACTGCACGTGTCGCACCAAATCATCGTCTGATTAATTACCTGAAAGTCACAGGTTACGTTTTCACAAGTAGGGGCTATCCAGAATTAACGTCCACATTAATTGGGGGAGGGGGTCTAAAAAATCAGGCACAAACGAATCAAGTGTAGAAGGAAGTGTTGAAAAATCGGCCGCCCTGGCGCTAATTATGTTGAAGAATATTAAGTTAGAGACCATACAAATTTTTCAGGAGCGAAACAAGGTCATAATGGAGTCAGAGAATGGACTCTTTCTATGGAAGAACATTTTAAGTATCAGTAGCAACATGTGTAACTTTTTCTTGTATTCATGAAAAAATGTTTTCGAAAAAGGTTTTCATTGCTTTGAAGAAGTCTAGACAAAGAAGGTAGATCTCGTTTTAGTGACATGACATTATTGCCTCCGACTCATCATCTAAAGACGCATTCATCGTCGATCCCACCATTCGTTACGAGACCAATGACGCCGAACAGGACTCAAAAATTGTGACAGAAAAAGCAAAGATATACGAAAGTTGCGTCCCGTTTTATGAGGAAAAATACTCACCATCATTCGGAAAAAGGGAATGGAAAGTGCGAGGTCTTTAGTTCGAAAGCAGGGGAACAATCGGACAAAGTGTAAAAAAATTTTAAAGACACAAAGATAGGCATAAATAAAATTTGTGAAATTACGGAGACAGTTCTGATTATAAACAATCATGTGTACAGTTAATGAAATTGGCGACTTATGAAATATTTAAATTCGCTTTATTGAAGTATTTGACCTTTTGTATTTTAATATTGATCGGTATGATGTGTGTATTGGCACCCTTCTAAAAGAAGGCGGCACACTTTATGTGATAAAGGTTTTCTTCTAACTTTGTTTTTCGTAAAAATCTTTAAAGTATGAGTTAAAAAAGGGGCGTCCACAAGAAGAGCGTGAGTAGAAAGCAAAGGCAAGGCAGGGCGAAGGATACCCACACATCCATGGACAAAAATATTCCCTTATATTTTCTCTAGAACACAGCACAAAAATCTTATCATTAAAGAAATATTTATAAAAAAAACATAACCAAAGACCCGTTACGTGTCAGAATAGATGTTGCAAAAAGACTCGAACGTATATAAATATCGCTTGAGGTGACGCTATCGCAGATAATACGCAGAAGTTTGTTTGAATGGAATCCTGTGTTCAAAGTTTTAATTTCCTGTAAAAATTAGAGCGCTTTTTTTAAAACAAAATTACGTTGTGTTAAAAAAATTGCGTCACAAATGCCGGACCCACCAGCGGAATAATTTTTCAATACTTTCAGTTTTTACACGCAAAAATTTAAATTTATCTTATTCTCTACACAATAACAAGCAAAAGTCAAATTTTTGCGGCGTAAATGCTGAAGGTACAGAAAAATTATTTCGTCGCAATTTTTTTAACACAACGTAATTTTGTTTTAAAAAAAGCGCTCTAATTTTTACAGGAAATTAAAACTTTGAACACAGGATTCCATTCAAACAAACTTCTTCTTTGACTACATTAACATGTCCACCTTGGCACGCTACGAACAGAGGAGTTCCGCCTTCCAAAGATGGTGAATCAATGCTAGCACCAGCTTTGATTAAAATTCGAACAACATCTATGAAACCTCCCTGAGACGCAAAGAATAGCGCAGTTGTACCAGTCACTCTTTTGGCATTGGGATTCGCTCCTTGCTCCAAAAGTCTATGTCTAATGTCTAATTACTGGAAATTAAAACTTTGAACACATGATTCCATTCAAACAAACTTCTGCGTATTATCTGCGATAGCGTCACCTCAAGCGATATCATTAATTTTGGAAGCGGACTTACGGACTGCGTCACACTCTACCTTTAAAAAGGTTTTTGTTGTGATATCAGTCGTTTTGGATGTTTTCAGTTGTTGAAAAAATTTCTATTTTTTGAAAAAAAATTTCTCAGAAAAGAAAATTTTCTTAGAAAAAAATTTCTCCGAAAAAATTTTCTCAAAAAAAAATTTCATTAATTTTCTTTTGCTTCTCCGAAAAATTTTCTCAAAAAAAATTTGCTCCGAAAAATTTTCTCCGAAAAAAATTTTTCTCCAAAAAGAATTTTTTTCCAAAAAAAATTTTATACTAAAAAGGTTTTCTCCAATAAAAATTTTTTTCCGAAAAAATTTGTTCTCCAACACCTTCGGCTACCATCGGAACACTTCATACCACCTTCGGAATACTTTGTGTCACCTTCGCCTTCCTTCAGAACACTCCGTGTCACCTTCGGCTACCTTCGGAACACTTCATGTCACCTTCGGCTACCTTCGGAACACTTCATGTCACGAATTCTTCCCACTGATTCATATAACTTTTCTGAAGAAACCAACTGTAGGTATTCTTATACAGCAAAAAATCCAAGATGGCGTCACTTTGACAGTTGGCAACCATTTTCTAATGATACCAAAAAATTCTCCTGATGAAACTCTATAACTTTCTAGAAGAAACCATCTCTCTAAGTAGTGTCATTCCGGAGCTAAAATTCGAAAACCGTAGAAGCATAAACGAAAATCCAAGATGGCGCCGCTATGACAGATGGCAGCCATTTTCTAATGATACCAAAAAATTCTCCTGGTGAAACTCTATAACTTTGTAGAAGAAACCGCCTATCTAAGTAGCGTCATTCCGGAGCTAAAATTCAAAAACCGAAAAAGCATAAACGAAAATCCAAGATGGCGCCGCTATAACAGATGGCAACCATTTTCTTATGATCCCAAAAAATTCTCCTGATGAAACACTATAACTTTCTAGAAGAAAGCGTCTCCTATAGGCGTCCTGCGCCGGAGCTAAAAGTCGAAAACCGTAGAAGCAGAACGAAAATGCAAGGATGCGCCCTATAAAGATGGCATCCATTTTCTTAATGATCCCAAAAATGCTGCCTGGAACTCTATAACTTTGTAGAAGAAATCGTCTCTCTAAGTAGTGTCATTCCGGAGCTAAAATTCGAAAACCGAAAAAGCATAAATGAAAATCCAAGATGGCGCCGCTATGACAGATGGCAGCCATTTTCTTATGATCCCAAAAAATTCTCCTGATCAAACTCTTTAACTTTCCCGAAGAAACCAACTCTGCAAGTGTTATCATTCCGGAGCAAAAATTCGAAAACCCAAAGAAGCATAATTTATACCTAACAAAAATCCAAGATGGCGTCACTTTGGCAGATTTCCCAAAAAATTCAGGTGATCAAACTCTATAAGTTTCTCGAAGAAAACAACTCTCTAAGTATTGTCAGTTTGACCGCTGGCAGCCATTTTCTTAAGATCCCAAAAAATTCTCCTGACCAAACTCTATAACTTTCCCGAAGAAACCAACTCTCTAGCTATCGTCACTTCGGAGCTAAAATTCGAAAACTCCGTGCATTACCACTTTGACCACTTTTCCACATGCCACGGCCTTTCCAGAATTTTCCCGGAAAAGCGGCATATGAAATTTATCATTTGGGGCCGAGACTGACGTTCCCTGAAAATTTTAAGGAAATCGCTCGAGCGGTTCTCGAGAAAAAAAAGTAGATAGATATATAGAAAAGTAGATAGATAGATAGATACATAGAGACATAGATAGATAGATCGTTGACACACCACACAGGAATAAAATTGTTATTAATTACAAAGGTAATTTTACCACTTTCCCATAGGAATTGGTCATCTTTGATTGGCGATATCTCAGCCAATTTTCAACCAATTTTGATGAGTGAGGGCTTGTTGGAAAGCTGCTGCGACGTAGTTTTTTTAAAAAAAATTTGGAGGGGAAGGGGGGCGAGGGGAAAAACTCAAAACTTCGCCTATACATCGTGTCTTGTCACAAAGGTTTTTGTATGGAGGTTTTTGGGTTTGTGGACGTTTTTTTTGGGGTGTGGGGACTGCGTCACGCTCTCCGCTACCGCTCCATGCATGATAGAAATGAGCAATCAAATGTTTTGTGCCCTTTTATAACTATAAAAATATTAAAGATCCACAGAAATCACCCAAGGTAATGCAAAGGCCCTACAGAAGTACGTCTAAGGCCATTGATTTTGATCCCCTGCACCATTTCAAAAACGGAACCAACGAAGTTTCTTCAAGAAATTCTAAAACCATTTTCTCTAAAATGTAATTCTCACCAACTTTACTTCAAGAAGAACTTCAAACTGCCGTAATTTTATAGATATGTGTCATCCCTACCAATTTTAGAAGTTGCTTTATCACGGGATTTGATGATTTTTCCCTAAAACCCTGAAACACGTATTTTCTAAAGTTTTGTTCTCTATAACTTT
Source organism: Pseudolycoriella hygida (assembly GCA_029228625.1). Taxonomy (NCBI): domain Eukaryota; kingdom Metazoa; phylum Arthropoda; class Insecta; order Diptera; family Sciaridae; genus Pseudolycoriella; species Pseudolycoriella hygida. Next base: position 118,168,075 of record CM055403.1, on the reverse strand, counting down.
ACCTTTGGAAGCAACTTTCTCACTGCCATAACTCTAGAGATATGAGTAAACCCTCACAATTCTGGAAGTTGTCATAACCCAGGACTTATCCACTTTTCCCAAAAACTCTGCAACACGTTTTCTCCAAAATATTATTCTCTATAACTTTGCTTTTGGAAGCAGCTTTCGAACTTTCATAGTTCTAGATATAAGGGTCATCCCGCCCAATTCTAGAAGTGGTCACATTCCCGGACTAGGTCATTTTTTTTTTAAATTCTGAAACACCTACTCTCTTAAATTTTATTCTCTACAACTTCGCTTTTGGATGCAACTTTCTAACTGCCACAGTTTTTTTTTTAATTTAATTTATTTATTTACTCCATGGCCGAAGCCCCCTGATTAGTTACAATAATTGAGCTTACCAAAAAAAAAACATAAATTAAAGCAGGTCCGGAAGTGAGTTGCCGACCCAGTCGACCCGTCGGAGTCAACAGTGCCCATGCACCCCTGCCCATCGTCAAAATTTATATATATTTATAGTTAATAACCTGGGAAAATTAGGGAAATTAGGGAAACATAAATTCATTCAAATATACGAAAGCGTTGAAAAGAGCGAGACAGATGTAGTACATTTGAATGAATTTATGTTTCCCTGCCCCAATATTTCTAATATGTATAATATTTTTTCTTTCCGTACCACGTAGACATTAATAATAATAATAATCTGCCTTAACAACCCATGAAGGGTTAGGGGCTAGATCATTATTTACTAGTTTCGCCACTTTTTGTGGTTCTACTATTTGAGATCCTTTCATTACCGGAAAGTTTTTACTGTGCCAGTGGTAAGCTGTGCGACAAACCCGGTGCCATCCATGAGATGTACTAGGAACGAAACTAGTAGGAGTAGAATACCGGCACCTCCCAACAATGCCTTTCACCGGTAAGCCGTACGATGGCGCTACACTCAACTTCACACGACTTGAACCGATTCAATTAGCTTTGTTTTGTTTACAAATCTAACAATCGGAACAAATCTGTCTGCGGCTGAGTTTCGAACCAACGCACTGGCAACTCGATCTCATAGTAGCAAGCAGGCGTGTTAACCACTACGCTATCGAGTTGATACTACGCTATCGAGTTGATACCACGTAGACATTGGAAGAACTGAATTCCTGATCCGACCCCGAAAAAAAAACTACAATTAAAACAAGACTAGTCGTCTAGAGATTTGTGTCATTCCGCCCAATTCTAGAAGTGGTAATATTCCAGGATTGGATCATTTTTCTCTAAAACCCTAAAACACGTGTTCTCTTCAACTTTTTTCTTGTTAGATAGCCATCGAACTATTTGAACCAGTGAACAGTATGGCCAGACTCGACACTTAGGAGCTAAGGGTTTTTGATTTGTGCTCGTTAATTTGTCATCATTATATCTGACACTAACATTTCATGATCTGATAAGTTTTCTTTCTCTTTTTTCTAAATGAATTACACATGGCATTGGCGGAGGAAACACCTCACAGACAAAGAAAGTTGATGTCGGCAGAGAAGTTAGCAAGTACTAAGTAAACAAGAAGTGGAAATTAGCTTCGACGGGTCGACTGGGCAAGTTTCCACTTTCGGACTTGTTTACTATAATAATGTATAGCTATCATCCATAATGTAAATGGTCAAATTTGAATAGTGCGGCCAGTTAGCGTAAGCTGTTGGCTTGAAAATAAAATAAATAAATAAAACTTTGTCTTTGACAGTAAATCTCCATATTGCATAGTTGAGCAAATATAGACGAAAAACCATCTGCTTTCGTAGATGGCCAACAAACTTATTTTGGTCAGTTCCATTGGTCCCAGTACCCAGTTTTGTGAGATCATGCTATACTTGCTGAGATTTTTGCGAAAAAGTTTCACCGACCCTCGACAAACTATGTTTTTGGTCACTTTTTGACATTACATACCTCGACATATCTTTCAGGTCATGTCTAATCGATGTTAAATGCATCCCCCTCACTTCCGCCTCGATCTACCTCATGTTGCAATGAAATTTTTTGTAGTAAACGTATAGAACTATGTACGTCGTATGCGTCCAAAAACACCAACTATCGTGTGTGCGTAGCGTGAATTGGGCCTGTACGTAAGACGAAGTACCTTACAAACCAAATCACTTGTCCAAGGACACTTCTGCAGCCTCCATACAAAATCTTTTCTCTCTTTCATCGCAAGGTTTTTAAGATTTGCACGGCAGACTTGCACACACGTTAGTTAATTCAATTTCGAAGTGACTATATATGCTATAAGGGCGAGTAGCTTCTATATATGCTATTCGCCCTTAAGGGCGAATAGTCTCTATATATGCTATTCGCTCTTAACACTTCGACTTGTCTCTTTTTTCCTTATATTGCTCATTCGGATGATCTGTCATCCACGCTTCATTCTCAGAATTTATCTATAGGTACAAAATATCTAACGGACAAACCATTTTCAGACATAATATCTACTTGATTTTTCCTTTTACAAGATGCCACGAAAGAGAGTGATTGTTCCTTTTACGAAATGCCACGAAAGAGACTGATTGTTCCTTTCACGAAATACCACGAAAGAGTTTGATTTTTCCTTTTACAAAATGCCACGAAAGAGACTGATTGTTCCTTTTACAAAATGCCACAAAAGAGAGTGATTGTTCCTTTTACGAAATGTGTTGTGCTCTTGTGCTGACTAAAAAATCTAAAACAGATACAAAAAACGCACGAATAAAGAGAAAATAACGAAAATTGGTGAATGCGACAAAATTCATATTTTTCGACTTATGTTCATAAAATTTAATTTAAAATAATTCCAAAAAACTACTTCATAATATACCAATCAACTCGTTCGCATCAGAAGTGACAACACGGACTCGTGCATTCGGGATTTCTTGCATTTTTTCTAACGATTTTGTATTTTATCTTGAATTTTCGTTTGGATGTTGTGGAGCGCTTTTAACGGCACGATGGTCTTACCATCTGACATGAGATCAGCTTTTAGTTTGTGCTCATTCACACCTAGAGAAATCATTCTCTCAATTTCTGGCAATTTGTCTGGGTTGATTTTCAAATTCTCCGGATAGTGATGGTATATGACCAATTTGTTGTTGAATGGCGCATATAACCAGAGGTTTCTTTGATTGACAGTCAGGGTCTGACTGCACCAAACTACTCAAAATGTACGTCCGCAAAATCACGTTGGTAACATGAGTATGACTTTGAAAAGTCTATTTTCGGTGGATTTCATTGCAGTCAAGTATTGCTAAACATTTTCAAATTATGAAATTGCAATGCTGTTCGCCCTTGTCTGTCTGATCCGATTGCATATGGAACATGATTGGATCAGCCAGACATCATGTCAAGGGCGAATAACATATATAGTGAATATTCGCCCTTAAGGGCGAATAGCATCTGCCATTCAATTTTGTTGAAAAATAGAGTGACAAATTGTACATTTTGTGTTAAAACCTCGTAATTAAACGATTTGGTGCTTCCTTAAAACTTACCAGAACGACAATCGTTGTTGAAGATCATACAACTCCACTTAGTATGACGAATTCAGAGATCTACCTTTTGTGGTGGGTAACAATCTCTAGTTGTTTTAATGAATTTTGTTGGCAATGCTTGGCGCCCGCTAAAGCATATTATTTCTTTTCGTTGCAGATCGAAATAAAAGTGACTTTTTGAATTTCCGAAAAGCTTTTTCTTCAGGCTATTTATAAAAAGAAATGTATTTTTTTTGACATCAACAAATTACTTAAAATTCAGCCGAAAATAAACTCAGTTTTTGTGCACATTTTTTTTACAGCAACAGCATAACTAGAATAAAATCTCAATATTGAATTGTTCATTTAAATTGAATTCGTTTCACAATTTTCATACCAACAAATTTTTTTTGACACAAACAACTTTCCAACGCAACGGAACAAAAACTCAAGGAACGTAAAAACTTAATTTGTAAAGTTTTTTTTCTGTTAGACTAGAGATTTACAGGCACTACGCGTTATGGTAAATTTAAATTAAATTTGATTTTCTATGTAGGAAATGCAGTCACCCAAATTTGGAAAAGAAAATTCTTCCCGTGGTGAAAATGCGAACATTACAACTGTTTTTTGTTACAGGCAAAGCTAACGAAACAGAAAATGGTAACAATCCAAATAGAAAATAGTAGATTATGCAACTGCGGGATAATTTTTTTTATCTTCGAGACGGAGGTTAGCATCGCAAGCCGAAGGAGAGGGATATATTCTACCGAGAGGATAAACAAATTATCCCGCAGTTGCATATGCTATTTAATTCACAAAGCAACAAATCAACGAAACAAAGTGTGAAATCAACAATTAATGTATAATTCAATTCCCTAGGGAAGCATTGTGGTGAATAAATGTATTTTTGTTATCTAGTGCTGAAATAATGTAACAACTTTGTCACGAATTCCCGAGGCCAGTTAGGAAAAATATTGTTCCAAGGGAAAAGAATTTGCATCTCTTATGATTCCGGAACTTGCATTGTGCTGGAAATCTCACACTTCTTAAAATTTGTTTCGCTTCTTTTATTTCTTTCGTTCTCTATTTATCTAATTCGCTATCCATGATGGAGAATAAGAGGAATAATAGAAACGAAGATAACGTTTGTAGGACTGCAAGTTAAATTTCTTTGGTTGTAATGTGTAAATTTTTGACGTTTCATTTCATCACTTACAAATGATGATGTAAGTTGGAGGGAGAGCTATTTTTTAGTTGCTAAAATGGACTCAACAGCGAACGTTACACCTTCTCATTTTGTCATCAGGGGCCGTCCATAAATTACGTTACGCTCTGATGGGGGTGGGAGGGTTCGTGATTAGCGCGACAGAGTGTAAAGGCATAATTGAAATCTGGATTGTCAAGTCTCGTTTCATTTATTCAATTAATTCGAGAGAGTAATGGTCTGGACCCGTGTTACGTCATTTTAAACAGCTTACAAATATTCTAAAGCTGTTGGATCATTGGGAACGAGTTTGCGTGACATGGGGGAGGGGGTCCAGAAAATCCATTTGTTGTGTTACATAATTTATGCCCCTGAGCTGGTCGTATGTTCTGTTACATTAAAGTTACCAGCTCTAGTAAAAGTAACAAAATTCATTCTTCACGTAGAATCTCACTTTGACTATTTATGCTACTCCACAATTTTTCTTATATTCAGCCATCAAAAATGGAGGCTTTTAAAGTTTACAAGTTACGAAGTGAAGCGAAAGGTTGAGTGATCTCCATTCGGGCTAAACCTTTCGAAATTGACCAAAAACATCTGTACAAAACATGTAACTATAAAAAGTCACTGCAGTGTTGCATAAATAAGTAACAGTTCTACATGAATATTTTATTTATTTTGGTTCGTACCGAAAAAGTCTGAAAAAAGGATATCCGGTAGGAAGAGTTTCTAAAGAGCGCTTGCGGCATCGTTCGATCAGTTTTTGACGTATTTCGTGTGAAAGAACCGCACACTGCGAAAGTCTGTAAAAAAAAGAATTTGGCGAAAATTTGATTTTTCCGAACAACGAACGGTTTTAAAACATTTTCAATTTTCGGTAATTCTAAACGGTATGTAACGAAGTTACCGGCTAGCGGAGCAAATAGTTTTCTATAACCGATCATCAATCTAGGTCCATCCAAAAGATCATCTAGGGCAGCGGCGCCGAGTATAGAGTGGTGTGCAGGTTTTTAGGAGGCGTAACAATTTCGCCATGAACTTACTTAACATCTCACAAACGCATCCTTTCAAACAAGGGGCTGTCCCTAAATTACGTAACGCTCTGGGGGGAGGGGGGGTACAAGATTTTGTGGCAGATTGTTACGGGCTTTAGGGGGGGTTGTAGAAATGTTACAAACGTTACAAATGTAACAAACGCCTTTACAACCAAAAAGTTATATTTTAATTAAATTTGTTCAAAGTCGCATACGAGAAACATTTTTGTGATTATCTGTTATATGCTTTTTCACTTGGTGACGCAATGGTATTGTTTCTAGATATCTTTCTCCAGTTTCGACAACTCATAAGATACCACGTTAAACGTCTTAACATTTGCTTGTTTTTGTTAACAAATAAATTCCTTAGTTTTGTTACGTAACAGGGGGGGGGGGGGTTCGAGTGATTGTAACAGTGTGTGACAGCGACGGGCTGGGAGGGGGGGGTGTTACGTAATTTAGGGACAGCCCCCAACCATAAAACTATGGTTTTTGATTTGTAACTGTAGTCGTCATAGAACGTTAGTGCAAGTCAGGCGCGGCAGGTGGGCACTAAGAAGAAGCGATCATTCTTTCAGAACTCTCCTTGTTAATATGATAAAATTCCTAGAAATTTTCTGTGCTACAGAGCTGGGAAGACTGTAGAACACCTGAAATTTTTTATCTCACTTCTATAACAGGCTCCCTAAAAGGATCTGGGATACACAGGCCCTGAGTGTTAGACGAAGAGGTAGACCAAGGAGAAGGTTTATAGACTCAATTAAGTCAGATTTAAAGGCCTTGATTTTTAGTCAAGGAGAGAAATTCATACGACATTAAGTGTAAGAACTAAATGGATTTTTTTTAAGTGAAGCAACAAATTAAAATTTTAACATTTTATTTCGAAATCTTTGACATGTTCTGCTGCACATCTTCCTTGTCAGAATGACCTAGGAAATCAAACCTTTCAAATACCCAGAAAACTCCTGCGATTCGGCCTACACATACCGTACTGGTTTTAGCGTTTCTTCAAGTCGGCGTTTTTGCCTAGATCTGATACCCCAAATATTTGCATCCTTAGGGCGGGTCGATTTTTGGTCAATTTTGGCCCAATTTACAACACACGTTTTCGGTTGTTGGAACATGAGAGAGACTTTTCTGTGTTATTACTGTTACTGTTACAACCAAATAAAATTTGTTAAAATTTTTTGTATGAAAAATCAAAATTTCGAACGGTTTTTGAGTATCCCACAGCCTTTCGAAATTTTGATTTTTCATACAAAAAATTTTAACAAATTTCATTTGGTTGTGGGATACTCAAAAGTGTTCGGAAATACAAAAGTAATAGGCAAGGCCAGCACTTCAGGACGAAGACGTTATTTTTGAACGGACGATAATCGTAACCAATCAGAATTCCAGATTTATAAATTTCTATTTCGAAGACGGTAATCGCTGCATTGTCATTGGTTAGAATATCGTCCGTTCAAATATAGCGTCTTCGTCCGGAAGTGCTGGCGTTGCCTAATAACGCAGTAGTTTCTCTCATGTTCCTACAACCGAAACCATGTGACATGATGACACTCTAGTCGAATACGAGAGTTTAAAGTAATCTTCATTAAATTTTACCGTTGAATTACATTTTGAAAGTTTCCCGTTTAATTTGGAATTTAAAAATTACAAGATTCTTATTCGTTGTAATAAAAAATTGTATAGATCACATGGTATAACACAAAAACATGCATACATAACCAATACATTGTCGCTACAATGTCACCTGAGGTACGAATGTGTTTTGTCTCATGCTAATATAAATGACATTGAAAGAGTGAAAGAGATGAAATTCGTTACCCAGGTGACCGTCACCTGGTGACGGTACCAATGGAGTTAACCGGTAGTCATGTGTATTCTAAATCCACACCACAATATCATTCCTTACGATTTCACCAAATGGACGAACAATGTTTAATTTGCGCCAAATGAAGCGTTTGTTTAAAATAAATATGATGACCAATTTTTTCGTCTGAATGAAAAATGTATTGTCAGTGTTTTCTACTAACCGAACGCTAACGTGATAAAATCTACAACATAATTGGCCAGAAAAGTGAGTCAAATGCACTCACGTTTGAAAATCATAAAACTCGGATGTAACACACTCACGCACACATTCAAACTCGTGCTATAATGACTCACTTACTTGACCAAGTATGTAATAAATTTTACATGTTTCTGCTCGGTAAATGCGTTATTACCTCGTCGCAAGCGACTCGGAAAACGCATTTACCGAGCATCAACATGTAATAGTACATTACGCCTGTGCTTCCAAATTTGTATTTTGACGAGTGGGAAGGTTACGGCCCGATCCGAAGGGGTAAGTGCTTCCAACGTACCGTTTTTTACGTGTTGAAGCAATGTAAATGCGCATTTACATTGCTGAAACACGTAAAATATTGTACGTAAGTGCTTCCAAATAGTTGTTTTGACTCGTAGGATTACAGCATTCGCCTTCGGCTCATGAAGCAACCTTCCTACGAGTCAAAATAACCAATTTGGAAACACATACGTAATGTACTAATAACTTTCGTTCTTTTTGTGATCCCAAAAACTATTGCAATGAGTCGGCTCTGTTTTTCGACCTGGTATACCCCTAATACTTTGAAGCCAATGGCTGTAATGTAGGCTTCTAATTATTGTTTGCCAGCTCAAAAAGTATTTATTTTCCTGATCTAATAACTCGGGTAACTGCATTTGTAACTGTAATTTGTTTTACATAATTTTGTAATTCCTTTGCTTAAAATTTACTTGTTATAATTTTTATCATTTTAAAGTTATAAATATACGATTTATTGAAACTGTAGTGCATAACATTTTTTTTAAATATTTTTCAAGTTGTCAAAGTCGTAATCTTTTTCTGACAATGTTAATAATTTAATAAATACAACAACGTGCAATAAAGTTCATCTGTATCTCATTATTTTATTCGCTAATTGATTTGATTAAAATTTGTAATTTTCTTTCTTGATAAGAAAATAATTGCATTTTCATTGAACTAGTTGATAAATGTTTCATTTAAAGTTGAGTCTAAAATTTGTTTTTAGTTTTATTTTTTCTTTCAGTTGCTTAGTATGGTGTTAATTAAGTTTCAAAATGGTATTTGTTTCAACTGACCGAAACTGTTTTCAGTTACAATTTCTTATTGCAAAAATTGAACACAGAAAATCTACTTTAGAGACGTAAAAAAAGGTTTTCACTTCTACGAAATTAAGTTCAAAATTCAGTATATTCTAGAAATAAAATGGGTAACAATTTTTGACGAGGAGTTGCAATGATTCTGAATGATAATTAGGCCATAAGGATTAAAGGTTCCAAGGGTATAACCCCGAGAATGTTTCCATTACTAAGTTGAAGTTTGATCGAGAGTCACTACATTCAATTTTACTAAGTAAATATTTTCGTTCGTCCCATGAGCATGAAATAGTTCGCTTGAAATAAGTTTCCTGACATCTCAGATTGTTTCCCGACAGTATGATCATAAAAATCCAGAAAGGGCACACTGGATTCTCAGATTTCTCAGTTATAGCCGACCATTTCTGATCAATGTACGCAGATCAATGGACCCTTTGTTCTACTCAGTCATCATAAAAATCCTTTAAGAAGTCCTGCTGAGGGCCTCTCCTCCACACGAAAACCCTGTCCACAGAGCTAGCAATCGATTGGACAACGCTTGAACAGTTGCACACCTGGCATATGACCCAAGCTCCTACTTCACGTTCATATGCAATCATATGCTACCCTATTCAAGTAACTAGCCTTCGCCACAAGGCTGGTGGCGAGTATTCACACCATAAACCGCAAAGCCTCCTCGCTCGGCTCTCGACTTACACGGAACGATGTCACGTGTCGTCACAACTTCCCCGCGGTCTACTATCACTACTCTACCCGTCGGCCTTAGCAACCTGTACCCCAAAGATGCTCGCACATGGAAATAGTGCCTACTATACGAGCCCTATCCAAGGCAACGACTATGTAGCCTAAAAAGTCAGCACTCATTGGCATAGCTTCGCTAGCGAGCCATAACCGCAGCAAAAACCTTCATTCCACAATCCGAGCTGAGGGATCAGCCGGCGGGTGACACAAGGCAAACAAAGTATCAAAGCAACAACATAGTCAATATCCACTGAGCCGGACGACAACTAGGAAAAGTACCGGTTCAGCCGTGAAGCCAATCAACTGCCTACACGAATTCCGAAATTGATACAAATTCGTACTCGATTCATACACGGGGCACACTGGATGAATATCTCCTACAAAAACCTGCTAAAATATCCCTGGACCTCTACCTCTACGGACAAAATTTCTCAGCACAAAATTGCCCCACGATTTTCTTTATACTAACTTGTTGGGTTAGCGTCGCTAAACACTAGCGTCGCTGCTAGCGCCGCTAAAATTCAAGACTGCTCGCTAGTAGCGATTAGCGCTCGCTAAAATCCGATTAGCGAATATTTTTCGTTAATCGCTAATGGATTCGCTAAAATATGGAGCTGTTAATCACAAGTAATCAGTCTATTTTCGACCGAATGCCAGTTTTTCAAAAATTTTTGGTGTTTTTTCTATTCCAGATTTTGGATTATTAGCGCGCTAGTTTTTTTTAGACTAGCGAATCAGTTAGCGACGCTAGTATTTTTTTAAACTAGCGTTAGCGTTAGCGTCGCTAAAAAAAATGACTAGCGAGTACAACTTTGCTAACTTGTGACATGTGACATATATATGAAAGCTTACTATGGCTCTCTAATTCCCATATGGCACGTATGAAAGAGACTGGAGAAAATTTCCAAAATTGTCCTTACTTTTAGCCTCGAAGCATGAAGAATAGTTTCAGCGTCGGCTAATTTTTCTAGGCTTTTATTCAACAAGAGTGCAGAGTGCTTCATAAAATTACAGGACCCTTAGAAATGTCACAGAAACGGGCATTGAACTTAACATGACCCAGGGATGTGGAATAGCAGTGCCGCTCGACAGGGTGAAGAAAAATGTATTCTTCCTACACAGGTTAGTGCAGATGATTACAAGAATTAACAAAAAATACTTCTAAGCAAATTTCAGCTATGAACAACCTGAGAGATTCGTCAGGTTTAATTAATTTCTGTTAAAAAATTGGACAGTTTTTTTGTTATCTATTGAAAATAATTTAACGCTAAAACTACAATGAACTTAACTAACTTAATCGACTATTTTCTAGTGAAAAGTACATTTGATTTGGCGATGATTTAATGAATGCCGTGGTATTATAGAATATAAACATTTTAATATTTACAATTTGCTGGATGGTATCACAATTTGCTGGCTAAATCAAAGAAATGAAATTGATACTGGAAATATTTCTTCACATATAACACGTACACGAAAAAATTTCGCCCAACCGTTGTCGCATTCGTTCGAACTTTAATTTTCCTTCAGTTTGTAATATGTCATTGACTCGTTAATGTCTGCGTGGCAGACGAAATATATTGTCTTCATAGAATAAATGTAAGAATCTCTTCTACAATACAACTCATTACATACTACTTTTTCTATTTGAACGTTTTTTGCAGATAAGTTCTTTTGAATTATTTTGTCATTGACATGACGCTCAGACATTAACACATCTAGAATCTGAAAATTGTTGTGTTTATGTTACTAACTCACTCGCTTCCGTCTTAAATTGAGTTATCGAGGTGATAATTGATTCTAACGGATGTCGCTCAAACTCAAATCTCAAAACTCCAACAAAACGGCTGTGAATATCGTTCCCATACGGGTACAATACAGAACTTTTGAGTTTTATCCTGTGAAATATTTCCTCCTGTGAAATTGTCCATTTTGTTTACTTATGCATTCGTCCGTACTCTCTCTCTCTCTCTCTCTCTTTCTCTCTTCGCAAGAACAAGTTAGAGGCGACGACGCCCCAATCTTAGAACATATTCCATGATCCTAGCTCCACATGTAATCGAGTTCCATAGATCTCCTAAGAGTGTCTAGGCATCGTTCACGGGAACAGCTCGAGGTCGCCAATTGTCAAGCTTGAACTTAAGAATTGATAACAACTGTGGCTGCTTTGTTTTAAAGATGTAGTGAGGATTGCTGGACATCAACATGATATGAATCAAACGATTGTACAAAGGAAGTGGTGAAGAATGCAGAGGTAAGAGAATTTCTATCATGCGACGCAACGATGCAAAGGTTCTACAGTATCTGGATTTAAGATTTCTGAAGATGTGACGTAAGTTACCTCAATAATAAATTTTATTTTCTTGTTAAATTTTAATAAGAACTTGAAGAAAAATCGCAATCTTTTGCAACTGACTAGCGCAATCTTTCACAACTGACTAGCATAATTTTGTGTTGATCTATCGGAGGTTGGAAAATGCATTTCTTGAACGTTTAATCAACAAATCGTCACACACTCAACATTTGAATAGTTCGAACATAAGAACTAAAGATATCGCCGAAACAACGTAACTATCGAAAAATCAAATTCTATTCGATTATCCAATTAAATTAAATTTTATTTTTTGTACGTCCATAATATTCTAATAAAAATTAACAATGAAAGTGTCTACCTATTCTACATGTATGTTAAAGAAACAATGCTGCGTCACAGAATAATTAAAAAGAACGTAATAATAGCATTGGACTATAAAAGGCTTTCAATTCTCGTCAACAATCTGCTGGAATTCTTAATGAACGCAAAATTTTACTGGCCTATTGAATAAAAAATAAACATTTTTATTTTAATTTCTACATTAAAAATATTTAAATGCATTGTAAAATTGCGCTTTGGGTCAAAAATGACACACTGCTTGTGTCGCTTCGCTTATGATTAGTCAACTAACCGTTAGTGTCAACTAACCGTTAGTGTTAACTAACCGTTAGTGTCAACTAACCGTTAGTGTTAACTAACCGTTAGTGTCAACTAACCGTTAGTGTCAACTAACCGTTAGTGTTAACTAACCGTTAGTGTCAACTAACCACTTAGTGTCAACTAACCACTTAGTGTCAACTAACCACTTAGTGTCAACTAACCACTTAGTGTCAACTAACCACTTAGTGTCAACTAACCACTTAGTGTCAACTAACCACTTAGTGTCAACTAACCACTTAGTGTCAACTAACCACTTAGTGTCAACTAACCGTTAGTGTCAACTAACCTTAGTGTCAACTAACCACTTAGTGTCAACTAACCACTTAGTGTCAACTAACCACTTAGTGTCAACTAACCACTTAGTGTCAACTAACCACTTAGTGTCAACTAACCACTTAGTGTCAACTAACCACTTAGTGTCAACTAACCACTTAGTAGTGTCAACTAACCACTTAGAACCCGTTAGTGTCAACTTTTAGCACTGTTAAACAATAAGCGCCTTCAAACTATAGAGACCACAATTAGCCTGTTAAGGTTTCTTACGATAGAAGAACACATCACAAAATAACGAAGTGAACATTATTCGATCGAGTGATTATAAAGCAGCTGATACGACTTTATCATAACAACCTTCGTGATCAACAACTTCGTGGTCTTACTTTGAAATTTTTGACGTTCAAAGCACAAATTTTATTATTTGAATTATAAACTTTTCATGTAACCGAAAAACAATGAAAATGTACAGAAAATTCAGCTCTAGGATATAATTACCAAGGAGTAAAGACAAAACAGACATGAGCATCGCAATCGCCATGTTCCAGCCGCTCTGTCAACTTGAAGTCGGCTGGAAATTTTGCTATTTTTGACTTGCCGTCACCGAAATTTTGTACACGGCTTTCATGTCTGGGACAAAATAACTTTCTTCCAACTCGGACAATATAGCTAAGCTACAGATGGAAGGAAATTTGGGCTTATAATTTTGTACTTTGCTCGTTATAAATATGTAAATTTATTTTCTCCGGATTTTCTTTTTCCGTGTAGCTATTTAGTCCGAATGGCAGGAAGTTCATGGTGGGAGGAAACTACACATAAAAAACAGCAAAATGGCTCTTTGCTTGAACTTATGATTTCCCTCAGCGTCTATATGATGAGGCTGTTCATGAAAGACGTTGAACTTTTCCGTTCCTTCTAAGTGATTTTCATGGAAAGCCTCTGTTCAACCTTTCGAAAAGGTAATGACTCATAAGAAAGCATCTGAATGGTCGTTAAAAAGCTACGTCCCGCCACCGAACCCTTTTGACTGAAATAGCTTCTGAACGACCTTTCAGATGTTGAGTGAAACACTTGAAGAACAAGCGAAAGATTCAAATGCCAAATGTACCATTTAAATATAAAGAAATTTTAAGCAAAAAATGAACTTCACTTACTTGATATTGTTCTTCCGTTTCAATTAATCCTCGCACCGCGACAATTTGATATTGAGGTGCGCGCATAGCAGATGGTCCCCTGCGTATCAGTCTTAGAGAATCTTGTGATGAACCTAGCGCAGCTACCTGTCTGGGACCGTGACTTGGATCAAGAATCAATAATGTCAGTTCGGACGAACGCTGTTCGATTCCGATGATTGTTCTAGAATGACCTGATGGAAGCAAATGTTAGTATTCGTTTGATCCTTGCGCTCAACGTGTACCTTGATGCTGTAAGTATAGTGGCGGTGTGTGAACTCTTGACTCAGAGAAATATTTCAAGACCCAATTGAACAGTTCAGTGTGTCGTCCATCCGGGGATGTCGGTCGATGAAAGTCTACGAGCTGACAGTGAATTCTAAGCCATGACAGAACGGTGACCACCTTTGAATAAACAAATTATTATTTTCGCTTGTAGTCAGAGCGCAGAGTTTCTTTGAAACCTCAGTAGCGCCAATCCACTTCCTAGTGTTTGCGAGCTTAGATCCGAGTTGCTCTGAACCTTGAACGTCGAATCCTCGATTCCACGCGGCTTCGACCATTGTTTGGAGCCGTGATATGCTGGGCATAGCCGTCCGGGATGGACCATGTTTTCCCCACGCTGAATAGATGGCTTCATTGTACGTTGTGTTTTGTAGCAACGATGAGAGTAGCATTTGCAAGTTTCTGTACCCACAACCCCAGCCCTTGTCGCCATATGATGATCCGTAGTGATCGACACTCGAACAAACCATTGATTTTATCACCCCAGGAGCTGACGAGGAAAGTGACAAAACTCTAGGTGCCACCGATTTCGTGCAAGAAGTGCCATCATCAATTCCATGAGACTCAGCCGCTCGTAATCCAACTTGTCTTTCGTAATAATCCGCGACACTCATTTCCCCAGCATAAACAGCCCGTTGCATTTGACTGGACGATTGTTCACGAAAGTTCCCCTGGTCATCCATGCCATACTGAGCTCGAAGCATTTCAAATTCTCGCTGTTCACGTAGCTTTTGGGCTTCTTTCTCCAAATTCGTTTCGGCTTTCCTTTTCACTGGGCTCTTTGCAAAATGCTTTTCAATATGCAATTCCATTTCGTCGGTCTTCATGTTGTCCAGTGATATGCTACACACGGGACACATGCTTTTAGGTGAACTATTTGTCGCTGGCTTGTCGATACGGGCTGGACTCAAAATGTCTCTGAAATGGTAAATAGTTTCATGATTGATTCTTAAGGAGGTTAGCAGTTTTTCTTTACCGGTGCTCAATGTTAACATGAAGCTCTAAGTCAGACGACGATTCAAAGGCACGACCGCATAATGGACACGCAAATGCGGTCAACGTGTCTGTATGGTTTGAGCTTGCAACGATTGCATTTACAGATGGACTTAATGGATCGAAGTGTGATCTGTTGATGTGTTCCTCCAAAATGTTAGCACTTTCAGACGAGTATGGACATATTGGACACTGAAAGGAGAAAACGAGAGCCATAAGTTGAGGTTTCCATTTGAACGGAGATTCTACTAGCGACATTACCTGTAACATCGGACTATACTGACTAGTTGCTGGTGCATTACTTTTTAAATTCAGCCCCAATTGTGAACGCAGTGGCGATCCTTGACTACCATTCGACGTTGCAAATCCATTGGTAAGCTCCTTACTCCCACCATTCATATCACAGATTCTTTGCTCGCCATTGTTTGATTTGCTATTTGCTTTGGAGGAGCCACTGCTTCCCGAGCACGGTTCGCTTTGGTTGACTTGATTTTTAGATTGACTAGACGTTGTCGCTGAATTTTTTGTACCATTGTGGTAGTGGCCGTTGACCGATTTAGCGTTACGACCATTTAAATGATTCGAATTTGAATGAGCAATGCCATTAATTTTCTCAATTCCTGGCACTTCGGTAATACTGGGCGACAGACCACGACACTCGGACATGGAATCGGAATCACCGTCGATGCTGAAATAGGAACTTAGAAATGTTTCTTTGACTGATTTCGACACTCTTTTCGTTCGGTTATAAGGTGAAATACCTTGGACTTTGATCGTCAATAAAGCTCATCAGTTCGTTTTCTGGTGTCAAGTAATCCAGATGGGCTTGATTGACGTGCAGTAGCAATTCAGCGCCAACTCCATTCATTCCGCAAAATGGACATAATGCATTTCCTTCGACGTGACATTGTCGAGTGTGTTCACGCATAGAATCATCAGATAGTCCAGACGCTCCGCATATTTCACAGGAATGTTCCTGTGGGGAAAGATCCGAAAGAGGTTGTTTTTCCGCCATTTGCACCTTAGATGAAAGTGAAACGTTATGTTTTTTGTATCATCCCATTTCCGGAAGAAATAAACTTTAAGAAAGGATGGGAGTAGGAGTAAGTATTACATACAAGGACACGTCGTTCTATAAGGAAACTCCTAAAGTTCTTCATCCGCCATGTCAACGCCCAGAATTTTCAGTTTTACAAGACTCGAAACTCTTCAGTGACCATGACTTAGAGTTAGTGAATGCAATTACCGCATATTTTTAAAATACCGGTAAACGGTATTGCCGAAATTTTGAACTAGGTTTACCGGTAGGAACCGGTAAATTTTCAAAGAAAAATCCTGTTCTTTTACTAACGAAAAATTTATTTCTTTGTCGGGAAAAGTAGAAAAATGTATTTTTAGATTAGAATTTAATGATTAGACTATGCTTGAGGATCATTCACTATTTGAAAATATGCTCATAATAAACTTAAAGAGTCCAATGTCGTATTCTCTACCATGCATCGAACTTTCAAACATACATAGACGCACGAGAAAAATGCCCGTACGGATTCGTTACTGGTCGGTTTCACTCGTAGGAGATAATTCTATCTTTGTGGTCAAATGCTCCTTTGCAGAGTTCTTTCTTTTACGCCTTACCTTTTACCAGGTCAACTAGATCAAATCGTAGATTGATATATGCCAATATGATATCGTCGGAAGGCTACCGTTCCGATAAAATCAAATTTAGTGACGACGGGTTGAAATTTTGGCAATTTTCGTGGGGTAAATGCTCCAAGGGTAGCACTACAATTCAGCAAAGTCGTTTCATTAATTGCAACAAAACTGTTCTGTTACGAGATTTATTGGCAGTGGTAGTGGGTTTCGCAGAAGACTTCTGTTGCTAGCGGAAAAATCGTGTTGAAAATTGACCCAATTTAACTTTGAACGACTACAAATATCATACCACTCAGGCTTTTGGGCGTCGAGGCCTCCATACATTTAAAAATGTTTCAATCCTGGGATTTAATGAAAAAAGTGTTTACCGTACCCAGGCACTGCTTTCTCCTCATCATCATCAAACTTTATAGATCGTTTATACCTTTCGGTGTGGGGTTTTTACACACAACCGGGTGATCTTGGACCACCCTCTTCCATACCCTCCTATCCCCTACCAAGGAGATGGTTTGTTCGCTCAGTGAAAGTCTCTTAACTTCTAAATCTGATTTAATTGAATCTATAAATCTTCTCCTTGGCCTTCACCTAGGGCGAAGGCCCGGTACCTGTGCATTCAATATCCTTTTCCACCGACGTAACTCCTAAATTTTCCCTGATGTCGTCGTTTCTGATATGATTATCCCTCTGCTCCCTTCTACTAGCCCTTGCTATACTCCTGAGAAGCCTCATATAAGAAACTTCCAGGTCATGTACGAGATATCCGCGCATCCGCAGTCCACCCAACTTTCACAACCATATAAAATTGTTGGCCTAAAGTTTGATTTGTGAATAGCTAACTTTGTGCCGCTACTTAATTCCTTTTTGTCTGGCCACTGCGTTTCCCATGTTCCTCCTTTCTTCAAATTCTCTAACTAACTTTCCATCCTCTGAAAAAATGCTTCCTAAATATTCAAACTCAGAAATCTGTTCTAGCTGCTCCTCATTTAAACTACAAACTACCTCTTTCCGAGATTTGCCGACATGCATAACCTTAGTTTTGCTTACACTTATCCGTACGCCCCACATGCAACATTCAGACAGTCGATATTCCTCTGCAAATCACTGGCATTATCTGCTAATAGAGTTAAGTCATCCGCATAGGCCAGGATTTTCATGATTACTTCACCCACTTCCACATTCCCTTGCAAATTGGCCATAAAAATTATGAACAGAAAAGGGGATAGACAACAACCCTGACTGCTTTCTCCAAAATGATTTTTTTTCGCAAAACTGGTGAACATGTGTACAGTAAATATGACAGGGCTATCGATTGAGCCTTCACTTACTTAAATCGGAGATGATTTCCAAACTTCAAAATGTTCTTCATAAACTCCATATATGATCAGTGAATTTAGAACACATGAAGCGAAATTAAATGATATTTACCGGTAATCAAAATTAGCGTTTTTTACCGGTTGCATTTCCTACTTAAAGTGGGGATTTTTCCATGTTCGCTGTTAAATTCCTCTTCCACAACCGTATTTTTAACATTTTCCTGGTCTACTTACGACTTTTCCACGAAGAGATCTTAAAACAATTTATAAGAAAAAGAAAAATTCGGTAACACGAACCCACCTGCAAAGACTCATAAAATATGTTTACATGCTTCATATCAGAGCCGAGAGTAAAAATGTCAATTGACACTCAGAAGAACAATGTTAGCTCTATCCTTGTGACGTAAATAACTATTTCATAAACCATTGTATTAGCGATGACTGAACGAATTCCACTTGTCAACAGTTTTTTTTGTTTCTTACATTGGCAAATATTGGTCTTCAAATAGGGAGCTGGGAGCCATCTCTCTCAAAAAGTGAAATTCGTTTGAGACAATATAAAAATGCGTTTTAAAAAAAAGTTCTTCCACGAAATCTTCCTGGATTGAACACATTTCCGACGTGGGCATTTTGAAAGGAAAAAAACTTTTTTTCCTACACGCCCTAGTCAGCACTAATGTTAATTACTTTCTCTAACATGAAAAAACTCCCGTTTTCACGCCAAAAGTTTTTCCAGATGTTACGAGTCAAATGAAAATGTCATCACAACTTAAATTGCAAAAATTGGAGTTTTCATATTTTAAAGACAGTAACTTCCAACTTAATTGTACCAAGTTTTCTAGGATAACATCTCACAAGAAGAACCCTGCCATGGCTGCCAGATAAACCCGAAATTCGAAGTGGCATACGTCCATGTTCATGCTTTAGTACAATACATTGGACCCTGCGAAAGTAATTTATTTCATGAGGACACAGTTTTGTGGTAAGAGCCAAAGTCGCGAGTGTATTTTTGAGGAACAAGCTTTGGGAAATGTTATTTTGACGGTGCCGCTACAAAATCCGGAGGCACAAAATCCAGAGGCGTCAAAATCCGGACGATAAATCCGGAGGCTGCAAAATCCGGAGACATCAAAATTCAGAAGAAAATAAAAAGTCAGGATAAAATCTGGACGAAATACGGACGAAATATGTATTGTTATTTACAACAGCTACAGTTTATTTATACGAATTGTGTTATAAATATGTATTGCTGCGCCGCAGGCCGTGAATAAAATTTAAAAAAAAGCGGGGTCGAGTGGCGTAGGGGGTCAAGGGGGAATATCCCTCTTGCGGGGTCTAAGGGGCAGAGCCCCTTGCGGGGTTTGGGGCATAGCCCCATGCACATATGGCCGCCTTCTGGGCGTAACCAGGCCCGCCGCAGGCGCGGGGGTGAGGGGACAGAGCCTTCTAAATATTAAATATAATTACAATCATTCATTCGCTGTGATATATTTTAAGTTAAATGTTTTTGTAAAAAATTCAAAATACAGTATTGTATACTTGGTATCAATAAAAATCCGGAGGCTACAAAATCCAGACGCAACATCATCAGGATTTTGAGGCCTCTGGATTTTGACGCCTCCTGATTTTGAAGGCTCCGGATTTTGACGTCTCCGGATTTTGACGTCTCCGGATTTTGACGTCTCCGGATGTTGACGCCTCTGGATTTCGTGCCACCGGATTTTGTTGGGGAGCCAATTTTGACGAGTGTTCGCATGTGTCGAAGGTGAGGTATGCAGCTACACGAGTCAAAGTTCGAGTCTCGATAGGGAATGGCTCAAAATAAACGAGTGAGTTTACGAGTTCACAGGATTGTTTCCGGATTATGTAGCAGGGTCCAATGAAAAAGTTTTTACCAGCTGGATCACTTTCGCGGCGGGCATATTGACATGATATGATCAACTTTCGCAGGGGGCAGTTAGTAAAAATAGTTTTTCTCATGTTGTTTGAGCGAATAAATTAATCGAGGGCTCTGCGTGCTAGGGATGAGCGAACGGCCCGCTAGTGAGTGGTAATCATTTCTGGCAGTCTCAATCCAATCATTACAAATTTTTCCGCGACTACAGCCATACAAACTAGAACTTACCCGCTGATATTTATGACAATAGAAAAACAATTATGCATTGCTGTATGCAACGTTAACGTGTTGTTGGCTCCCGATAAAATATGTAATTGAAAAGGTACTGAAGTTACACATATTCACGGCAATATTTTTTGTTTTAAACATGATAGGTCAACGTACTTTAACTTACTCAGCTCGCAAAATTTTTCGTCACCATCCGTTGGAAGAGTTACATTCTCGTGCAAAAAAAATAATTTTTTGGACATTAACGATACATGTATGAAATGATCATGACATCTGTCAACTCTTCCAAGGGGAGAAATCATTCCAGGGCAGCAATGATTGACTTCCGCTAACGGATCGCCCACTCATCTCTGATTAGTGCAAAAAATGGGCAAAACAACAGAAAGCAACACAGATTTCCAATTCTAATTTTTAAAAATATACAAACACGTGCTTTTAAATTTACTTGTTATGCTGTTTTCAACATTATCGACATTATCTCTTTTTTCAATGGATTTTTTCTATGGCAGACCTTGAAAACAGCTGAAACTTGATAACAAGTAAATTTATAAGCATACGACCGTAGAAATCAAAAATTTCAATTTAAGAGGGAAACTTTAAGTCCTGACTGTATTGTGCATTAAAAATTAGTACGGTGCTCTTGATGAGGGTTTTGGGCAAGGAAAAAAGCATTTTTTCATGAATTTTGCTAATTGCCACCACATGATGAATTGCATTTTATTGTCTTCTATCTTCTAGATGACATGGAAAAAGAGTGTCTATGACTGCTGTCATAGACCTCGTTAAAAAACCATCAAAACGTTACAATACAATAAATTAAGCGTATCTGTACAAATGTCTAAATCGAAAAGTAAAAAATCAAAAAACGTTAAAAAACGAACATAGATAGAACATAGAAAATCAAATTCAAAACAACAAACAACAAATAGTTAAGATCGAGTAAATCTAAGTCAAAAATTTAAAGAAAAAAAAAATTCGTCAAAAGTGAAAAAGCAAATTCAACTAAAGCGTATCGTCAAAAATAGTATATCGTCGTAAATCGTATCAAATAAATCAGTCGTCATAGAATACGTCGTCGTGTTATCATTGAAGTGGAGCCAGAATGTAGTAATGGCCAGCCAATTACAGAAACTCCGGCGAAAAGTAAACTGTGCAATCAGAAAATAAATTTAATTTTTTGGAAAACATCAAATAAATGAAAAAGGTTAATCACCGGGTAAGTGCTTTCGGTTTTAAATGATATTTGTGAAAAGAAAGCACCAAAACAAACACATCATCCAACAAGGCCGAAGGTACCGAACACCGAGTCATCAAGCTTGTGGACTTCTCTTCTGAATTCACGTGACGGAAGGGTCGGATCGATGTGGTTGGCAGCAATATTAAATAGTCGACATGCGAAGTTTAGTGGTGAGAATTGTGAATACTCATGGGAACTACCAGTGATTCTAATCAGTGAAGATCTACGTAGAATTCGCGTGCCATCGTTCAATATGAGTTTATCACGGATAAACTGACAGTTTAGTTTCCCTGTGAGAACATCATGAATGAAAAATATCGCTGCATCGGTCCGACGTCTCAAAAGTGAAACGAGCTGAAGTTCTTCACATCTTTCAGCATATGGACGAATACGATTAGCGTCGTCTTCGACTCGACGATCACGGTTTGCATATAAAACGAACTATCTTTGGACACCTTCTATGGATTAGATGTGAACCGAGTGGTGCGGTGACCAAATCGTACTGGCAAATTCTAGATGCGAACGGACTATGGCTGAATATAGCATCTTGGCTGTATCGACGTTGAACCTAGCGTAGCATTGGCGTTTCACAAACGAAAGCATTGTCATGGCTTTCTTGACTGCCAATTAAAGGTGTCCATTGAAAGTATAGTCGTCGTCATACGTTACACCGATGTCTTTCGTACAGTTAACACGTTCAATCACATCGCCATTTATATGATAGTTCGCCAGGACTGGAGAACGTTTTCGTTGGATGGTGATAACTTTACATTTGCTGGCATTGAGCTCAAGATCGTTGTCGGAGCACCATTTTATAAAGTTGTTTATGGCTTTTTGCATTGAGTGAGTATCTTCGATCGTTGATATGCTGTTGTGAACTATTTTCTTGTCGTCAGCAAAGTTGATGTCTCTAGTAGGACCAGGTGGACAATCCGAATCATCAAAAAAGATAACGAACAATAGAGCTGCCAGAACAGATCCTTGACCAATCCCAGAGAGTACGTCGATCGCATCGGATTTACAAGAATTTATCTTCACCTTTTGTTTTCTGCCTGACAGGAAGGAACAGAACCACAGAAGAATCGAATTGCATAGCTGGTATTTGACGATTGACATCTTCTTCACTAATCGGACTGAACGAATAACGTCGTATGTGTGTATGTCAGCAAGGAAGATATCGGTTTGTTGGTTGTTGTCAAAGGATTCGTGAACCAATATCGATAACTCCATCAGGTTAGATTCAACTCTTCGACCTGGGAAGAATCCATGTTGAGTCGGTGTTGAATGCGGGAAAACGTTGTACTTCAAATGTTCCACAATCACAATCTCAACCACTTTGGCACAGTTAGGGGCGAGGCATACACCACGGTAATTAGTGACATCACTCTTCTTGCCTGACTTAAATACTGGAGTTAAGTGACCCATTTTCCAGCGATCAGGGTAGTGACATTCCATTAATGACTTCGATTAAATCATCACTAGTGGATGGGACAATTCATCTGCACATTCACGGAGGAACAGGGGGTCCATCTTATCTGGGCTAACACCTTTTGCTTACATGGGTCTGCTAAACTGATCAGCCATCAGCAACCTAATTCGACATCTAAACCATCCGAAACTTACTTAAACCGATAAACTTGGTGCGTGGAATAAAACATTTAAACTAAACAATAATATTTGCTTGATAGTCATAAATTAAAGATCGCTCGTCATCATGTCCGTGATAGAATGAAGTTTTAGGTCAATGTGTTCAATTCAAAATTTCACTTTGTTCCAAAATCTATCACTTAGTTCCAGTCCAAAACTAAAATCGCAACAAAAAACCTATTTAAAATGGAAACGTGTGGCAAGTCCTTGTCCCTTCTTCCAAAACATCTGAAATTAATTCTAGTGACGCTTAAAGCTTTGAAACGCAAAACATTCTGTTGAAATATTTTCATTTTTGATTGACCTTCCCAGCGTAATAATTTTTTGGCGCTTTCTGATTTCACCCGCAAAAGTTTGGCTACCCGTACTCCATACATTATTACGTTGGGAGGTTCCGGCATTTGTGAGGCATTTTTTAAATCAAAAGTGAGAATATTTCAACAGAATTTTTTGCGTTTCAAAGCTTTAAGCGTTGGGTTGTGATATCAGTAGTTTTGGAAGTAGGCACGTTTGGCAATTATATACAGAAATGTTTGCAGACACTTCCTCCACAAACCATTTCATTAAAAACATTTGGCGCCACCGCACTTCGCGCGGCTGCCACAGCTGTCGGTGACGGCCGTCATTGCATGTACGGAAATGATCATAGTCACTTAATGTACAACTCTAATTCATAAAAACAAATTGGCGAAACGGAACTTCGCGCGACTGCCATAGCTGGTGGTGGTGGCCGCCACTTATCACGATTCTATCTTAATTCCGCCTCCGGTCAAAATCCGAAAATGTTGCTCACATTTGTGCCATATGCCTTCAACAACACGCACACACATACAAAACATGCTATATATGGGCTTTCTACTGCGCCTTCTAAGAGCCCCAATCTCTAAAACTTCTAGTTTTTTTTATACGGCCAACTAATTAGATGATTTGATGCAAGATTAGCCGTATAAAAATAATAGAAGTTTTAGAGATATACCGTAGAACAATTTTTTGCTTAGAATTATGTAATTTATCGATAAAAAATAAGAAAACGTCAATACTCAGCACATGGAGAAAAGTCGTTTTATTAGGTTTTGACCTAAAAAGCGTTTGGGTTTTGGATTTAAAACATGAAAAAGTGATGGTAAGACTTCTAGACTGGTCCCATCAATTTGCCACATCGACTGACTCTCAGCGCACTCCAAACGTTCAGATGCACCAATAAACCTCTTAATCCTTTTATTTGGAGTATTCTGAAGAGGAATCAATGATTTTACCTCAACAAAAATATTTATCATCTGTTAGTTACGATCAATTTTTCTAAAGTCTACATTTTCACCGATTTTCGTGTTTTTTCACACATATCGTCAATTAGCAACCCCTAGATCCACTCGGATCTCATCGCTCCCATATTGACTTTTTCTCAGGGCACTAGGTCCCCTAACTTTGCCGACACTTTCATTCTTTGGACCCCCCTATTGTATACCTTTGACTGAGAGATTGGTAACTTTATCTCTCAGCTCGTTGTGTTTAACGTCGATTAAAAGGTCGTGCTTTTTAAGCAGATCCGAACCGATTATGGGCAA
Source organism: Pseudolycoriella hygida (assembly GCA_029228625.1). Lineage (NCBI taxonomy): Eukaryota > Metazoa > Arthropoda > Insecta > Diptera > Sciaridae > Pseudolycoriella > Pseudolycoriella hygida. Next base: position 118,143,215 of record CM055403.1, on the reverse strand, counting down.
TTGCAAGTCTGCAATGATGAAGATCCATTGAATTGGTCTTCTGAGGTCCAGGTTCAGCGTGATTGTCTTAGATCCGTAAGTGCGGATTGGCGTACCGTTTAGAGCGAAAAGTTTAAAAAGACAAGGTGGATGACCTTTCTCTGCACTAGTATAAATGACAAGTTCCCTGCCATATGATTAGTCCGTGACGAATAAGCGACTAATCTGAAGGCCCGAGTCAAGTTGCGCTAAGCTTGGCTGGACGATTAGTTAGTAGAAATCGTTCAGATTATCTGTTTTGGTGGATAGAACCGTTTGAATTGTTGTTGGAAGTCTTTGAGACCAAATATTCTTAAGAAGATCATCACCGACTTTGTCACAAGACAATTCCCTCATCTTGCGTAATAAGTGTGATGGCTTTTGATCTCCCAGAGTAAGGTCGTTAAAAAGACTTTTCAACTTCTTGTTGTCGCTATCGAGTTGCTGCTTTATAAGCCAGGTTTTTATTGCCTCATATGGGTTAGCCGCTGGGGTGTTGAGCGCAATATCGCTTACGCTGGACAGTATGTCGCTTTCAATGACACCTACGATCTGGTTGAATTTAGTTAGATCGTTCACAATGTTGGAGTTGGCGAACTGCGCTTCCAGCTGACGGAACCAAAGATGGGGGTTCTGCTTCCAAAACGATGGAACTTTAACTTGCAAACGATTGACGAAGTTTCCATCAATAGGTTGGGCCTGATGCGGTAGGGGCAACTGAACGCTTGGCTAAGCTGCCTGCGCATTTGGCTGTTCTGTCGGCTGAATTCTGCTGAATCCTTGATTGAGCAGGTGGCTGAGCCGACTTCTGGACATTAGACTGTCCGGTAGGAGCAGTTGGATCAATAATGTTGGTTTTGACCTTAATGTCCAGTTGGAAGTAAATTGTAGAACTGCCTAAGCCTCAGAATTTACTTCTTTTGCAGTAGAGCGGCTAGTTGCCTGTACTGTGCAGTGACTTTCGATGGTTATCGAAATAGTCGAACCCGCTAATGGAAGTAGGTAGGTAACATTCAGCTGTAACCGTAAACGGTTAGAATTCTGAAGATCAGTTAACACAGTAGAAGCTAATTAGCTGTACTGCCAACTGAGAGACCGATTGTTATTTAGTGGCGTTAAGCCATCCAAAAGAAATCGGTTGAGCTTCAGAATGTTCCGAAGAGCTGGTAAGGATTTTTGTGGCAAGAAACCAGTCTGCTTCAGAGGTAGTCCTGAACGTCAAGGGTCACCGGTTGTGTGTAATCTAAATGATACAACAAGTGTTGTTTGATTAAGATCCACAAGTAGACTGCCATCCAATGTAGTTCATATTTTGCTTTTATTCCTTTCATAACAATATGTTCCTATTACAATAATTTGTATTGACCTATTCACATACAAATTCTGGAGAAAAATCCCTTTTGTAACTTCTAAATAAATTCTTAGAACTGAACAGAATGTTCAGCCGATCCGGGAAGCGGAAAGTGGCGAACAGAATGTTCGGCCGGAATATAACGCGGAAGGCCGTTGTTGAATTCTGCAATATTTGCACGCCACAGATCGTTCTCTTCCTCTTGTGTCATCTCCCTGAGGGTTCAAATTAATACAAGAATCGATTGCAGCTTACGCCTCTTAACCCCTCCATTGACATTGACATACTACTGCCTGTGAAGGAGTCAATAAATAAATATCGCAATTTTTTTTAAATCTAACGAATGCAATTTATTTCACTGGAAAGTAGAGTGTCAACAATTTATGATAAACTAATATATCTACTGGCAGAAACAGACAAAATATGATTCGCTTGATCCTATCCTTGTACTCGTTACCATCCAACCATTCTCTGATCGACTTTAAAGCAACTTTGGCTGCTTCCTCATTCGGATAGCCATAAATACCGGTGGATACACAGGGAAAAGCAACAGTCGTCAATTGATTTTCCTTTACCAAATCCATAGAATTTTTGTAGCAACCGTACAGTAGATCAGGCTTTTCACCCATCGGTCCTACAGTGTGTATAACATACTTCGCCGGCAATTTGTAACCTCCAGTTATTTTAGCATTACCCGTTTCACATCCTTCCAAGAACGTGCACTCAGCTTGAAGTAGTGATCTATCTACAAAAACAGAACATTGAAACAAATGCTAAATTTGCATGGGAAAAATCTAACCAGCTGCCGCATGAATAGCACCATCAACTCCTCCTCCGCCAGCTAAAGAACTGTTAGCAGCATTAACAATAGCATCAACTTCGAGGCAAGTTATGTCACCAATAAACACTGATATCTTTTTATTCAGTTCATCGTCTTTAGGAAAGTCTGCGTTAGCAGCTGTAGAACAAAGTCCAAGTTTTTTAGCCTCATAAGTATTTGCATACGAACTCCAGTCAAGTATATCGTCGATAGTCTTAAAATTTTTACCACACTTGTAGTGGTTCCGCTTTTCTTCAATCGGCATAGAAAGGTACGTTGACTTTGTACTTTCCCACTCAGCCATGGCGACTAATTCAATTTTTGATTATTATTTAGGACGGTGCAAGTCAGCGACATTTACGAGTTGCAAATTTTTGCATACACAAATGTCAGAGTCAGACACACACACCCCGAAGGTCAGGTTGACAGATCAGCATAAACGCACGTAAAAAATTGCATTAAACTGGCTCATCGATTTTGCTGTTTTATCAGCGGGAAATTGAAAATTTACTTAATGATAAAAGAATTCGACTTTTCGCGACTTTCATTACCACTGGACCCGAATTTCTCAAATTTTAAGTTGGATGAACTCACTTGTAGTCCCTATGTTGTTTTCGTATGCAAATTAACACAGAATGCGGTGCAACAACACTGTCATCGTCCCAAATTATGGAAACATCGAGTTACAGTTTCGCTAAACGAATGCTGTGAACGTGCTTTATCTTGAATCATTTTACCAACACTTCACTTAATGACACAGTTTTCCAGAGAATTTTCACAACCGAATCAATTATTCGGAAGCTTGTAAACTCATCAATTCAAGTAGCTGGATGAAAACAAAACACTAATAAACAGCACTGACCTCGTTGCCCTATATTCGAGCATGTGTACTGAAATGACCTCCAAGATTACAAAACCTCTTCGAAAATGATTGATGTATGAAAAGTAACGTGTGAAAAGATTTGAAAAAGTAACTTGAAAAAGGATGAATTTCCACACAATTGACCTTTTTAAGAAACACAGTTCAAATCGATAAATATCATCACGCGTTTTGTTATTTTCTGCAAAACATTTCATTTCCTTATTTATAGGAAGTATGTACATAAAGGTTCACACTCACACACAAGCACTTCAATGCATACAAATTTATGGTTGGTTCATAAGAGAAAAAGGAAATCCGTATCAAAAGTGAAAGAAGAAAAAAAAAGAATTTTTGTCCCAAATTTTCAACACATTACCTCAATTGATTCGTTTCACCAATTTACTTATCACATGAATGAAGCATCGATTTCTAACGGATAATTTAATAATGTTAAGGTAACTTTTATCACTATTTAGTAAGAAAATAAGAATTTCTGTTGAGCCATCGTTATGACAGCTGCAGAATTATATGAAGATCTGCATTGAACTAAACATGTAAAGGACATGTAACTTATTGAAAGCACATAAAGAATGAAAAGAATAGGAGAGTGTGTATGTGAAAAGGGAGAACGAAAATTGTCATTAAATGAGCGGGAGAATTTTGAATTTGTGAATTGTTTCTGTGTATACCGGTGATCACATTTCGCACTGGCATATCACAGGGATCAGTACTTGGTCCATGTACCATGTCACCTGGGGAACGGATGCATTTTGTCTCATGTTAATATAAATAGCATTGAAAGAGTGAAAGAGATGAAATTCGTTATCTAGGTGACTGTATACGTACCGATGGATGCCATTTAACTTTATTAGCGAAACGAACGATTTTTTTATGATGATTCATATGATTCATAATAAATGCAGCACCACCTTTCCTGCCAACAGCAATAAAACGTAGTTATGAAGTGGCATAATCGTTGGTGGTTGTATTGATAAAAGGATAGCGAACATAGCGACCGAAAATTTTTGTTTATTTAACCAACACGAGTTGAAGCAAAGAAATGTTTGATTATAAAGTCGTGGATCTTTCACAAGAATTTCGTGCTATTTATGTAATTTAGGATAGCAGAAGGCGGCAAAGCGGGCACTAAGCCGTGTGGAAAGATATAGGCGCCTAGACATTTTGCCCTTTGCATTATGTAAGTTGGGCACTTACACAGGAAGTGTTCAGTAGTTTCTGGCTCTCCACAACTGTGACAGTTTGGGCTAGTCGCTAAGCCCATTTTGTTGAGGTGATAGTTTAGTTTGTCGTGACCGGTGAGACATTCAACGAGACGCTTCAAGCTACGTCTGTTGTGTGACAGATAATATTTAGAGTTAAACTCGTTGATCGTGATATTTGCTCTGGCTTGCCTTGCAGTATCAAGCGTGCGCCAGTGCTTTGAGAATTGGATCATTTTCCACTCTTTTTTAGCTTGATTTTGGAGAGATTGTGATATGGGTAAACATGGATCTGGAGCCGTAAATGGAGAATTGCATGCTAATTCGTCGGCCAATTCGCTGCCGATCATCCACGTATGCCAAGGAACCCATATTATTGTAACAACACGGTTTAATGTTCTTTAAATTTCTTGCAAGGCATTATAACAGTTTAGAAAAAGACCAGACGTAAACTTTTCTCCTCTGGGAGCCTTCACTGCAGATTGGCTGCAGATTGGATAACCACTGGTGTATGGTTATTAACTCCTACAAAGATTTTGTACAACACGCAGTTCAATATACCTACAACTTCTGATTGGAAGACTGTAGCATATTTACCTAACGGGATCGATAAATCTTGATTTATGTGAGGAGAATGGACCCCTGCACCTGATGAATTGTTACAACAGGAGCCGTCAGTGGAGAAAGTTATGGCGTCGGTGGGAATTTCAACAGAGCCGCTGTTCCATTCATCTCTTGATGGGATAATTATCCTAAATCTACGAGCGAACTTGTATACTGGAACTATGACGTCCACGGGCATATAGAAGACAGAGTGAAGAGAACTTAAGTTTCGGAGGTTTTCCAAAAATGGAATGTAAAAGGGCTTCCCCGGGTGAAAATTTTGGTCTCATGGGACCAAAGATTTAGCTCCTCAAGGACTCATTTTGGTCTCGATTTTTTTTTCTCTGCGAAAAAGTTTCAAAGTTTTTTTTTCTAACTGGCAGATATCAGGAATGAACGTTGAGACTAATTGAGGTCGGCTGATGGGCTCATTTTGAACAATTTTTTATGGTAGAATCAAACAATTTTTATAAGACCAATTGAGACCAACTGAGAGTCTCAAAAATTTTTTTTTTAATTTTTTCATTCAATTCGATTTGGCGATGATAGAAGATAGTTCATAACTGGTCTCACATAACACTAAAAATTATTTCCTTTTAATAAGAATTCTGATTGCCAAAAATTTTTAATGAGCCTTTCACTGGTCTCCGATGAATTCGGGTGAATTTATGGATGAATTAATAGGTCTCCGACGGTCAGAAAGGTGCGAAATGAGCAACTCAGCGTCGTACAAACAAAGTCGTACTTTTTTTTCACCCGGGCCTTTAGGTTTGAAGGTGATGATAGGGTTTGGTGAAGTTTAATTACAATGGTGACAATCTGCACTTGCCTGAACTGATGCAGTTGGCTCATATTTTCCGCAACTACCGTCCCTCACTACCAAAAAAATCATTGCCGTGTCACTTCTAACTCCGCAAAAATCTCACATGTCCCGGATCAAGAAATGAGCGCCAAGTGGAATTTTTAGACCTGAACGAAGTATTAATACCTAGTACCTTTATAAAAAGTTAAAGAGCGACTAAGAGATCAGTCAATTCCTTCGTGTCAACAATTCTTTGATCGATTTCGAACAGATCCACTGAAAGACCATTAGCAAACTCGAACAAGGCTTAATGCAGCCAACTTCCTACGGCTCAAAACAATGTAAGTCTATCACTTAGCGTTGCGAATTGCCTGTTACAGAGCTTATAAAATATTAGTATATTGCAATACTATGAAGTACATAACGAGATATACACGAACGATACATACACGAACGCTTGCCCAGTGTTAGTACACATAGAGTGTATATGTATATAGACCCGTGCGACGTTTACCGACGTTTACCGCGACGTTTGTATCCACCCGAATTTCAACCCGAGAGTAGGGAGGAGCATCAAGTATGGTCCTTAGATGACGAATCACCGTCCGTCACCGCGATACCTCAAGTAAAACTTGACCGATTTTCAAAAACTTTTTTTTCACTGATGGATAATCGGAAAATCTTTTATGGCATTGTAGGGCAAAGGACCGCTGACTTAGGACCGTTTATGTGGTGTTTGGTTTTTTGTGCATAACTCGAGTGAATCTTTTCCGATTTTCAAATTTTTTTTTCGAAAGATATGGAAGTGCCGAATAATTCATTGGAAAATTTTATCCGATTTTCAAAATCTTTTTTTTTCCGAAAGATAATTAGAAAAATGATTACGAAATTAGGCTTAGGCAAAATCGGTTGAGAACTTTCGAAGTTACAGTCGAAAAAGTGGTCAAAAATTGTGTGTTTTGAAGGTTGGTGAAACTTTTCGACTTATGTCTTTGCGAAATTAGAGCGGAAATCGCTCTTGGAGGTTTTAAATAAAAGATATGGGCATCAGAAAATCACTGAAATTAAACTAGTGAAAATCTATTGAGTGGTTCGGGCTGTAGGATCCTTAGTGTGGGCCCAACTCACGATCAATCCAAAGATCGGGGCTCTCCGAAGTTGGTCGACATCGGCTTTCCAAGCTTTTTTAAAAAGATAGTTGTTTCGGGGCTGACTGAACCAAACGACTCGAAAGCCAGCGGCGCGGCGTGAAAATGTATTGCGTCTTCAAATCGACATATTTGTTGTGCTTGTCGCGTTCGGCATTGTCCGCGGCTGATCCACTGCTCACAGCACTCCATTTCACATAGGTTGGCGCGATTGTGTTCACTACCGTTATGTCCCATAACAGTGCTTTGTCATGGCTCCACGGATAATTTGTTAGGCCGTCGGGGCGTTTACCATCTCGTCGAAATAGTCCGGGTGCCTCGATTTTATTTGGGTAGCCTGCTGCTCTGAGGGTTGTTTCGAAAATTTTGTTAATCTCTAAATGTCGGGAATACTCTCCTTTTGACAGCTTGCATGATAGAGCATGATGACCGTTAGATTCTATCAGTTCGCCGCAAACACACGGATGTACCCCGCACACTTTGTTTCCCAGCCTTAATGTCACAGCTGTTCTGGCAGTGTCGTTGTCCAGAAGCAGACCCAATTGAACCGCTTGCAGCGACTTAGAAGATGTTTCACTGGATGACGCAAGAAGTCTGGCTCGATCACTGAGACCACTGGATGACAGAAGCTCACCAAAAATTTGGTTCAATTAGATAGGTCCTGTGACTGATGAACAGATGCGAAATACGATGGATGAGCCAGATCCGTAGCTTTCTAATGCCCAATCTCGCTGACGATAACAGAAGCGATGCTTGGGTGCACGATCTATTGCTCAGCTCGTTATGGTTGATAGCTTCCAGTGTTTCTCGATAGAAGTCGTCGATTTCGGACAGCTAGATCATATGCTTGAATGTTGGACTCGATCGTAATAAATGAATAAAACGTGGCGAGGATAATGAGCATCGGAGCAAACGTAGCGCCGGATGCACGTCCAGCGAAGTCAGACGCTTCCATAGCATTTTGACCATTTCCTTACCGGCAGCCAGAGCAGATGGGATGGCTTCTTCTGCAATCGGCGCTCCGAGTAAATGGAACAATGCATTGTCCAGCACTCTAATGCCCGGAAGCATTCGATTTAGTTTGTTAAGCGTTTCGTTCATTATGTCCGGTGGAGTGCTGATGAAATACACTTCGCACTTTGTCGGGTTCGACACCCTATTCGTCGGCGAACGAAAGCACCTTGGCCACACTTGTTAGAATCGTTTCCGATCTGCCGCCAATTGCTCCGTCGTCCAAGAACCAAGCGTGGGCATGCATTTGCTTGACGTATCATGGGGTACAGCGATGGTGCGTTTTCTTTGACTTCAGTTAGAAGCAGTCTTCTGAATAATTCGTTGGAAGCGTTTTTGAAATGGCATATCGTGCTGAGCTCGACGAAACGTACGGACAGCATGAACGATCGCTTCCATCGCTCTTTTAACGCCAACTCCGTTTTGTATGGGTTTTAAAGTTAGAGCTACGGAATCAACGATCGAAAACACCGCAATTTTTCCAGCCAATCTTCTCCACGCCAGCTCCATCGCTATTGGCCTGATGTCGCCATTCTTTTTCGCCAAAGCAATTTGCCACATCTACTTTGATGCGTACGGCTCCCTTGCATATGTTTTTCTATATAAGCGAGAGTGAGTTGGTGCAAACTTGACATTTGCTTTTCGCAATATTCCTTCTTGTTTATGTGCCCGCAACACACACCAATAAATTCTTGCACAGTAAACAAGATTAACGCTTTCAGCCATCTGCCTCTATTTTTTGACATCTGGATGCTGGCGCCAACGTTTGAAAATTCAACTCGAATTCGACGAGACTCAAAATCAACTCTTCACCTTTCTTAACTAGCTTTTTAAACTATTCTTTATAATGAAAAAATATTTAATATTTTTTATTATCATACAATTTGTAACTGCAGTTAAAGCTGAAATGCTTCGAACCAGATTCCATTATTTCCTAAATGCACGTTTGGTGTGCCATGTGGCAGGAGCTCCTATGAAAAAGAAGCGATACCAGTTATTGCTCGTCCCAGTATGAGAGCGTGTATATCGTGAGTTCCTACAACAAACCGCCTTAGTAATTGTCGTACAGTCACATGCCGGGAGGTTCATAAACGAACGTCACATTTACAGATTCGTCGTACCGATAAGCAACTCAAAGACACTTTTCTTCATCTACCTCCTAATTCGAAAAGATCGAGTTACGTTGTACGACAACCCTGTTTGAGAACGTTTTTTTGTGAAAGACCCTTTGCAATGAATTGAATCCAGACGTCGCTATCATACCTTCATATGTGTTAACAGATTCCAAATTCATAACATGTCGAATGATGTGATATTCATCAGAAATTCCGTTACCCCCGAGCATATCTCGTGCGGTCCTGGCAATGTCTAACGACTTACCAGCGTTGTTTCGTTTCAACAAAGATACCATCTCTGGTGCTAATCTGTCGAAAAAAGTTATGATCTTCAGTTGTGAAAAGAAAAAGATTCTGTGAAATCGTTACTTGTGTTGGTCCTTCAACCTTCCCGCTTGTATGCAACCGTTCAGACCCAAACCAATTTCAGTTACCATGTCAGCCAATTTCTTTTGAATCAATTGATTTGCAGCTAACGGACGATCGAATTGCTTGCGATCCAACGTGTATTGTCGGGCAATGCTTAAACATGCTTCCGCCGCACCAAGAGCCCCCCAAGCAATGCCATACCTTGCATTGTTCAAGCATGTGAAAGGTCCCCTCAACCCTTCAACTTTCGGTAAAAGATTCTCTTTCGGTACATGTACGTCATCCATCAATATCATTCCAGTAGTCGACGAACGTAAAGAGAATTTTCCCTCGATTTTCGGTGTCGACAATCCCTTGGAACTAATAGATCTATCGACGATGAATCCGCGAATTTTTCCATCGTCACATTTAGCCCAAACAATGAGAACGTCAGCCAACGGTGAATTCGTTATCCAAGTTTTGCTGCCGGACAAAATGTATGTATTTGTAGCTGAATCGAATTTCGCTTTAGTTTCCATAGAGCCTGGATCGCTGCCATGATTTGGTTCAGTCAAGCCGAAGCAGCCGATTAATTCGCCCTTCGCCAGTTTGGGTAAATATTTCTCTTTCTGTTGGTCATTTCCGAAATCGTAAATTGCTCCCATTGCCAGTGAACTTTGTACACTCAACGCAGATCGATAACCGGAATCGACTCTCTCAATCTCTCTAGTTAACAAGCCATAAGCAACGCTAGACACACCAGCGCAACCATAACCCTTTAACGTACATCCCAAAGCTCCAAGTTCTCCTAACTCTGACATAATTGACTTGTCGAAAACTGAAAGAAAATTTCTTTCCATTTTTTTTCGATCATCAACTGCATCAGCGAACCTTCATTTCTGTTGCCCATTATCACCCTAGGCATTAATTTGTCTTGGCAGTACGTTCGAAATGTGTCTCTGATAGAAATTTCATCTTCGGTCAACAACGTTTCCAACTGCAATGGATCTTCCCAGTCAAACACGTCTGCAAAAAAATGATTTATTATTCACTGAGAGAACAACAAACAACACGAAGGTAAATTCCTTATCATTTTCTCGTTATATAATCTCTTTGATGCCACATACTTGACTTATCTCATCTACTTACTCTTGGTGGAAGATTTCGAAGCTAATGCTGAAAGATCGAAAATTCAGTTATTAATAGTTGGGTAAAACAATATAATGAACTCACATCTCGACCAAACGGGTTGTACGGAATGGAACAATCGTCCAGCAACAATGTTTCTTATCGACAACATCACAAATTTTATTGAATTATGTATAAATAAGGGAAAGTGTTTACATGCCACTGAGACAGTGTATTAATCAAAAATAAAGTCGCGACTAACGATTCGCTGAACTATTGTAAGTTAATTAGTCGAAGGTACTCATCCTGTCAACTTTTTATCTTTTTTGAAAGTAAAAAATTATTTTGTGTGTGTAGCATTTTGCTGAAGTGTGCGTTTGTTTTGCTAATTTTTTGAGAGCAAGACCAGCTGACTAAGTTGATAGACACCCATGCTTCGTAAAAACGCATGGAATTAATGTTTTTATGGAAGAGCTCAGCATATTCGACAAAGTGTTATGCTTTTGAACAGAGAGATAACTAAATGACGTAGAACGTCGCGCCATAATTATAAGAAAAATATAAACTTTTTGTAATTGAGAGAAGCACAGGATAGACAATGCCAAAAAAAATTCCCTCGATTTTTTTACTTAACTTGTTAATAGTCGAAAAGAGCGTCCTATCAATGTGTGTAAGCCTGTAAGCACATAGTCGAAGCGCATTCATTGGGTCTCATTTGTTCGTAACAGGCAGATAGATTTATCAATTCGGGCGATCATGTCAATGATCTTGGATCACAGATCTTGCGATCCTTTATTTCCTATCCAATCATCATTTAAATAACGCAAACCGTCCTGTTGACTCCAAGAACCTGTCCAGAATACCAGGTCTAACTTGGACAACATCTGATGCTTGCACAACAGCCTGCATATCACGTGAATACGTTTCTGCTTCTGATCCGCACGCGCATCTGGAAGTTGCCGAAAGCCTCATCTTTTTCATGTGCCCATTTAGCCCGCAGACCGTCTCTATCAGACCCTTGGCTCATTCCAAATTGGGTTTCGGGAAGAAGCGCTTTGTATGAACGCCTCCATTGTACATGTTCCAGTACTCCGCATACCTTTGTATCACCCAATCTCTCCGTCCTTCCATGGCTCTTCCGTGGCTCTTCCATGGCAGCGGTTGCTGTTGTCTTCATAGTACCAGTAATGCAAATGTAAACTAGCCTCTGAATTTCACTTAGCAATGCAGTTCTACTCGGTCTGCTAGCGTGCTTTCGAACTTACCTCTGACTAGAATCGTCAGATCGTCCGAGTAGCCTTGCACGTAGACCCTTCATCATTCAGCTTCCAAATGAGAGAATCCACCACCATACACCATACTATTGGCGAGAGAATCCCACCCTGTGGACAGCTTTCAGCTACCCAGAGATTCGCCTTATGTCCAGACTCACTCGCCTTAACGGTTCTATCTCTGAGCATGCTCCTTATCCATCTCACTACCACACGTACCACTTCCCTCTCAACCAGCGCCTGGCGGATGGTGTCAAAGTTCGTGTTATCATAGGCCCCTTCGATGTCCATGAAACATTCCAGAGCCACTTCTCCAACCGAAAATGACTTCTCCACCTTCGATACCAATTTGTCCAAAGCAGAATCCGTAGATTTGCCTGACTGGTAAGCATGCTGGTTGATGTGAATCGGAAAGACATTCAGAACCTCGTTTCGGTTATAAAAATCAATCAGCCGTTCTAACGTCTTTAATATAAAAGAAGTGAGACTGGTCGGTCTCAAGTCCTTAGCCGTGAGGTGAAACGGCTCCTCCGGCTTAGGAATAAATGTTACTCTTACCTTCTCCCAGCTTGCCGGAACGTGACCGAAAGCCAGGGAGCTACGCAACATTTCGCAACGCGGTCTCAATAGAATCTCTCCACTATCCTTTAGTAGAGTAGGGAAGATACCGTCGCTCCCAGTTGGCTTGTATGTACGGCTTGAATTTGCCAATGGTCCACCTTAACCTACTCATGGTGACAATCCACTTTGCCAATGACCAGTCCTCCTCCGTTGGGAGGAACCAATTTGGCGAGCTGACATCAGCTTTTTCGTCTCCACAGCCAGCAAAGTGTGTCACTAACAAGTGCTTAGCCGTCTCTCAGTGAAGCTTCCATCAGACATCCGCAAAGAGCTCGGTAGCAGCCTAGAGTCCTTTGCGAGGATTTTGTGGAGTCTGGAATGTAATCCATTTCTGCACAGAATCTTCTCCACGCCTCTTTAGCTTTCCACCGATCCGCTTTCCTAAAAGCCTTTTGGTTCTTTGTATACGAGTCCCATTCTGCGTCTAGCTCCGTTAAAATGGCCTTGTTCCACGCCTTTCTGGCAGAAAGCCTGAGCTTTTCAATCTCGACGCTCCAGAGCTTGTTGTTTTTCTTTCACACGGTCTTCTGACCTGGGCATGAGTTTTCATAGGCACTCGTTAGCAGCCCCGTGATACCATTTCCTACTTCATTCAGTTCTGCCGATGACCTCGGCATAACCGATCCCAGCTTATGTGCCACGTGTTGCGTCAGAAAATTCCTATACTGTTCCCAGTTCGTTCTCCTGAGGTACCTTTGTCACATTGACAAAATCCCTCCTATGTCATATCGGCAGTCAGCGCTCCGAATCAGAGGCTATGGTGACCAAATGGTACCAAATCTGCTAAAACTCTTCAAACGACTACATTTTAAGATAACAACTCATTACTAACTTTAAAAAAAGAAATATCACAATTTTTAACGTATTCAGGGGTATTCTGTGAAAATGGGAATAAACGGATGAAATAGACTAATTGCATAAACACCCTCAAACTTCTCTGAATCTTATTTTTCGGAATTAATTTTTTAGTTTCTGACGCGTACGGCCCAAATTTGTTGGTAAGACAATACATTTTTTGGTGGATTAAGTGGACTAAATTGAAATGTGTGACCCCTCGGTGACACTCTCACCCAACGAGGAGTTTATTGAAGAGTTTATATGACATGTCATAACATGTCATGACATGAATCAACTAAGGTCATGTCAGATGATGAAGTTCAATCGGAACTAGCCGACCTCCAAGAGGATAACAGTGAGGATTTGGAACCATTATCGAATACCCAGTAGTCTCGCGTGCAACGGATCTGGCCGCACCTACCATCAAGTCGGTTGTGGTAAAGCCAGTAACGTTAACCTGCATTGAGGCCTCCAATGGTAAAACGAATAGCTTTGAAAGTAAGAAAGCAAATCGCAATAGAAACGGCCCCTCTAAGAGAAAAACCGATAAGCGAACCGAAGACTCGTCGGTGGCGGGCTTTCATCAATTTTTTCGAGAGTTAAGAACACGTAATCTTCGACTAAAGCCACTACGTCACTTACCACAAAGATGAATCGTAGCGTCGGTCCATCACCGGAAGAAGGAGGGAAGCAGCCTTTTTTTAGGATTGTTAGAGTACTATTTACTAACGGCGTACATGAAAATAATGTTTTCTTCCCGGCAACCGGGTCAAAATTTCCCGGCAAGTAAAAATCAGCCAACGATTTCCCGGTGTCGTTGAAAGGATTTCCCGGTGTCGTTGAAAGGATTTCCCGCTGTCGCTGGAAGGATTTCCCGCTGTCGCTGAAAGGATTTCCTGCTGACCGGGGGGAGGGATCCTATAATAGAGTTGTTTTGGAATCGTGTTCCTTAATTTGCAAGTAGGATTTTCAGTATCGATCCAACGACGAGTAAGGCGGCAATTTTTGATTGTAGAATTCCTTGGAAGTAAGAATTGTATTGATTGGCTGATTCCTTGTAGTGCCGCAGGTCAAAATTTTTAATAGTAGGGTTTATTGAAAGTAAGAATTTTATTAACTGATTGACTTCCCGATAAGTTTAGTGTTTAGCATCCCGATAAGTTTTACTTCCCGATGAGATTGACTTCCCGATGAGACTGACTTCCCGATAAGTTTAGCTAACTTTTGTACATTTATTATATTCGTTAGATGTATTCCAAAACTTCAAAGAACATTCGGTGGAGGCATATGGAAAAGAATTACAAAAACGAACGAAATTACAAAAACAACGTTTGGAAAAATTAATGCAACCCGTAGTAGGACAAATGGTATCAGATACCACAGGATACACTAATGAGATACAAATTTTTCATTTCATTTATTGCTCAATTTCCATGCCAAGGTTTCCCTTATACAACACAAGCGTTGGGCATAATAAAAGTATAACAGTGTACAATAATCAAAGAACAACTACAAAAGTTAATTTAGGTGTTTCAGCAATGTAAATGCGATTTTAAAATGCTTCAACACGTAAAAAACGGTACGCAAGTGCTTCCAAATTTTTATTTTGACGACTGGGAAGGTTACGGCCCGACCCGAAGGGGACACAGACGTAATGTACTATTACGTTCAATTATAAAGCAACGCAAATGACTTTTCCTCATTACATTAACGTCAAAATGTCTATGTCACACTGTATCACGCTTGTGCACTCATCCAATGATGACATTAATATCAATAAAAACTAGGAAACAAAAGCAATAGCAAGAAACAACTAATCAGTGGCGAAGGACAACTAATCGATCGCAGCTACTTTCCGTAAAACGCTGGGCAGAGTTATGGCGGGCATTCCCCGCATAACCCTGTCATCACAGGCAAATGCAGTCTGGTCATGCCTACGTAACTACCCATAGTGCTGCGAGCCTCTGTCGAAAAAGACTGAGCGTGCCTGAATTTCTTACCACAAATGGCAGTGCGTTCCAGTCGGTAATTCCCTGAGCGAATAAATACTTACTGCCACTACTGCTGGAGTTGCATATGGTACTCGTTTGTATCCCAATGGCGCAAATGAAAACTGGAGAATCACAACGATTCGTCCAAAAGGTTCCTCTTCCTCAATGATCTACATGCGCATGGATAAAAAGTAAAATGACATAATCAAAGAGCGCGATAATAAGATCAATTGAATACTGGGGCCCATTATAATTAAATTGGAGGAGCATCGGCCAAAGCCGAAGCTACCCAATGTATCATCTGCATCCGCAATCGCAACCGCTATTTATCGGAACTGACTCAAATTCGCACCACGTGATCTGGAATAGTTCAAATATGAACCTAAGGGACGAACAATTAGTCCAATTCCTTATGTCAACCGATATTATGGTAGTTAACTCAGGTAGAAAACCGACATTTGAAAATACTTTAAGAAAAGAATGTATTGGTGTAACTATTGCACCTTTGAACTATCTACTCAAGGCCGCTCGTGGAAAGTGGCTGACGAAGAGACGTTCTCAGATCATAAGTTAATCTAATTCCGCCTGACAGATGTGCCTGAAGTTAGCAAAGTACAACTAGTTTTTGAGGTACAGAAAATTACAACTTTTCCCACATTTTCCTTGTATACAAAATGGAACAAAAAGTATCAAACGTCGATTTTATGCCATTTCGTTGTATTTTGTACAAGGAAAATGTAATCTTGTGATGAAAACTAAGAATTTCGAGTATTTTTTTGATGAAAGTTTTACTCTTCTGTATACCTGAAAAATTAGTTGTACTTTGCTAACTTCAGGCACATCCTGACAGGTATTTTTCAAAAAAAAGAGCCCTACAGAAACACTAGGAAAATTAACTGGAACCTATATAGAGCTTCGTAAAAGTCAAAGCTTGATAAGGTAAGCCATTATAGGACCTGGAAAAGGCAAATAGAGAGATAACCTCAGCAATTATTGAAGCTTTTTAGATCTCCTGTCCTATGACCAATCCCAAACATCTAGGTAAAAGTCCTGTGTGGATCAATGACCTCGATAGAAAGAAGAAAGAACTACGGAAAGCCTGGAATAAGGCAGGGATCAAGTCAAAAACAAAGAAATTCACAGGGCCCCCCCTGTGGGAATATAACAAAGTCCAAACTGAACTGAGGGACACATCCGATTGCACCTGCTGGCTAAGCGAAGAGACGATTATACAAGTCAATGTGATTGTCCTAAGTTCTTCCATCTAAGACGTAGGGTGGGTATACCCAGGAGATTACACTATTTCACCATCCAAAATTCTAGAGCCAGGATCTATCGGATTGGACGGGCTCAGGGATGTTTCTTGTGATTTAAATGACAAACGGGAAAGAGACAAAGATCACTTGATCTGTGCCTCGACATCAACATTGATGGATAAATCTAAACTAAGAACAATTATAACATTTTTCGAAAATTCAATAAATTAAAGTAGCGTTCCACGTGATTCCTTCCTAACTGGTCATATTACAACCCCTTTCAAAACCAAAATGTCACGTAAGTCCTTTTGTATTTCTCAAACACAAATGAATCTGTTAAGGTGACACTGAAGCTTCGAATCGTAGGTTAACCCATTCACCAGGTAATAGTTTTTGTAATTTTTTTTAGATTTTGGTGCATAGAATGTGATGCCATCTATTTTCGTTAGGAACTGCCTATAATACTATTCTACTACTTTCTCAATTTGGGTGACAACTAATGACGTTTACGACGTATACAAGACGATTTTGTGAAATTTATTTTAGCGTTGAATAGAATAGCATTACCATGGCAGCCGGCCCGATAGCAGAAAGAAATCAAGGTATAGCAAGTGAAATGTAAAGTTAAAAAACGTACAACTGCTGACAACCGATTTGGCAATTGTTTACCCTAAAGTTTTGATACAACATTTTACTGTGCATTGCTGACATAGCCTCAAACTGTGTTGTTTGAAACGTTCCTAACATTTTTAAACAAAATCTTTGACTTGTTTCAGATGCCACAATATATGTCGGTGGACTTGATGACAAAGTATCCGAGTCATTGCTGTGGGAGTTATTTGTACAAGGAGGACCAGTAGGTAGGACTCTAAAGGAAAGGTATTTTGTTTCGATTGTTTACTAATCGTCTACTCTTTCCGCAGTTAATGTTCACATGCCCAAAGACCGAGTGACACAAATGCATCAAGGCTACGGCTTTGTTGAATTTCTCAGCGAAGAAGACGCAGATTACGCTATCAAAATAATGAACATGATCAAATTGTACGGCAAGCCTATTAGGGTAAACAAAGCGTCGGCACATCAAAAAAATCTTGACGTTGGTGCCAACATTTTCATTGGTAATTTGGATCCGGAAGTAGATGAAAAATTGTTGTACGACACATTTTCGGCATTCGGTGTGATATTACAAACACCGAAAATTATGAGAGATCCCGAAACCGGCAACTCGAAAGGCTTTGCTTTCATAAATTTCGCCAGCTTCGAAGCATCCGATGCTGCCATGGATGCAATGAATGGACAATATCTTTGCAATCGACCGATTTCAGTGTCGTACGCATTCAAAAAAGACTCGAAAGGAGAACGACATGGCTCTGCGGCTGAACGATTACTGGCAGCACAAAATCCACTTTCCACAAGCGATCGTCCTCATCAATTGTTCGCGGATGCACCTGTACCAATGATGACAATGCCAATGGGTCAAATGATGCCTCCGCCACCCCCATTAATGGCACCAGTTCCACCTGTTCCACCATCATCAATACCACCACCTCCGCTACCACCAATGCCACCACAACCTCCACTACCGCCTCCAGCTATGGGTGGTCCACGAATGCCTCAACCACCCTGGCAAAACGGCTATCCACCAAATTTCGGACAAAACATGCCACCAGGTGGTCCGAGACCACCTCCACCAAATTGGCGACCTCCTCCACCTGGTTTCAATGCATTCCCGCCACGAGGAATTCCTCCGCCACCTGGTAACAATTTTCCAGGTTACAATGAAGGATTCAATTATTAAAACTATGGTTTTGACATCATTTGTTCAGATTTTTTAATTTTGATGAAAAAAAAAAAATAAATTTGAGACGCAAGCATTTTCGAAAAAAGAAGAGTAAATTTAATTTTACTTATAAACTTTAAAATTATACAATGTGTGTGCCATAGCTGTGTCTAAGTATCGGAATGCCAATTTTGAAATTTTCTTCTAGCATGAGCAACAGACGATTGATTCTGTGGAACGAATATTTTATCCAAGAAACTCGCGTTCAAAGTTATCTTTTTCAAATACTAAATTATCATTAAAATATTAGCAACGTTTGGGTTAGCCTCGCTAGTCATTAGTGAAGCTAGTTTCTGTTTATTTTGCTTACCAGCTCACCACCGATTTAACTAGTCGCAACTCGCTAAAATTTGTTGTAATATAAAAACCCCATTTTGTTTGATTTTATCTCTGAATTTAAAAAAAAATGGATTTAGTGAATTAATCGCGGTAAATGTGTTCCGTGACAATGTGTAAACGTTTTGTATATATTGCAATGTGACACAAGCGTGTGAATTGAATAGTAGCGCCCTATATCTTGCCTTTCTTCTGAACTGAGGAGTGGTCGTTGGAGGTCAGTATAAATATTGCATGACCGTTGAAGGTCCCCATTTTTACGTTTTGGATTGTTTGAATATTGGACCATTTGGCGGTTACCGATTGCTAAACACTACTAACTTGGAAGTGCAGCTTATTTATCAATCAGCAAAACGCCTTTATCATTTTTATGTTATTTATTCGTTTCATTCATTTGTTACAAATTTTTGGAACTATCAATTTTAGGGCCGTAGCCACGTAGCCAGACCGCTTCGTCAGGGGAAGCTGAAGCCCCGCTGCAGTTCAATTTTTTTCGAATCATTTAAAAGTGTAGCGAGCAAAGTTTTTTGAATTTTTTTGCTAAGAGTGAATAGTTAGAAACTTAAATAGAAATTGTGAACGAGCCAACGGAATTGCGTATAATGTGCGGTATTGAAGGAATTTCTTTTTGAGCTAAGATTTCCACAAATTCGGGCGATTATTAAATTAATAGAGAAAGTGGACGGTTTTATTTCTTGAAACAGATTTCCCAGTCAAGGAGTCTAGCGCCGAGGCAAAATTTTTGGAGTTCCTTCCTTTGTTCTTGATTGTAAATTGAAGCACAACAGACGTAAACTTTTGGTTTTTTTAAGTAGGTAAATAAGTGGCGGAACCGACTTTCTTAATGACGTACTTTAGTGTCGCAGGCGAAAATTTTAAATATATGTAAATTTTGATTTGTTTTTATTATTATCGGGCAAGGTACGGGCCATTAAAACGGAATTGACCCTCCAGCACTGATCATTTTACAAATTTTGTGGCCGAAGAGTCTTACTTCAATCGGGCTTCCTCAAGAAGTAAAGTTTTTCCACATTTTTTGACCCACTCCTTGTCAAAATCGAGACGCTGAAAAAGTGTACTTGAAGAAAGAAACAAATTGAAGATTTTTCGAAATACTGATCCTTAATATTTGAATTTGAACCTCTCTTTATAAAAAAAACGCAATGTTTTTTTAATAGTCTAAGCCTTTATTTACAAAAAGATTACATATTAGTTATGAATCATCGTCGGGAACAATCGGAGATTTTACAGCGACATGATTACTTTCTATCTTGCATACGCATGTAAACGATTCTTAGCTTGATTCTTGGTCCTAAAAAAAGGATATCTTGAAAAAATACACAATATGGAGGCAAAAAGACGGCTATCAAAATCCTCACAATTTTTTTTATATACAGAAATTAAATAAAGAGGATAAACAAAAGGAAAATTAAGGGAAAAGAAATGAAAATATTAAGGGGAAATGGAATGAAAATTTTCAGGGAAAAATTTTATACGCATTAGTCGTAGAGACGCTTGAGCAATTTGTATTCAGAAGCCAGGCACTTCTTTCTGAATGTTTCCGTTTGTTTGTGGATCATGTCGGCAATAAGATCCATTTCAGAAATTACATGTGCTTGAAGAAAATCTCCTTGGCACTCCTAGAGGTGTGCGCCGATATATAATTGATCGGCGGCGGCGGCGTGATAAATTTTTAGTCGGCGGCGCACAGTAGATTTTTTGCAAGGGTTTACTGCAAGAGTGTATGCTCGTCGTAGAAATTTTGTTCGCAGGAGTTCCTATTTTTCTCTTGTAGAGAAAATAACTTGCTTCTCTCAACAGCGAACCTTCACAAAAAACTGTACGACGCTTCCGAATTCCACCAGTTCGATTCGAGTCTAAAGTATATTTCGAGCTGATTGACTGGCAGAAAACCAAAAAAACAGAGCCGCCATTAACAAAATTTTTCACGGCTGATCAGCTTCAAGAACTCGCCCGTGATGGCCCTAAATCAACATATTGGGATTCTCAAGAATTTCTTCTTCCCAACAACACGCAAGCTGTTGAGAGAAGCGTCAAAGCTGTCACAGAGGTATCATCCAAAGTCGTTGGGAGTGAATGTAGAAACGGTAGCATTCGAGCTACTTTAGTCTCGCGGAAACATATGCCGGCTTTGAAGTCGAAAAAAGATTACAACATGAGGCAAAATTTATGTCTTGTTAGTAGTCGAAAATA
>CM055403.1:118084529-118121923 GCA_029228625.1 Pseudolycoriella hygida | reverse complement strand
AAGATTACAACATGAGGCAAAATTTATGTCTTGTTAGTAGTCGAAAATAAATGGTCCGTTTGACAAAATTATGTAATTTTTTTTTTTTGAACTTATGGCGTGTTAGGATCCCCATTTTAATCCCTATTAAATGACATTAATTTATAGAATATTGATTCATTGACGTATCCCCAAAGAAGTCGAAAGAATGTATCGAAATATCAACGTTTTTGACACTTTTCGCTCCCGAAACTTAGTTTGTTCGGCATAACCGAATTTACATTCAATTAGAATAGCTCATAATAACCCTAAAGAATGCGTTAAAGCAGTTTTGTCGGCTATTTAGTTCAAATTATGGTCATGAAGAATTTCAGACTGATACATACTGGAAAAACTCTCAATTTTTCAGAAAATCGCGTTGGCCAATAACAAGATGACGTTAAAAGTAGTTACAATATCTTAGAAAAATGTTTTTTTCGATTCAGCAAATCGATTACGGGCGGTGGCATTCGAATCAAAAAACAAAATGCAAAATCGACCAACCCTATTGTGTAGGTATTCGCTTTTTTGATTGATTGAACTTGAAAAGTATAGCTTGAGTCTTCTCGCTATTGACTTTGATTTTCCACTTCTTGAAATAATTGTCGATTCGTGATAGGGCGGTTGTTAGGGATTTGATGACCGTATTCGAACGATTTGCTGATGAAATTATGGCCGTGTCGTCAGCGTAGTAGCCGGCATCGCAGTTGGAAGGAATTTTTAAATCCGATGTGAAGATGGCATACGTCGCTTTGTCAAATTTCCCTACATTTGTTGAAATGTGTTCTGCTCTGCAAGTAACCAATGAGTCAAAATCCAATTTTGTAGAGATCTTTATGCAAACTATGACAAAATGTCGCGCAGAAGATAAACTAGAAATTCGAATTTCATCAGAATATCTTCAAATTCGAAGAAAATTCTCAAAAAATCTGTAAAAAAAAAATTATAGCTGTCTAAAAAATACTGAGGAATCATCAGGCTCGAACTGCAGGGCCTATTCTTTGGAAATATTTTGGAAATTTTTTAGAAATTTTGGAAAATTTTTGCAGTCGACGTCTTTGCTTCTTATGATTTTTACCTGTCATTTTTCTTGAAAACGCACAGGGATGAATCAGTCGTTGCCGTACAGGTGTTGAACGGAATTTAATATCGGAAATGTTTAGACCCGTACGAAGAACGAAGATCTTCGAAAAGGGGTCTTATGCGTTTACCGCGACGTTTGTAATCACCCCAATTTCGACCCGGGAGTAGGGGGAGCATCGATCATGGTCCTTAGATGACGAATCAGCAATAAACAAAATGTCCGTCCGTCCGTCACCGCGATAACTTGAGTAAAACTCAACCGATTTTCAAAAACTTTTTTCCCTGAAAGGTTATTGAAAAACCTTTTTTGGGATTGAATCTGGGCACTGCCTGCCCAAGGGCCTATGAGCTAGGGCCGTTTAAGTGGTTTTTGGTCTTTTGTACACAACTCGAGTAAATCTATTCCGAATTTCATAATTTTTTTTTTGTTTGAAAGGCCTGGGCATGCCGGAAGGCGTTTTTTTGAATATTGAGCTTTTGGTCTCAGCCTAAAACTGAATCTCTACCAGGGCCCAAAAAATTAATTGCTGGACTCAATTTCCTCAATTTCCCCAATTTTAGAAATTTTGGAATTTTTTTTGGAAATTTTAGATTTTTTTTGGAAATTTTAGAATTTTTTTTTGGAAATTTGAGAAACTTTTTGGAAGATTTAGAAATTTTAGAAATGAACATTACCAAAGAATAGGCCCTGTCCGCCTTGCCATACTGTAAATTCGGAAGATTTCCGACGGGTCCGTCTTTTATTTATTTATTTCTAAAACTTCAAATATTTTTTTTTACTTTAAGAAAATACTTGTACATTGTACAAGGACCACCAAACCTCATTAAGGATTTGATATCATCAATTATTAAAATTGAATATTTATGTTCTCTTAACTTCTTCAAGCTTAGATTACTATTTTCTTCAAATCCTCTGGGGGGGCGAAAAAATTCTTGAAGGGGGGGGGCTGCGCCCCCCATAGCACCCATTTAGCTACGGCCCTGGGAAGGCGTGACACAGTCCCCCCACCCAAAAAAAAGTCCACAGACCCAAAAAGAACCATACAAAACCTTTGGGGGACCAGTAACTATAAATATGCGATCTTTTGAAACTTCCCCCCTACCTACTCCCCCTAAAATTATTATTAAAAAAAGGACGTCACAGCAGCTTTCAAACAAGCCCAGACTCACCAAAATCGGTTGGAAATTGGCTGAGATATGGTATTTCACGAATTTCCATACGAATTGCACTAAAACAAGTTTTTCTAAACTTTAAAAATTCTTCCACCTACGATCTCGAGAACTAGTCAGCCGATCTTCCTGAAATTTTCACTGAACGTCAGTCTCGGCCCCAAATGAAAAATTTCATAGGTCGCCTTTCCGGGAAAATTCTGAAAAAGTCGTGGCATGGGAAAAAGTGGTCGATTTTAAGGGTTTTTTAGATAATGCTCCGAGTTTTCGAATTTTAGCTCCGGAATGACAATAGCTAGAGAGTTGGCTTCTTTAGGAAAGTTGTAGAGTTTGGTCAGGAGAATTTTGTAACATTTTAAGAAAATGGCTGCCGGCTGTCGCTGTGACGCCATCTAGCCACCTTCTAATTTCGACTTTTCTTTTTTTTTTAATTTTTGACGACGCCATTTTCGCAATTATATTATTTGTGACTTTTTTATTTTTCTTTGACATTTTATGTCCACGACATAGATTCTTAAATTATTTATTTCTTATGACTTTCGTTATGTTGACTTTGATGTAATCATATCTTTTTCATTTTTGATGTTTTCTTACTTTTTGTAATTTTTTTGTACTATGTTGATGTTATTAATGTTATTGTAACGTTTTCGTGGTTTTTTAACGAGGGCTATGACAGCAGTCATAGTCACTCTTTTTCCATGTCAGGGGTCATTCATAAAGGATGTCACGTTTGCTATAAAAAATGAGTATCCATAAAAAGATAATAACTCAGTCAGGACAGCAAATTCTGTTTATAGAACTTTGGCTACCCCCCAAATAGGGGGGGGGGGTAGCCGGAGTACTATAAACAAAATCTCTGACCAGTTAGGAGATATGGACTTTGTGGAGTTTATAGCAAGCGTGACATCCTTTATGAATGACCCCTCAGCTAGAAAATAGTAGACAATAAAATTATTATCAATCAACACGAAAGGTTTCGAAGGTAGCCGAAGGTGACATGAAGTATTCTGAAGGTAGCCGAAGTTGACATGAAGTGTTGCGAAGGTAGCCTAAGGTGAGACGAAATGTTCCAGAGGTTGCCGAAGATGATACGAAGTGTTCTGAAGGTAGCCGAAGGTCACACGAAGTATGTATGCTATGCAATCATTTCATAGATTTAGATACATTGACACGCTGTATTAGCATTCATGAACCGAGATTTGATCGAATTCTTCATTCAAGCATGGCTTGTGTCAATGAGTCTATGACATGATTGCGAATACATGCATCGACTATGCATACACAGCTCGCCTTCGGCTCGGATATGCAAACTCTACACTCGTCGAAACAACAGTTTCCAAAGCTTTTTGCTTAAAAACACACTTTGTGAGTTTGATTTGTGATACGAGTAATGAATGATTTCCGTCGCATCCACTGTAATCATGGGCGCGCGGTAGCAATGCGCCTGTGACGCAAGTCCCCATTCAGAAAAATTTTTTTCGTAGACTTCGGAACCATATATACAGCTAGATTTTGACTTTTTTGCCTTGCGTCGTACCCCCTTGATGCCCAGTTCTTCGGATTCTACGTAAAATTCTGATTGAAATCGACTTTTTGATCATCAAAATCGGTCCAGAGGTTCCGGAGATATGACCTTTTGAAAATTGGATTTTCAGTGCAATTTTTACAGTATACAAGGGACCTGAGATAATGAAAACATCCTACGTTAGTTAGTCAGTTAGTTACTTAGTTCCAGAGCCATTTGTATGAAAACCCACTTTTTTGGAGTTTTCTCGAAAACGGCTCGATATCTTTTCTTGAAATTTTGCAGGGACCTTCGGCTGGGCATTCTACGCCATATGAGATTTTAAAAAAGGGGTGTACCGGCCTCGTTTGGGCGCCAGGGCTCTTAGAAGGCGCCATATAAAGCCCATATGTATGTGTTTGTGTGTGTGTGTACGGAAGCATATTTTGTATAAGACATGGTTGGGTGTTCGAGATACAGGTTTGGTGTCAAAGGGAAAGATGTTGGGTTGGATGTGTAGTGTATAGGGGTGACCGGCAAAATGGCGGAAAATGGGCCGGGGGCTCAAAAAAAAAACTTTTGATATGTTGTAGAGGAAGTTGAGGGGATCATTTTCGCCCATGAAAGTAGTACCCGCCGCGGCTCGGTTTGGCGGCGGCGGCGGCTCAAAAAAAAATTTGATATGTTGTAGAGGAAGTTGAGTGAATCATTTTTGCCCATGAAAGTAGTAGCCGAAACTTCCAAAAGTACTTATATCACAACAAAAACCCTTTTAGAAGGGAAATGTGACGCAAGTCTCCTTGTTTCTTCTTCCAAAACGACTGATATCAATTTGGGGTGACGCTTGAAGGTTCGAAACGCAAAAAATTCTTTTGAAAAATTTTCACATTCGATTAATGCGTCACAAATGCCGGACCCCCAGTGTTATAGTTGTTCTGTTCTTTCAGCTTTCACACCCCAAAAATTTGACTTTATGGGATGTATCGAGTATTTTTGTACCGGAAGTCAAATTTTTGCGTATGAAAGCTGAAAGCTTAGAAAAACTATAACACTGGGGGGTCCGGCATTTGTGACGCATTAATCGCATGTGAAACTTGCTTGTGTGTAAGATACAAATCGATGATTTATATCAGAGCCTAAAGTAAGCAATTTCAACTGGGGAGCACTTTCACAGAAAGGGTGCAATTTTCAAGACCAAAAGGCGTGAATTTATTAAAATATAGGACCCTCTTCACTTGATACTCTGGTTTCGCTCCTATTTTTCTTAACAAAATCGCATTCTTTATACAAGTCCAAATTAGCATACTCATGGAAAATGTGTATGAATATGTGATTTTGAAGTTAAAACCGGAGTGGAGAAGTAAAAAAGCGCGACCATAGCAGGTGAAAAAATTGTGAAACAGCGAGGAAAATTTTCGAGGTTTCAAACTCAAGCATAGCGTGAAAAAGTAAACCAATCCTAGATACTAAACTATTTGAACACTCGGCAAAAGATGCTGTTCCGAAAGTAGCGATAGAGTGTAGTCAAAGAAGTGAATTTTCGATTTACAGTGGAATCACCGATGATTCATCGTGGAGTCAGCGATGATTCACAGTGGAATCAGAGACGTTTCACAGTTGAATCAATGATTCACAGTGGAATCGCTTATGATTCACAATAGAATCACTTATAGTTCACAGTGGAATCACTTATGATTCACAGTGAAATCACCTATGATTCACAGTGAAATCACCTATGATTCACAGTGGAATCACCTATGATTCACAGTGGAATTACTTATGATTCACAGTGGAATTACCTATGATTCACAGTGGGATCACCTATGATTCACAGTGTATTCACCGAAGATTCACAGTGTATTCACCGATGATTCACATGGGAATTACAGGTGTTTACCCAATGAATTATCGGTGATTACACTGACCATTTACATTGGAATCACAGATGATTCACATGGTGATTCTACAGTGAATTATCGGTAATTACACGGTAAATCATCGGTGATTGCTGGAGAAGGGTGCACAGACGGACGGATAGGAAGAGTGAAAACATTAAGTAGCTATCGCTACCTAATAACTAATCGTCACTGTACAGTTTTCAGGTTACTTGTTCTACGATCGATGTAGTGAACCCACCCTAATGGTGTCGTGATTTTTGTATTCTTCATCGATATCTTTATAGAATTTGTAAAAAGATGCTGAGGAGGACGCAAAGGGCGTTGGAGGACTTCAGTGGGCGTCCGGTGCCATTTTCCTGCTTCAATATACGTTATTTTAGGCTCTGAAGACTATTTCCCGCAGTGCTAAAATGTGAATTTTCCTAATTTTCATATACATATTTCTCGCACATTATGGTGTAATTTAGCTGATAATAATTTTGGGAACTAAGATAATTCACCGGAAACCGATGAGTCTGTTTTGTAAAATGTCTAATATTTGATTTTGAAAAGAAGTGTTTTGAGCTGAATGAAAGATCCCTACTATAATGACAAGAGAAGTACACGTTCCACAAACTATGAATAAAGAAATACGAAGCAAGAGCGAGACAACACTTGACTATAACACACAATCAGTGCTTTGACATTTTAGTCTCATCCATTCAACACTTCTAAACAAATAATTACAAAATTTATTTATTAAAAGGTACGTTTTACGGTTGTGTTTTGCACCTTTCAGTAGAAACAAATCACAATTCCGTTGATGTGATAAGGAATGACTGGAGGCAATTAAACAATTATCATTTTAAAATCAAATAATTAAATTTTCTAAAAAGATAACAAAGAATTGGAGGTGATAAAAAGAACAAACCGTTTTTGTTTGACTTACAAAAATGCTGTTTATTGAGGGAATTCGTCACAAATGAACGAGGGAATATAAATTTTAGTTAGAAACTAAATGGCTAATCGTTGAAGCGAATCATTAGACCGCCGACAGAGGTTCTTGCTCAGCATTTTCTGTCGATTTCTTGTTGGCGTTTTGTTGACTTTTCGTCCATTGACTTTTGAAATTTCCTGCCACATAGTTCCAATACTTTTCGCGAATTTTGTCGTAATCTGTTGCCATCAGTTTGCAGTATTCTAACACCTTCTTCGACAAATCCTCTTTGTCGTACCCATCAGAATCACAGTCTGATCGAAGGCACTTTTCCTCGTACATGTCGATGAGAAAAGACATTAGAAATGGCGTACGAACACCGGACGCGTACAATTCTTCGCAGAATTCGACCACCTGCAAACAATTCAGTAAAATTTAGCAGTCGATTAATTTTAAGTCCACAAATCGACATACCTCGGGGTACTGGTCCAAAGTGCCATCACCTTCTTGTAGCACACCTCGTAAAAAATTCCATGTACTTTCATTGTTCTTGACTAGTCGGATACGATTCATGACATAGTTTATTTCGCGTTGCAGCACTTCCGGCGTAAATCCTGTGTGTTTGAGTACGAAAATTCGTTGGTTCCACGCAGAATTATTTCGCACATCGTCGGAGATCAAACGGTCAACGTAAACGAGTTCATCATCGAATAAGCTAAAACCAAAGCACGGGTAAGTTTTCCGATATAACTTATAGAGACCTAAGCGGATGGATGAACTCTGACAGACTTTACAAAAGAAAATATTTACTTGTAAGTTTTGATGGCCCATTGTCTGTGCTGCCATGCATGGTAATTTTTAGCGTCCAACATCAGCACAGCTTCAGTCAACTTTAGTTCTTTCGATGCGTCATTCATCCATTCAACAATAACACGTCTGTGATGCCAAACCTGATAATTTTTTGGATTGTCTATAATGACATCTTCCGAATAATTCAATTCATTTTCCAAATCCAAATTCAACGCATGGATAATGTCTCGACGGTACTGCCACACCGTATAATTCGCTGCATTTAATCGTAATGCATCCTTTGTCAACTCCAACGCTCGTAAAGATTTCTCTTCTTTGGATAGAATGGCCCGGAAATAATTGTAAACATCTTTGACTATAAAAAAAACATAATATTCAAAGGTCGCTTCGTTTTACTTCCGACTCTGTTTTTTTTTTACATTTTTCACTATACGCAATCAAAACAACTGGAAATTGGCCGTCGTCTTGTTCCAAAGGTGTGACATCAGCCCATTCTCTTCGTTCTGAATATGGAACGTAGTCTGGAGCTAAGTCTTCGTCTGAACTCCAATCACCAGCACTCATTTTATCAACCAAATAGTCGAGTAAATGTTTCCGAAATGAAATAATATTTCTACTGAGCTGTCAAATTTTGTCAGAAAATGAATCACAAAAATGTGTGTGAATCGCGTGCAAATGTGAGTGTGAGTAGAATGGAATATTTTGTGCGGACGCGTGGAATGTGTTTTAGTTCATTGATATGATTACAGGTGGATATTAGGGTGTTTCTCAAATTTAGATGTTAAGTGGTATTTTAAGTCCCATAATGGGCAAGTAAAGTTAATGATGAGATCACCCCTTCAAAAAATCGTGGCTTCCAGAAAATGCGTTTTAGATATTTTGCGATCCCACAAAATATTATTTACATATCCCGCAAAATCGTTGAAGTTTTTAGACTTCAAAGATTTTGAATATGAATATGTAATAGTTATTTACGTAACTATGAAAAATATAATGTTTTTCACGAGTGTAAGGTTTCGTACAATATTTTTCATTCCGAGGGTTCAGAAAACTGCTTTTAAAATTGTGCGAATAGTCACTATATAATACTGCCCATAATACAGTGACTATTCGCCCATTCGAAACGTGTAGATGCACCAATAATCCATTAAACTCTTCTCTTTGGAGTATTCTGAAGAGGAATCAATGATTTCCCCTTAACAAGAAATGTTATCATCTCTTAGTTATGTTCAATTTAGCTAAAGTCTGTATTTTCATTGATTTTGATGTTTTTTTCACATATTTTGTAGTTGAACGACCCCTAGATCCACTCGGATCTGATTGCTACCAGATTGACTTTTTATCAGGGTACCATAAAGGTCTGTTTTTAGCCAACTCCGCCAACTTTGACAACACTGTCATTTTTTGAACCCCTTAATGCCTCGCCTAATGCTCACACTGAAATAGGTGTGAGTCAGTCACGTGTCAACCGATTTCAAAACTGTTTGCTTTCCGGAATTCGTTATGAAATTCTCTATCTATCTACGTTCTTTGAAAATTTTTTAAATCATTGTTTATGTTGTTTTGGTGGAGTCAAAGTTGAAATTTCAATATGGAAACTAAAAGTCGGGAAGGGAGGTTGGCCCTCCAACATCACATTAAAATATTTATGACCTCACCGATACCGGCATTTTGAAGTACTATCCGAATACTAATAGTTAGCCCGAAAAAGTTTCCCTTCAAGTTGTATATGTTCAAGAAGACATTGATGCTTATGCCATAATTCATGAAACAACGCCTAAAATGAGTTTTTGGAGAGGCAGAGGAAGATCGCATTTAAAAAAAAAAAGTTCTTCTACGAAACATTTCTGGGACCATTACACGGTATTTGAAGGGTCAGGCGTTTCGAAAAAAAATAAAAGCTCAAATTCGACCCACCCTATATTCGCACAGCCGACTGATTTTCAAAGAAAACATTTTTAGACCCGTACGAAGAACGAAGTTGTCTGTTGCGTTTACCACGACGTTTGTAACCAGTCGAATTTCGACCCAGGTGTAGGGGGAAGCACAGATCATGGTCCTTAGATGACAAATCAGCAATGAAAAACATATGCAAGGGGCCCGTACGTATCAGAATAGATGCGGCAAACAGAGTTGATGTTACGAAAAGGTTCGAACGTATTTGAGTTGCTTAATTGCCTTAACTCTTAAGTGTATGAAATTACGTCCACATTAAATTGTATTGGAAATTGCCGATAGGGCAATATTGAAAAACCTGTCCGAAGAATCGGTGTAAAAAAATTTCCGAAAGCACAAAATTGATCTCAAAAAGAGAAAAATGTTCTCCTTGATTTTCTCTACAACATAGCAAAAAACCATTTTTTGGGCTAGGGCTGGCCCCAACCCAGGGCCCTAAGTAGAGACCTTGGACACATACTTCCAAAGACAAAAATGTTTCTCTCAATTTGCTCTGCAACATAGCAAAAAAAATTTTTTTGGTTAGGACCGACATGAGGCCCACTTGAGCCCTAAGCACAGGTAAAAGTTTCTTCTATAAATTGTCGGTCATGCATAGATGTTTCAAACAAAAAAATGAAAATCGGAGAAGATTTACTCGAGTTATGTACGAAAAACACGTAGGGCCGTAACAGAGACTCGTTCGTAGTGCCCTAACTAAGTCCAAGGACTCAAATCCAATAAAGTTTCTTCCATTGTGGTGTATGGTCTTTTGTACAAAACTCAAGTAAATCTTTTCCGATTTTCATAATTTTTTTTTGTTTGAAAGATATGAGCATAGTCGACAATTTATTGAAGAATTTTTTCTATACATAGTAGAAATACGCACGGGGGCCTCCGTTGGGCCCATTGTGCTCGCTATGTCATCTTTTTTTTATTTAGTGGTCACTCCTGGAATCTGTTCGTACTTGTGATGTAGTTCAGGATATGTTTCGGTTCTAAGCTTTTGAAAGATTATAACGATAACAACTTAGTTTTGTATTTATCTATGGTAAGGCAATGTTTTGATTGTCTACAGTTGGCTGTAGAATGCCAGCACGCTGTAAATTTGTCGTACTTACGAAATGTAATTAATCTATTGTTATAGCTTTGTGGGATCTTTAAAATTGGTTCAGGACCGATTATATTGCTTAGGGCAGCAGCTTTGGCAAGCTTGTCTGCTCTTTCATTACCCTCAATGTCAGAGTGAGATGGAACCCAGATTAGCTCTACTTGATTAGTGGCACTGATTTCATTTAAGTTTTCCCAGCATTCTAGAGTTAATGCTGATTGCATGTAATTTGAGTTTAAAGCTTTTAGGGCGGCCATACTGTCCGTGCATATGGCAACGTATTCTTCTATCGTGTTTGTATTTTTGATGAGGTGACATCCTTCAATAATTATGGAAGAAACTTTTTTGTTTTTGAATTTGAGTCTTTGGACTTAGCTAGGGCACTAAAAACGAGTCTTTGCTAGGGCTCTATGTGTTTTTTGTACATAACTCGAGTAAATCTTTTCCGATTTTCATAAACTTTTTTTATTTAAAAGGTCTGGGCATGACGGGCAATTTATGGAAGAAAATTTTTTGAATATGAGTCCTTGGACTTAGCTAGGGCACTACAAACGAGTTTTTGCTGGGTCCCTACGTGTTTATTGTACATAGCCCGAGTAAATCTTTCTCGATTTTCGAACATTTTTTTTTGTTTGAAAGATCTTGGCATGGCCGACAATTAAGAAGTAAAACTTTTAATTGTGCTTAGGGCTCTCCTGATGGCCCTAGGTCGAACTACGGTCGTCGCCTCTAGCTCAAAACATATGAAGGGACCCGTACGTATCAGAATAGATGTGGCAAACAGAGTTTATGTTACGAAAAGACTCAAACGTATTTAAGTGAATATTGCCTTAACTCTTAAGTTATGAAATTGCGTCCACATTAAGTTGTATTGGAAACGATATAAAAAAAACCTTCCGAAAGTACAAAATTGACCCACAAATAGACAAAAATGTTCATCTCAATTTTTTCTACAACATAGGAAAAAACCAATTTTTTTGTCTAGGGCCGAGGGCCGACCTTAGGACCGACCTAGGGTCTTCAGGAGAGGCCGCGGACAAACACTTACATCGACAAAAATATTTCCCTCCATTTTCTTTACAACATAGTGAAAAATCGTTTTTTTGTCTAGGGCATACCTTTGAGCCGACCTAGGGCCATAAGGAACAAAAATGTTTCCCTCAATTTGCTCTGCAACATAGAGAATTTTTTTTTTTTGGTTAGGGCCGACCTTAGCACAGCCCACTTCAGCCCCAAGCACAGCAAATTTGTTTTTTAATATAATTTGGTTCTCGATTACCTCTCAAATAGAAAAAGAATCAACAAAATCAGTTAGGATTTATCCAATTTATGTAAGTAAACACGTTGGGCACTAGTAGAAATTCAGTTTTAGGGCCCTGACTGAGTTCAAGGGTTTCTAATCAAAAAAATTTCTGCCATAAAACGGGACAGTCCTAGACCTTTCGATCAAACAAAATTTGAAAATCGGAAGAGATTTACTCGAATTAAGTACAAAAAACATGTAGAGCGCTAGTAGAGACTCGTTTTTGCCGAATCTATTCTGATACGTACGGGTCTCTTCATATGTTTTTGTATCTTTCACAATTACACTTCTTAACATTCAAAAACGGACAGTTTTCATCGATTTAATCAAAACTCGATGATCTAGATTTCTTATCTTCCACTATTTCCACACCGGCTGTGAACTTTATGGCGCGTCTTTTTAATTCAAATTTACAAGTCAAATAACCAAAGAGCCGTTGAATACAAAACTTGAAATATTAACATTGGAAACATTTCAGCTTCACATTCGTAACGTTCAGCTTAAGTGAAAATCTATATTTTAAATCTTCGAATGTCCGCGGATGTTACGTTAAAACAATTAATGAAATTTCATTATCAGTCAAGGGACCTGACTCATCTAAGAGATGGGGCCTAGTGTGGCTGAAAACACAATAAATACAATCCACGTTGGTGTTGCTGCTTTACGCATACACGGTTGAGATTGGCATGCATTTGACAGTTCTTAATTTGTTAATTCTTGAAATTTCGAATAGTTAGTGCAGAAGGTGAAGAAACAGTGTTTTTTGACCTGTAAAAGAATTTCAAAAGTAATAAAATTTTGACCAGTTCTTTATCTGTGTTTGATTGTTCAATTGTGAATCTTTTTTTAATAGAAATTTGGTGTAACCCGGCAAAAATTCGCAAATTACGGCCTAGTAAAAAGTGCTTTTGTGTTTTGTATTTCCACTAGCATTATTTCGCTTCCTTATAGAGTTCTTTCAAGTAATTTGTTTTTATTAGAATTTCTAAGCTATTAAAAACAAAGTGTTAAAATTATGTGAAGTTGGAGCAATAAAATGAATAATAAAATCTAATTTAATTTGTGATCTGCCGATTTGTTTTTTTCTTATTTACATATGACATAAAAGCAATGTCCATTTATGTTCCACATATTCTGTGCAAATGTGTTTGTGTAAAATAAAACAATGGACCAATACGACATATGTAAACAAATCGGAAGTTTTGTGTGATGACCACAATTTAAATGAGATTTTATAAATAAGTTCTTTACTCAAACTTCACGAAACTTTAACACTTTGCTTATGATAGTTTAGCAATTGTAATAAAAACAAATTTCTTGCCAATACTATATAAGGAAGCGGTGGAAGAAGGTTGAAATACAAAATACAGAATCACTTTTTACTGGACCGAAATTTGCCAAATTTTGCTGGATTACACCGATTATTCTATTAAAAAAAGGTTCACAACTAAACAATCAAACACAGAACAAGAACTGGTCAAAATTTTATAACTTTCGAAATATTTTTACTCGTAGAAAAACACTGTTTCACCTGCTGCACTGACGATTCGAAATTTCAAGAGTTAAAACAAATTAAGAGCTGTCAAATGCATACAAATCCCAACTGGGAATTGCGGGAAATGTTAAAATTTGATTAGTCAATTTTATTCAGCATTAGTGCATAAAGTATGGAATGCAGCGTTAAAATTCGTTATAAAATTCAAATTTGTTTACATCTTTTGATTTGAAAAGCAACTGTCGTGCTTGGTAAAATAAGGCAAGTGCTACATTTGAAACAAAAAATATTTGAACGTTTGCTATCCAAAATATTTCAATTTCAATTTTATAATGCTGGTTAACATTTCCCGCAACTGACTATGTATGTTCAAAGTACACAGCTATTGTTTGGATGGTAAGACAAGCTAACATGACATTTCTAGCTAACTTGAATTTAATAACACTGTCCCTTATTGAATGTTAAAAACTGTAGTTTCTTATGCAAATTACTGCAGAGGACATTGATGCGATCAATCGGATCTGCTAATAAGGTTCACGATTTTGGGTTTTCCGCCTAATGGATCATTCACATAGTATGTCACGCGTGACGACTAGTTGCATCTCTTTCTTTTACATTTTATTTCATATCATGCACCTCTTTCGTACGCGTGACATACTTTATGAACGATCCCTAAAGGTCAGCTCTAAGCTAGCATTGTATTTGAGCATTCACGAAATCAGTTTTGGGCTTTAGTAAAAAGATTCTTGACAAACAAACAAACACGTTTGACATGTTTAGTATAGATGTGTGCTGATCAGTTTTTATGGGATCGGCTTGACCCTCGGCATTGATTCTGAAGGATATAGTATTTTCAGAAGAGTTTTAGATCATAGCCCCACGGTAGTAAGGGGCGATTCATAAATTATGTCACGCATAATCGGCAAATTTTTGACCTCTACCTCCCCCCACCACCTGTCACGCTTGTGTCACGCAACTTCGCATGAGCAAAAATGATCGGCAAAACCTCCCCTCTATAACATATCAAAAGTTTGGCGGCTCTTACTTTCATCGACAAAGATGTCCAATCAATTTTCTTTATAACATGACAAAAACAAATTGTGCCAAATATGACCACAGGACCGGCTTCAGTTTATCACTGATTATCAATACTGACCCGGGTGCTGATTGAATGCTGCTAAGGATTTGATTACCACCCAAATAGAAAGGGAATCGAGAAAATCGGATACAATTTACCCGATTTTCATATAAAAGTCACCTAGGGCCCTAGTTGACTCTCCTTTTTCCATAAAATGTTGGGCAATGGGCACTGATTGACCTATCCACTAGAAATATTTACGTAAAACTCACAACCCCAAAAACGATCCTCGCAGGGCGGCTCTTGGTCTTGGCCCAAAAGTGTTCATACATAATTCCAAACCTCCTTTTGGGACTACCTTTCAGGGGATTTTTTTTTTTTTTTTGAAAAACGGTCAAGTTTTACTTTTGTTATCCTGTTTACAGTTTACGGGAGGATGGACGGACAAAATTTTTTCCGAGATTCGTCAACTATGGACGATGATCGATGCTCCCCTAATCCGTGCATAAATCGACTGGTTACTAACGTCGTGATAAACCCAACAGATACATCATGGCCCCACGGTAGTAAGGGGCCGTGGCGCAAGTCTAACACGCCAAAAATTTCACTAGACATTTTTTCGCAGACTATGGAACATATATACAGGTACTGTTTGACTTCCTCCCTAGATGACCCAAATCTCCAGAACTATGAGAAGCGAAGTTGTAGAGAATTAAATCGGGCTTCCGAACCTGTGGAAAAAAGGTTCGGTTCTCGGTTCTGGTTCTAAAGAAATTAAAAAAACGGTTCGGTCCGAGGTTCGGTTTTTAAAAAAGAAAAGTGAAAGGTTCGGTTCCGGTTTTGGTTCTTCAATCAAATCAAAACAAGTTTTCGGTTCGGTTATTTGTAACCTCGAAGGGTCTAGACACGTCTAGAAAGGTCTAGAAAGGTCTCCCATTTTATGGAAGAAAACCTTTTAATTAGAGACGCTTGGACTCAGTCTGGACCCTGAAACTGAATTTCTACTAGTGCCCAACGTGTTTGCTTGCATAAATTGGATAAATCCTAACTGATTTCGTTGATTCTTTTTCTATTTGAGAGGTAATCGAGTACCGAATTTTATTCAAAACATCTTTTCGTTTTCGAAGTTTGAAACACAAAAATCAAAAATTAATTAATTTGATTTTTTTTAAAACCGATCGAATTCAGCTTCGGTTCGGTTCTCCGAACTAAGAATTGTAAAGGTTCGGTTCTAGGGTTCGATTCTAAAGTTTAGGTTCGGTTTTGCGGTTTGGTTTTTTATGTCAAAAATCTCGAGGTTCTTGGGTTCGGTTCGGTTCGGAAGCCCGAATTAAATTTAAGCGAACACGTGTTTCAGGGTTTTGGAGAAATATAGCCCAATCCTGGTATATGGCCACTTCCATAATCGAGAGTTTGGGGGATACATTTATTCACCAAAAAAGCATAAAACAATTATTTCGTTTTTGATTCTGGTATTTGTGACGCAATTTTTTAAAAACACAACGTAACTTCGCTTTAATTTTTTTTTTTCGTATTCAAACTTAATGCGTCACCCACCTATGATTTCAGAACTTTTGTAACTGGAAGGGAAACGTTTGGAATAAGATGCTTAATGCGTCACCCTTTTCTGATGTCACAACTGTTGTAAGCTGACATAAAGACTTGCGTCACACCTCCTCTGTAAGAGTTTTTTGTGCTATACACATGCATTCATATTCTGATATTTCAATCCGTAAGAAGCTGACTTTCAGTCAAGGAATTATAGTTTTCGTCTTTATTGGCGCGCCGCCGTCGATTTATGAAAACTCACGCCGCGCCGCTGCCGCCGATCAACTGCTTACCGGCGCACACGTCTATTCGTAATTTGTTTTGGATTTGTTACATTTGTAACGTTTGTTACATCGCCAATCCGAATCCGTGAGTAAGGGGAAATTTTTTTTTGCTTCCGTATAATATGGGAGGTAGTTTTTCGTGAATATTTTGCTAAGTAAGACATACTTACGTCCAGAGAAAAAGTTGTAGAGAATTAAATTTTAGCGAATGCGTGAAAAATATTCCAATCTCTGCGATTTATCAACTTCTAGAATCAGTAGAGATGACGCATATGTCTAGAACTATGGCAGTTAGAAAGTTGCTTCCAAAGGCAATGTTGTAGAGAATCAAATTTTAGAGAAAATGTGTTTTTCTGGGGCCTAGGGAAAAATAATACACACACTGCGTACACTGATTGACCTTGACATAGAAATTTAAACACAATTAAACAGGTACGAAGTTATGTTTCCGTAATCTTTGTTCATCAGAGCATCGTTCGGATTTTCTTGGTAATGTTTGTGTATGTAAAAGCTTTCATACGCGTCTAGTAAGGCGGGGTTTTAATTAAATACCTATTTAATGCGTACGGGTCCATCGCATGTTTTTTCTCTCTTTCGAACTTAGTGCGAAATGCAAATTACGGCAGTGATAGTGTGTGCAGGATACTTTTTGTCGTCAACTCCTTTTAAGACATTAGACATTGCCAAAATAAAACAATTTTATTTTTTCATAACTCTACCTTTTATTAAAGTTCAGTAAATTTTTTCCAATTCTAACTATAGAAGTAAATTCAATTGAGAAAGCGAAACTGAATTATAGCAATGTGTTCACTATAATTTTGAAAAAATTAATCATTTGGTTCTCACATTTTCAATTTCATTTTGTCTCTTACAATTACTTTAACAGCGTATTTTTTTAGTGTAATGGTAACATGAAAATGGACAACAATTTTCTTTTCTTCTTTTTTTTTTTGATAATCTTTAGAATAGACTTCGATTTTTCGTATTTTATTTCTTAACAGGGAAGCTATGAGCACTGTATACTTTAACGAACGAAGTCGCTAAAATTAGTCACAAGCTGAATTCCATGAAATTTCCGAAAGAAAACATAGAAAAGTTGTTCTTTTACATTTAACTTGATCACAGAGATTTATTCATTTCCATGGAAGTAATGAATGTCCATTTTTCATACGCATTCCTATGAAAATGCTGTAAAATAATATTTGTTTTTTTGTTGTTACGCCAGTCGCATGTGTAACACTAACACATTCGTCAATTTTTAATAATATCCTAATATTTTATAAATTCATTAGTTTTCGCATTAAATTTCTTGTTCCATTAGCATATCATTTTATAATTTTGAAGAAATTCAAAGATATGACTAAGTATAAAGCACAATATTAACTTCATTTTAGTTTTCTTTTATTATAAATACTATTTTTGTTTAAAAAAAAGACAAATTATAAAAGCAGCCTCACAGAGCCTTAATTTGTTCAAATTGGCATTCACATGGACATTGGACAAACACTGTTTGGAATTCGACACACATCTCCTTCCGTAATTTCGGAATAAAGAAACGCTTTTCCAATCATTCCCAGCATTCCTGTGCCAGCGATTTTTACAAACCGAAGTGATTTTTCTAGAGCAAATCCACTTTTTAGTTCGGCTTCGGCTTAGTACTCAAGACATGATGATTACGAAATTCATAACATGTCGAGGGTCGAAAAATGGTGAGTTTTTCAGACGATAAACTTCATCGTGAAATAACTAGCAGTTAGGGAAAATGGTCACAATGTATGTGTCGTGAAGGGAGAAGAATCGTAAGATTGTGCAACGTTTCGTTTTAGCTCGTTTCACCGAAAAACCGAGTTTTACATGCACAAAATGCAAGCGAATGCGTGAAAAAAGAGATAAAAGAGAAATAAGAAAGATGCACATGCTTGTGATTCTCTTCCTGTAATAAGCTCAAAAAAGAATCTAAGACGAAAAAAGTTTACTTATTTATCTAGAGCGCGTACAGCAATTAATTCTTCGTTTAGTTAATCGTTTGCGAGAGCTGTCAACGTTCACTGAGAGTGTCAAATCTCTACCCATGTCGGTAGAGTTGTGTTGTGTCATGATGATTGGCATTTTAATTCTTAATCAAAATATTGATGATTTCATAAAAACCGTTGGATATTTTCTTCCAGTGATCAATATTTATGTTGTAAATTAGTAAAAAACGGTTTATCTTAGGAAAAATTGTTGAAAATCACATAAAACTTAAAGATTTTTTTTATAATTTAGTGTAAAAATTTCAAAAACGAAAGCAGATTGCTAGACGATGTAGTGAAAGTTGTCATTAATCTTATAACGACTCACCAGTGAAACTTATAGGACAATTGCTGTACGCGCCCCTAAATGTTTGACGTTTAAAACGTCATTTTGACAATTGGAATGACCTGAGTTTTGAGACCAACAGACTCAAATGATGACAATGTGTATCGTTATAATCACGCAACTGTAGACGAAGCAAATGAAAATCAAATACAGACTGAAATGTGAAGATCATGTTCTTTCAGTCGAGTTTTATGACTATAATTACATTCATCTTCGAATGTGCAAAGTTAAAAGTACGTATTCGCCTGGCTACCAAAAGGCCCTGCGGGCGAAATCTAAAAAAACCCATATCTTCGGGCGCTGTTTTCGTAAACGAATGGAATTCAATGAAGTCAAAAACAGGCAGCTTTCGTTTGAGTTTAGCGCCGCAGGCGAATTTTTTTTAATTGTGGTGTTCAGGTAAGGTTATCATGCAAGGCGCCACAGGGGAAAATTTTGGACTACCTTCACTTCTGCCGTAATTTGCATAAGAAACTTAGTGACGTCATTTTGAGAGAGAAAATATATAAAATTCTCTCTCAAAATGTCATCACTAAGTTTCTTATGCAAATTACGGCAGACTTGTCCTTTAGGTAAATCGAGGAACGCTTAATTGCAGCAGACGCAATTTTTTGACCTTAGGGATCCTTTATGTAAGAATTTTAATAATTGAGTGGGCAGTTTTTAAACTAAATCGAGGTACTTTTTTGAACGCCGCAGGCGAAAATTTTGAAAATTTGGATTCGTTTTTCTTATTTTCAGCCACAGTTTGGGTCCCCAAAATGACAGCCCGGGCCCAATGGATTTACCCTTCTCCGAATCTACAAGAAAAAATTTGTCCGTCCGTCTGTCTGTCGACACGATAACTCAAGTCAATCTTGACCGATTTCCAAAAGTATGTTTTCCCCGAAAGATAGTCCCAAAAGGAGTGTTTTGATCAAAAAAGTAAAATCAGTCAAGAACTTTCGAAGTAACGATCGAAAAAGTAGTCGAAAACGTGACTTTTTGAAGGCCGGTGAAACTTTTTGGCTTATATCTTCGCGATTTACGAACGGATATTGCCTTTCAAGGTTTTGAATGAAAGATATGGACTTCTAAAAACAAAAAAAAAAGTTGGTAAAATATATTACATATTAATTATTTTGGTGCGATTTAGATGCGGTCGAAGGCTCAAGAGAAAAAGAGTAGGACCGAAGCCTCTACTTAGGGCCCCAAGTCGGTCCTAAGGTCGGCCAAAGTTAAAAAAACTTTTTTTGCTGTTTTAGAGAAAGGTGCATTTTCATCCATGGAAGTATGGGTCTAAGGCCACTCCTTAGTGCCCTGAACGGTGCGTTACTAGACTAGGGTTTTCCAATTTGTCATTTTGGCGATTTCCAATGTAATCTAAGACTTCAATTCAATAAAATTGCAAAGCATTCCTCGATACTCTATGGAAGTTTGGCGTTTGTTTCAATATGCAGTAAGATTTTGTAACAGGTTTTCTGATACTCACAGGTCTCTTTGCAAATACGTGCGGATAGCCTTAACTATGTTTACACACACAAAAGAATCCAGAAGGCCCGGCCGGGTCGATCAAAAAGCTCTGCGGACGCCATCCGAGCGCCCATAGGGCCAGGCCGGCACTGCGTACTCGCTTCAATGGTTTTTCCGATTGATTAGGTCGAAGTTCTGAAGAACTAATAACCAAGTCCTTCACTTCACTTTCGACTGAATGAATTTATTGGAAAACTGACAAGGTTTTGCATGAACTTAATCATAAGTTCTGGTCCAACGTAGTGTTATACGAGCAGTGCCGCTTTTACCTTTTTGGCGTCTTAGGGCAGCCTTGAATTCGGCTTTTAAAAATTTCGTAGCAAATTTGTATTTTTCAAACGTTTAAAAGCTTCATAAAACTACTTCCAAATTGATCAGAAATCTGAAGGACAAACATGCTGCTAATTTCATCGTTTACGACACTTCAGTACACCTTGTCTTCAAGACCAGTTGGGCTGCTATGCACATGGTCTTAAAGACTAGGTGTACTGAAATGTCGCAAACTAGGAATTCAGCAACATTTTGTCCTTCAGATTTCTAAACAATTTGGAAGTATTTATGAAGAATTGTCATGACTTTTGTACGTTGATTCGAGCTGTAGACTCTACTCTACAGATGGAAGAGCAGCCGTAGAAAAATTATATTCTATGGGTGCAATAATACCAAAACGAAATTTTTCTCACATTTGACCATTAGTTTTTAAAAATATTGTATTATACGTTGGTATTTAATACAAATCATATTTTCTATCCTGCTTTTACGTTAACGAATTCTCCTGTAAGGGTGTCAAAGTTCATAGAGATAGCAATGTTATTGTTGATGAACAATGAACTTGCGTCTTTCATGTGGCATAAAGTGAGCGCTCACTTTCTTTTGAAAATTTGGCGCGCTGAAAGTCGCGGCGCCCTAGGGCATTTGCCCGAAGTGCCCGTTCCGTAAAGCAGCACTGTGTAGGAGGCTGTTCACAAATGATGGTTTTGCATTAGGCTGTTCACAAATGCTGGTGTTGTATGAGGCTGTTCACAAATGACGTCATGCCCTACAGGGAGTGGGGGTTTAGAAAATGGTGATATTTTTATGACTAAAAATCACTTTCACGTGACATGAGGAAAGGAGTGACCATAAAGCCAACAAAATAACGTGATGTCATTTGTAAACGGGACCCTATTGTGACATAACAGAAAGAGAGCAAAAACCAAATTTGAACAAATTTCAAGTTTTCGACTGTAGATCCTGAAAAATGGACAGGAAGCAAAAATCCAGTCTATTTTCGGTTCACGCTATTCTGATATTTTTGTTTTGATCCCGATATTTTCGCTGGATTTATTTGATTTTTGACAATTCAACCGCCCTTAGAAAATAACATTTGATTCACTAAAATCTAAACAAAAGTTTACTTCTAATTTATCGTTATAATTTCATGAAAAACTTAAAAAAAGTCAATTGTTTTCTCAATGTTGTTGAATTTCAATAAGTAAATGTGTTGTCTAGAAATGTACACCTTACCTTCCTTTCCTTTTCCCATTTCTTGTTTAATATTTTCATATATAAAATAACTAAGGCTTAAGCTAGAAAGTAGTTCAATGTATATAAAATATATAGGTTTTTTGGTTTGTTAAATATCTACAATTTTAGTAAGTTACGAATTCATTAAAAATGCTTCACACGTTAGCTTTCAAGTTTCTGGATGTCGTATCATCGGATATCGGTTAATAAATTTCCAAAAAAAGAAGCTAAAGGAAATATAGATTTTTGATATCTCGATCAATGAAACTTCTACCTAATACAATTTTGTGTCCGCACTAAAGCTGCACCGTGATCTTTTGGAATACAAGAGTATGAATCGGATGCGTACAAGAATTCTCACTAGCTCGTATCCCACAAACATAATTAACAATAGAATGGTATCATCCCCAAGCATCGATGTACTTCTAAGACTGTCATATATTTTCTGAGTGGTCATTTTTATGAGATCATGTAAATATAAATGAATTCTTCATAACAGCAGACTTGGAGTAGAGCTTTCAATTACCTAATGGTACATCCTGAGACTTATCAGCTTTGAGATGACCACCTGATCCGCCCAAAACACTCAACAAAGCGTTTATCACAAAATCTGTCATGGATCAAAAGAATGTAATTAGATCGTTGACAAACAAAAACAACAATATGGGTCCCAAAACAAAACCCTGTTGCTTGAGAGTAGATTTAAAATTAGCAAGGTTAGGTTTTCTAAGGGGCCGTCCCTAAATTACGTTACTCTAATTTCCCAGTTTTAACCCCCCCCCCCCTCCTCCTGTCGTAACGCACCGTAGCGATGACCGCAATTCAAATTTCTCGTTTGTTTTCACTTTTAGTTCTATGGCTCATTTATATCTATGGGTCGTTCGTAAATTATGTCACAGCAGAGGAAGAAAGAAGTTCTGAGACCTCCTAAAAGCAAATTAAAATATATATAAATACAAACAACGAAAAGAAAGAAACAAGGAGAAAAGAATAGAGTTTTGTCAAATGAAACCAAGCTAGACACACAATTGTTACTAGATAAGCAAAAGATTGGATCCAAATCAGATAGCTCAATGGAGTAGAGTTACCAACAAACAAAAAGAAAAAGATAAAATAAGTATTTACATTAAAAGGGGATGAATAAGTTTCTGCTTATCAGCTGCAAAAAGGCCACACTCCACCAAAACACTTAGGGTTTCAGATATCTAGACTTAAACGACTGTAATGACCCAGATTTCCTCACCACTATAGGTAAGCCATTCCAATCGGAAACACCACGAGCAAAAATAAACCTGTTGTCATCAACACGAGGCACAATGAGCTGTTTCGCACGCTTCGACGGGCTCTAATCCACCATTTCGCACAAATAAGATGGGCAGCTACCACTAAGGAGCTTATACATGAAAGACATCGACCTAAACTTGTAATGGTCAAACAAATCAAATCCGAGAAATTTACTAGCGACCGACGAGATACTCTCATATTTAGATTTACCGTATACATTAGGGTGGTCCAAAAAACTAAGTTATTAAAAAGTCTGGGGCCCCACCCCTAAAAAGTTTCTAAATGTGTCCCTGATAAAAAGTGTATATGTAGCCATCTGAATCCAAAGCCGTCCTGAGGGTTCCCCGAAGCAAAATAGTCAAAAAAGCGTGAAAATCGTGTAAAACGTAGGTTTAAGGAAAAGTGCATGAAACTTGTGAAAAATGAGGAGCGGTTTTAGGGCAACTTTGGTTTATTCCGTTCAAAATAGTCCCGAGAAAATACTTTTTCATGTAGTGGGCGCATCCGAAGTGTTTCGATGTCAAGAGAGTCCGTCAAGTGGCTTTCTTAGCTCACAACTTCTTTGCTCTAGGCCTCGGTGAGTTTCACAGTTTTTGGAAAACGGTCTTCTATGAAATTTAGAGTCTAGATAGGACTTCAAAATAACGCCTAAACAGTTTGTCTT
Source organism: Pseudolycoriella hygida (assembly GCA_029228625.1). Lineage (NCBI taxonomy): Eukaryota > Metazoa > Arthropoda > Insecta > Diptera > Sciaridae > Pseudolycoriella > Pseudolycoriella hygida. The sequence continues at coordinate 118,098,446 of CM055403.1, read as the reverse complement.
GGAAGCATAAAATTCATTAAGTCTGAACAAAAATTTATTTTTCGAGAACCTCCATGAAATTTCATGAACTTCCATGAGCCTGCCTAAGTGGCCGTCCGTGTGTTTCGTCATTATTTGGCTATTTTAGGAAGGACTAATACTATAAGAGTAGAAAAATGCCAAAAGTCACTTTGAATGACAGCTAAATGCTTGCTGGTGATGCCTTACATGGCATGTCACTCTACTCGAACTCATACGGAGATTATTAAAATTTTGAACGAATTTTAATTATTTCTTGATTTTTGCCGATTATTGTGCGGTAGACACAAAAAATTGTTAGAAAAATACTTTTATTGAAATTTTGAGTACATCTGTGAAAATTCATATGAAGTTCGAGTAGAGTGACACGCCTACGTGTTAGGCATCCCCAGCATGCATTCATCAAAGTGACTTTCGGCATTTTTCTACTCTTATAGTATTAGTCCTTCCCAAAAAAGCAAAATAATGACGAAACACACGGCAACCACTTAGGCAGGCTCATGGAAGTTCATGAAATTTCATGGAGGTTCTCGAAAAATAAATTTTTGTTCAGCCTTAATGAGTTTTATACTTCCAAGTCAAACTGTTTAGGCGTTATTTTGAAGTCCTATCTAGACTCAAAATTTCATAGAAGACCGTTTTCCAAAAACTGTGAAACTCACCGAGGCCTAGAGCAAAGAAGTTGTGAGCTAAGAAAGCCACTTGACGGACTCTCTTGACATCGAAATACTTCGGATGCGCCCACTACATGAAAAAGTATTTTCTCGGGACTATTTTGAACGGAATAAACCAAAGTAGCCCTAACACCACTCCTCATCTTTGACAAGTTTCATGCCCTTTTCCTAAAACCCACGTTTTACGCGGTTTCCACGTTTTTTTGACTATTTTGCTCTGGGGAACCCTCAGGACGGCTTTGGATTCAGATGGCTCCATATACACTTTTTATCAGTGACACATTTAGAAACTTTTTAGAGGTGGGGCTCCGAACTTTTCGACAAGTTAATTTTCCCATACATTTTTGGACCACCCTAGTATACATATCTAATGACGGAGTTAAAGGCCCTTTCCAGCAGCTTACAAGCAGCGCCGTCTATAAGGAAAAACCTCAGAACAAGTACTCACCCCGGCAAATTTAGGGAATACCAGAGTTAGGAAAAAATGGAAACTCAAACAAAGATTGAGATGCTGATGTTTGATGCTGCATTTCAATTCTGATGTTCAACGACGACAACATATCCAATAGTTCGCAAGAACATCTTGCCACTTTCGAGACAGCCCGTAGCCAGGATGAATTGACAGGGGAGGTAGCGTCCTCTCCCCTCAAGTGTCATCGAAAAATATGAATTTTATAAAATGACCCTGAGAAAAATCTACGACGCACGATTTCTCGTCTGCCAAGAAAATGATTTATACTGCGAAGGAAATTTTGATTTTTTTTTTCAAATTTATCATTTTCATTGAATGTCAGGCCTTTAAATTTCTTTCTCAGGGGAGGAGGGGCGACGCCCTACACGCAACCTCCTAGATACGGGCCTGTTTCGAGATGGTAACCAAGTTTCACAACTAAGTTGACTTCACGTTCTTTTTGTTTTGTCAATTTGCCTAAATACATTCACTTGACGAGATTACAGTTGCTGTTGCGATTTCTACGCAAAAAATATTTTTTTAGCTTGACACTCAAATAGAGAGGGGGTTTCGAAATCGCCGATTTCTACATGAGAAACTTAATCAACGAACCTTCAAAAAATTCATTTTTGCAGACTTAAAGAAAAGTTTTTGTTAGAGTAATTAGTGACTAGTGACACTAACCCAACTTTGAATACTGCCGTCATAAGGAAAAAAAACTTATGAGAAAATCAGCGAAGATTTTCACTATGACGACTCGAAAGCTCTTAGAGTATTTTTCATCAGACACTTTCCTTGTATGGTAGAATTTCATTAATTTTCGCGATCGTAAAAAATTCCGTTGAGTGCAATTTAAATGACTTACTTTCAATAATTTTAAAAATTGATTTGGTTTTGTGGAAGAGTGAAAAACTGCATTTTGCTTATTGAAAATGGATCAAAAGTCAAAGCTAAATCGTGTGTTTTTGTTCAATAAGAAAATTTGTTTTATAGCCAACGCGGAATTGCTATGCTACGTCATAAAAAAATAATAAAATTTCTAATTGTAATAATCACCTAATCGTCTTTCCCTTCTTCAATACCCTCATCTTTATCGTCACTCGATAAGACCGATATATTATCAACAGTTTCGTTTCGCATGTCCTCAATACCTTCATCTTGTTGAGCGTCGTCTTCGTAAACGTTTGCAGCCGCATGGCCATTTTCATTATTTTCAAAATGGATATCGCCATTGCCAGCGATAACATCGCCATTAGCTTGACCATTGATCTGACCGTTGGCTCTCATTTGAATTTTGTTTGGATTTAGCGTAACGCGTACCGTTGCGAATGCCCTAACGAAACCTAATTTTGTGTACAAATTTCGGGACGCATCATTTTCTGGACGAATCACTACGAATGGTGTGTATCCTCGATCCTTTACACGTTGCGTCAAGGCCTGCGCCAGATGAATTCCGTATCTGTTGTGAACATACAATTAGCAAATCGTGTTAGCACTTCCATTACATTTCTACCTACCCTTTTCTTCGAAATTCTGGCCGCGTTTGCATCGAAAACATGGCACCGTAATATGAATGCATCATCCATGCAGCTAATTCGTCCGTTCCTTGAGTAAAGATGCCGAAACCTGGAAGAGTCTTAATTAACTTTTCAAATACTTCTACGCATTCGATCTCATTTGCTGGATAGAGGTCATGGATGGCATTTACGTTATCAAGTGTTAATTCTCTCATTTCAACTTCTTCGGACGGTAGGCTGTAAAAAATGATTTTTCATTAATTTCCACAGATTTAAATTTGATTTGATTTGTAGGTACCTTTCCAATTCCACTGCGTCGATTGGTCCCTTGCTTATATAAATATCACCCGCAAGTCGTTCCATTTTACCAAACTTCCTTCCGTAGAATGCATCCAACCGGTTCATAATAGCTATGTGCGTAAAGTTCAGGTACATTGGCTCTCTCCAGTCAATGAGTGTATCCTCAGTTTCCAGTAAATCTACGCATTCGATTCGTTCGCTGGGACAAAATATTCCAAAACTTCCATAAATGTTGTTTTTGGGCTGGAAATGTGAATGGAAAATCAGCCAATTTCGTTCAATTCGCGTCTATAATTTAATGTTTTTACCGTTAGAGTACATCCGGGAAAGTGTAAGCAGATTGGGTCTTCCGGCCAATTTTTTGATACATAAAAATAGAACTGCCAGACACGGTCATTCAGGTACGTTTTAATTGTTTGATGGAACTGAAAATTGAAAAAAGAGGTTGACAATGAATCTGGAGATGTAAAAATGCGCAGTCTTTTAAGTTGTGTGGATTTAGTTTTGGAATTAAAAAGGACTGGCACCCCACTCAACCCAAAGCCTCTGTTAGCCTGTCGTTTTAGCTGGTAGGTTTTATTATAGAAAATTTAAAAAGACTTACAACTAATATAATCGCAAATAATCGATACATGCCTCTCACACACTGTGAGGAGTAAAACAGTACAAAAGCTCGTAAAGCTCATCCGACCATTCAATAAACATAGAAAAACTTCACTAAACAGAAAACATTGCATTTTACACTAGACATCTCTTTTTCACGGTTGTGTTTCTGCGAGTCGCAAAGTTTTAAATATCTCCTGGAGTAGTTAAAGGGATCATTGCATTGGACGCGAGGCGAATCTCATCGCGTCCAATAAATCGCGTAAGGCTCGTGAGAAAGCTAAAGTTGACAGAACAAAAATTTTGTTTGTCAGGGTGAGCTTTCACACAAACCTTAAGCGATGCGATTCGCATCGCGCTTAATATAATGACACCTTGAGTCTTTTATATTCGCGCGATGCGAAAAAATCGCGTAAGGTTTTTTTGAAAGCTCACGTTAGCAAAAAAAAAAAATTCCGTCAAGTTGAGCTTTCAAACAAACCTGACGAGATTTATTCAGAACAGATCAGATCAATCTAAAAAATTTCAGATGCTATCTGAAAATTTTCATATAAAATCTGATCTGAAAATTTTCAGATCGATCTGAACTGATATGATCTTATCTGAATTTTATCTGAAATCTGAAATTTGTTATCAGATAAGTGAAATTGATCTGAGTGCGTGTGAACTGTAGATATAGCCATTCAACAGATCAGTGATCAGATTGATTTTCAGATTGACATGAAAATTTTCGGATCAAATTTCATCTGATTTTTTTTTATATCGATCTGAACTGATCTGATCTCGGTTTAACCCATATGGCCAAGCGCTCCGCTCCAAAGTGATAAAATATCATCCAAAATTCAAAAATATCTAAATTTGTTTCTGGAGTCACCGAAACCTAGTCCGCTCGAATATTGGCGATTAACGAATGTACAAAACTGTTTTCCGAGATTAAGTAAGATGGAAAGAGATGTTCTACCGATTCAGCCGTCGTTTGTGGCTGTGGAAAGAGACTTTTAAAAAGAAATGTGGAAAGAGACTTTTAAAAAGAAATTCGTGTAGTCATACAGAAGCGCTGTGCGCTGGCTGCCCAAACGATTCGTGCATCTATGTTCATGAAATCGTATATTGTTAATAACCACTAACTATTAGGGTGGAGCGTTTTGAACTTTTGATTTTTAATTCACAATGGACGTGGTTTTCCACATCCCCCAGGGCCCCCAGATTACGAATATATCAGCCGTTTTTTTTAATGACGTTTTGAGGGTACCGACCGAGCGATTTCCGAGTAGAGAATTTTCGTCGTGTAAAGGCTTTTCCAAGCAGTCACTGCGCGGAAGCTTCGAAAGATACGTTATAGGTGTCTTCAGAGAAAATGTCACTGTACTAACTACATTAAAGTCAAACTAAATTCTTTTCTGTGATTTAAGGAAGAACTTAATGCCATTGCCAAAAATAAAGTGTACAAATAAATTGTACAGACAAAGAAACATTGGTACAAATTTCTTGAAGTGATGTCCACATACTGATGGCGTATTTTGTTACAGTTTTACTGAAAATCTCCAATACATTCCAATACATAGTTCTTTCATGCACTAGAATGATCCTTTCTCTAGTGCATGAAACTACTGGATCTTGAATCCGAAGTACACAGCCTTGAGAAAGTTGCAACAAGCGGAAGACTGCACTTTCGGCTAGGAAGCCTGGGTCAAAAAATTATAAACGGCAATGTTAAAGACAATAGCAAGCACTCCTTGGAAAAATAATTTTCAATTTGACACCAGGCTGCGTACTTTATCATGGTACGCAGGCACAGAGTAGGCAGCCTGGTGCCAAAAATTTAAGCATATCACTATGACGGCATTGACGAATGATTCACAACGCCTCAACTTTTATCTTGGCACCAGGCTGCCTTCTATGCTCGTTTAAGTGTAGAAAGCAGCGGCAACGCCGTCATAGTGATATTCTTCATTTTTCGGCACCAGGCTGCCTTCTTTTTCATTGTTTCATCTTTTCCGACTCCCAAAAATTTTTAGTTTAGTTTTAGTTTTGCTTTTGCTTTTTTTCAGTTATAGGTGTAACATTTTTCGTCAACCTGTGTAGCTCCAGTTTGGTTTTAACTCAATTTGAAGGAGCTATTAACACAAATATAACAAAATTAGTAAAGCAATGTCAAGTAAATTAAGAAAAAATCAGAAATTCTATAAGGGAAGAAGATATAAGGAAAGGATGATGGTACCTAATCTTAAAATTTCATAAAAACAAAGATAAACATAACCAAAGACCCGTACGTATCAGAATAGATGTGAAAAACAGAATAGATGTGGCAAAGTGACTCGAACGTACCTAAATATACAAATAAGCAACCGTTTTCTGTTCTTTAATAACTGTAAGAATTTCAAAGATCCATAGAAATTACCCAAGGTAATGTCAAAGGCCCTACCGAAGTACGTCTCAGACCATTCAAATCTAGAAAAGCTTATATCCAAGGACTAAGTCATTTTTCCCTAAACACCTGAAACACGTGTTATCTAAAATTTTATTCTCTACAACTTTGCCTTTGGAAGCAACTTTCTACCTCTCATAGTTCTTGAGATTCGGGTCATTCTGCCCAATAATGGAAGTGGCCATATACCAGGATTGGGCCATATTTCGCCAAAACCCTGAAAGATGTGTTCGTTTAAATTTAATTCTCTACAACTTTGCCTTTGAAATCAACTTTTTCATCTCTCATAGTTCTGGAGATTCGGGTCATCCTGCCCAATTATGGAAGTGGCCATATACCAGGATTGGGCCATATCTCCCCAAAACCCTGAAATACGTGTGGGCTTATATTTAATTCTCTACAACTTCGCCTTTAAAATCAACTTTCTAACTCTCATAGTTCTGGAGATCTGGGTCATCCTGCCCAATTATGGAAGTGGCCATATATCAGGATTGGACCATATCTCCCCAAAACCCTGAAACAAGTGTTCGCTTAAATTTAATTCTCTACCACTTTGCCTTTGACCTTAAATCTCCATATCGCATAGTTAAGGAAATATAGACGAAAAACTGTTTTCGTATATGGCCAAGAATCTCCATTTCGTCCATTCCATACCCCTGACCCGATTCCCACAAAAAATTTTTCCCAGTTTCGTGACATCAAATTCTTTCATTTGACACCAAAATGAGGAATTTCCGTGCTATACTTGCTGAGATATTTGTAAAAAAGCTTCACCGACCCCCGAAAAACCATGTTTTTGGTCACTTCCTCGACCATATCTCCGGAACCACTTAATCGATTTTGCTCATCTTCGAACTTGAATCATGGGAGACATGTACCTTTCAGGGAAAAAAAAGTTTAGGCTGATCGGTTGAGCCGTTTGGAAAAAAAGTGGAGACGGACAGACAGACGGACAGACAGACAGACTGACAGACGGACAGACGGACATTTTTTTTATTGCTTATTCGTCATCTCTAGACGATAATAGATGCATCCCCCCACCTCCCACCTCGATCTACCCCATGTTACAATAAAATTGTTTGTAGTAAACGTATAGGACCTTTGTACTTCGTACGGGTCCAATAAAAGTAACGTTCCATTTTGTTGTTGTTTGAAAGGTCTGGTTTAAGCCTGACAATTTATGGAAGAAACATTTTTGATTTTGAGCTTTTGGACTCAGCCAAGGCCCTAAAACAGAGTCTCTACTACGGCCCAGCGTGTTTTTTTTATGCATACATCGGGTAAATATTATCCGATTTTCAAAATCTTTTTGACTTATATCTATGTGAAATTAGCACGGAATATAAATATAAACCTCTTCAAGGTTTTGAATATAAAATATATAGACTTCCAGAAATCAGCGAAAATTGGTTGAGTGATACGGACTGTAGGGTCCTTTGTTGGTCCAATTCACGCTAGTACACTACACGATACTAAACGATATTTGGTGGTTTTTCATACATAATGATGAAGTTTTGTGTGCAAAGTTGTAGAGAAAAAAGAGCCAAACTTTTTGTCCATGAAAGTGTGTGTGCATTAGGCCTCTCCTTAGTGCCCTAAGTCCTAAGGTCCGCCCTAGACCAAAAAATTGGTCTTTTGCTATGTTGTAGAGAAAATTGAGGCCTCTTTTAAGGGCCCTAGCAGGCCCGGACTGGACTTTGAATTTTTTTACATGTCGACCTGAAAAGTTCCTAAACCTGTCCTGAAACTGTTCTTGAGCTTTGGGTCCAACCTGAATGCAACCTGAAACTTGAAAGGTTTAGTTAGATCAACCCCTTTTGGTTGATCCGGTGAGCTTGTTCATAAAGAAAAAGTCAACCTGAACATAACCTGAAAAAATTAGGTTGGCCCAATTTTTTCAGGTCAGGTTCAAGCTGATTTTTTTCGACTCAAACCTCTACTGAAAATTTCAATTCACATTATTTTTGAGTCAGGTTGACCTAAAACGACCCAAACCGATCCCTATTTCACCTACGAACATATTTCATCAATAGAATTAACTCAGAACTTGTTTTGATAATCTCATCTGAAATCAATCTGAAAGGAATCTGAATCTGAAAAAAGACATCACACGAAAATAGGACATTTCACGACTTGAATAAAAAATGGTAAAAAACTGTCAAATTTGGTTTTGTTCCTAACACTGAGCGCAGTCCATTGTGTTTCATTTTGTTAATTGGTTTTTAGCTCCCAATTTCAGGTTCGATCAGCCATTTAAAAGAGAGCACTTTACTAAATTTGATTCGATTAATCTACAGAAGTCACGCAAAAGTCTGTTAAGACTGTTAAAGCACATGCAACATTGGCAAGTCCGTTCACTGACAGTCTATCAATCTCTTTAAATTTTGATGGCATATCATAAAGACTTACTCAGACTTTTTTGACAGAGTAGTTTTATTTATGTGAAAACAAAAAGTCTGTGTGCGATCCGGCGTGGCGGCGCGGCGGCAGTTAGAACCCCTTCTCCCTAGAGCGTGACGTAATATGTGAACGACCCCTTACTCGGGGTTCCACGCGAGGTATATTATCCAAAAATCTCTGCCGGAAGACTATTCTCCTTGAGAAATGTCGCTTCATCCACTCGACATGACCTTTTCACAAAAAAAGGAACCTTCGCTTCTTCATTCCATAATTTGTAAAAAATAGGTCGATTTTGAGGTTATATAAAGCGAATGTGACCATAAAGTCCATAAAAGTATCCATAAAACTAACATCCATTTTACTACATACTTTCCTTATTTTGTGCTTTTTTTGGTCTGAAAGTTAACTTATTATTCTTTATAAATTTATGAAAACACCAAGACTAGACTTATCAATGAACATATGGTTTTTGGGTCACTGAATCAATTCACTGAAATAAGGTGCAATAATGTCTACTTATTTGGCGTCCTACCAGACTAGTATTTTTATTTATTACTTTGACATAAGTAGAAAGTAATGCATTGCGGTGGAAATAGAAAGAGAGCAATAAGAAAATATGAACGAAAAATGAAAAAAAGATGTGAAGCAATAGCCAGAGTCACCTTTATTTGCCTATCTGTATAAAGTTAATCGTCCACAGTTTGACTGTTCCGTCCGACGGAAAAGCAGCGAACCATTTCATAAATTATTCGTTTCTTTTTCATAAAATGATAAAAGAAACTGAGAAGATATTTTTTTTAAACATTTCCGAAACATGAAACGGGAAAAATGTCATTATTTGTTCGACTCTATGGATAGATAACGGGGAGATGAAAAAACCGGAGATGTGTTGTTACGGCTCCCAAATGTAGCGATAAAGAAGAAAGAAACACTTTAGTTCGCTTAACGTTTCGATATAAAAAAAAAAACAAACAAAAGATACGCATCTGACATAAATTGGAATATACCAAATGTTATGATACAGTTTATCGCATTTGTATCATATCTGTGTCCGAAATTACGTTACTAAAATTCTCCGGAAAGACATTTATTTTAGCAATCCGATCTTTCCGATCGAATACACCAAAGACCTATCTCGTAAATTGCAAAATAATTGTATAGGGTTTTGCCTGTCCAAGCAAATGATAGAAACTGCCACAAAAACGTATAGAGCACATTTGCAAGAACATACAGAAAATATCTTACATATTCTACTTTTGAAAATATCAACGCGTTTAGTGCGACACTAGCTTCTTTCAAAATATAAAAAATTTAATGCAGAGATGCACTAGGTCAGTTTGAATTATTCCGAAAGAATTAAAGTTGAAAATAGTAATTTTCCTACCTAGTTTTGTAACTAAGGTTTTTTCAGCATTAGTCCTAAATAGTGTTCGCATTCGCACGAGCCAGAGGCGAGTGTGGACACTATTTAGGACGTGTGCTGAAAAAATCTAGTTACAAAACGAGGTAGGAACAAAGTTTTCTGCAATTCAATGCCGAAATAGACAAAACCAAACAATAAAATTTCTATTTTGATCACGATTTCCTTTTCATTGAATTGTTAATGTCAATTAAAATTGAGTGCTGAAAAACTTTTCCGCACTCAAATTTGAATGCTGAAAAACTTTTCCGCACTCAAATTTGAGTGCTGAAAAACTTTTCATTTTCCGCACTCAAATTTGAATGCTGAAAAACTTTTCCGCATTCAAATTTGAGTGCTGAAAAACTTTTCCATACTCACTCAAATCTGAGTGCGAAAAAGTTAACCTTTTCCTCACTCAAAGCAATATTGAAAATTGTCGTATTTCGACATTGAATTGCACAAAATGTAAATCAATACATAATTTTCAATTTGTATGTTTCTTGTTGTCCATGGGTTTTGTTCGTTTTTCACTTTCATGTCAAATACAATTGAAACGAAACAAAAGAAAAGATTGACCCTGGATGTAGTGAAAGACCTTAACGAAAATAGATGGCAACACATTCTATACGTTTAACATTGGAAGCAGACTAACTAATTTGAAGGCGAAATTATGAGAAATTATATTACTGAAATTAAATCTGATCTATCTACAAATACGTGTGGTAGCATATATGCAACGGTTTGAAAATTTCCACGGCAGCTCAATTGGTAGAGCAACACTCCGAAAAGGTGAAGATTCTGGGTTCGGATCCCGGTCGAGGTACTCATTTTTCATTCGGATTTAATTCCAATAATATCGAATTTTCGTTCACTTCAGTCACTGTTAACTGAAAACATAATTCAAAAAAACAGACTAACTTACTTGAGAATTCAGTCATTTGGAGCAGATGGATCAAACGCCTATTTCACATATTGGCCAATGGCGCTGAGGGCACCTCGAGTTTCAACTGTTCCGTCGGTGACAAAACATTAAATTTGTATGGAAGAAATTCGTTTTTTGTGATCTATTTTGTGTTTTGTATAAAGCGGACCAAGTGAGTTATTTTAAAGTAACATTAAATGAACTTCCATCGTCATTCATTTAGTCCGCTTAATTAAATACAGAAAATGATTAATTCGCAAAAAATGATATTTCCCCATACAAATTTAATGTTTTGTCCCCGACGAAACAGTTGAAACTTATGTAGTGTTGCCTGATCAGACGTGAGGCATGACTTGATCTATTGTCTTTAGTTAATGATATCGACGTTACGATGATAATAAATATTGCACTTTTCATCGAGAATAGCCTACAGTGGGTGGTTTTCCTATTGATGAAGGAAAAGACGTTTGAAAAATCCACGGTGTGGCATGATTGGGTGACAAATATTCGCGTCGGGGTCACCAATTATATGGAGAATCTATGTTCTACATATTAAAAGAGAGATGTTACCTCTTTCGAGGTTGATACAAATCTGATTTTATTATAAAATTGTCTTGCTTATATACCCAGGTTTCCTGGTTACTAGATTTAGATTTAAATAAATTAACACCACAGTATTTTGTAAATTGCAAAATAGTCTCACCACGTTTTAGATTACTGTTTACGAATTGGTACTTGATACTTCCTCATGGGTCTCTATGAATCTTGATACTTTGTCTAAAAAATGAACTCGACGTAGAATAAACTTAATTAAACACTCCATTTTACACAATTTCGTCCGGAGGTTCGATTCCATGCAAAAAAAAAAAAATGATCGCAAAAGGGTACTTGAGGGATCACACTACCAAAAATGGTCGAAAAATGGACATTTTTGTAATTTTACATAGGAAATTCAACCCAAATTGGGAAGGTTGGTGTCCATAGGTATTGAATGTAAGCTAGGTCATGAAATGCTATTGTTTTGATTCATATGTATTGTATTTAGAGGCATTTGTAAATGTTTGTCGAAGAAAAAGTGAGAAAATTGGCATCTTTTCACTAGAACTACCATAAATAACGCTGGAAATCGACAAGTCCGTCAGCTTTCTAGGTCTAGTCGGATTTTTTTTATCTGAACTATCAATTAGAGTCAGATTTCAGTCATTTCACTTAAGTTTCAGCCACTGAAAACGTGTAAAAACCAAGGCTTTGAGTCCTACGAAGCATTTTACATTTGTCACCCAATCATGTACTTTCGATGCCACACCGTGGGTTTTTTAAACGTCTTTTCCTTCATCAATCGGGACACCCTACTACAGAGTAAGTGCTGAATCGTCAAATGTTTCAGTTTCTTTATAAAGAAAGTAGAATCTATAGGAGCGCCATCTGCGACGTAATTGGCATCGGAATTATAATTTACCTCAAGCAGTATTTACATGATGTATATCTAATTTTATTTAATTACCTCACTGAACAACAACAAAGCTTTCGGTCCGGATAATATACCAGCAGAACTGCTGAAGAAGGGTGGTGAGGAATTGTCTAAAGTAAAGTGAATGTGGAACACTGAAGAGTTGCCTGACGAGTGGCAAGAGAGTGCCATCTTTTCATCGACCTCAAACAAGCTTCCGAAACAAAGTATATTCGTCTTGTGAAAGCGACATTAGATGGCACCAGATGTCGTGTCAAGGTGCAAAACGACATGTTAGATACGTTTGCTCTTAAAGAAGAGTTGAGGCAGGGAGACGCGCTATCCTGCTTCCTCTCTAACTTAGCCTTAGAAATCGCAATGAGATGTGCTGGTATCCAAATTATCAAAACGCTGGTGAACGGAACTGTTCAAATTCTGGGCTTTGCAGATGACTTGGATCTCGCCAGTCATACACATGCAGCGGCAGTAGACACTTTGACAAATCTGAAAATCCAAGCTGAGAGAACGAATTTGATGATAGACGAATCTACAACGAAGGAATTTATATTTTCTACATTCTGCGCATTCACTCGCTTTATCGTTTTCAGCTGTTTTGCCATTGTTATAACAATAGAAAAAATCTGAAAACGATGATACATGTGAATGTGTATAATGTCATCATCATCATCATCACACTTTATAGACCGTTTGTAACTTTCGGTGTGAGGTCTTTACTACTGATCATGGACCACCCTTCTCCATACCCCCCTATCCTGTGCCAAGGAGATGGTTTGTTCGCCTAGAGAAAGTCCCCTAACTTCTAAATCGGATTTAATTGAGTCTCTAAACCTTCTCCTTGGCCTACCCCTGGGACGCACACCCGGACTTGAGCATCCAATATCCTCTTTGGTAGCCTGCTATTACCCATCCTCTGAACGTGCCCGTACCACCGCAGACGACTAATCCTTGCCGCCTCTTCCACTGATGTAACCCCTAAGTTTTCCCTGATGTCGTCGTTCCTAATATGATTGTCCCACTGTTCCCTCCGATTTACTTTTGCTATGCTCCTCAGAACCCTCATATCAGAAACCTCCAGGTCATGCACAAGGTATCCGCAGTCCACCCAACTTTCACTACCGTATAAAATCGTTGGTCTGAAGATTGACCTGTGAATAGCTAGCTTTGTGCCACTGCTTAACTCCTTTTTGTTGAACACATACGACCTCAACTGACTTGCCACTGCATTTCCCATTCTTCTCCTTTCTTCAAATTCCCTAACTAACTTGCCATTCTCCGAAAAAATGGCTCCTAAATATTTAAACTCAGAGACCTGTTCCAACTGCTCCCCATTTAAACTGCAAACTACATCCTTCCGGGATTTGCCAATAGGCATAACTTTAGTTTTACTGACACTTATTTTCATGCCGTATTCCTCACATGCAGCATTCAGGCAGTCTAAATTCTCCTGCAAATCCTTGGCATTATCTGCTAATAGAGTTAAGTCATCCGCATAGGCCAGGATTTTCATGATTACTTCCCCACCTTCACATTCCCTTGCAAATTCGCTTGCCTGATAATCTTGTCCATAAAAATTATGAACAGAAGAGGGGAGAGACAACAACCCTGACGAACTCCCTCATTAACTTCGAAAGCCTCACTAATTTCACCATCTATCCTTACCGCAGCCTTGCTCCCTGAGCAGATGCTTTTGATCGCGCCCAATAAACTTCCATTAACCCCGTATTCGCCAAG
>CM055403.1:118028120-118084334 GCA_029228625.1 Pseudolycoriella hygida | reverse complement strand
TATGGACGTGTTTGTTGTGCTCTGAGTAAGTTTCGTTTATTTTTTGCCCTCTTCGCGTTTTAAATCACAGTTTCTCGTAAATAAGTTAAGTTAAATTAGTGTGTGTTTTTGTAACTTTTTTAGATATCAATTAAAATCTGCATTTTCTTTTCAAGCAACGTAGTGCTCACATAACCTCAAAGTTACAGCGTTTTTCGGGTGTTTGTTTTGTTTTCTTCATGCAAAACAATCGGCGTTTTGTGTTTGTGATTTTGGTATAGAATTTCAAGTAGGTGTTTGTCTACGGTTACGGTTAACTTCTTCGCTATTCATATAGCAATTCTTTTTTGGCAAAAATAAATGAGCTTGCGCTTAGCATCTCAGGCACGTGTGTGATGTCCCCATTGAGGCTTGAACTTCCAGTGCGGTTCGGCTTACCAGGCCGTCCCACTGTATTCATTATTGGATGTGTATAATGTAGAAAATATAAATTCCTTCGTTGTAAAACCAAGTACATGAAGACCGAGTCGAATCCAGTAGCCAATCAACAGGGAGACAAAATACGCATTGGAGAGTTCAATCCCGAGATAGTGGATGAGTTCATTTATCCTGGAACGCTGATACGGTCAGATGGCGACAACACACCTGAAATTCACAGACGTATCATGGCGGCAAGCAGATGCTATTTTGGTCTAATCAAACAGTTCCGATCAGAGGTAATATCAAAGAAAACGAAGTGCCATATTTTCAAAACGCTACAAAAATCTACGGATGCGAGTCTTGGACGATGAAAAAAAGTAATGAGCAGTTGCTCCAAACGTTCGAGCGCAAGGTACTTCTCACCATATTTGGAGCGATGCGCGAGGGGGAAAGGTGGCGACGGCGACATAACTTTGAATTGGAACGGGATTTTTGGCGAGCCGGATATAGTGGCGGTGGTAAAAGTCCAAAGGGCAAAGCATTTAGCACGCATGGATAAAAACAGAGCTTCCTCAAAATTATTCCGTAACGATCCGGAAGGGCGAAGAGGAGTTGGTCGTCCAAAAATTAGATGGATCGATGGTGTCGAACAAGATCTTCGGATCCTCGGAATAAGAAATTGGCAATACGCGACAAGGAACAGACGCAATTGGTTCAGAATCTTCGAGCAGGCCAAGGCCCACAATTATATCTAATTTTATTTGTTCTTTGCACAAGAAAATTACACTTTACAAAAGCCGGTTTTTAAATGCGTCAAATAAAACTAGCTTTCAATGTGAAGAAAGGCCAATATTATACGAAATTGTACATAAATGTTTTTCAAGGTATTTGTCCTTTGATCTCCTTGCTTAGGGTTTTGGTTTGGTTTTATTGGGGAGTTTGAAATAACAACAATAACATAATTACAATTCAAATACTTAAGAGCTAAATTGATTGCAACCTAAGCTATATGCTTCTTCCAAAAACACCTAGGCCATTCTTTGTTGAGCCCATTGTGCTGTACTGTTACGGTCCGATCAGCCATATAATAAAAGATAGCAAATTAGCTAAATTAAGCTCCAATTGCTCTTCGGGAGTTATATAGAAATCTCCCAAGTGCTTTGTTCTGAGACTAATCAGTGCTGGACATGTGCACGCAAAATGTCTCGCTGTCTCTGGCTCTAAGCCACACCCTCTACAGACTGGGTCGTTTACGATCCCTATCTTGTTAAGGTAGGCACGTGTGCCCCCAGGACTCTTACCCTTCGTATTTGTCCCAACATTATTAATAATCTATTGCCTGCGGCTCCTTTTTCTCGCCTGCATGTTAATCCGAATTTCTCATTAATTGCATTTCCTCATATAAAATGACCTTACCCTTGGCTAATTTTGCGTCAATTCAAATGACTGTGACGCAACAACCCATTCCCAGTGCATACATTAAATTGTAGAAAAATTAATTATTTAAATAAATAACGAAAACAACCAGAACAGTGTAATTATACATTTAATGGACGCAATATGTCGCATAGACCCTTGCATGTTTTTTTATAAAGTAATGTTTCGTGCTATGAAGCCATATCACGACTGGCCGTCCAGTACACTGTAGACTTTCATGTCAAGGTTAAAATTGTTGGCTCCATTGTTCTTTCTTAAAATTCACGGTTTTATTCAAAAAATCGAAACAAATCGAAAAACCTTTGGCTGCGTTAATAGCAAAATGTTAACTACCATTTTTGGGGTAGTTTTCAGAAATTTTTTCTTATTCTCATTTGCTTTTATTAGAAAATTGGCATTTAGTTTACGATAATAGCCAAAAGGGAAATGTATGAAATGGAATTTCAAATGTCTATTCTTTTATTTTCTAATATGAACGATTTGGTCACGACGCGACAGACGCAACGTTGTCGTTGGGCATTAAAATATTCAAATATAACTGTTGCTGAGACTATTCTATCGTTATTTTGTGTTTTATTGATGCTAATTATCACCTAGTGAGAAACTTTGGTAAAAGAATTGACGCCTGCTGTCGGTGACACTATCACAGGAATAAAAATCGCTGATGCAGCCATGGGATAAATGAAGCTTTTTATGCAAATATTAGTGCTCATTACGCGCATTTCAACACATGATGCAGGTGTGTATTATGATCTTATCTTCTAAAAGCGACCTGCGGAAAAGTCTTTTTTTCCAACTGGTTGAAAATTTAAGCTCAAAGTTTTGCGCAATCTCATCTTGTGAGGATGTAGTCGAAGAAAAGAACGATTTGTGGTAACTCAAACATATTCGATTTTCTATTAATTTCTATTAACAATACCTTCAATTGATACAAATTTTGTATAGAAATCACGTTACGTTATTCTTTGTGTACTATTTTTAGCCCCTTTCATAGCAGCGGGTGTGTATGTGCTGTCCATAAATGATAACTTGTATAAGGAGGTTTTTCACGCTTTATGCAAATGTTTAGAAATATTGTTTTTTGAAGCTTGACCATTAGAGCAGGGGGTTGGATTTCAGAAATCCGTTGACAAACTATAGACTTCTTTTTTGAACATTGAACATTGAGTAGCGACTGGAGCGATAACCCAGCAAAAAGGGTAGGAATCAATGAACTCAGTAAGCATTATGGACATACCAGTACTACGAGATCAGGGGACGACTTGACTGATTGAATTGAATTTTAAAAATGTCGTAAACATAAACAAGACCATGAGCTTCCAAATATTCTTGTAATGTGTATGTTTCAGAATCGTAGGCTAGATTGGAAGAAGACGAGCCTAGAAGTTTGAAAGGCGTTAAACAGTGCTCATGGCTAAGGATCGGAATGGGTCTGGGTCGACCTGATAGGTTCAGGTCAGGTCCGACCTGAACCTATTTTTGCATTTTGGGTCCGACCTGAACTCAACCTGAAACCTGAAAGGCTTAATCAGGTCAGGTTGTGCTTCAGGTTGACCTAGTGGGTTTGGCGTTTTTTGAGCTTGATGTCGAAAGCAAATTTAACCTGAACCTGAGCTGGAAAAATCTGGTTGACCCAATTTTTTCAAATCAAGTTCAGGTTGATATATTTTAGACCCAAAATGATCCATTCCAATCCTTACTCTTGACACGCTCTGTTTTTATTTAAACCAAATCAGACGAGAGAAATTTTGCGTATATCTAAATTGTAATGTCGCTGAACCAAAAAGCTAACGTCAGTGTTTTCAAAAACTGTAACACCATAGTAATGTTGAAGATTTCTGGCTAAATCTAGAATTGATCAGTATTGAGACGTTCAAAGTATATTTCTTATGCGTTTATCATGATGTTTGTATCCAGTCGGATTTAGACAAGTGAGTCGGTGTCTTTTTCATTTTGGGTCCATAAAGTATGTTCTTACACCCTCAGGCGGGAAGGGAATTCGACATGTTTTTCCATACATTTTTGCGTACGAGGGGGAGGAAGATCTTAAAATAATCATTTTTTGTGTACGTACTTTATGGATAGACCCTGACAGAAATCTGCAAAAAAATGTCATGCGTTTGTCAACACGATAAATCGAGGAAAGTTTTAATGAATTTTTTTCCCTAAAAGTTAATCAAAAAATTGATTGAATTTGGGTAAGATCGGTCAGGAACTTTCGAAGTTACTGTCGCAAAAGTGGTCAAAAACGTGGTTTTGAGAAGGTTGGTAAAACTTTTTGACTGTAAAATTAGCATGGAAATAACTCTTCAAGGTTTTGAATGAAGTATTGAAACATTTTGTCGAAAATCGGTTTTGCCATGTGGAAGTATAGGTCGGAGGTCTCTATTTAAAGCCCCAGATCGATCCTACGGTCGACCCTAACACAATTTTTCTCTGTGTTGCAGGAAAAATTGAGCGGAATATTTTGCCCTGGTTGGTATGAGTTGGAACCTCTTGAAATGGCTCAAGGTCGGTGAAAAGGTCGGCCCTATCCCAAGAACAATTGTTTTGCAATATTATAGAAAAAACTGAGTGGAATGCCAATGGAAGTATGGGCCGAATGGCTTTCGTTACGGCCGTCTCTAATTCAGGAAATTTAGTGAGGGTTGGAATGGTTTGTCACACCGGTACTTCTGACAGGTTATTCAGTTTGCATTTGGTGCAATTTACAACACTTTGCATTCTCGACATTACTTGCAACGTTGTTCTCGGTAATGGGGATTCGTACGAGTCCACGTAGCATGTGTTTGTTATCGTGTCTCACAATGTTTTCTATATAGTTTTGATTGACTTAAATCTCAATAAATAAACGAAAATATAAACCCAATTCTGTAATAAGATATGCTTATCTTCTAACAACAACATTCTCTTCCCTTATTAAACATAATTTTGCATCTTTTTTTTATTTAATTATAGTTAGTTGCTTTCATAATGAATATTCAACTGTTGTTCTTCCATTCAACCAATACGCGAAATTCACACTAATGCTACTTCAACCGTAGTAGTGACAGTAATTAAGATAAAAGTTTTACTATGAAGCGAATATTACTTTGTTTATTTTATGATGTACATCGATGATGGGGCGCAGCGTCGACGTGTAGAATTTATTGACGTCTGGGCAGGGCCGTAGCCAGACCGCTTCGTCAGGGGGGCTGAAGCCCCTACCCAGTTTTTTTGAATCATGAAAAAGTGTATGCGAGAAAAGTTTTTGAAATTTTGTTGCTAAGAGTGAATAGTTAGTAACTTGAATAGAAATTGTCAGCGAGCCAACGGAATTTCGTCAATTAAGCTAAATCATGAAAATATTGTTTATCGCATAGGGACTCGGTAAGTGGTCAAAACTAGTAACATTTTTATTGATGTAAATCGGTCTTACATGGACGACTGCCGAGGTGTTCAGTAATTTTCATTACTGAACGGTTGGGTGTTCAATCATGAAAATTACTGAACTGTTGGGTGTTCAATCATGAAAATTACTGAACGGTTGAGCGTTTCGTCATGAAATGTACTTAGCACCTTATAAAAATTTTTTCGAACACGGGGATCGAACTCGGGTCCTACGCATGATGAGCGAGCGCTCTACGTAGTAGCTGTTTAAGTCATACGTACCGTATCGTTGAAACTCTGTATTATTATCAACGATCTTATTTATTAAAAAAAAGTTCACATCCCGGGATTCGATATCCGGTCATCCGCACGACAGTCAAGCACTCTACGACTGGGTACGCAAATGATACATGTAATCATTGAACGGGTATATATGCGCATTTGCAGTGGAACAAAGACCATGCTTGCTGTTATTAAACGAAAAGGAGAGATGAGTGTATATGCCGATATTTATAATGATACACTGTTGTTAAAGGATGAGACAAATAAAAAATCGTTACAGAATAAAACTCGATTTCAAATTAATAATAAAATTATTTTGTTTTGAACTTAAGGAAAATCTGCAACAATAACTGATGAACGCAATTTTATTGCAAACATTCAAATGATCCTGTGGTTCAGTGGTACAGTACTCGTCTCATACGTGAGGTGTCCCCGGTTCGATCCCAGCTATTGACAAATTTTTATAAAAAAAAACCGACATGTATAAACTTTCCTCGTTCCCTATGCGATAAAATATACTGCAGAACATGCTATGTGAGTAAGCCATTACTGAACGGGCTGATGTTCGCACACGGTGAAACACTTGTGCGATTAATCCACTCGCTTCGCGCGTTCCTCAAACCTTCGCGCTTGTGTTTCACCTTGTGCGAACAACAGCCCGTTCAGTAATGGCTCACTTACATAGCATGTGCTGTAATATACTATTATTCATTAAATGATGGGAGATAGCTTATTTATCCGTAATTTGAGTTCAAAAAATTATTTAATTTTATAAAAGAAAAATTGTTGTTGAGCTGAGTATTTTACTTCCAACCGATTAGGAAGTTATTATTTTATGACGTAAGGAAATATATTTAACGAAAAGACTCCTCCTTGCACATTGTGTATATAGTCTCTTCTACGTATTGTTCGCTATAGGAAAGACTATTTGCACATGGAAAGACGTAACATTCAAGCAAAAGTGTTGCACACACTTCTCGTTTTACGAAATGAAACAAAAACTAGGTGGCCAACTTTTCCTTTTACGACAAAACTTAAGTTGTCTGGTCAAGTCGAGGATTGGGGTGTGGTAGTGGTAACGAAAGGGGACCACCTTCCCCCCAACCAATAATCACTAGTTATTTGGCGGCGGTTCCTCCTCTGGAGAACTAAAAAAATTTCATTTTTCTTTTCTGCATGTTTTGGGTACTACGAAATGTTAGAAAGTGCTGGGATGGGTTGGGAAGGGCTAGATGAGTGGTGAAATTGTGGTGGAGAGTGACGGCAGAGCGGAGATTGCCATGAAAATATATTGGGCGCTTTAAAGAGCATACATTTAGCAAATTGAGCGCTTTAAGTAGAAAATGGCGGCGACCCCTCCTCTTTTTTAGTCATTTGAATACCGGTCTCTTCCGTTTGTGACATTTCGTAAAAGGAAAAGTGCCTTTGCTTCGTTGGCCACCTAGTTTTAGTGACATTTCGTAAAAGGAAAAGTGTGTGTAAGAGTTTTGTTTGAATGTTACGTCTTTCCACGTGCAAATAGTTTCTTCTATATATTGTTGGCTATTTACACATTGTGAAAATTCGCCTACAATATATAGAAGAGAATATTTGCACAACGTGCAAATAGCATTTACCTATGTATATTTAAACGAAGAAATTCGAACAATTTTCGAACAAAATGGAATCTAATTTAAATATTCAGACCAAGGGGTAAACAACTCCCTGAAATAGTGCGATAAGATTTTTTTTATTGAGATTTTTAACAATAGGGTTTTCCGGATTTTTTTTTAGATTTTCCGGATTTATCAAAGCATCCAGATGAAATCCGGGATTTTTCAGAAATTTTCGAGAATTTTGAAGACTTTTCAGAGATTTTCAAGATTTTTGAAGATTTTTTTTATTTTAGGAAAGATTTTGTTTACAATGAGTTAGTTGTAAGAAAGAAAAAAAGTGACGAAATGAAATTTGTTGAGTTATATAGGTCATACATAGGGATATATTTAGGTATATTTAACGGAGATGCTATTCGCACACAGTGCGAATAGTCTCACTTGGGCACTATTCGCAGTGTGTGCGAATAGTCTCTCTTGGGCACTATTCGCAGTGTGTGCGAATAGTCTCTCTTGGGCACTATTCGCACTGTGTGCGAATAGTCTCTCTTGGGCACTATTCGCACTCGAATATCTGTAAGAAAAAAAGATGGAAAAGATAAAATGTAAAAAAAATACCTTTATTTGAATTTGAAATGGCATTTAACAAGAAGAACATATAAAATGGGGCTTTGACTCTGGATCCTGAACACACTTGAAGTGAAACCAATCAAGGCACACATCACATTGAACTTGAAATCCTGCCAAAATGTTCTTACAATTTGAGCATGTCCAAGGCTTTCCCTCAAATTTAGTAACCTCATTATTAAGACAGACAAAAACTTGAGTATCGACAAACTCCTTCAGATGTTCCAGAGAAACTACGTCATTTCTCAGTCGCTGGAAAACATTGTCGTCGTTTACAATCTGTTCTATTGTAATTCTTTTATGTTCCCTGAACTTTCCACGAGTAAGCCATTTGAGTATTGTAAGCGCCTGTTCTTTTTGAGTTGTGGAAGCGAATGGTTTCAGGGCTTCATCTTCGTTAACTTTTTTCACTGCTTTCGATGCGCCGTTGTTTTTCCTTTTAACTGCAGTGGCCGCAGATCGTTGATCGTCAATTGCATTGTTTTTCTTTCCTTTTGGACGCCCAACGGGATTGATTTTTTGAGGCAGTGTGATGTTAGAAATGCTCGGTACTACTAACATTCTTGGGCTGCGGTTGAAATCGGTGAGTCTCACATCACTATCTATTTTTTGAGATAATGAGATAGGAATGTTTTCCTTGTTTGGCTGCTCTACGGAATTTTGCTGTTCTTCAACATTGTAAGCCGTTCCATTACAACTGTTGGTGGTTGACAAATCTAAAGGCGCGATTTCTTCTTCAACGGCTGCATTTATTTCTTGCCTATCGGCACAGAACTGTCCAGCATTTGGAATGCAGTCTTCAGACAAAATTTTTGTGTTGGCTAATAAATTTTTCATTTCGGTCTTCAGTTCCTCTAGTATGCTCATGTAATGCTTTTGATCGTTCGGTGATAAGTTTGTAGAAATATCTCGAATTTCTTTGGTGATTGCATTACTTTTTTTGATTTGATTTATTTGAGTTCGATCGCGAACTTGTACGTATACCGGCTTTGTGTTATTGATAGGAACATGCAAGGCCAGTGCTGGATGTGAATTTAGATAGTAACGCAAGGTCCACCTATTTGCACATAATTGCGGTACAAACACATCCACCTCATTCATAATAAGGAACTTTAGAAGATGTCTGCACGGTAAGTTCATTGACGAAAAAAACATGCAAGAACATTGAGTAGAGGTCACTACATTCTGGTTTTTGTTGTTTACGATTGCTGTGTTAGCGTCACTTGACAAAAAATCGACAGTTCTTGCCATTTCATACTGAGTTTCAACCTTCTTGAAAGCAAACTGCGTCAACAAACCACTGTACCTGTTGAAAACGAAGCAAACACTGTGATGTAGAGCATAATAGCAATAGTACATTGAGATGTAAAACGGAAAGCTTGTAGAATGAATTTCGTTGCATTGATTTTAGAAACTTATACTTAAATAACTGCTACAAAGAATAATAGTACATTACACCACTAGGAAATAAAACAGTATATTTAAAGTCACTCCGCTTCGCTACGTCCTCTGACGTTTTCACCACCGTGGTCTTAACCTACTGTTTAATTCCTAGCGATGTATTCTATTTTATGAGCAGACGGACAAAAAAAGTCAGATTTCGAATAAAATGAAATGAAAATTTCGAAATAAAATTGGAATAAACTATGAAAAATTTAAAAATATTCATGCGGACGGACATTGATATAAGAAAAACAAGTAAGCTAAATTATGTCGCTGAAGTTAGCACAGGATTTTTCGTATCAAGATTTATCCAAAGTACATTTTCTACATTTTCCTTGTACAAAATGTAACGAAAGTAAATTTTCCTTATACAAAATGGAGTAAAACATCGATTTCATCCATTTCCTTGTATTTCGTACAAGGAAAATGTACTTTGGAAAAATCTTGTGCTAACTTCAGCGACATGCTAAATTTAGTTGTATGTTGTCATATCCTTATGTGAAAATTATTTACTTTGGCTGAAATTGTTGAAATAATTGACAATAACGCGACTACGGACAAAGTAGGTGTTCCGGACAGTGAGTGTGAAGAATTATTTGATTGCTTCGGGTGCCAGTGCAACCGAAACATAATAGATTTAAATTTTAACTAATTCGAATTAAAACGTTCATTGTTTACCTGAAAGTCGTTTGATTTCCCTTATTTTGTTTTGATGACAGGACTACAGGACGATTCAAACAGGCCCAGTTCGGTCAATGATGATAAATGTTCGAACTGGGAATAAATGACGTTCGAAAGTACTAAAAGACGTCCGTTAGGGTCCAAATACTGTGACAAAATGTGACGTTTTTTGTCCGTTTGCACATAAAAAATATTATTCAAAAGGAGGAAGCCGAATATTGTTTTTTAGTTACTGTAGTCAGTAGAAAAAAAAATCGAAACCGAAACGCATTTCATTGAATTCTCAATTCGTTGAGCAATTTTTAAAAACTTCACAAACAATAAGGATGACGTTTGTGTAAACATTTACTTACGAAATCAATGCTTGATCTTCAAAACACTGTCTCGACTTTCGCATAACACCTCTCAGCGATTTGAAATCCTTTTCGGTACTGGTGCTGAATATACTAATTGACAGGTTTTCGAAGAATGTTTGAAGATTCGCGTTTCTAATTCCGATAAGCTTTAGTTTTTGATTTAAGCTTTCCATCCGATTGTTCGTCGCGTTCAAATAAGTACAATGTTCATTTATACCAAATAATGTCCACTCATCCCTTATGTTGTGCCAATTTTCGTTGTAGTAAGTGGTAACTTTTTCAAAATTCAATTCTAATAGTTCGGTGTAGATCGAATTGTATTCGTCAGCGGACGTTGAATACACTAAACGTTGCAGAATTGACAAAGTTGCCATACGCTGAGCGTTCGTAATTCCTAATGAAAAATGAAGAACCAATTTAGAGGAACTTATTTATTTTCATCGTTACCACTCAGTGGAATATCAAATGTAAAAATTGCTTTTTGTGGATTGTATTCAAATTTTTACAAAATTGAGATTATCATACCTCTTTTGTGTGTGGTTATTTCCCTGCGAAATGATCTTTGTACATGGAAAATGCAGATCTTCAAAACAACATTTTCAAATTTCTCCAAATACACATTTCTGTCAGCGAAGTCTTTGTCACCCAAAATGGCTTTAGTACTTTTCCATGACGCATTCAGCTTTTTAAACTCGTCGAGCATTGGCCCAACGGCTTCTTTTGACTCGCTGTGACAAACAAAGACGCTGATTATCTCCGATTCGCCGTTGCCATCAATACATAATTGAAGGAAAAGTGGCATGTCCAAATTATTGAGATGATGTGTGGCATCGAAGAATATGATTTCTGGATATTTATCGAAAAGCTCCGCCATTCTCTCATCTTGAAAAAGCACGCCAATCAAAACGTTATTGCTGTCGGTGATAATTCGAACTCGAGCGTTCGATATTTTCAACATCATTTCAGTTAGATGTTTCAGATCATCTTTTCGGTTAGAAGTCTGCTTTTCCAGTCTTAGCTTTGTCGCCAAATTGTGTAGCGATTTCAACGAAACGGGCGCTTCTCTATGATTTGACATGTGTGCTTTAACTTTTTGTTTGCTCGCACCGCATGCAAGATATGGTTTAATGGTTTCTATTTCTTTGTCGGTCAGCTTAACACTTTCAGGGTACGCTAAAAATGTTTTCTTATCTGTCTGGTGGTTCTCGTGCACATCGTTTACATAAGTAACTGTTAGTTTGTCGTTTACTAATGAGATGTTCACCTATAATCCGAACAAGATTTCTTTTTGTCATAATTCAACAAGATATTTTAATTGAAAAATTTGTTCTGACAGCATGCACTTGTCTGATGTGTATTTCATTCAAACGAAACTAACACTTCAATTCAATGTAGAAGAGGCTCATTTGTTTCTTGTAAAAATATTGTTAACGACGGTCGCGTAGACAAGTGATTTACACTTCAAACAATTTTCAAATTTTCTTTACACCAACTAGTCACAATAATTTTCAAATTTTCTTCACGCGAACTAGTCACATATATGGAAAAAACGTTCTTTAAAATGAATAGGCTTTGTAAGAAAAGCTCTTCTTACCTTAAACGGGCAATTTACTTTATAAGTTAACGACGACCGGATTCCCTTGCTCTGTGGTGGCCTTTCTTTTCCTGCTTTGCACGCGAAGTAGAGTCGGTCGTACACTTTAGAAGTGACAAACTCGCTGTCACCTTTTAATTTGTTGGACCCGCAAATGACAAGAATGCAATTACTCGCAATCTCGTAATTTCTTTTCGCCTCCAAAAGACTTTTGAGATCGACGTACTCGTTCCCAACACTAAAAGTATCCACTATTCATAGAAGTATTTATACATATAAGTACAGTTTCCAAATAGTACAATAGTTAATAAATTTAATATGCATACATACTTGATATTTAGAAGTGTAATTTACAAATTCAATTACAAAAATACAAAAAAAATTTTTACTATGGAACACGCGGTCTGCTTCTGGAGGAAGAATACCAAGCAATATAATAGAATTGTATTGTACACGAGGCAGTTAGAAATTTCGCCATCATTTGAAATTTATTCACCTCTGATGAATCAAAATTTATGGATGCATTACCATTCGAAATTGAGAATTTTAGCGGCAATATTCAAGTTTTACATCAACATTGCGTTATAACCTATTGAATGTTTTACTAAATGTTTTAAGTATGTATATTTAAATAGTGCCCAGGAGAGACTATTCGTACACGAATTAAGGCGAGACATGGATTTAATATTATTTCGCCGCGAAATAATATTAAATCCATGTCTCGCCTTAATTCGTGTGCGAATAGTCTCTACTGGGCACTATTCGCAGTGTGTGCGAATAGTGCCCAGGAGAGACTATTCGCAGTGTGTGCGAATAGTGCCCAAGAGAGACTATTCGCAGTGTGTGCGAATAGTCTCGGCCTATATTTAAGAATTTTTGACCTAAGCTGTGGTCGAGGCTAAAATATGTATTTACTCTTCCCAGAATCTGAGAACTTAGTAAGGTTCCGCCATAACGCGCCAGCCAAGACCATCCGGCCATAAAAATAGCTTCGTTGCAGAAAAATAGTTTTACTACAATTTTCTCTTATAATCTTCGAAAAACTACGAATATTGAAAATTAAAATCTGAAATAACAACACCCTTTGCTTCATAGCCCAGTAGGATTCGAACACACGCCAGCAAATATTTCTATTTACTAGTCGAATGCTCTAACCATTGATCTACCGGGACAAGCAAAAAGTGACTTACGTTAATTCAGATTGTCGTTAATGCCACGGTGACGTCATTTAACCATACCAACAAATCATATGATTTACATCTTCCGGCCGCATACGATTTGTTTGCCACATATGGATAAACGCGCGTGTTTAATTCGTGAATTTTCGATTTTTTCAAAGGGTGTTGTTAGTTCAGATTTTAATTTTCAATATTCGCAGTTTTTCGAAGATTATAAAATTAATTAATTTAAATTCAAGTCGGTTAAACCGAGAACGAAAATGTTCAATTCCTGAAAATTTTCTCTTAGAAATTTTGCAGCATCAAAATCTTAATGATGGAAAAATGAACAAAATACCCTGACTATTCATTCAATTTAATTTTTCAAGTAAAGTGAGAGTCGGTCAGTTCAACAAACAATCGTCATTTAAGGAAGATTGTAGCGACCGGAGCAGCGTCAGTTGAATTTGAAGATTAAGGTGTATTTTGAATCACAGCAAAAACCCTTTTTAAAAGTGAATCGTGAAACTTCCAAAACAACTGATATCAATTTGGGTGACGCTAGTAGCTTCGGAACGCACAAAATTCTTTTGAAATATTTGTACTTTTCATTGAAAAAATGCGTCACAAATGCCGGGCTAGGTCTCAGGGCGGTACGACGCAAGACGTTCCGAAGTCTACGAAAAAAATTTTTCTGAATTTTTTACTCGTGTGGGGACTTCCGCCACGGGCTCATCGCTACAGCGCGCCCATGATATGAATGTGTATATGTATATCGTGTCGCTTTGGAAAATCTTGTCACAAGGTCCAAAAAAATCCTAAATTGCTCCGGAAAATATTGAAGAAATCTCGAAAGTTTTTGAAAAATCCAGTAAAACTTAAATAAATCAAAGTAATCCTAAAAATTTTAAAAAAATCTTGATAAACCTTGAAAAAATCTTGATAAATCTTGAAAAAATCTTGATAAATCTTGAAAAAATCTTGATAAATCTTAAAAAAATCTTGAAAATGTCAACAAATACGAATAATTTTTAAACTCGGAATGTACGAAAAACTTCGCAATATCACAATAAAAGTTAGAGAAATACTATTCACTCTCAAGTCTACGTGAAACTTAAATTCCAACATACAAAATACATCGCATTGTAAGTAAACGGTAGAGTCGCAAACATTACAAACTGTAAACCTGAAACGTTAAATACATGAGTTTCGCTTTGTCGACGATTCTTATGTTTATTAAGTAGTCAAGTTCCTTTTATAGGATTTCCTATTTTCTCGCCTTGTCTAGGAAGTAACTGCGTCAATTTATATTATAATTGCGAAATTATTAATTATAATGCGCGGAAAACTTGAAAGCTCACCTGAAAGTGAATTAGTTGAATTATTGTTTTGTCTGAACTTTTATTGTAATATTGCAAAAAAAAAACATTAAAAACTCAATTTTTTTCGTTCATTCAACGTCTAAAGATTTCTCGCATTAGTCAAAATTTCCAGGATTTTGAAGATTTTCAGAAATTTTTTGAAGATTAGTACGATTTCTATGGTTTTTTAAAGATATTTTGGGCTTTTCAAAGATTCTTAAGATTTGTGAGATTTTTTAAGATTTTGGGATTTTTTTGTGACAAGATTTTCCGGAGTTCTTTCTTCCTCAGTTCAAATCCCTTTAAAATTTGAGATGAACAATACTTAATTATTTCATGTTGTTGTTTCCTTAGCTTGTCTTTCACTCAGGCACCTAAATTTCAGTACATTCCAGTGTTAAAAATTAGTAATTTTTGATACAAGTTACGTATGAAGGTAGTTTAACGCACTACATGTGAGATTGCCGATACAAGCCGAAGGCGAGTTCGGCAACACATCGTGTGCGTTAAACTACCAGCATACGAAACGTGCATCAAACAACGTTTTTTGCAATTCACGGACAAAAACGAGATTTTCTTTTAATATAAAAATTCAATTCAAGTATTGCGTAAGAAAACCTTCATCGCACTAGTGCGGCAAAAAACCGTCATCGCAACTACTGCGGCAAAATGACTTCACGTGACACCGAAATGACGCACGAAAAAGCGAGTTTTTGTCGGTGAATTGCAAAAAAATTATTTACTTTATGTGCTGGTGTCAAGTAATGAACAATATATACTTGAGACCAAATGTTACTTAAATCAAACGTCAGGTCTGCACGAAACACTATCCCGTAAATAGTAAGACATTATAATGAAGTATACAACTCGATATGTACTGACACTCGGGCAAGCCCTAGATACGTAAACATCTCGTTACATACTTCATTGTATTGTAAATTGTAATGTACTATTATTCGATTTCGTTGCGAAAAATGAACTTGTTCATGCGTACGAAATGACAAAAACAACCCCAGTTCGTAACTTGCTGCATAAACGAATATTTTGTATCTACAACTTGCCACTTCATTCGGAATTCGCTTTTTAAGACGTCTAAACGATATCGCATTGTAACGTCACCAATTTATACGGAAAGTAAAATCGAGCGAATTTTTCGTTTGAAGAGTAACTATGAGATTCAACTACTCAAGTACACTTAAAGATCCCCTTTATTGGTGGGTTTATAACAGTGGGATGACAAAAACCACTCGCAATATTTCTTCACTTTTCGAAATACGCATGACACAATCATTTGCAATTTTGTAAAGTACACACTTTGCATCAGCAAACAGCAACACCATGCATTTTTCAAAGGAAGAATATTCTTCCTAAAGGGGTTACCCGTTAATTATGTTTTCAAGCATAGAGTTCAGATCAGCTGAATAAAGTCAAAACTTCAATTTACTGAAATTTTTTTTATTAATTTTCAAAACTTTAAAAAAGTTTCGAAACTGTAACAGAACAAGATTAATTTCTCAACTGTAAAATCTCTATACATTAAATATATTAGCTTCATCGTCTACAGTTTTCATAGCTATGAATTCACATCAAAAGCGAGTTTTCAATATCGTCTTGATGTAAAAGCTTCTGTATATGGTTGAACATTCCGAGGAGTTTTGAACCGAAATGTTTAGTCTCTGTTTTCTATTCAGTTTTATCTCAAAATTAAACTAATTCCTACTTTAAAGTCCTATGTTCACCACTCAACTCAAAGGTTGACAAGAGCGAAAAAAATTTTCTCTTTATAACATTGTAAGACCAAAAATAGATTGAGAAATACAAATTATATTAGAAAATTTCGAGAATATTGTGAACTTTAAGATTTCTGTTCAAATATTTGAAAAAAGGCAAAATTTGTGTGTTTCTTTGGCTGTAGCTAATCTCTCATTTCAATGCAGGGACTATTTTGGGAAAATGATTTCCCAATTTTCCTAAATTTTCCCAATTTTTCCCAATTTTCCCAAATTTTCCCAATTTTCCCAAATGGGCCCAGGGTGTTCCGGATGTGTGCTCAAATGGTCCTATTTTTCCATATTTTTCAAATTTTCCCAAATTTACCCAATTTTAAAATTCTTAAATTAAAAAACTGTTTTGCAGTTAAAGATAGCGTAGGTACATAAAAAAAGACATACGCAGGGGAGCCGTACGCATCAGAATAGATGCGGCAGGCAGAAAAGATGTTGCAAAACGACTCGAACGTATTTCAGTAAATATTGCCTTAAGTCTTACGTGTATGAGATTACGTAGCCATTTCATTGGATTGGATATTGCCGAAAGGGCAATATTGAAAAACCCGTCCGAAGAAACGGTATGAAAATCTCTTTGAATTCCTAAAAAAATCTCAAAATTTAAAAAAAAATGCGATAAGGCAGGTCTAAGAACCTTCTAGAGCACTTAGGAGAAGCCCTCTGATCCATACTTTCATGATCCATACTTTCGCATCTGCAACACTGCACAAGAACCTCAACATTAAAGGAATATTCACGAAAAACCACTAAATATCTTGTAGGGTCACGTAGCGTGAATTGGGCCCACACTAAAAACTCTACAGCCCGAACCACTCAACATATTTTCACCAGTTTAATTTCGTGGTTTTCTGATGTTCATATCTTTTATTTAAAACCTTCAAGAGTAATTTCCGTTCTAATTTCGCATAGATACGAGGCAAAAGGTTTCACCGACCTTCAAAAAACCAAGTTTTTTAACGCTTTTTTGACTGTTACTTCTTAACCGAATTTGCCCAAATTCAAATCCGTAATCATTTTTTCAATTATTTTTCAGAAAAAAAAAAGATATTGAAAATCGGATAAGATTTACCCGATTTATGTAGAAAAAACACGTTTGGCCCTAGCAGATACTCACTAGGTCCACAGGCTCAAAATCAAAAAAGTTATTTCATAAAATGACGGGCATAAAAGCTTTTTCCTTTCCCTTTCAGGGAAAAAATGTTTTTTAAAATCGGTCAAGCTTCACTCAAGTTAGAGCGGTGACAGTCGGACGGACGGAAAACATTTTTATTGCATTTATCCCTTATTTAGACCCCAAGTAACCAACTCCCGGGTCGAAATTTGGATGGTTACAAACGTCGTGGTAAACGCATAAGACCCCTTTTCGAAGAACTTCGTTCTTCGTACGGGTCTAAATATTATTTGCATGCTTGCTAAGAGAAAGTGAAGATTTTCTTTCTTCTTAAGCGCGAGAAATTGGAATGTTCCTTCTCGCTAAAGTCGACGAGAAAATATTCATTTTCTACCACACATCGGACACATCGAAAATTCTAACTCAAGTAAAATTTGTGACACTCGCGAATAATTCCCCTGTTTTCAAACTCCACTCTCGTTGCAATTTTATTTGCTCTTGCCAACAAACTTTCTCTGGTTGGAACTTACGATTTTCACCCCTTGTCAAAAAGCCACTTTTTCACATCGAAAGGAGACCCAAACTTTATTTTCCCACTTATTATTTCCTAAGAATAAAAAACAAATGAATTCAAATGAATGAGCTGCCTTCCCCTACTTTTAAGGCCTATTATTTCCTCCTTTAGTTTTACTGATTTTCATTTATTGAAAACTATTGTTCGAAAACTGGCTTTTTGCCCACCTGAATATAAAATATGTAGTACATATTCGGACGGATCCCTAGAAAATTTGAACCACCTGGGTCGATATCCTTCGTTTTTCACCCTTGTGATATAATATACTATTAAAACACAGAGTGACGAAAATCAGAAACGTAACGTGTATGTCTTCGAAAAACAACCTCTTCACGAACATCTGTGTTATGTTAGTGTACGTTGTGAATATGATTCAACACTGGCTACAAACTAACCATGGCACCACAGTAGTAAGGGGCCAGTCACACTCTCAAGGGCGGGGAAGGGACGGAAGCCAACCATAGGAAAAAACCAAAACAAAATTGGCTGCGGATCCCTCGAAATAAAAAAAGCACGAAACTCGGAGTATATGTTTTTGGACGTTGTTTCGAAATTCAATTGAACTTCACTTGTGTGGTGCATCATGATAATTCTTGTTCGGGATTTGTCTTGTGACTTCTTTTAGGATACAGTATTTCTAATTTTTTAGACAGTTAGTTGAAATATTGTAATGCTATGGCAGCGGTCTTTACTTTATTAATTTAATGTTATGGGGCTCTACCCCCTCAACCTAATGTGACCAACTCATTTTTGTCGAAAATCAGTACTTGGGCTTAAAAAGTCAGTACAAACCAGTAATTACAGTCCTCAGAAAATCAATGCATAAAAATCAGTACATCAAAAATAGTAGAAATTTAGATGAAAAAAAAAAATTATCTGCAAAATTTCAAGTCGATCGGACCTCATTTAAGCATATCTCCCGTACAAATAACCGGTTTTCGAACGAAATTCGAGAAATTTTGTATGGGAAGTATGCTTTTTTCTTAAACTAAAGCAATGAAACTTTGAGAATCGCAAATTTGTTGGTTCAGACACTTTTCAATTCGGAGTCGTAGGCATAAAAGAAAAAGTGACATGGAAAAAGCTCGCATTTTGTATGTTAGGCCAGCTATTTTCTTAAAAACAAAATTATGAATCTTACGTACTGATTTTTGCCCAAAAAAGAGGTCGAAAATCAGTACTGTACTGGAAAAATCAGTACAGTTGGTCACATTAACTCATCCCCGCGTCTGCGGTGAGCTTGTATAAGCACTGAAGGCGGCCGTACGAACCTCGCTAGGGGCTCTGCCCCTTAGACCCCGCAAGGGCGATATTCCCCCTTAACTCCTTTGCGGGGGCTGTCGCCCGTCGATCCCGCTTTTTTATTTTTACATTATGTGAACGGTCTGCGGCGCAGCAGTACAGATGAAAATGTGCCGCTGATAAGAAAATACAACTTCGTTCATATTTCGGCCGGATTTTGAAGCCTCCGATTTTTCGTCCAGATTTTAAAGCCTCCGGATTTCGAAGAGACGCCATGTTTTTGAGCCTCGTTCAATAAATATATAAATTGTTACCCTCTTAATTTTTCCAATTTTTTTCCGTCATTGACCCATATTTTCCCTCATTTTCCCGCTAATTCCCATATTTTCCCAAAAATTTTTCCTAAAAAAGTCTCTGTTTCAATGGCCACACATTATTGACAAAGGAAATAAATTCTACTCTTTAGTGTTTTCGCTAATCGAAAATAAAATTTATAGTCACATCCAAATACAGCAATGTCCAACAACCATCGTTTCTTCATAAAAAAAAAACGATTGCCTCATGCGTCATTATGTTTCCATTTATTAGTAATTTATTTATTCGAAGCATAAATTCCGAGAAAAATCTAATCCCAATTTTTCTCTTTCCAATTCACTTAAATATTGATGACAATCCACAATAACACACACATAACCCATTTCCGTATGGGAAAGCAAAAAAGCAAATTTATGGCATATAGTAAAAGTGCAATTTTATTGATTACATTTTCAAGTACACAAACCTTTAACGCTTCTGGCAAATATCGTTCCAAATACTTCAATATTTCTGGAAGCTCATTGTCTTGCACCAATCTAAAATGTTTACCCTCGGGCATGATTTCCATTTCTGAAACAAAAAAGAATAAAACATTCATTCAGTGTATGCCTTGCATGAGTAGAAATTATGGTTATGTTGCGGAAATGCTAATGCAAAGTGGTCAAGGTTAAATGGTGAATGAGACGAGGTGAATGTTGTTAATTAAATTAAGCTTGGAATTGGGTGAACGTTTTTAGCATGCAGATGACAGATGAAACATTAATCACTACGGTAAGCTTTGCTATTCATCAAATTTAAGGCCAAATGAAACTTTTATGTGCTCTGGATTGTCTTTCAAAGACAGATTATAGCTATCCCTTTCTATGTTTGCACACTTTCTAACTCTAAGGTATGACATTCATATTTAAAGGGTAATGTCACGAGTTCATGAAAACACTTAATATTTGAGACAGTAAGCAACATAACTTCTTTTCCTTCGTAGATTCTTCCACATTACGTTAACTAAATTATAAATGAAGCTTCCATATTTCGTACTATATTATTACCTACTTGAGACCACGGTTGTTTAAATATGATTTAGAGTTTAGAGTAAAAAACAGACTGTAAGGATGAATGTTGTTTGCAATCTAAGGTGAAATACACTTCACGAGCTTATCTTGAATTATTTAGGTATAAACAAACTTCACTGCAGTCATCATTTCACAATGAGTGTATACTCTGTACATTGAGTTAAGGTACCACCCCATGATGCAGAGGTTAAGGACCAGAAAATGGGCTAACGTTTATGATTCGCGTAGAGAAGCATTCTGAATTTAAAAGCTTTTGGAATTATTCCCCCAAATTTTTACAATCACAACAAAAAATCCTTTAAAAAGGGCAATGTGAAGCAAGTCCTCGTCCCTTCTTCCGAAACAACTGATATCAATTTGGGTGACGCTTAAAGCGTCGGAACGCAAAAAATTCTTTTAAATACTTGAAAATACGCCACAAATACCGGACCCTCCCAACGTAATAACTTTTCTGCGCTTCCAGATTTCGCACTTCGAAAATTTAGCTTTGCGCAATGTATGGAGTACGGATGTTGTGATATCAGTTCTTTTGGAAGTAGGAAAATAGTTTTTGACGAATTATATATAGAATTTTTTTCAAGCCGCCGCCGTCAAGCGAAGCGCAGCGGCTACTAATTCCATCGGCAAAAATGATCCCTTCAACGGAACCAAATTTAATGAGTGAAAAGACACTTCGCATTAGAATTTTCCGTAGAATCCGGGAAAAATCTTTTCCGGCGGGTACGTCCAAGAGGGATGACCTAGCCAACCAAGCTCAAAGTGCAGCTGAAAGCAACAACATGCGCGAAACCTACCGCCTCGCTCGTCGTATTTCTGGCAAGCGACCTGATGCCGATAAACCTTTGCGATCGAATGATGGATTCGGAAAAGATTGAAAGGTGGAGTACTTACTTTGAGGACTTACTCAACAGACAGGGCCGGCCTGGCTCGAAAAAGCCTTTCGAGCAAATGTCCGAAAGGCCCGTCCATTCGGGCGACTAGTTTGAATGTTTGGGGCCATTCACAAATGACATCCTCTTACCTAATTTGCGAAGAGCCACATCTATTCTCGCGAACTAATCTGAAACTTCCCGCAAACCGACAATTTTCTCAATTATTTCCCGCCTTGGCAACACTAATTTCCCGCCGTAATGACACCGATTTTACGCCATGTTAACATCGATTTCTCGAGAATTTCCCACTATATTTTCATGCATAAAAACAATTTTAATTTTATAGTTACACTTTACTGTAGCCAATGCTGTAAAATTGCGTTTGGGGTATTTGGTTCAGGAAAGATGTTTTAAAATATTAGGAAAGAAAACAAAATTCTCGAGCGGAGCGAGCGAAAAAATTTTTGGGTCTGATTTTGGGTACGTTTTTTTATTTTCGGTCACAGTGGCGGCCCGCCCCCCTCCCCCCCCAAAATGGCCCCCAAATGGCCCTGCTATAAAACAATTCAAGAGTAACAAGGCACATGGTGCTGATACTATCGCATCTGAAATGTTAAAAATAGACATCGAGATCATATCGGGGCGGCTGCACCCAATTATAAGTGAAGTGTGGGAAACTGAGATCATTCCAGAGGAGTTTACGGACGCATTGATAATAAAACTGCCGAAAAGAGGCGATTTAACAGAATTCGGCAATTGGTGCGGTATCACACTTCTAAACACAATCAACAAGATTCTTTCTATCATCATCCACGACCGGATTTCAAAGGTCGTAGAACCAGTTATTCGCCGACAGCAGGTTGGTTTTAGACCGCAAAGAACTTGCATCGACAATATCAATACACTGAAAATAAAAGGAGCTGTTACTTTTACTGTATTGTTGCTTTGACGCGTTAGATTTGTTCAATCAACTTTTAAAATTGCAGAAATAACGCTTCAATAGTTGAATTGACTTTTAAAATGTTAATTCAACTTTTGAATTGTCATTTCTGCAATTTTAAAAGTTCATTAAACAATCTAACTAGTCAAAGCAACAATACACCAAAAGTAACAGCTCCTTTTATTTTCAGTGTACCTTTAGAATCATCATGGAGCAGTCACCACCACCATTCCACCATTTGGTGAAAATAGTCCGAATAGAGTAAAAACGGAAAAGTTTTTATGATTCAATTTTATCAATTAAAGAAACAGAGAGCTTTTGTTGGAAGCTCCCTAGCGAAAGACGGAGGAGCCGATCTAGATCTTAAAAGTCGCATAAAGAAAGCGCGCCAAGCCTTTATCTCGTTGTTGACCAATATTTGGAACTGCACACAACTAACGAGAAATTTGAAATTGCGATTCTTCCAAACGAACAACAACAAACTTGGAAAATGACCTCGATTATCGAAAATAACATCCAAATCTTTGTCAACAAGTTCCTCAGGCGCATACTGAGAATACGATGGCGGAACATTATAAGCAATGAAGACCTGTGGAAACGAACAAATTTGGAGCAGATGAAAGCTACAATCATGCGTCGGAAATGGAGTTGGATTGGACATACGATTAGGAGACCTGATGGCGATATTGCAAAAGCTGCACTGGACTGGAATCCTCAGGGTACCCGAAAAGTTGGCCGTCCCAAAATAACGTGGCAAAGAACCGTCGTCAATAAGGCAAAGACAGCTGGCAAGCAGTGGTTGGAAGTGAAGGCACTCGCAAAGAACCGAATTCGATAATGACAACTTGTAGATGCTCTGGAGTAAGATTACCGATGGTGATGATGACGTCCAAGGGGGGGGGGGGGGAGGCAAAACTTAGCTGTATATATGGTTCCACAGTCTACGAAAAAGAATTTTCTTAATTTTTTGTTTGTGTGTGGACTTGCGTCACGGGCGCATTGCTTACGATCAAATTTAGAAGTCAGAGGTCTTTTTCCCAAACCACATCCTCAGTGTTCGATAGGGTGGCATGTTGTGTAAGAGTGGAGAGGGGTATTTCAACTCTCATTATTCTAGGATTACACAGACCTATAAGATTATTTCAATCCAAATCTACCGGATCAGATTAAATAAGGTCGCACAAACATTATCGTCACTTCCGCCAATTGGGGAATTTTTCAAGGTTAGCTGGTTAGAGTTGTGGATATTCAAGAGAAAACGTGTGGGGAAGAAAAAGTGCAAATGCAAAAACAAACAGCTGCTTTATACTCTGCAGATGCCAAAACGAATGGTCGCTAAATGAAAATATATCTAAAGAGAAAAGGGGAGAAGTTACTTTTTATTCTTCCGTTCAAAGTTCAAAAGCTTTACAATTCGAGAAATTCTGGAAATCTTTTGAGAATTTTTCCTTCGAATATTTTTCGCTAACAGAATATTCGTGTTCGTCGAAACCGTGTATGGCTCGTAATAGTCCTTGAACATCTGAGGACGGTTGATCTAATGTAAAAGCGTACACTTTACGTGTTTCTATATTTTATTTATACATTTATGCGTACAAGGATAAAAATAACGGCTTCTCTACATTGAGAATGTCCCCTCTTCTTAAGATCAGACATCTTCTGTTTTAATAGAAATGAATACTTACGTAAATCTAATTAATTGATGTATTTTCAATACAACAGTTTCTCATGAGATATTCCGGCTGGAAATAGTCTCAAACACAACTGGAGAAGGATAAAATAAACAGTTTTCGTATAGAGAAGGTGGTGATACCGATTCGATAAACAGTCTTAATTAAATTACCGAGAAAAATCAATCAAACACAGAACCTTTTTTTTTTATTGAGCAATACGAAAACGTGACACGCGGAAATCCTTTAATAAATCACAGTTTCTTTGAGGGAATTTTATTCGAAAAATCTTATTTATTGTAAGTGCGTTGATCGTACATACATCGCGTTCGGCTTTATTTTGATGGTAACCGTACTCTGGTAAAGAAATCTCACGAAGCGCGTACATCAGATAAATATTCAAGTATGACAATTTTTCTTATTCGCACCACATCATCCATCAATATTTCAGGTCATTAATATACATATATGTACATTTTGCATGATGTATACCTTTCTGAGAGAAAAAAGCTGTTCTCACAATTTTCACATACATCACTTCCATCAAGTAGGAATGTGGGGAATGTTATGGAACTAGATCCCTTCACCACCCACCCATGGCAAACGGTAACCTTAATATGAAACGTTCCGTAGATATTACATTACCAGTAATTACATTATTGGCGTATGTTAAACGTACTCGTGCGTTCGTGTCTTCGTATGTTAAAAGAATGTTCAAAATATGTGTGCCTACAGGAAAGAAAACCTTTCCGTACTAAAGCTTTTCATTCTATTAGGCTTACGGGTTGTATTCACCCTGCCAAAAAAAATTAACTCAGTGCTGTATGTACTGTGCTGTTGGACTTTATTGCTCCCGCACTAAATGCCCTTGAACAGCTTTCAATGGATTTTCCAGATTTGTTGAGCTGTATGGATTTCAGCAACCGCCAGCGGTTGGAGCCTTGACTGCTGCTTACCAGAAATTTTTTGATTTCGCAAAAGAGCGGCAAGCAAAGTTTTTACCGTCGATAACGGATGGTCGACGGTGACGATGCATCTGGAAAACTCAAGGAAAATCCGTTGCGGGCACTATAGCTAGATCTTATTTTGTTCCAATATTTTTCCAAGACCGATGCAACACTTTGGTGCTTCAGACAGGCCCGACGAGGGGGCCCCCGAGCCCGGTCTTTTTTGGGGGGTCCCGGTATTTCAAAAAAGTAACTATTTTGCGTAATTTAACACTTCTACTTCAAAAAATTTTCACCTTCGGCGCTATAATTTAAACTGTAGGCTAAAGTAATTACCAAATAATTTCGAAAATTCCAGTACGAAGTCCGTTGCGAAATTTCGAGACATTAGGACCGTGGAAAAGCAATTCCATGTGGAAATGTAGTGACTACAACAACATGTATAAAAAACCTCTACCACGTTTATTCCGTCCCACGCAATTAAAGATTCCGAAGTACAAAGCATGAAACGTACAAAGTACGTTCGAACAGCGTACTTACAGTTACGGGCCAAACACACACCCCGGCCCGGATTTTCTCTCGACGGCCCAGAAAAAAGGTCAATTTGAAACTTTCAATCTCCAATATTTTGTCGCATCTCAAATCTTCGTCAAATAGCTTTACGATGAAAAAGGTGATTTTTGAAAGACTGAACCTTATATTTGATAATCGAAGGGCCTTTTGCCTCATTCGAGAATTTGCCCGAATGGGCTTTTGATGTTGTGCATGTATTCATTTATTTAAACAGTTTGTGTTTATGTGTGTTGTTGAAAAGAAGTATGTGTTTGGACCCGTACGAAGTACAAAGGTCCTATACGTTTACTACAAACAATTTTATTGTAACATGGGGTAGATCGAGATGGGAGGTGGGGGGATGCATCTATTATCGTCTAGAGATGACGAATCAGCAATAAAAAAATGTCCGTCTGTCTGTCCGTCTCCACTTTTTTTTCCAAACGGCTCAACCGATCAGCCTAAACTTTTTTTTTCCTGAAAGGTACATGTCTCCCATGGATCAAGTTCGAAGATGAGCAAAATCGATCAAGTGGTTCCGGAGATATGGTCGAGGAAGTGACCAAAAACATGGTTTTTCGAGGGTCGGTGAAGCTTTTTCGCAAATATCTCAGCAAGTATAGCACGGAAATTCCTCATTTTGGTGTCAAATGAAAGCATTTGACGTCACGAAACTAGGAAAAAATTTTTGTGGGAATCGGTACAGGGGTATGGGCACTGGGACCAATGGAATGGACGAAATTGAGATTCTTGGCCATATACGAAAGCAGTTTTTCGTCTATATTTCCTTAACTATGTAATATGGAGATTTACTGTCGAAGGCAAAGTTGTAGAGAATTAAATTTAAACGAACACATCTTTCAGGGTTTTGGCGAAATATGGCCCAATCCTGGTATATGGCCACTTCCATAATTGGGCAGGATGACCCGAATCTCAAGAACTTTGAGAGGTAGGAAGTTGCTTCCAAAGGCAAGGTTGTAGAGAATAAAATTTTAGATAACACGTGTTTCAGGTGTTTAGGGAAAAATGACTTAGTCCTTGGATATAAGCTTTTCTAGATTTAAATGGTCTGAGACGTACTTCGGTAGGGCCTTTGACATTACCTTGGGTAATTTCTATGGATCTTTAAAATTCTTACAGTAATAAAAGAACAGAAAACGTTGGATTGTTTGCTTGTTTGTATATTTAGTTACGTTCGAGTCACTTTGCCACATCTGTTCTGTTTGTCACATCTATTCTGATACGTACGGGTCTTTGGTTATGTTTTTTTTAACTTTCTTCGGCCATTCCCCTTCCAAATTATGCAATTTAGGTAAAAGGCTGTGTGTTGTTCCTGACTGGCAGTAATGTACTTTTATTATATTTTTGTTAAATGATTTTGAAAATAAAGAACCTGCAGTAATACAAGCTTCAGATGATTCAAAATTTTGCCTGCGGCGCTAAGCTGCTCAAATCTAATTTGCTACAACATATGCAAATCTGAATAGAGTGGGAACAGGGAAGGGACTAAATTAAATAACATATTGCGTACCCAATTACCTCCACGGGCCCTCAGAGTGGCAGCTTTCGATATTTACTACCACGAAAAGGGCCCCTTTTTGCCTATGACGCTATAATTTCTTATTTATTCTATTCAAAATCTCACATACAGCTCAAGATAGAAGTCATAAGAACCAAAGCCTATAAAGAAATTTCGAAAAAATTTCGCTCCCTCCGCTCGCGTTTTTCTCCTGATCTGATTAACTGAAAATCTTTCGCCTCGCTTCGTTCTGCGTTACTAAATAATTTTCAGTATTTTTCGGAAAAACAGTAAAGTTATCAAGTCTTGAAAACTTATGAAACATATCTGTCTCAAGTTCGCGAAAATTTGGGACCCCTGACCCCAATTTGGCTTCACACGAAAAGTGACCTTGTTTTAGTCACTGGGACAGGGGTATTTTCTTGGGGCCCGAGAGATTTTCGAGGCGAATTTGAAAAATTTCTTTAACTTAACTACATGCTCTAGCGTCGTTCGGATCAACAATTTTTGCATGGGCGTGATGAAATATTCGTTCATTTAATTAAATCTTGCTTGCAAAGGGCCATTTAACTAAAAAAAATTGCTTGCGACGCCTACTTTATTAATTATCACAAAGTGAACTTTTCAGGGAATGAGACAGACAGATATTTGAATTTAACTTCATTACAAATTATTCTAAGGGCCTGAGCTGTTGCAGAAACCGCTTGAAAAGTGTTACGTTTATAAAGTGTAATGGGCCTAATTCGAAACAGTCACCCGAATTCGAGCGCCTTTTCAAGTTCTTCCTGAGGGGCTTTTTCGAGCCAGTTCGGCCCTGAACGCACTCAATCATTTGCACGAATGTGTCAGAAACGTCTTTACTTTTACTTTCCTCTCATCTTCGAAACTTTTACGAGAAATATTTTTTGGGTTTGTAAAATCGATTATAATAATAAATAATAATAATCCGCCGTCAGAGGCTATAGCATTTTTATTTACTAGTTCCGCAATTTTTTATGAGCTTTTGCTTAGTCTTCTTAGAAATCCTTTTGTTACCGAAGTTTTCACTGTGTCTGTGGTAAATTGCACACAAACCTAGTAGGGCTTAGAATGCCGGTTCGGCACTAGATGTGTTTTACCGGCAGGCATTGTTGGACCACATCCTTAACCCCAATTAACCAAAGTCTTCCGCGGAGCGCAGAAATTCGTTCAGACAAAGATCAATAAGAGCTTTCGAAAGCTTCTTTTGTTCAATATCCGAACGACTTTCCGCGGAAGAATTTGGTTAATTGGTAGCGCGAATTCCGAACCACGCCTGAAGGTAGCTAGCATTGTACCATTAGGATTTCTTTTGATGCTAATTTTATCTCCGCCTAAAGTCAGACTCAGATATTTGTACACAGAATTCATCGAATATGGGTAACATCAGAGCCTAGGTACGTTACTCTCATGCTAAATATGGAAGAAAAATCCTGACCAGGATTGAACCTGGATATTCTTGGTGGAAATCCAGTACGTTACCACTGAGCTAACTCGTCCCGTCGGTCATTATTCGGGTTGATTCTTTTAACTAAAGAACATGTTTGCTCATATTACTTTTAGAGAAATTTTTTCTTTCTTTATTTCGATAAGTTTACTTGCGATTTTTTGTTGTAAACTTTCTGAATTTTGTTGTAT
The DNA here is from genome assembly GCA_029228625.1 of Pseudolycoriella hygida. Classification (NCBI taxonomy): domain Eukaryota; kingdom Metazoa; phylum Arthropoda; class Insecta; order Diptera; family Sciaridae; genus Pseudolycoriella; species Pseudolycoriella hygida. Next base: position 118,055,781 of record CM055403.1, on the reverse strand, counting down.
TTAAGCTTTTAACATTCATTTTCTGTGCGTCAACGTCTTAAGTTAAAAGCGTAGTGAAGCATTTTTCGTAGTTTTTCGGCGCTGCCTTAGATATCAAATAAAATACTAGTCAACCGAGCGAACAAATAATGTAAGGAAACTGCGTTGTTGAATATCATATGGAAAAGAATTTACGTCTTTATTGCGTCAACGGCTTATGTTCAGGTGATTTTTATGACACTATGTATAATAGGGGAGGTCGATGGAAGTACTATCGACAATGTACCCATCCAGAAAAAATTTTAGTGATAGTAATTCCATCGACCATTCCTAACGTATGAGTTGTCAAACTAATGTTATAACTTGATCGACAACTTAAGCATTGCGTCATGAATATTACTATACTTTGACATAAGCCGATGACGACTAAAAGCGTAAATTCAAACGCGTGGGAGAATAACATCGGTCAATTTTCTCAGGTTAATTCATAAACACATATTTTCACCTTATACACTTACATTAATAAGAGGATTCATGTATGGTGAAGAGGGTGGAAAGTATAGCTGTATGTCATTCACGTGGATATGTAAGAATCTTCCAGCGATGAATATCTAGGCATGATGTGTCAGTATAACAACAATTTTCAAATAATAGATATTGGAAACCTCGATATCCAATTCTGAATTACCGTAGCGTTACAGTCGAAATTTGATGCCTATACATAGAACATAGGCGAAAGCCCTGCATTTCCAACTTGTAGACATACGTATAAGCATCATAAGATACAAAGTCTTAGGATACATTTTACCTTCGTCAAAGTGACTACAAAAATCAATAAAATTCATATATGAAAATTTCGCGTGCCCGATATCAATCCCATTTGCATAAATTTGAATTCTATCTTTGGTATGAACAATTCCAATTCGTGAATTATTTTCCATGAAAAAAATTATCGATATCATTAGACGTTGCTGTGTGCAATCACAACATTAATAATGGCACAAACAATCATCCCAGTGGATTATACATTCGATGAGTCATGATTCACAACGTGCGTCGATTTTTAGACCCGTGCGAAGTGTATTGATTTTGTGTTGGGGTATGTAAGGGGCCATCCATAAAATACGTACTCAAAAAATCCCCCTCGTACGCAAAAATGCACGGGAAAAATGATGAAATGTATGGAACGTACCCTTTCGTCGAAACCCCCCTCCATCCCTAAGGAAGTATGTACTTTATGGATGGCACCTAACATATGCAAGCGTGATGAATCCTTATAAAGGAAGGCTAACTAAACTAGTTAAAAGTTAATGCTAGTCTAGCTCATTAGTCTAGTCATTAGCTAATCAGATTCAAAATTTGTTTTTCAAAGTTATTCACAAATTCGAAAACTTTATTTAAAATCAACTTCCTCGAGGATCAGTTCCTATACTTTGATAACTGAAAAATATAAATGCAAAAGTAAGAGGAAGTCCTATGACTATGAGTCTTAACGAAATATTCAATTGTCTGCGATTATAGTGTTTAGTTTAGAATCTATTTTTCGCTTTTCTGTTTATTTATTGTCTTGTAACGTAATTCTTTAGTCAAATTGAAACCTCGCAGGAGAAATAGCCTGTTTAGCAATTTAGTTGTCATTTTAGTGCTGAAATGGTTTTTTCTTGTGTCTTTATTGCTCTTATTTTGTCCAGTGCTGATATTACAAAGTATTGAAGATTTTCTAGACCCTGCGTTTGCCGCGACGTGTTTAACTAGTCGGATTTCAATTTTGGACGTCAGGGCATGTTTGTTAGGTCTGAAGAAAAAATCTACAAAAAAACGTTGTCCTTCTGTCAACTCGAAAAACAACCAATTTGGAATCACATACGTAAATGTACTATTACCTTACACTCACACCATATATTGTGATTTACATGAACCTATTCATACATTATGTAATGTAATCCACGCTTTAAGTGCGGTGTTCGTCCATGTCACAGTACACAAAATTTCATGACAAAATTAATAACATGTAAAGAGATGTATGTAAAAATTGTGTGATTGCTTATGCGTTTCGACGTTGCCTTGGAAGGGCAATTGACTTGAATTGAAAGGACAAATTGACTTTTGGACAATTCATAGTCTAATTTAATGATCAGTAATTTAATATGTCATTACATTCCCGATATTCTTTGCACCGCAATCGGGACTCGTACGAGTCCACAAGGATACCTTCGAATGAAATGTTTCTTCGTTCGCATAAAATTTCCAACCAAGTTTCCAATATTTGTGTCTAGCTGTTTTGCAGAGATTTTTATTTCAATAATTTATTTATTTATTTATTTATTACAACGGCAGAAAAGCTTACTGGCCGACGAAAGCACGTACAATTGTATATTTGTCAATTAAAGAAAAAATAATAAAAATAACAATTAAAGCACTTCAGCCCAGTCGACCCGTCGGAGCATCCATACCCCTTTACCTACTGCATTCTGCTTCCTCCGAATACATTCAGGCATCCAATTGATTCAAACCGCTGATATTGGTTTGCCCAGTTTTTCAGTCATAATCAATCAAAACATATGAATGGACCCGTACGTATCAGAATCGATGAGGCAAACAGAGTTGATGTTACGAGAAGACTCGAACGTATTTAATTAAATATTGCCTTAACTCTTAAGTGTATGAAATTACGTCCACATTGGAAATTGTCGATAGGGCAATATTGAAAAACTCGTCCGAAGAAACGATGTAAAAAAAGCCTTCCGAAAGTACAAAATTGACCCTCAAATAGACAACCATTTTTTTGTCTAGGGCCCGATCTTAGGACCGACCTAGGCTCTACAGGAAAGGCCTCGGACAAATACTTTAGACAAAAATATTTCCCTCCATTTTCTCAACAACATAGTGAAAAATCATTGTTTTGTCTAGGGCAGAACTTAGGACCGACCTATGGCCATAAGGAAATGTCTCGGACACATACTTCCATATACAAAATGTTTCCCTCAATTTGCTCTGCAACATAGTAAAAAAAAAATTTGGCTAAAACAAAGCAGTTAGGATTTATTCAATTTACGTAAGCAAACACGTTGGGCCCTAGTATAAACTCAGTTTTAGGGTCCTGACTGAGTCCAAGGATTTCTAATCAACAAATTTTCTGCCATAAAACGGGAGACAGTCATAGACCTTTCGATCAAACAAAATTTGAAAATCGGAAGAGATTTACTCGAGTTAAGTACAAAAAACATGTAGAGCGCTAACAGAGACTCGTTTTTAGTGCCCTAGATATATTCTAGGACACAATCAAAAAAAAAATCTTCTACAAATACTATGGCTTTCATAGACCTGTCGATTAAAATAACAATTATGAAAATCGGAAAAGATTTACTCGAGTTATGTACAAAAAACACGTATGGCCCTAGCATAGACTCGGTTTTAGTGTCCTAGTTAAGTACAAGGACTCAAATTGAAAAAAGTGTCTGCTATAAATTGCCGGCCATGCCGAGATCTTTCAAACAAAAAAAATTTATGAAAATCGGAAAAGATTACTCGAGTTATGTGCAAAAGACAAAAAGCCACTTAAACGGCCCTAGCTCGGCGGCCCTTGTGCCGACAGTGTCCAGATTCAATCTCATATAATATATTTCGATTACCTTTCATTGAAAAAAAGTTTTTGAAAATCGGCTGAGTTTTACTCAAGTTATCGCGGTAACAGGCGGACGGACAACGTTTTTATTGTTGATTCGTCATCTAAGCACCAGGATCGATGCTCTCCACCTTCTCCCAGGTCGGAATTGGGGTGGTTACAAACGTCGTGGTAAACACATAAGACCCTTTTTCGAAAAACTTCGTTCTTCGTACGGATCTAAAAAATCTTCATGTTATTTAAATTTCGTACCAATTTTTTCACTGTAGACTCAAATAGGTGCAAGTAAAAGTTTAGATTTACTTTCCGACTATCTTCTGAAGTAGAGGTGAGCGACAGCCCTAAAATTTGGGGTCGCCTGATTCTCCCCCTCGAGCCCAAAATACATAACAGTGCCGGTGCAAAATTTTTCGGATGCACCTCCGGGTAGTATTTTATCGGCCGGGGCTTTCCACTAAAATAACCAACAAACTCCCATTTCGATTGGCTGGTGGCATTTTCCCGCTGGGGCGGATACTATTTCTAAAGTTTTATTAGCCCGCTCGGACGAATAAGAAACAGACTGTTTGCACATTGCACATTGCACTTATTGTTGGATATTTGCACATCGTGCAAATAGCCTCTCCTATATATTGTTGGCTCATTGCACTGTGTGCAAATAGCCGTAGATATATAGAAGAGACTATTTGCACAATGTTCAAATAGCCAACACTATATAGAAGAGACTACTTGTACACTTACACGAAAGTTCCCTTCATTCGTACTAATTCTAGTTTCGTTATCCAAAAACTTTTTGTGACGTTTTGTAAAAGGAAGACTTCCTTAGCTTAGTTACCTACCTAGTTTTTATAGCACTTTTTAAAAGGGAAAGCTTCCTAGTTCTATTCGCCATCTCGTTCTTGTGACATTTTCTAAAAGGAAATATTCTCTATATTGAAGAGTCGTTTGTTAATGTTTCTCTATAAGGATTTGTTGAGTGTTCAATATAACACTATGCAATGAATGAAGAGCGCGAACTTATCGGTAAGTACTTCTCACGGAAGGAGGCTAACAAAACTATGGAGCCTTTCCTTTTACGAAATTTCATAGTTTTGTTAGCCACCTAGTTTTTGTGACATTTTTTAAAAGCATAAGTTTCTCAGCTTCGTTAACCACTTAGTTTGCGTGACATTTCGTAAAAGGAAAAGTTCCTTAGCTTCGTTAGTCAACTAGTTTTTGTGACATTTCGTAAAAGAAAAAGTTTTCCAACTTCGTTAGCCACCTAGTTTTTGTGATATTTTGTAAAAGGAAAAGTTCCCTAGCTTCGTTAGCCAACTAGCTTTTCGCGGCGTTTCATTAAAGCGCAATTTCGTAAGCCACCTAGTTTTCGTCACATTTCTTAAAAGGGAAAGTTTTCCAGCTTCGTTAGCCATCTAGATATTTCGTAAAAGGAAAAGTTCCCTACTTTCGTTAGCTACCATACGTACATGTACAAATACATATACATACCATGTACAAATACATATACATACCATGTACAATGTACATTGTACATATTATAAAGTTGATGAAAAATTACATTGAAAATTTTCTTCTTTGTGTAAGTGTTTTGGTAATGTGCAAGAAGTCTTTTCGGACGAATAATGTCCAAAAAATATTATTGGCCCGCAAGACTTTTGTCTGACACAATATTATTAAACGTTAGGCGCTAACGTGTCCGTGGACGATAAAACTCTGATTTCTCCCTCGGCGATTTTGCGTTCAACCCGTTTAGATGAAAGCCAATTAAGCTAGAGCATGGAAATATTTTTTATTTATTAAACGATGTAAGATATTCTATTTATCCAAAATTTGCTTTCAAAAACTTAATTCGACTTTTATTTTATTTTATAAAAATTAAAAACTGTGGCTAAAGTTGGCAACATTGTGTTGTCACGACGTAAACATTGTGGCAGTTTGAAATTGTTTGCCGAACATTATACGGATTGTTTTTAAATTGAAAATAAGAGTTCAAAAGTATTTACGAAAGTGATTATTTTCAAATTATGTGCAACTTAATGTTCATTTAATTTTGTTTTTAGTGGCGCGGTCGAAGAAGTGTTTCGTGCCTGGATGTCCCAACGAAAAAACAAAAAATCGGAAAAAATATTTCTTTTGGTCTCCATGTGATTTCACTCGAAAGCAACTTTGGATGTTCCTGTGGGAAGACAGGTTGCCGATAACACCAAATTTACCTCCACCACAAGCATTCAAATCCATTTTCACTTTTCGTTTCTTCAAATTTTCTAAATTACTTCATTAATTCAAACACAATTCAATTCAATTCAAACGTTGACTTTCTGACATTTTGACATTAAAAAGTTCATATTTTTTGTTGGTACCAATGTGACAAACAAATATAATATTATGCTGTAACTGCTGTGAGTAAATATTCGCGCGAATTATTTGAATGAAGGACTTGAAATCGGTATAAATAATAAAAAAAATAATTATTATGTGACACGGGGCAACCCCGTTCCTCCTATAACCCTAACTTATCGAAATAAATACAAAAAATTTCATACTCTAGCTTAATTAACCAAATACTGCCGGTTTTAAAATACGGATGTCTTTCGGTCATTTTTTTAAAAAAGGGATGACATAAGGACTTCTTTTGATATGTAGTATTAGGCTAAAATATCCGTAGAACATCCGATTTTTCGAAAATGTCCGAAAGACATCTGATTTTTAAACCCGCCAGAATTTGGTTAATTGGGGCGCGCGCCTTGCTTTCGTTCAAAAACTTTCCCAATGTATAAATCAGAATAATCTGTGTTCAGAGTTTTCAAAGCGATAATTGTTTAGATTATTACCATTTCAAATGTGTCGAAGACCCACCGTCAAAATGTCACTTTATGTGCCTATCTATTAATTTTTTATTGTTGTTTTTTTATTCTTAGTTTCTACTTTTTTGGTGCGAATAAAGTCTAAATAATGGTATTGGCCCGCACGGGCAAATAAAGTCTAATAAATTATTCGCCCGCACGGGCAAATAAAACCTAAGAAATAGTATTCGTCCGCGCGGGTGAATATATTTCACGAAATAGTATTCGCTCGAGCGGGCGAATACCATTTTCCATTTCAATTCATGAAAAATTTGTCGCGGAGGTAAAACATTACATTTAAGCAGGTAGCAGATATTTTGCAAAATAATGTGTTTTAGAGCACCCTATTACACACAAATCACTTGATTTCTTAAACGTTATTAGGTATTTTATAAATATCTCCTCCTGCCTCATGGTGTGGCAATTTTTATGCTGAATCAACGATTGCAAGGATTTACATAACAAAATTGTTTTATTTTTGTTTATTTATACGGAATATTCACTCAATGTGTAACATTTTTTCATGGAACTCCGATGCTTTGATAATTTAAAAATTTAATTTTACATTCCGCATTTAAATGTATTTTTAGTTCGCGATTTTATATAAAGCCTCCAGATCTGTACAAAGTACTGTTGCTAATGCTTTTACTCGACGGTTAACAGATTGCATTACACTTTGAATGAAAGTTCTTGGAAGCATCTGTAGATTCCAAATCGAAAGAAGTCGCATAAACGCAAAAATTCTTTGTCCCTTAGGCTAGGTTAGTTTTGAGAATGACCAAAAATTTTGGAATGACGCGGTAAAGCAGAATTTTGTTGATCCAAATTGTGTTAAGCTGATTAGTTAATTTAGTAGTTTAGCAAATTCCGGTGCGGATAAATTTTGTATAGGATTTTTTCTTCAATGAAAATATCGTTCCTCAGCATACTCAGCAACTACCCAAAGTTGTGGTGTTTGGTGTCCACAATGAACCGTACTGAGCCTGTCTGAGTCTATCGTAAGATATAATGAACACTAGATTTACTATCGTCGTTTCCATTCCTACTTGGATCCTTAAAGGTATAGCTTTTAAAACTTCGAGGCAAAATTCAAATCTCATAGCTTAGAAGAGGTTCCATTTTTCTACCGATCTAAATTTGGGTGTGTTTTGAATGGGAACATGTAACGTATGAATGTAACTAGGACAGAATACATGACTAGGTGGAATGGCCACCTCAACCAGAAAATCTAGTTTAATTGGGCGGAGCCAAAATCCCTCAATTAAGGTTTTCATGGGCTTGTTGAGCGTACCACGTGGAGTGTAACTCAAATCCTACGAGTTTTTTCAAAGAAGTGACTATTCGCACGCGACTAAAAGTCAAATCGGATAAAAAATGAACTTTTTCTTGCACAAATAGTGGCGTAAAGGCTTCACGTCGGGAATAAACGGAGTTTGTCCTTGTACAGACGGTATTTCTTTTAAAAAAAACTTTTAAAATTACAATTTTTTCATTATTATTTTTTCGCGTGCGAATAGTAATTTGACTAGTAATGGACTATTCGCACGCGCGTGCGATTAACATCTGCCTTTTTGAAATAACTAAGAATATTGCTGTCCGTTGGATTCACCGTTTGCATAAAAATGTTCATCTGATTCTAACTCACTACTACCTGAAACAAAGCATACCAATGGCTCTTTCGTCTTACGCATTTCGAAAAACTTTTGTTCTCAGGGGCGAAACAGCGAAGACTTTCACAAATTTGTCTTTGGGTGTTGGTTGAGAGGGCAGTGTACACGTACAGCTAGTCTCCGTTCTGTCGCTTCTAATTAGACTTAAACTAGGCTGTTTTGACAGCAGGGCGCCCACTCCTCCTCAATTCCTGAATTTCTCCTGACTTCTAAAAATTCTCCATATTTCTCCTGAATCTCCTGATTTTCAGTTTTGTTTTCAAGCAAATAGTAACCTATTTTCGTAAAAAAGTTGATTTCTTGAACTTTGAATTTGTAAAAATTTTAAGCAAAGTTCAACTATCGAAATCAAGTTATAAAATTTTTGCCGCATCGATAGAATTAAATTCTGAGCAAAAAATCTTCTACGGAAAATGTATGGTCGATAATTTTTGAATTAGAGAAATCGATACAATTTGATTTTACGGTGCAATTTTTTAATGTTCGCATGGTCAAATAAAATTGAGATCATCGCAAAGGGCTACTCACTTCAAAATCGAATGAGATCAACTGTAACAAATAGCGGATTGTTGCTCGAACAGTTGTATGCGGTCACCAAGATCATATGTGCAATATGCGATCTGACGCTAGGTAAACACTTTAGGACCGAAAAACGGCGTCTGACATGTCTGATCCGAAGGTTAAGTTGTAGTTCTTGCATGTATTTACATATTCTTCTAACAACAAATGCTTTGCGAAGCAAACTGATCTACAAAGTCGAACTAGTGCTGAATTTTACGTTTTTTCTGAGATAGAAACACTTGCGGAACATTTATCGTGAATTGACATGTTAGATGGAAATGTTACTTGTATATGTGAGCTACGACTTTTGGATCCGAAAGTGAAATATGGAAATTTCATCGAACACAGACTAGCGCTACACAACCCCCTGCTTATTAAGTAACGATAGGTACTTTACGCGAAGACTTAGACTATGGAGTATTGTATAGTATGTCTCGTGTATGTACAAGAAAAAGTTGTCGACAATCATTGTTGGACCCGTACGAAGTACAAGAGGTCCTATACGTTTACTACAAACAATTTTATTGTAACATGGGGTAGATCGAGGTGGGAGTGGGGGGGGGGGATGCATCTATTATCGTCTAGAGATGACGAATCAGCAATAAAAAAAATGTCCGTCCGTCCGTCCGTCCGTCTCCACTTTTTTTTCCAAACGGGTCAAACGATCAGCCTAAACTTTTTTTTCCCTGAAAGGTACATGCCTCCCATGATTCAAGTTCGAAGATGAGCAAAATCGATTAAGTGGTTCCGGAGATATGGTCGAGGAAGTGACCAAAAACATGGTTTTTCGAAGGTCGGTGAAGCTTTTTTGCAAATATCTCAGCAAGTATAACACGGAAATTTCTCATTTTGGTGTCAAATGAAAGCATTTGATGTCACAAAACTGGGAAAAAGATTTTGTGGGAATCGGTACAGGGGTCTAGGCACTGGGACCAATGGAGTGGACGAAATTGAGATTCTTGGCCATACGAAAACAGTTTTTCGTCTATATTTCCTTAACTATGCAATTTGGAGATTTACTGTCAAAGGCAAAGTTGTAGAGAATTTAATTTAAGTGAACACGTGTTTCAGGGTTTTGGGGAAATATGGCCATCCAATCCTGGTATATGGCCACTTCCATAATTGGGCAGTATGACCCGAATCTCTAGAACTATGAGAGTTGGAAAGGTGGTTCCAAAGGCGAAGTTGTAGAGAATAAAATTTTAGAGAACACGGGTTTCAGAGTTTCAGGGGAAAATGACTTAGTCCTTGGATATAAGCTTTTCTAGATTTGAATGGTCTGAGACGCACTTCGGTAGGGCCTTTGACATTACCTTGGGTAATTTCTATGGATCTTTGAAATTCTTACAGTTATAAAAGAACATAAAACGTTGGATTGTTTGCTTATTTGTATATTTAGATACGTTCGAGTCTCTTTGACACATGTATTCTGTTTGCCACATCTATTCTGATACGCACGGGTCTTTGGTTATGTTTAGGATTAGTGTTTAATTTATGTGAAGCTATTTCAAATGTTTGCTATAACTTTGTTTGCGAATGCACCTCTTTTACCATTACAAAGGTTCATACTTTGATACAACCCTAGATGCCGATTTTTTATATTCCTCTCTATTTAAATTAAAAAATCCTGAATTTCTCTTAAATTTCTGCATATTTTGATGGAAAAATCTCCCGAATTCCATAATATGGAGGCCGAATTTAGAATGAGCGCCTTGTGACAGAGTAATCTAACACTAAACAAACGTTTGAAATGAAACTATTGAAGTCATCTCTTACAACTACTCTCATAACATACGAAACAAAAAGAAACTCTCAAGTCACGAAATCCGAGTTTGAAAAAATGCTAAAAGTTTTTTCTTAACTGCAAACTTTCGTAGTTAATTAAATAACGTAATAAAAACATGATTTTCATGCCTAATCCTTTAACTCATTTTCTTTTCGAACACATTTATATAATTTCTTAAAGAAATTTGAAATTCTTTTTAACAACTTCCACGAACAACATCCTAACTTGTCGAAAGCATTTGAGAAATAAAAGATGAACGAAAAGAATTAAGGCTAGGGGTGTCTAGGTAATTGTTGTTAAGTTAGGTAGGTTACAACTACATTAAAAAATGCAAACAATAGGCCCGATTAGGTATGGTTTCCATAAAGTGGCGGCAGCTGGCTATATGTTTTTTTTCGTAGACGACGACTCATTCACATTGTAAGTAAAAATCGACCTCCATGCAGCACGCAATACAAAATGATTTATTAAATAAGGAAGAGAAGATTTTCAAATTCCGAAAGTTGTAAGTGTTTTTTATGTTACAACAAATCCCTTACCTTTAAACATTGTACCTGAGAATTGATGATGTGAAAGTATTGTAATGAAGGAAAATATAATATATTTTTTGTTCATAACACATGGTTGCACTTATTTAAATAACCATTTGTTCTTCGCAACAAGATATGGTTAGTTTATTATTGTGATATTGAAATTTTCGTGGGTTCTAAATGGTTATAATAATAGTGATTTAGTGATAACGATAAGTGATAAGCCAATAACCCTGAATGTGCATATCACGTCGAAGTAATCATTAAAAAAAATGTTTTTGTACTCCCATCAGAGTGACGGTGACGGGTATTTTCCCGAAGGAAATTATCCCCCTGACTGAAAAAAATTAGAAATATCACCCAGAGAATTATCGTCCAGGAATTATCACCCGTGATGTATCACTCCAGAGTAAATTTGCTTATACAAATTGGGTATTTTACATTCAATCCAAGAGGAATTTTCCTTGTGCTGGGTAAAAATTCCTGGGCAATGATTCCCCGGGTTATAATTCCTATTTGTCTTGACGATAATTCCCAGCTATGGGAGGACCTTGCGTAGAATGCAGATTTTTAAATATATTGCAATATATTTTTTATTTATTTATTTTATTTATTTATTTATTTATTTATTTTATTTATTTTTTTTACCAGCAAATTAAATGTAAAGCCTCTTGTAATAAAAGCTTGTTAAAAAGCATAAGGGCTCTGCATCCTAGAGCCAAGCGCACGTGTGGAAATTATGTTTTCTATTTCCTGTTTTTGTATTTCAATAGATTATGCACGAAAATCTGATTTTACAGATTCGAGCGAATTTTTTTAAAGCTTTCTTTATAAGTGTAATACTTTTCAAGCGCTCTCCGCAACAGATCGCCAGCCAAGTTGCCTATGCCTATAGAATAATCCCAAACGCAGAGGAATAAAGTTTAATTGAAACATTTATCTGTCTCATTCGCAAATTAACATCGTCGCGTTGTCGCCAAAGTTCTGCTGGGCCATATTTTTGAATTTGATGAAGTAGGTTATTATCGCCGCAGACGAAATTTTCTAGCCAAGTGGCTCTTTGCATGTAAGATAGTTGAAATCTCTCGGGACCAGGGCCTATTTTTGAGAAAATTTGTGAAAATTTGAGAAAATTTAAGAAAATTTGAGAAAATTTTCTCAAGTTTTCTCAAATTTTCTCAAATTTGCTTAAAATTTCTAAAAAAATTTCTGAAAATTGATAAAAACTTTGAGGCATTATTGATGTTTTTTACTCGAAAAATTACTCAAACGACCTATTTCAGGTGTTTTCAGGCATCCTAGAATTATTAAAATAAGTACTAAGGGCTGAATTTTCAGCCATCCGTTCATGCTTGGTTTCTTGTGGTTTTTGCATCTGCACGACCTCTAATATGGTTCAGAATACACTTTACGTCGATTCTTATTAATTCTACACTCATTTTACCTTGTATTGAATGTATTTTTCATTAAAATAAAATTCGAGAAAATTTGAGAAAATTTGAAAAAAAATTCTCAAAAATAGGCCCTGCTCGGGACCCAAAAAAGATTCTGGGGCAGGGAAAAATGGTCCTCTTTTCCTCTCCATATTTGGTCATATCTCGGGGCAAATAGATTTCATTAGCGAACAAAACTCATTATATTTTGTAAAGTAGTTAACAAAAATTCGCGAGCGAAACGAGATTTTTTTTGACAAGTTTTAGTTATTCTTTGATTTTTAACAATTTCAACCTTCTAGTTATTTCCCGTTTTTTTAGGAATTTAGTCATTTTCCGATTTTCAGCCTTTCCCGATTTTCAGCCATTTCCCGATTTTTGTTTGTTATTTCCCGATTTTTAGTTATTTGATATTAGATATAGATAGATGATATAGATATTTAGTTATTTGCCGATTTTTAGTCGTTTCAGTTATTTCTCGATTTTTAGTCCTTTCCCGATTTTTACTTATTTCCCGATTTTTAGTCATTTCCGGATTTTTAGTCACTTCCCGATTTCAGTTATTTCCCGATTGTTATTTATTTCCCGATTTTTAGTCATTTTTTTTGTCACTTCCTGACTTTTGTTATTTTCCGATTTTTAGTCATTGAAGGATCTTTACTTTACTCCAGATTTTTACTTGTTTCCCGATTTGTAGTCATTTAACGATTTTAACTTATTTCTCGATTTTTAGTCATTTCCCGATTTTTATTTATTTCCCTATTTTTAGTCATTTCCAGATTTTAGTTATTTCCTAATTTTTACTTATTTCCAGATTTTTAGTCTTTTCCCGATTTTTATTCATTTCCCGCTTTTTACTTTTTTCCCGATCTTTAGCCATTTCCAAATTTTTAGTCATTCCCAGCTTTTAGTTATTTCCAGATTTTTACTTATTTCCCGATTTTTAGTTACTTCCCGATTTCTTCGACGCGTCGTATGTTATTTTTTCGTCTAATTTCCCGGTATCCAATTTTTCGGCTCCCAAACTTCTCGGTATCTAGGATACCAGGATATCGCTCTTTTTCCACTCGCGCCCCGCATCTGCGACGAGCATTTGCTACGCCCTGCAGGTGGCCATACCCTTACTGATACCTACATGGGGCTATGCCTCTCGACCCCGCTTTTTCTTTGCGAATTTTAGATCACGGCCTGCGGCGTATTTTTTACAGACTTTATGTTTAAATATGGCCTATCCACTAGAAAATTGCTGAAAAAAATTAAATTGGTGACCCAAAAAGAATTAATTTGCTGAACATAAAAAAAATTTGCTGGCTCAAAGCAATAAATTTACTTGGAAATAACAAAATTTTTGCTGGTGAAAAAGAATTTTGCTGGTGCAAAAAATATATCCCTAAATTTAATCTGTCACATGTGGGGTTGTTCGTCCAGGGACATTGATTGTTAGTTCGCACATGTCACCAAAAATATTTTCAGTGAAGTAACATGTAGTGATCGTTCTCTAACCCTAGTTTCAGGCGTCTGTGAAATTCAAGATTCTAAGAATCTGCTTATACCTTTTCAGTCAAAAAGTTTTCACAATTTCGAACGGCGGCGGCGAACGAAAAACTAGATATGCCAACACTTGTGAATAGCATCTATCTACAAAAAACATATGAAGGGACCCGTACGTATCAGAATAGATGCGGCAAACAGAGTCGATGTTACGAAAAGACTGGAACGTATTGAAGTAAATATTGCGTTTGAATACTTTGAAAGTTTGAATGACTCATAAAAATTACCCAAGGTAATGTTGAAAGCCCTCCCGAAGTACGTTTAAAATTTAATTCTCTACAGCTTCGTCTTTGGAAGCAACTTTGTAACTGCCATAGTTCTAGAGATAGGAGTCATCCCTCTGAACTCTAGAAGTGGCTGGATCCCAGGATTGGGACATTTCTCGGGGAAACCCTGAAACACGTGTTCGCTAAAATTTAATTCTCTACAACTTTGTCTTCGGGAGTAAGTCCCTATGTTTCATTATCATAATAAACCATAGGTTGATGAAAACCCATCTCGTATTGTGAGAAATAAAATTTTCTCCATTCCGTGGGTTCCAGTGCCCAGACCACTCAAACGATTTCTACAAATTTATTCCATCTTATCATCTACCATCTACCATCTCATATCTTATTCCACAAATTTATCAGTTTTGTGACATCTAATTCTTTCATTTGACGCTAATTTGAAGAATTTACGTGCTGTACTTGCTGAGATATGCGTGAAAAAGTTTCACCGACCTTCGAAAAACCACGTTTTTGGACACCTTTTCGACCATATCTCCAGAACTATTCGACCGATGTTGTTCATCTTCGAACTTGACCTCAGTTTTTGAAAATCGGTCAATATTTACTCAAGTTATCGTGTTGACGGACAGACAGACCGACGGACATTTTTTTTCGCTAATTTGTCATCTGGAGGCAACAAAAAAAGTTTCCCCCTCACTCCCGGGTTCGAATTCGCAATGTAACAAACGTGGCAGTAAACGCATCAGACCTTCGTACTTCGTACGGGTCTAAAAAGTCCTGTTAAAAGCTACATTTTTATCTTGTCGTCTCTGAAATGTCACTAATTTTTTCAAAACTTTTTGTACGTAAAAGCTTTCATAGAGATTTTGTTAATATTAACGGATGATGTTCCCAAGGTGATACGAAATTTGCGTTGGCGATGTCAAGTGTTCTGTCAGTCATTTCACAGAGACAAGCACTTTTCAGTCTCTAAAACATATCGAAGTAAAGGCAATTGTGGTAAAAAACATACATCTCTTCTGTCAACGCAAATCTCAAGATAAATCTAAACATTAAACAATCCGAGAAACTTTGTGGCGTTTATATCTTTTGTTTTGGTAGTTCAAAAGAAATTAAAATTTTCATTTGGGACAAGATTTAGGAAAATCGCTTCAGATGTTTCAAGCAACTTATTCCCTAAAGTGAAGTAACTTTAGCAAACAAAATTCTTCTTATAATTGTGGAAAGTGATCAGTAGAATTAAGTAAGCAACAAAATTGTGTACAGCTTCAGAAGAAATTCTGATAGATGACTAGGGGACGGATGTAATATGACTTGGGAAATAGACACTTGAGAAATTGTGCCATTACAGAATTTCATTCAAAGTCTGAAACTTGCTCTAAAAGTAAAAAAAGCATTGGCTGTATGCTTCTGGTACATGTCCTCCACATTCGAAATGAATTCAGTTACACAATTTCAACTGCTCTCGAATAGCACAGTTCTGAGATATTTAACTTACAATTATACGAATCAGTCAGCAGATAAATGAAACGAAAAATTTATCATGCATAACAAAGTCTGTCTCAGTCACATCTTTAACTCGTTCACATAGCATAACCGACTGCATTCTGTTAATTTTCCTAATGCATCTGAACGATTTGAATATACGAAAATCGAAAAACTCGCTAAAACTTTATTATGATTTATATTACAGTACCAATTTATGCTGCGCCCGACTTTAATTTCCCTGAAAACTTGCAAACCTGCAGCGATTTAACGCCTCCCATTCGCTAATGTATTTTTTTTTTGATAAATTGGCACAAAATTATAGAGACAATTTAATTTGCTAAATGTATAATTTCCTGCAAATGACACGCTTACGGTTAATGGAATAAGCGACTAATAAAATCTCCTTGCTTAAGAATATCGAATAGGAAATATAGAGACATTTATTGACTATATAGAGACTGTTATTGAATGCAATTCTCAGAAAAAATCGAATTACTCGTATTTAAAGATAAGTTTATTCTTTTCTAAATATCGATGATACAATGAAACTTCAGTCATCGTACTTTTAAAAAAATGAAAAAAGACAAGAAATTGTATGACATTTTTTAATATGCATGTATACGTCGCCGCTAGGAGTAAAAATTTAGTCTCACAAAGGTGGAGGCGAGAATTGTATTTCCCTCAGTGAGAAATTTATTCAAAACCTTCATTCAACAACTTTTCATGCTGTCGTCTAGAACATTTGTAGAAGTATTTGTTGTATACCATAAAGAAGTGAAACTAAGTTTTTATGATGGTTTTCAACAAATTTTAGACTCTGCTACGTTTAAAACATTGACTTTCGACCCGGGAATTGGTGGATTTTCCATTTTGACAAAATTTTAGAGAAAGATTTCGAACAAGAACGAGTATGAACTATTGTTAAGATTAACCGTTGACAAAGGATGGCGCTTTTTAAAGTTTAAATTGAAGTTCATATATCTGCAAGTTAAGCTCGGAAAATGCTTACTAAAGGATAAGTCTCATGCAGGGCCTATTTTGGGAATTTAATTGCTAAAAATTCCATAAAATTCTTAAAATCTTCCTAAATTTTTAAACTTAAGATTTTAGGAATTTTTAATAATTCTTAAGAAAATTTTTAAAGAATTTTATGACATGAAACTGATGAAACGGATGATTATGAAACTGATAAGAAATGCAGACCGTTTCGGTGTAGAGAGCCCAACGATGGCTTAATATCTTGCAACTCGACCGCATATTTTTCATGAATATTTCGTGAGTTATGAAGTATAGTGAATGACTAGTGAAAGCAAGGTTGATTAGGATATGAAAGTATCGTTTTTGCTCATGGAATCATGTGTCGGTCAAATCAATAAATTGGGTGAACGGTTCTACTAAGCATTTAACGTAGATATGGCAATCAGGGGAAAATTCAAAAGTCGCGTCTTCGTGTTGTGATTTTCCTCTGCTCGGCTACGCCACCAATCATCAAACTTCACGCAAAAAATTAACTTTTCATCCATTGCAATTTTAATAAACATTTAATGTTTTTTTAAGGATAGACGTGTCTTACATTAACAGTTTTTTCATGAAAAGTATCAGTTTATGTTCTAGATCTCTCACCAATACTGCCGTAATTTGCATAAGGAACTTAGTCATGACATTTTGAGAGAGAATGTCATATATTTTCTCTCTCAAAATGAGTTCACTTAGTTTCTTATGCAAATTACGGCAGATCATCGTGATACGTGGTAATTCTCCGTAACACCACCTCACGCATTTAAATGATTTTGCATTCTTAGTAATTTGTTAAGTTTCGTGTGCAGAATCAAAAACGTCAAAATCGAAAGAATGACCCCAAAAAAAGTCAAAAAAATTCCTCAAGTCCAAAAATCTTTATTTTTTCGTTTCGTTTCATTTGATAGCATATGTCTCGAGTTCTAGACATGGGAAGACGTTGACTAATATCAGGCTACCTCGAAGTGTCTTCCTTATACTTAACATACTGAAATAGCTTAAAACAACCTTATGGAACCTATGAATCCCATAATGCTTCGCTCGTGCCTTAAATGTTCATGTCTTTTGGTTTTTCAGATCCTACTTTTTTCTGGCAAATTAGCCTCACCCTGAAATTCTATGAACGTTAAAGTTAATTCTGTCAAACTTTTAGATTGAGGCGACTTTGCCATACTTATCTAAACGTTATCCGATAGGGTTTTTTTTTACTTTTTCGAGGGTGCAGAAACAGGAGACTTTTGGGGTCACTCTTTTCTTCATCATCATCATCATCATCATACTTTCTTCACCATTTGTACCTTCCCGTGTGGGGTACACAATAGCCGGGTGATCTTGGACTTTTTTTCGTACACTCGTTGATTCCTATTTTTTACACCTTTCAGTTCAATTTCGTATACTACAATTTCGTACACTTTCTATTTCGTACACTTCAATTTCGCACACTCAGATTTTGTATACTTCCTATTTTGTACACTTTGATTTTGTACACCCCAGTTTCGTACACTTCGATTTCGTACGCTTTCATATTTTGTACACTTCGATTTCGTACACTTTCATATTTCGTACACTTCAATTTCGTACACTCCAATTTCGTACACTTTAATTTCGTACACTTTCCTATTACCTGGTGTAGCCCGCTAGCATTCATTGTATTCTTTCGGGAAAACGAAGTTAAATAATTTTTCTTTTTACGAAATCTCACAAAACGAGGATGTCAACGAAACTAGAGAATTAGGGTTTAATTTTTTCTGTACACAAAAAATACATTTTGAACACAAAAGAGATGGTTTTGTACACTAACATGATGTATGTTCAAAATAAACGTTGTTTCAACTTTGCAAGTTCATTCTTAAATGTAAAATAGTTGGAAAAGTAGCGCCGCAGGCCTATGCACGTAAGGCCGCCTGCAGGGCGTAATCTAGCCAGCCGCAAGAGTGATCTAGCCTGCCGCAGGCGCGGGGGTGAGGGGGCAGAGCCCCCTATACATTGCATTATCTTTTTTAATAAATAAAACACGTGTTAATACAAAATAAATTTAAAAAATGTAATAACAATAAGCTTGTACGGTGTACAATTTGGCTGGGTACAAAAGAAGGCGTCTTTGTGTACAAAATGTATATTTTGTGTATAAAAAAAATGAACCGAGAATTAGTGCTTTAATGAAACGAAGTGATACAAAAACTAGGCGGCTAACGAAGCTAAGGAAAATTAAGTGTACAAAATTAAAGTGTAGGAAATTGTAGTGTACGAAATGAAAGTGTACAAAATAGGAAAGTGTACGAAAGTGGAGTGTACGAAATTAAAGTACAAAATAGGAAAGTGTACGAAATCGAAGTGTACGAAACTGGGGTGTACGAAATGAAAGTGTAAAAAATAGGAACTGTACGAAATCGGAGTGTGTGAAATTGAAGTGTACGAAATAAGAAGTGTATGAAATAGGAAGTGTAAGAAATTAGAGTGTTCGAAATTGAAGTGTACGAAATAGGAGAGTGTACGAAATCGAAGTGTACGAAATTGGAGTGTACGAAATTGGAATGTACGAAATTGAAGTTTACGAAAATAAGGTGTGCGAAAACAAATTGTACGAAAATAAAGTGTACGAAAATAGAGTGTACGAATTACGGTTGGGAGATTTGTCATAGCACCATCTTGGACCACCCTTCTCCATACCATCCTATCCCTTGCCACGGAGATGGTTGGTTCGCCCAGTGAAAGTCCATTAACTTCTAAATCTGATTTAATTGAGTCTATAAACCTTCTCGTTGGTCTATCCCTAGGGCGAACGCCCGGGACCTGCCCATTCAATATCCTCTTTAGGAGCCTGCTATTGCCTTTGAATGTGCCCGCACCATCTAAGGCGACAAACCCTTACCACCTCTTCCGCCGACGCGTCATCGACGCGACGTCGCTCCTAAATTTTCCTTGATGTCGTCGTTTCTGATGATCATCTCACTGCTCCCTTCTACTAACCCTTGCTATACTCCTAAGAACCCTCATATCAGAAACTTCCAGGTCATGCACGAGATATCCGCAGTGCACCCAACATTCACTACCATCTAAAATCGTTGGCCTGAAGATTGATTTGTCTAACTGGTTACTGTGTTTCCCATTTTCCTCCTTGAGCAATTTTTTTTACCCTAAATTATTTTCGTTGTAGTTTCACTTTTCCTATGTTTAAAACATTATTTGAACGCCACATAGTTTCCTGATTTTGCATAGGACATCAACATAATTATAGCTTCATTTGCTCTCTATGAGATGCAAATTTATTGCAAGAAAATGTTGAGCAGAAAACTAAAAGTCACTCTCTGTATCTGCCGGTCTGTGTCCTTCTAATATCCACTCAACTTTTTAGTGATTTATCCTATACTATTCACAAAATACTCTTCTGTAAGAGAATTGTCACTCGCAGGCGTCTGCAAGCAGTTTTTTGCATATTAGTTTGACTTTTCCCAGGTGCATCACGAAAAATTGGGTATGATTTTCTAAGCACACCCAAAGAAACCACTAGAAAACGGTTTCATAACATAAAGAATTCGATGAAGTCTTTAAATAACTAGAGCCCGAACTGTTTCTCTGTTCTGTAAAACTTCTTTTTCTATTTAGTTAAACTGTGTACAACATTTCCTTTGCACAAAAATAAAGTCACGTTGTAAATATTTTCAGACATCACAGTCAATCGATTCAAAGCTTTTTTCTTCTTTTCAATTGTATTCTAACTAAAGATTCCATATCAATGAAGCGACCTTTTAAAAGAAAATTGAACTTTGCAGTCGCTTTTTTACCATTGAATGAAAAACGTTGGCATAAAAGAGAATTCTAAAGTAAAATTTTCGATGACGTACAGTTTGCAGATCCAAAATCTGTTGCAACATCAAAATCGATACGGTGCATACAACGACGTTTACGTGTATTTTTCGTCTGGGCTGCCTGCATGAGTTGGATATCTCAGACATTAATAAAACAAATTATATTCAAGCAATCGGCGGATAAAAACACGATCTGTTAAATATGCAGAAGCGAAAAACGAAGAGACGGTGTGGAAAATATAGGATTGTAGTTAAGATACCATCGTGTCATTATGGTGAAACCCCTAAAAAATAAATTCACAAAGTTCAAAACGATTAGAAAAATTGTCTTTCTTCTGTACAAAGGAGTAACTCTTACAATTTATACGTCTAAGAGAGAGTTGTCGAGTAAAGGAATATTTACCGATTGGTAATTATAATTATTCAAGGCAGCCACAAAGAAGCCAGCCGCATGCAATTATGAATGAACTTATCCCACCCACACACCCACTTTCGCGATACAATGAGAAGCATAAAATGTTAAATTAAAAATCTTAATTTAAAAACTTACTTCAAATCGTGTATGAATTAGTCACTAGAATCGAATCAATTTGAATGAACGAAAAACAAAAATTAAACAGCAAAGAAAACAACTAGATCACAGCACCACTTTTTTTCTATTTCACAAGAAGAACGTTTATGAACAATTTTCACCAACAAATGACTTGTTTTATCGCCTCAATCGCACGGGTATAGGCCTTTTGGAGGAGACGGGAGGCTCCTACACGCTACTCTTACCAAGGACCAGGTGCTATGCCTCCCCAGTACCTCCACCGGCCGTCCCCAAACAATTATTGATTGTAAATTGGTTATTCTAATTCCAGCTGAAGTCTCGGTTGAACCGAGATTTTATAATTGTTTCGTACGGCTTCCAGTTGATTTTAAACTGTTAAAATGTCTTTTCTATTTCAAATACGTTGTTGATTGTTTCAAGTTTAAAATACACCGCATACAGGGTGTAGGGATGAGAGTTTTCGGAAACGTTTTAACGGATGTCACAGGAAAATGTTGGACCAAATAACAGCCACGAAAATATTTTGAATAAAAGTTTATGAAAATTTTCAATTTTTACTGAGCAAATTTTTGATTTTCCTTTAGGTCAACCTGAATCCCGTTTTCGAAATATATTTTGTTTCCACTCTTTCTTTTCACTATTGGCAAAAAATATACACAACTAAATAATGCTGGTAGGGCGGTGGCAAACGATTTCGTACCGTACGATATTGACTGACTCGTTGACTAGCGTGGACTGAGCAGATTGAATGTATATTGTGTTTTATAAGGGGGAATTTTGGTTATACTAAACATTCTAGCCGTGTCAGTGTGTGTTTCGTTTTATATATAAACCGTTGTCGGCTATAGTGTTCTATTTTTTTGAGATTACTGCAACGGAGGGTGAGAAATTTTGCACGGGGGGTGCGTTGTCGCCGCCAAGACTAAATCGATGCTATGTTGTCACGTTTGTTTAAACGAAAAAGGGGATATTTTCTAAACGATTTTCGCCACATAGGATCGAAAATTTCGTGCATACTTTACTTGAGCATGTGTGTAATGGGAAAAACGTTTCTTTGCTTCACTCATTTCGGGAATGTTACATACAGTACATACAGTTGTTAATATAGTTAGGGATAGAAAGTACAGTTTTAGTTTGATCGGAGAACAATTTTTCGTATACGGTAATGCAAAAAGTAGGACATTGCAGACGTGAGTGTCAAAATTGTGAAGATTGTCTTTCGAATTTTGTTTAAAGCTGAAGGTAATGTTTTAAAAACTGCGAAAAGTTTTCTTTGATTTATTCATTTATTTATTTATATCATTCGGGCATATAATTAGCCATTTATATACCTGAAAGTAGGGTTATAATGACCATATTATAGTTTCATGCAAACTGAGAGGTATATAATAGGCATATTATGGTAGACTCGACTATAATTTTCATTATAATCCGAGTATAATTTTCATTAATGTCCGACTATAATATCATGACGTCAAATCTCAAAGGAAATAAAAAAAAGTCACGAGTCAAATGGCGAATTATATGCCCAAATGATCTAAACTATCGTATTAACCAAGGGATAAATAGCTTGATTCGGTACGTGAATATTCCTCGGGGCATAGATCCTCGGACATTCACTTCACCTCGACTATAATCGCGCCATTATATCCCTTGGTTAATAATACACTATTATCACATCGGGCCCTATAATAAGCCAATTATTGCATTGAAGAAGAACTGAATTTGATTGACCGTCCATTTTGCAACGACAATTGGTTACTAGATTGGAACGATCGCCTTTGCAACGATTTCGATGCACTGTATTATTTTGTGTTTTGTGCAAAATTAGCAATTATAGGCTCCGATGCGATAAAATATCGTATAACACATGGGTTATATCGCGCAATTATATGACGCCCCTCGAAATTTTACCAAGCTCGACTATAATTACGCGATTATACCCCTTGTGTTATAATATACTATTATCACATCGGGGCCTATAATATGCCAATTATAGCACTGAAAGTAGGAGCATAATCGGCTTATTATAGTCGAGTTTCTTGTATTTAAAGAGGTGTATAATGAAGTCATTATAGTCCTCTCCAATGTTTTTCATATTGATAAAAATAGTAGAAAAATATCATATTGCGTTTTCTCGAATCACCTACAACACCAGAAACGCTTACTTGTTTCACCAACACATTTTATTAAAATAAAATAGTGATAACATACGAATTTAATTCGAATTGGAATCGAATCGCGTTTTATTTTGGTTTGCTTGGAGAAAAAAATTATTTGACTAACCGTTCATTTTGCAGTGACAACTGGTTACGAGATTGTAACGATCGCTTTTGTGTAGATTTGGATGTACAGTGGAATTTTATGTTTTGTGCAAAATTGGCAATTATAGGCCTCTTTGTGATCAAATATCGTATAACACAAGGGTTATATCGCGCAATTAGAGTCTCGGTAGGTAAAATTTCACGACTATAATTACGCGATCATGCCCCTTGTGTTATAATATACTATTACAATTAAGAAATTTATAATTTGCTCATTCTACACTTTCACACGTTTTATCACTTTCAGCTGTTTTGCCATTGTTATAACAATAGCAAAGCATCTAAAAAAGAGAAAAATAGAAAAAGAGTGAAGTGAGCAAATTATAAATTTCTTCATTGTAATACTTTTTTCAATACCTTAGGTGTAAATAGCATTTTACAACTTGAGGATGCTCCGATTTTCATTGCTTTATTCACAAGAAGCAAGGACGTGGTAGTGAGACTTGGATAGATCTGAATTCTCATGCACGATGTCAGTCATTTCGTTAAATTACACTCCCACGATCCCAATAAATTATATAACGCTTTTTTCAGTGCCGCCATCAATTTAAATTGGTTATTCTGGCCAAGTAATCATTTTTTAAGCCCAAAATTTAGCTCTATCCCCCCATATAAGGGGTATTTGGCAAGGGTAGATCACACACTCGACCGAAGCGCTACGTAATTTTCCAAACCTTATTTATCAAAATTTTCAAAATTACAAGGAGAACGAGTAAACTTAAGCGAACATACGCTCTTGCTCTCTAAGATTTCACCCTTGAATAATCCATTTGCCATACGTCTTATTCTTATTCGGGGGTACACGGTCACACCATTCTTCACACCAATACTCGAGTAATGTTTTCGACACATAAATAAAATGTTGTAACAAATAATTTACCTCATGAATGTTGTACATAAAATTCAGAATTAGTGCACATCTGTTTATAAAATAACATTATGGCCTAGGTGGTAAGTAACTGATGTATACAACATGAGAAGTGTAATGTAATGTAGTGTAATGTAATTGGAAATTTGTGTTTGTGAAGTGGAGGCTTCAAAATGGCAGTGGTATTACAAATCTTGCTACTATGACCAGTTATTTCTTAGAGCGGGAGATAATCCTAAGAAAATGTGGAAGGAAGTGACTGAATAAGGTTCTCGGTAGAGGTTGCGGTAGAATAGAAAAGATTAAAAAAATTATATACGACGGGAGCGTTCATCTCCGTGACCATGATAAGGCTGCTGTACTTAACGATTTCTTTGTCAAAATCGGCAACTCAACTGCGGGGAAAATAATAAATGATGGAGACGTCAATAAGTATCATACACTCAAGTCTTGTGTGAATAGTTTTTTTCTGGAACCAGTGGGTGAGGAAGAGATTTTGCGAATCCGATCCGAATAAGAGTGAGGACTTTGACGGGATTCTCCAATGGTATCTCCAATCCTTACACGAGCTATAAATCTTTCCATGAACACAGGTTCATACCCAGATTGTTTGAAAGTTGCCAGAGTGAAACCGGTTTTTAAATCAGGAGCTAAAAAAGACCCGTCAAATTACAGGCCAATTTCCATCTTATCTTTGTTGAATAAGGTCTTTGAGGTACCAATTAGGGATAGGCTAACGAAATTCCTAGATAAGGATACATTTTTGTATGCGCGTCAGTACGGATTTAGTGAAAAGTCTGGAGTCCACACGGCTATATATGAGATTTTTGGCAAAATTATTAAAGACATAGAACAAGGGAGGCGGGTAAGTGCGCTTTTTCTTGACATTACAAAAGCTTTTGATTGTGTCAACCATAAAAAACTTCTGCGGAAGTTAGAGTTAGAAATAAATGGCGTACGCGGCATCCCGCTGAAGCTATTTGAGAGTTATCTGAGTAATCGCAGACAATGTGTGCGAGTGGGGAGCTTGAGTTCATCGTACCACAGGGAAGTTTCTTTGGGCCGTTATTGTTCCTGGTTTATATAAACGATATGCATCGATTACCCACGAAAGGGGTGGTGTCACTCTTTGCGGATGACACAGGAGTTTTCTGCACGAATTTAACTCATAACTTAAACGTGTGCGATCTTAATACGGACTTAAAACTCATAAATGATTACCTAGGAATAAATGGGTTTAGTCTGAATCCCAAAAAAACTAAAGTTACGCACTTTCTATCGGACAGTGTGAATGAAGGGAATCTGGATCACGTGAAGCTTCATACATATAAATACTTCGGTGTCTTTGGATCCCAAAGTGTCATGGAGGCCGCACATATCTGGTATATGCAAAAAACTTGCTTGTCTTCGTGGTATTCTTTGTAAAATCAAGCAAAGTCTACCGAAGGCTATTTTGATGAGAATCTATTTTGCGCTGGGTCACACACACTACAATTATGTCATTGGAGTTTGGGGATGTGCGAATGCTAGCGACATAAAGCAGCTGTAGATTCTGGAGAAGAGATGCTTGAAGCTCGTGTGCAAGTTAAAACAGACTCACCCGACCGCTGATCTGTTCCGTAAGCACTGCCCCGGTATGTTAAATGTCAATGGTTTATACTAACCTAGGGTGCTTCATTCACAATGATCTGAATAGTAAAACGTATAACACTGTGGAATTTGAGCGTACTGTTAGGGGAAAGAATCAGACAAAGAGGGGAGAGAGAGCGATTACGATAGCGGGTAGCATAATGTACAATGCGTTACCAACGGAGATGTATGAGGCTTCATCAACGCGATTTAAATCAATACTAAAAAAATGGATATCGGAGAAGCAATATCCTGGATAGTCAAAAGAATAACCCTAATTATTTGTTTGAATCGGTATTTACATGTTCCTATTGAATATATTTTTGAAACTCCCATCAATTACATCTAAATTTGGAGAGTAGACACTACACACGATAGAATCTTGGAGAACTAATGCTTGCCATCGTTGATCCACCTACCCATTGCTGGCTTTTGATTACTGCTTTACTGATGAGTGATTCATTGACAAGTTTTTCTGTATCATGACGTTTTTATTATTAACATTTGGAGAAGTTGTCCATTTCTCTGTTGATTTCGGCGCGCATTGCCAGGTTTTTTGTATATTACTGTTTTATATCCTAAAAAATATTGGATTTTTGGGGTGTTTTTTTCAGTTGATTTCTAGATTAATGAAAGTAAATATTCTTTCTTAATTTCCTTTCACAGTGCGAGGCGCAGAGGGAATGCATATTGTAAAAGTTATTGTAAGGCTAGTTAAGATTAATAAATAGAATAAATAAAAAAATAAACGGGCAGCAATTCTCGCACAGGTTTGAATTTTTGTACTTTCATCCCTTGTAATCCAAATAACTAATACTCCACTCCACAAAGAATGAATTACTTGAATAAGAAGAACATTTTTGCTATTGTAACTCATATCACAACAAAACCCCTTTTAAAAGGGAAATGTGACGCAAGTCCTTCTTCCTCCTTCCAAAACAACTGATATCAATTTGGGGTGACGCTTAAAGCTTTGAAACGCAAAAATTCTTTTGGAATGTTTTCATTTTTGATTAAAAAAATGCGTCACAAATGCCGGACCCCCCAATGTTATAGTTTTTCTGTTCTTTCAGCTTTCACAACGCAAAAATTTGTCATTATGTATGGCGTATTTTTGAACAGGAAATCAAATTTTTGCGTATGACAGCTGAAAGCGTAGAAAAATTATTACATTGGTGGGTCCGGCATTTGTGACGCATTTTTTTAATCAAAAATGAAAACATTCCAAAAGAATTTTTGCGTTTCAAAGCTTTAAGCGTCACCCCAAATTGATATCAGTTGTTTTGGAAGGAGGAAGAAGGACTTGCGTCACATTTCCCTTTTAAAAGGGTTTTTGTTGTGATATCAGTACTTTTGGAAGTTTCGACTACTACTTTCATGGGCAAAAATGATCCCCTCAACTTACTCTACAATATATCAAAAGTTTTTTTTTGAGCCGCCGCCGCCGCCAAACCGAGCCACGGCGGCTACTACTTCCATGGGCGAAAATGATCACCTCAACTTCCTCTACAACATATCAAAAGTTTTTTTTTGAGCCGCCGCCGCCGCCAAACCGAGCCGCGGTGGCTACTACTTCCATGGGCGAAAATAATCACCTCAACTTCCTCTACGACTTATCAAAAGTTTTTTTTTGAGCCGCCACCGCCGCCAAACCGAGCCGCGGCGGCTTCTACTTCCATGGGCGAAAATAATCACCTCAACTTCCTCTACAACATATCAAAAGTTTTTTTTGAGCCGCCGCCGCCGCCAAACCGAGCCGCGGCGG
>CM055403.1:117999903-118028088 GCA_029228625.1 Pseudolycoriella hygida | reverse complement strand
TTCCCTTTGACACCAAACCTGTATCTCGAACACCCACCCATGTCTTATACAAAATATGCTTCCGTACACACACACACACAAACACATACATATGGGCTTTATATGGCGCCTTCTAAGAGCCCTGGCGCCCAAACGAGGCCGGTACCCCCCCCTTTTTTAAAATCTCATATGGCGTAGAATGCCCAGCCGAAGGTCCTTGCAAAATTTCAAGAAAGGATATCGAGCCGTTTTCAAGAAAACTCCTAAAAAGTGGGTTTTCATACAAATGGCTCTGGAACTAAGTAACTAACTAACTAAGTAACTAACTAACGTAGGATGTTTCCATTAACTTTGGTTTCTATGAAAGTGCACATTTTGTATGGAAAATGACGATTTTCTAAAGGTCATATCTCCGGATCCACTGGACCGATTTTAATGAGTGAAAAGACATTTCGCCTTAGAATTTTCCGTAGAATCCAGGAAAAATATTTTCCGGGGGGTACGTCGCAAGGGGGGGGGAAGTCAAAAGTTAGCTGTATATATAGTTCCGAAGTCTACGAAAAAAAATTTTCCGAATTTTTTGTTCGTATGGGGACTTGCGTCACGGGCGCATTGATACCGCACGCCCATGATTTTCGCCTTATGAGTTTCTAAATGCAAAACACAATTGAAATACATTTTATGAGCGCAACCGATCCCCTAACTATTTGTACGAAGCAGCATGCAATGTGCACAACACATGAACATTTTCGGAATTACAACCAGTTACATAAACCCGAACCTTTGTCTATGTGTAAGTGTTAAAGCATATCCTTGCATGAAAGGATATAGTGTGCAGAACGAACATTTGCTTATGTTTATATTCAAGGCCAGTGATTCGGGTATATTTAATTATAGAATGTTGTTGTTTAACTATTTAACATTTTCATAAAAACCTGCAATATTCTGCTAACGGTTTCTGCATTTATTAGTAAATTTTCAATTCAAACGCTTCGTGAATATTTGCAATTATAACAGACACCCATCGAACTCCATATTTCACACGAGTTTGCGTTTTTGGAAGTAAGTTAGGTAAAGGCCAGACAAACAATTCTACTTTTTGTATGCATTCGTGTACTGTTAAAAAATATTGGTATTCTCTACACTGCAAAAAACTTTTCTTTAATCAGAGTCTTTGTGTTTGTTTTCCCTTTGAGCGAAGTTCGTTAGTGTGAAAAAACCGTTTGAAAATCTAGAAATTCTCTGTCGTAAATCTTTTACAATCCATCCTTTTAGTGTGACATTGACTTATGTTGAAGAATACAAAATTCCATGAATTTCATAGAGGGCCGTTCATAAATTACGTAACGCAAGAGGAGAGGGGGGGGGGGGTATGAAGCAAGCGTTACGGTTAGATCGAAAATGGGTAAAATTTGACTCTTTTAGCGTTTCAGGGAGGGGAAGGGGGTACTGGAAATGTCAATTTTTGCGCTACGTAATTTATGAACGGCCTCTAGGTCGAGACGAAAAATGTTGTGCTTGTTATTTATCTTATACACTTCGTATATTTTGACCTACGTCGTCCTTCAGTCAAAGTGAAGCCACTTTCATGATGATCCATCAACTCCACGTCATATTTGTTGATATGAATTACTAACAGGGCCTATTTTTGAGAATTTTTTTTCAAAATTTCTCAAATTTTCTCATATTTTCTAGAATTTTATTCATTATTATATAAACAAGCTAAAATGAGTGTGGAAATAATAGGAATCGACGTAAAGTGTATTCTGAATTAGAGGTCGTGCAGATGAAAAAAACAACAAGAAACCAACCATGAACGGGTGGCTCAAAATTCAGCCCTTAGTATGTTAATAATTCTAGGATGCCCTAAAACACCTAAAATAGGTCGTTTGAACAATTTGTTGAGTAAAAAACATCAATTATGCTTAAAAGTTGTTATAAATTTTTAGAAATTCTAAACAAATTTGCGAAAATTTAAGGAAATTTTCACAAATTTTCATAAATTTTCACAATATTTTTCTCAAAAATTTTCTCAAAAATAGGCCCTAATTACTAACGACAATGTGTGCAACTTCATAGGCCGCCCTACAACGCATAAAAAACTTAGCGACGCTATTAAATGAGAGATTTTCATATATTTTCTCTCATAAATTCTCCTCGCTAAGTTTTTATGTGTTGTACGGCAGTGGTCCTGTTGTGCTAAGATATCCTATGGCGGAAAGGTATAGGCGCCTAAGCATATTTACATTTGCATTATGTAAGCTGGGCACTTACACAAGAAGTTTTCACTAATTTCGAGCTCTCCACAACACTATAACAGCTTCGGTTTGTCGCTAAGCTCGTTTTGTTGAGGTGACAGTTAAATTTGTTATGGCAAGTGAGACATTCAACGAGACGTATCAAGTTACGTCTGTAAGGCGAGAAAACTTTTTTCACAATTTATGAGTCTATGCGACAAATTTCTAGACGAAGCAAAATGACAATCCTTTTTAAACAAATTTACTTTTTGCTGGAGATGTAGATTGGTAGGTTTGAGTTAATAGTCCACTCACGTGTCCATAACGTGGGGATATACTACTTCAATTACAGCAAGTTACTCATTCTGCTTACCACTAGCATAGCCCATTTTCCTACGCCTTATCACTACCTCTCGTTCGATTGACTACATAATTTCACTTACACAAATCAAGCAACGAACGTGTTAAAACTTGAATAGTTTGAAGATGAAGTCTGCAAAAATTAAACGTCCGTGTAACAGAGATGTCAAATACAGTTTGTGTAATTTCCTTGCTTTGAATTATTGAAATCGAAATCTTGAATCTATGTTACACATATCGATAGATAAGGTGTCGTCATTAGTCTGCCTCATCGCAATTAACAACAGAAATATTTTGAATTGATTTGCAACGTGACAACGGTGTATAAATATACATAATAGACAAACAAAGAAAAAGTACAGAATGTTTTCGCACACATGCAAAAATACAAAGGCTGTTGTAAGTGGGGCTTATCCTGAATTTGTTTGGTTCCCAGTTCCAATTTTTTGCGCACACTCCATTTAGTCGATTCTCTCAATATTCAGAGCATCAACTCGTTGCAGATTCTAAACAACTGTTTCGTTAGTGCAATTGTTGCAGTCATTCATCGATATAATGTGGATGTATTTTCTGCAAGTTAGCTTTGCAAAAAAAGAAATGAATTGAAAATTCTGCTTTAGCAGTTTTGTCATATGACAAGCAAAAGGCACAACATTTACTGACACTGCCTAATGGAAAGTAGCGCTTCAAATCTATTTCAATTTCTACTACATACTTGAATATTGAGGGTAAAGGTGGTTTTCTTTTCTCCATTTTCTCAGTTTCCCGGATCTACTTCGAAATGATTACACTATGAATCACTCCTCATCGAACGATACGTCGTCGGTAGTCATTCAGATTTAGAGAGCTAAGGTTAGTGTAGCCAGTGCCGCAATCAATATCTTAACTTTTTAATTATTGTTTAGGCTTAAGAGCGAACGTTTGTTGTGAAAGCTTCAAAGTCGTTCATTATGTTATTCTATTTTTAAAGTAACAAACATTCGTGCCGAAAAAAATTTACATATGGATTATTGCTTACTTTCATTTTCAACCAGAATTTCTCGTCGTTGTGAATAAATTATATATTTTGTTTGTTGGATGTTTTATTTTTTTCGGAAGTCGGTTTGTCGTTTTTTCTGTTTTTCATTTAGGTTTTTTCGCTTATGACAAGGACTTAAAACAGACGTTTTATGATGTTCGATTTTCGGATTCCGACTGTCAAACTTATTCATAAAATTCAAATTTCATTTAGAGCGAAATATTTTTTATGCGAAATAAATAAATTATTATAGATACAAACATTCATATAATACGAAACGAAATATTCCAAATCGAGCACTGCTTCCGCGGGATCTTTAACTGACGTCTTGTCATCATTTTTCCCATTTGGTTGCACTATGTGCTACCATGCCGTACAAGAAGGTTAGCGCGCTGAAAATAGATTCCATCGTATAGTATAAAATACTGCTTGATAGAATAAAATACTGTTCGACAGAATAAAATACAGTTGGATTGCGTAGAAATCCCGTTTCATAAAATTACTAATCTTTGCGTGATGTATTTGATGTGAATGCATCCGTAGCAAAACATTTTAGCGTGACTCACTATGTGTACTTTGTTTCACAGCCGGGGCAATTTAACTTTGCTCATAATTTTTATTCAATGAGTTAGGTACTGTCCATAAATGACGTCTACTTTTAAGGGGTGGGGGGGGGGGGTTCCGAGGAAACAGACGTCTGTTTTCAAAAAAAAAATTAGAAGATGAAGTGAAGTGAAGAGTGTGTTGCGACATTAGGTTTTGAATCACTGCAATCGCAGTGACTTTTCCTAGTAGTCCAGGGATAAAATTTTGGATTAATAGGTGGCGATTGGCGATGGCACATATTTTTGCATTTGGTGCGGCAGTGAATGTCGTAACCTGCAATTGTTAGGAGTTGAAACGACCGTTGTTGGTTCGGCTTCCTCGGATCTCTCTTGAAATGTTAGTGCAACACTTATGAATGTTCCACAAACAGTTATACAATCCTCAAGCCCACATGGAAAGAAGATGTGTAGTGTAATTATATGTATAACAGTACAACGCTTGATGCCATTAAAAACGTTACATTCTTTGGCCGATTTTGTTGTCCATAACCCACTTTTTAGACACGTAACGAAGTACTGGTCTTATGCGTTTACCACGACGTTTGTAACAGGTCGAATTTCGACCCGGTGGTTGATGGGTTTTTCGTTTTGGGTTACAAATAGGAGAAACATGCGAAAAAAACGTTATCCGTCTGTCCGTCCGTCTGTCGCCAAGTTATCTCGAGTAAGGCGTGACCGATTTAAAAAAAAAAAATAAAAATCTGAAAGGTAATCGAAAAAGTGAGGTCGAGCTCTGAGATGGGCGAAATCATTCAAAAACTTTCGAATTACGGTCGAAAAAGTGGTTTTTTGAAGGTCGGTGAAACTTTTCCGCTTATATCTCCGCGAGTTTCGCACAGAAATTGCTTTTCAAGGTTTTAAATGAAAGGTATGGACCTCGGGAAATCACCAGAAGAAAATTTGGTGAAAATCAGTTGAGTGGTTCCGGATGTAGGGCCTTTAGTATGACTGAGGTTTTATTATGTGGTGTTGTAGAGAAAATTGATGCGAACATTTTTGCCCATGAAAATATGGGTCCGAGGATACAGGAAGGCCCACAACGAATTTTCTACAATGCTTCTTCGTACGGGTTTTTCAATATTGCCATTTCGGCAATTTCCAATCGAGATGAATATGCATAATCAGTAATTTAATACAACGGGAATACATGCAACGGGTTTCGTACGGGTCCGCGAAGCTTATGTTTAATTATGACGTCTGTTTCGGGGGGAGGGGTTTGGAAAAATAGACAGAATATGAGGGAAGGGGGTCAAAAAAGTCGGAAAAAGCAGACGTTGTTTATGGACAGCCCCTTATAGTATGTTGTAATATCGAAAACGAACTAATGGAAAAAATTACTCCAGTAAGAAATGTATAATTTTCCTAATTAAATTACAAAAAATGTATTTTCAAAGCGTAGGGTAAGTGCAACGGTTACGAGCCCCGTGCAAGTTACAAGCCTTTCTTTTGATCTTTTTTGAGAACAAAGGAAAAGAAAATGGAGCGCGTGACCAAAGCAATTTCAGGCTCGTAAATGGTGCTTTCCCTCTATACATAAATCAATTTCTACTTGAATTGGATGAAATCGATCAATATTTTAACGTGTTTTTGTTTAACTTATTTTTTTGTCTTATTTAGAGTCGACTTGCTGTGTCAGAAAACTTTGTTAGTACCTCTGTAGGAAAGTAGATTTCTTCCTGTGTCGGTAAAAAAGAATTATTTTGTGAGTTTCACGTGAAAAAATAACGTTTTGCATAAGAATTTTCTTGGCAACTTCACTTTGATTCAATAATCAAAATCAATAATCTTTACAGATCCTTTCGTTACGGAAGTTTTTACTGTGTCAGTGATAAATTGCACACAAACCTCGTGCCATCTATGATGTACTAGTAGGGCTTAGAATACCGGTTCACCCCTTGAATGTGTTCTACCGGCAGGAATTTATTGGATCACATGCTTGACGTGAATTCCGAACTACGCTAGCATTTCGCCATTAGGATTTCTTCTTGTGTGGTGCTAATTATACCCATATGCACATAAAGTCGCACTCAGATATTTTTACACAGAATTCATCAAATATGGATGACGTCATATTTCTCATTCTTCTATGTAAGTACGATTCGCTGCGGCATCAAATTCACAACTACCCAAATTATAAAGCCTGGGTGTGCCTAGGAACGTAACTTTATAGCATTGAAGAAAAATCCTATGCAGAATTTGTCCCCACTAGGATTGAACCCGGATATTCTTGGTGGAAAGCCAGTACGTTACCACTAAGCTAACTTAGTTATAAATAATAACAATAAAACTCAACTTAGCAAAATTGCAGGAGAAGAATCATAGGATTGTGCAACGTTTCGTTTTAACTCGTTCCACTGAAAAGCCCAGTTTTAAATGCACGACGCACGAGCGAATACGTGAAAATAGAAAATTTGCTTTGAAGAAAACTTTACGCAATCTACTTGGATCGCACGATAATCTACTATATCTACTTCTTGAGATTTGCGATATTTAGTTTAGAGAAATTTGCATCTTTATACATCACTTCTGAGAGTGTCATTTCTGTTTCCCTCAGTCAAATATTTTGTAAAACTATTTTTCACATTTGTTAAGCGGAAATTTGTATTTTCTCATCGCAAATAAGGTGCGAAAATTGATATTTTCATGAGTAGAAAATTTTCGCCCCTCATTTGGAGGTGCGAAAATAAAACGTACGCAAAAAAAAACTAAAAATTCAAATAAAAAATAATTAATTTTGAAGCGATTTTGCGAAGTTGAAACCTAAATTCGTAAAATTTGTTTGGGCTTGTAATTCCAAGGCCGTACACTAGCAGACAACGACAATGAGCGTTGAGTACAACAAAAACTGTGATTTTTATCCAGCAAATAATAGTTATTTACGTAACTAGGAATAATATAATGTTTTTGACGAGTGTGGGGTTTCGCCACGAACAACACATTCACACTTGTGTTACAATTACTCTCTCGGTATAGAAATACACACAAACCCGGCAAATCCTCGTTTTCCATCCTTGTTACGAAAATAACTATTGCGTTTGCTGCAAATGTCTCAACCTGTTGTGTAATTCCCTGCCACTAAAACTTGACAATATCAATCAAGATAAAAGGCATCAAATCCTATAGGAGAAAAAAAACTTGAACCCAAACTTAAAGATTCCTTAACCGTAATGAGCTACATTGGTTTGTTACATACAAAATACAATTGTTAGCAAGTAAATACAGAAAATGCTCATGGAGGCGTCAAATGAAAGATATTGACCTGTTCAGTAGCTGACGCTTTAACTTTCTGTCTATGGAATCTATTTTCACACCGGCTTTTCATGGGTAAGCAAGCACATTACTCTTGTCGGGCGTCGCAAGCAATTAATTTTGTCTAACTGATTACGGTGGAATGGGAAGCTATCGATGATTACCAGCAACACAATGTTATTTCATTTCTGAATACGAGTCAACATGTGGAATGATGTTTAGTATATTTGACCAAAAATGTTGACTCATGTCATGTACGTACTTCATGTCTGAAACCTCCCCCTAAATTCCAATTCCAATTTTGCAAGACCCCCTTCCCCCTCGTACGTACGTTTTTTTTATTTAGTCGTATGGTACCGTATGCAACGACTGTAGTTTTTCTGAAATAATTCACACAGACAGACACGACATTAAACGGACAATTGGACACAAATTGGCCAACAAATCGTCAAGGCTTTACAAGCATCAAGAAATGGAAAATCATACTTTTAACACAATTATAAAAAATGAAGACATCATTCAACACAAAAATCGTTTTGACCTTTCATTAGCAAAAATTGTATTCTGAATAAAAGAAATTTCATTTTCATTTTTTAAGATTTGAAACTGCTACCCCCTAAGTTTCACTGACACCGAAATAGTCGTCGTCGCCTTTGCGTATAACTGCTTTTGCATGTCATTACTTTAAATCGATTCGAGTTTTCGGAAATTCAGAAATGAAAAAATTTAATTTATCTGAAAGAGGCCGGTATGGTGTATTTATCGGCCGCAAAATATGCCGATAAATGCATCGTTATTTGAAGAAATAAATTACTTTAATAACAACAAATTAATTGAATTTCATGTGACATTATACTCACTATATACCGACAACAACGTGCTTTGTACGAATGACGCATTCCTGAATCAAAATAAAGTTCTGTCAAAATGCTCCGACCGACGCGACGAGCTGATTTAAGAAATGAAGGGACGGACTCTCAGGAACTTAAATTTTGCTTTAGAAATGAAAAGAGCGATCCACAATGAGTTCAAACCAGATATCAGATGACTGGTTAGATTCTTCAATAGACCTTTATTTTGATGAAGGAACACCGTGAAAAAAAATAGCAAAACGACTCTATGTAGTGGTGTATGACTAAATGGCGTGAAAAAGGAATGAATATTCCAAACCTGCAGTTTTACACAAGTCATTGCCTATATTCTTTCATGAATCTTCGCAAATTCACGAGTAGACACTGAAATAAATCGTAAGTACCGTTGCACACAATCATGCATATCATACCAATTTGCGCAACATGAAAAGTACTATGAATCCGAAATTGTAGTTGTTTCACCTATACCGACCGCTTTTTCAGATAAACCAGTATATTGAACAAGCCATTGTAAGAGCCTTGTTAAATAATTTTTTTGAATATACAGGAATAACAAACAAACAAACAATTACGCAATCTCGGAATATTTTTAAGGAAAAAGCTTTGAGAACTGTTTTTTGACTCGTGTAGTTATATTCCTCGCCTTCGGCTCGGAATCTGAACTCTACCCTCGTCCAAAAACAGTTCTCAAAGCTTTTTGCTTAAAAACATTCCTCGATGCTTAATTATTTGTTTGTATGTTATTTCTGTATATTCAAAAAGACAATTATTTAACGCGTCACTTACTGGCCTGTTCAATAATCTACTATTAATTTTCACGAGAAAAATCAACACCGCAAAGAGGAAATAGAAAACGAGATAGATAAGAGTGGAATGGAAAGAACTTGACTACAATTATCAATCATTCAGTGATTTTTAAGAGTGAGTAAAATCGTTATTTTATGCGCGGTTTTCAATGGGATCTGTTTAGAAATGTTTGTACTTTTCCGAGATTTTTCAAATTTTCTTGGCGCTTCCTAGCTATGCCGTGTGAGTGATTTGCGGTGCGGATGCGGAGCGTAAATGTTTTGTTTTGTTTGTGAATTTTGTTTTTGTTGTTGAGAGAAGGAGAAAAGAAGGGAGGGGATTGTGAACGAAATTTGATAGAGTCTCACTAGCAGGACCGTAGGAGCATGAGGGCTACTTGGTCTTTTAAGTTTTATAGTTTACGTTTGTGCTGTTTTAGAACCTTCCCGATCCGTAGAACGCATTCATCTAAAAAGCCAACACTTCTTATTGTCCCTGATGATGGCCCCGAAGAAGTTTGTTTCAGTCTATTTCATCGAATAGAGCTGAACTCTTGTGGTTTTTCAGACTAGCGGGCCGAAACGGAAGTCTTTAGAGAGTTGTTAGGAATTTGGTTGCTTGTTAGGGATTTTGGTTGGATGCTTATAAAAGAAGTTTTTGAGTTTCGTTTTATTGGTGTTCATAGATAGACCTTTTAGACTCGCAAATGGGTACTGGAAGTGCTGGAGTTTTAATTCTGATGAGAAACTCTTTTTTAATGTTCATTTTTACTTTTCTATTGTTCATTTTAACCTTTAACCTTTAAACTAAAATAAGACTTTCTTGCCTTCATCACAACACTAGCGGAATACTACCAAACTTGGAAAATGTTTCCCAAACATTGAAATGTGCGTAGTACCTCCAAGGCCGAGTTGTGATGATCACAAGTAAAAATTAACCCCAATGAATGTAAAAGAGTTCAACTCGTAAGATTCTTTTCATAGAACTATAGAACTCTTTTACATCGCGGGATTGTACAATTGTTTACATTTAACGAAATACTTATAACATCACTTTACAATAATTTATTCACATTTTTACACACTAAGTTCACATCACATTCACATTCACATCAAATTTTTCCAACCATTTAATCGCTTCTTCGGTCAATGAGTGACGATTAGCAATTCCACCATCGAACTTCCTCCTTGGGCATTCATCAAGCAAATGTTTCATTGACAGTCCTTGCATCACAATCGCACTCGTTTGAGCTTGCAAGGTTCCATCGGACCATTTGTTAGGCGCAGCATCCATGTCCCGTACGAAATCGATTTAGTGTTTTCCATGGTTTTCGTGGAAGTGGAAAACCTTATGGAAGGGTCGTCGATGATCAGTTTGTTCGTAAAATCTGGATTGTCGTTCCAAAAATTCAGGAGGACTCCAACTTTATTCGATCGAATATGTCGGTTGTTGAATGTTCGGATCATTCCAGATTGGTTTCCTGGACTTTGATCTTCTCGGAGAGTCAACGAGATTTGGATGTTCTGTCTATTTGCCCCACATTTTGTGCGCTGCCCCTTATTGGGGTATGTTGAAATATACTATTTGTGTAATAGTGAGAGTATGTAGGTGCACATACCGCGGAAAGCAACTTTTCGTCCCAAGTGATGGGAAAATATTTTCCGTCACAACCAATACACTATCAGGTATACAGAAAAATAAATTCACATGAAGTTGGTTATGCTTCATAATCAGTCATCAAAGTATATACGAACTTTTTTGTGATGAAGAAAATAACAAAAAATAATTATCTTCGACTCGACGGATTCCAGTCAAACAAAATGCCAGCACATAGTTCATGATCACAGGATAACTCTAAAGTAATTCATTTGCTAATCTGGCAAATATTTCTCGAGATATTAGAGTTTAAAAAACAACACAGTCGAATGTGTTTTTGAGTTACTTTCTATGTTTTCTGTGAAATTCGTCTTTTCTGCCCTACAGCGAATAAATAACTTACAAACCGGTTTTAACAAAAGGATTCTTTGTGAATGTGTTAAGTTATCTCCAATAATTGTAATAGTGATAAAAAGTGTGAATCTTTTTCGGGAGAAAATATGAATTTTCGCTTAATTCATAACTCGGGGAAAAATAGAAAATTCTTAACTCGGTTGAAGTCTGTGGCCCTCGCAGAGAAAATTGCAACGAGAGTGAAGTTTGTGGCCAGAGCGCAGCGACAGACATCAACCTTGTTAAGCAATTTTCTATTTTCTCCCCTTGTTATGAAAATAACTATATGAAAGTGAGGTCAGGGGGAACATTATCTTAGACATTTTTGAGCGTTAGTTACGTTGGTAGGTGATCGTAATGTAGTTAACGTTTGTGAAGCAGAAGTATATTTGACGTTCAGAGAATGCGCTTTCATGGCAAAACAACAGTGAGGAATTTTGTATTTTTGAAACTGACTTTTCTTTCATGTTTTTCATACTTTACGCTTAGTTTACGTTTGTGCCACAAAAATAAATATCGAAGTGAGATACTGGAAGGTGAGTAAAATTGCTCAAGTTTTTTTGGAAATAGAAATCGACCAAAAATGGGGGTGGGAAGATTTTTTGCTCAAAAGAAAGAAATCATGCGAAACCTTGACTTCCTAAATCTCAAGGTTGATGATGGGAATCGCAAGGACTTCCCCCATATTTAATTTTGGGCGATTCTTATTTGAGTGGCTATTGTGGACTTATCGGTCACAAGATTTTGTTTGTGTTAAACGATCGATCAAATGATTCATCAAAGTTGTTTACGAGAAAATGTCAGTTTATGCATAAATCATCATATTTTTTTTTAATTTCAGTTTTAACATTCATGCACGGCTTTGATTAATAAAAATGGCTATTTTCAGCCGCCGAACCATAAGTAGATATAATTAATCCCTTTTTTATAGGAACACGGTAGAGGCATAGTTATAAATCATATATCTAATAGCAATATTTTAATAAATCCTTACCTTTACTTAGAAAAACATAATTATCGCTGTCACGCGATCATATTACTTTCATTATTCAAGCTTAGCATTCGCTAAAGAGCTTTTGATTGGAACGTTTCCACCTAATATACAAATTCAGAAAGGTTCTGGGTATGTTTGAGTAAAGTAAAATATTTCTCTCTTCAACGTTCTATAGCGAATTTATTGGTTCGTCTTTTCATGATGGTAGACAAATCGTTATGTGAGCAGTCGAGTGAAGGAATAAGTGTCATCAACGAGTGTACTCGGCACTGGTCTGCCGTGCAAATCATAAAAACCTTGAGATGAAAGAGAGAAAAGATTTCTTACTAAACTAACTACTACTACTAAATATACTAAATACTAAATCTAAATCTGTTCTAAATCTGTTCTCTGTACTACTAAATCTGTTCTCTCTTTCATCGCAAGGTTTTTATGATTTGCACGGCAGTGGTAGTGTGATTAACATGCTGTAAGTTCATCTAGGTATTCAAATTTTTTAAAAGTTTTAGATTCATCTTTTGTTAGGAGATCGATCAAAACCATCAAAACGCAAAAACCTGTGAGAGAGTACTTTTTGAGAGAGAAATTGTTTGAAAGTCATTCTCAAAACTACTCTCTAATTTTTTGTTTTAGTTGTAGGACAGAACGTATTGATGTATGGATGTATGCCATACATATACGTTACTTCAGCTTCCTCACCACACTCTTCCTGATCTTCCATGTATAAGGGACCATTCACGAAGTACACACGCTAAAAAAAGCGGTTTTCTATCACGACCTCCCCCCCCCCTCATTGCGCACTTGTTTCCATACATTAAGATGGATGGCAGAAAGCTTTTTTCGATACCCCTCCCTCCTCCCCCCTTACTTTGTGAGTGGCCGCTGAGGAGTGAGAAATAGTCCCACATGGACCTTCCATTTTCTGGACTTTCCAAGATCTGCCGGGTCTATCACGTATCCGTACTTTCAATCCAATATTACCGAGATACTATAGGGTTAGGATGACGACCGCAACAAAACAGCGTCCCAGTTCAGTAAGAGTTTGTCCGGGGTGATTGAATATCTCAGGTCGTTCTGGTTAATGTTTAAACACTTCTTCTAGCCTACGAACGGCGATACAATCACTTGTTCATCAGTTCATAGTTCGAACAGATGAAATATTCCTTTGCTTTCGATTG
Source organism: Pseudolycoriella hygida (assembly GCA_029228625.1). Lineage (NCBI taxonomy): Eukaryota > Metazoa > Arthropoda > Insecta > Diptera > Sciaridae > Pseudolycoriella > Pseudolycoriella hygida. Next base: position 118,014,821 of record CM055403.1, on the reverse strand, counting down.
CGCCGAAAAACACCAACAAGGCCATATCGGTCTATCGTGAAGCGATTTTTTGCAAACACCGAAAATATATTCACAAAAGCTTTCCTTATATTTCAGTTACTCAAACTACAAAAATGCAACGTAGAAATGTCGTTCACCACCGAGATTATTCAACGATTCCACAAGGCGATGGCAAAGTGGAGACTGATAACATTGAAGACTTGAGATTTCAAACTAAGCCACATAGCATTCCATGGGCAACAATTTGCTTTGTTTTTTTCTTCTTCATGGGGGGAACGGTAAAAGTGGAAAGAGTAAATGAGCTGAAATCGACAGATTATATTTTTATTTTATTTTAGTGTTGTCTCGTCATTAGCTTAGTTATATTTAATGGATACTGGGACTCTAAATATGATGATAGAGCCTGGCCCGCGTTTATACTTGGATGCATAATGTTTATTCCTGGAGCTTATTACATGAAAGTAATACTTTGCGCATTTTTTAACATTTGTGATCATAAATTTGAAGATATCCCGCACTTCAACAATTAAGGTATACTTACGTAATTTGAATTAGAATTATCTCATTGATGTGTAAAATACAATTAAATTGAATATAAAAAATTCGTTTTATTGACTGCAGCTATATCATCATCATCATTCATAAAAAGACCAAAACATCGATGGCAGTTGCGCAGAAAAACAGAAACTTAAAATCAGTTATGAAAATGAATGAAATGAATGTGTCGACCAATTTTCGTCTTAAAAAAAAATTACCAAAAAACGTAACCAAGAACAGATGTGGCAGGGCCCCTTCTTTCTTTCCGCCCCCCTCCAGAAGCTTTGAAAAAATAATAAAAAGTATAAATCTAAACTTGAAACAAGGGACCCGTACGTATCAGAATAGATGTGGCAAAGAGAGTTGATGCTACGAAAATACTCTAACGTATTTAAGTAAATTTAACTCTCAAGTGTATGAAATTACGTCCACATTAAATTGTATTGGAAATTGCCGAGAGGGCAATATTGAAAAACCCGTCACATTTCTTCCGAAAGTACAAAATTGACCCCCAAAGAGACAAAAATGTTCATCTCAATTTTTTCTACAACATAGCAAAAAACCATTTTTTTTGTCTATGGCCGACCTTAGGACCGACCTAGGGTCCTCAGCAGAGGCCTCGGACAAATGCTTACATGGACAAAAAATATTTCCCTCCATTTTCTCTACAACACAGTGAAAACTATTTTTTTGTCTAGGGCAGACCTTATGATCGACCTAGGGCCATAGGGAAATCCCTCGGACACATAATTCCATAGACAAAAATGTTTCCCTCAATTTGCTCTGCAACATAGCAAAAAAAAATTTTTTTGATTAGGGCCGACCTTAGGACAGACCTGAGGCCCACTTCAGCCCTAGGATTTATCCAACTTATTAGAGCAAACACGTTGGGCCCTAGTAGAAACTCAGTTTTAGGGTCCTGACTGAGGCCAAGAGTTTCTAATCAAAAAAATTTCTTCCATAAAACGGGAGACAATCCTAGACCTTTCGATCAAGAAAAAATTTGAAAATCGGAAGAGATTTACTCGAGTTATGTACAAAAAACATGTAGAGCGCTAGCAGAAGTTCGTTTTTAGTGCCCCAGCTATATCTTAGGGCCTAATTTAAAAAAAAGCTTCTACTACAAATTATTGGGCTCACATAGACCTGTCTATTAAAAACATATGAAGGGACCCGTACGCACCAGAATAGATGTGGCAAACAGAGTTGATGTTACGAAAAGACTGCAACGTACTTAAGTAAATATTGACCTAACTCTTAAGTGTTTGAAATTACGCCCACATTAAGTTGTATTGGAAATTGCCGATAGGGCAATAGTGAAAAACCCGAAGAGACGGTGTAAAAGAACCCTCCCGAAAGCACAAAATTGATCTCCAAATAGGCAAAAATGTTCGCCTCAATTTTCTCTATAACATAGCAAAAAACAATTTTTTTGTTAAGGGCCGACTTTAAGACCGACCTAGGGCCATAAGGAAATGCCTCTGACACATATTTCGATAGACAAAAATGTTTCCCTCAATCTGCTCTGCAATATGACAAAAAAATGTTTTTTTGGTTAGGGCCGTCCTTAGGACCGACCAGAGGCCCACTTGAGCCTCAAGCACAGGCACAAATTTTTTTATGAATATAATTCGGTACACGGTTACCTCTCAAATAGAAAAAGAATCAACAAAAACGGTTAGGATTTGCCCGATTTATGTAAAAAAAAACACGTTGGGCCTAGTTTCAGGGTCCTGGCTGAGTCCAAGGGCATCTTATCAAAAAACTTTCTTCCATAAAATGTGAGACATGTCTAGGAAGGTCGATTATTTTTTTTTTTGAAATTCGGAAGAGATTTGTACTCGAGTTATGTACAAAAAACATGTAGGGCCTTAGCAGAGACTCGTTTTTAGTGCCCTAGCTAAGTCCAAGGGCTCAAAATCAAAAACGTGCCTGTGTGGCGATGAACGTTTGTAAAAGCTTTGTGAGCAGAAATGGTCTGGGTGACGTGTAACATTTCTAGAAGTTCTATGAAAAGAAACGGCCTGGGAAGTGTTCAACGTTTCTAGAACAAGTGATACCATGACACGACAGTGTAAAGTTCTGTTGTGCACTAAATTTCGAAAGCCAAGGAGGCTAGAATTAAATTTAGAAAGGCAAGGAGGCTAAAATTAAATTTCGTATGCCAAGGCTAGAATTCAATTTCAGATGCAAGAAGGTTAGAATTAAATTTCGTAAGCCAAGCGGCTAAGATTGAATTTCGAACTACCGAAAGGGTTTTATGTCCACAGAAGAATGCCTTGAACATAACTTTGTACTGTATACAATCATCGAGGACGCTAGACGTTCTAAAAGAAAAGTATGCATTGCTTGGCTCGATTTGACAAACGCCCTTGGCTCAATTCCACATGTGTTTATACTACACGCTCTAAAGGAATTGGGTCTAGGCGACTACGCATTAACCTGTGTTGAAGATATGTACACAGACTGTCAAACTAAATTTAGGACATTAAATGGTTTTACTGACGATATAGCCATGTTAAGTGGTGTGAAACAAGGATGCCCTTCTAGCCCCATAATATTTAACTTGGCGCTGGAACTTATCATCAGGTCTGCTACCTTGACTGGATATAAACTTTTTGATACTTTGACAAACATTTTGGTTTATGCGGACGATATGGTGCTGGTAGCAGACTCAGAGGAAAAGCTGCAACTAAACAATGTATTTGCCTCGACTGCTTGGGCTGGGCTGTCATTCAACGTTAATAAATGTGCATCTTTGGTCATCGATGGCTATAATGGTAACATCATTCGGCGTGCCTTCCTCTTAGAAAATTCGCGTATTCCAAATCTGGGCAAATATGATTGCTTTGTCTATCTAGGAGCAAATACAGGTTTTAAACAAGACAAAAATATCGATGTTACTGTGGTAGTACTGAACAAAATGACCCATGACATAGATGCTTCGCTACTTGCCCCATGACAAAAAGTTGATGCCCTGAACACGTTCGTTCTCACTAAGCTTGGTTTTGCTCTTCGTTCTGCTGACGTGAGCAAAAAAGCACTAAATGAATTCGATAGGGTTATTGTGGGATTCCTTAAAAAATGGGCTAGCCTTCCCAAAAGTGCTAACACTGAGGTGCTGTATGTGGAGTGCAAGAAATGAGGCTTGGGAAGTTTCCCATTGAGCCATCTACACGATGTCTGTGTGGTGGCTCAAGCTGGAAAAACGTTAAACTGTAAGGATATTAATGTGGCGCACTTGGCGAAAAGGATAGTGCAAGATGTTGCAGTAAAAGCAATGGGGTATGGAACTCGGAGGAGATCTGCAACTTCTTGAATGGCCTGTATAGTACTAACACAAACTTTGATGGCGGTAATGTTGCTTCAGTCTGGTCTCGAGCGCGTTCAACGACCAGAAAAATGGCACACCACATTAATATAAAATGGTTAGTGTGTAATAACGACATTCGTCTGTCGGTAAATAATGACATATTGGAAAACCGCCTGGAATTTGCTCTTCGTTCTGCGTTTAAATCAAAATCAAACCGGACCAGGGCAAGGTCTACTCGGTTTCATAAAAAGATACATACTCAAGTTATTTTTACAAAACTGGCTCGTACATACGTTTTGCGGACTGGCGTTTCATCACTAGAGCCCGACTTAACTCTGTTTCTACCTTCAACGTCATGAAACGATTTCAACCTGATCTTAATCCTCAATGTCATCGTTGTGGTTATGAAGTGGAAACATTGAACCATATTCTGAATCACTGTAATCCAAATATGGTGGCCGTTACTAATCGGCACAATGCAGTACAAGACCGGCTGTTAAGAGGAATTGACCCTTTGGCGGTTGAATATCGGTGAATAAAACTATACAGGGCTCAGGGTATCGATTGCGGCCAGATATAGTCATTACCAATGAACAAAACAGGCACTATTTATTATTGATGTTACTTGTCCCTTTGAAAACCGAGCAGCGGCTATGTCGAGTGCCAGACTTGAGAAGATTACCAAATACCAATGTCCGGTAGACTTTTATAATTCAAAAGGATACTTTTGTGAAGTTTTGCCCTTTATCATTGTTTCATTGGGATCTTGGGACCCATGGAATAACAAAATCATACATAAGTTGGACATAAATAAGAAATACGCAATCAAGATGCGTAAGCTTATGGTGGCAGACACCTAAAAATTCAATAACTGGCCACAAAAGGATAATTGTGATCCACTGGCGCCTAAACCGGTTCGCTGTAGCAGGAAATGGGCTACAATTTTCTATCTTTGCACTTAAGCTTTGTACAACACACTCTATCTCAACACAGCATGCGACTACATCTTTACCATGGATTGAACTTACGTCTATATGTTTATTTGTTTTAATTAAATGAAGCGATTCACTTTTGTTATCTAGGCTAGTTTTTTTTACATTATTGTACAATTTAATAGTTCAAAAAAGAAATCTGTGAGGTTATGAACTAGATGTGGCGCTTAGGACAAAGTATTAGATTGAATTTGGAGAGGCTATAATTCGATTTCGGAAGCCTATCAAGAATGGTTCGCAGATTTTAGAAATAAATTAATTTAAGACGATGACGCAAGAGGCAGGAATATAATTCTGAGTGTCGAAAGGAAAGAGAAATTGAAAAGCAATTGGCTAGAATTCGATTTCGGAAGCCCCTTGAAAAAAAATTGCAAAGGCAATCGGCTAGAATTCAATTTCGGAAGCCGCGCGAAAAAAAAGCAATTGCAAAGGCAATTGGTTAGAATTCAATTTCTGAAACATCTATAGAAAGAGACAAATTGGAAGGGCTGGAATTTGCTTCCAAGCGCATGAGAGGAATGAATGAATGAATGTGAATTGATTGGAGTTTAATTTCGGAAAGTCAAGCCGAAATGAACGAAAGAAGCGTAGAATTGAAGTTCGAAAAACAATTAGGTTAGAGTTAAACCTTAAAAAAAATAAAAATCTTAAAAGATTTTTGCTAAATAGGGCTTCAAGGCGCAAGCGTGACAATGTTTGGACCCGTACGAAGTACAAAGGTCCTATACGTTTACTACAAACAATTTTATTGTAACATGGAGTAGACAGAGGTGGGAGTGGGGGGGGATGCATCTATTATCGTCTAAATATGACGAATCAATATTTTTTCCAAACGGCTCAACCGATCAGCCTAAACTTTTTTTTCCCTGAAAGGTACATGCCTCCCATGATTCAAGTTCGAAGATGAGCAAAATCGATGAAGTGGTTCCGGAGATATGGTCGAGGAAGTGACCAAAAACATGGTTTTTTGAAGGTCGGTGACGCTTTTTCGCAAATATCGCAGCAAGTATAGCACGGAAATTCCTCATTTTGGTGTCAAATGAAAGCATTTGATGTCACAAAACTGGGAAAAAAATTTGTGGGAATCGGTACAGGGGTCTGGGCACTGGGACCAATGGAATGGACGAAATTGAGATTCTTGGCCATATACGAAAACAGTTTTTCGTATTGACCCAGATCTCCAGAACTATGAGAGTTAGAAAGTTGGTTCCAAAGGCAAAGTTGTAGAGAATTAAATTTAGGCGAACACGTGTTTCAGGGTTTTGTGGAAATATGGCCCAATCCTCGTATATGGCCACTTCCATAATTGAGCAGGATGACCTGGATCTCCAGAACTGTGAGAGTTAGAAAGTTGCTTCCAAGGACAAAGTTGTAGACAATAAAATTTTAGATAACACGTGTTTCTGGGTTTGAGGGAAAAACGACTTAGTCCTTGTATATAAGCTTTTCTAGATTTTAATGGTCTGAGACGTACTTCGGTAGGGTCTTTGACATTACCTTGGGTGATTTCTATGGATCTTTGAAATTCTTACAGTTATAAAAGAACAGAAAACGTTGTATTGTTTGCTTATTTGTATATTTAGGTACGTTCGAGGCACTTTGCCACATCTATTCTGTTTGTCACATCTATTCTGATACGTAAGGGTCTTTGGTTATGTTTTAGTTAATTAATTTAATAATAGCATAGCGTTGTTGAATCTGCACATGTTATTGTTTGGGCTAAGTGAAGTGGTCGTAATGTGTTGAGAAATGAAGTTTTAGCGAGAAATGTAGTATTTCGATCAAACGAAACTAAATGTGTGATGGTAGGGCAAATCGTAATTTCGAATGTCAGATTTAAATAGTTATTTTCATTACATCGAATACGAAACTTGTATATTTCTCTTCCCAAATGAGACACGAAAATTAAAAAATGCAACTCTCAGTAGGCCTTAGAATGCTATGGGAAGCGAAAGTATTTTCGGCCCTCTAAACAGAGGTGCGAAAATAACTGACACAACAAAAAAACTTCGACACTTCATTGAGTTTAATTCGATCAAAGTGTAACAAATCTGTGCGCCGGTGCTACCAAGATTTTTTATGTGGAATTAAACATGATATTGTTGAAGAAGGAATAGTTATTTGGATCACAAGGGACGAAAGTGAAAAATTTCAACCGTGTGCGAAATTTGCAGCCCGCGCCGAAGGCAAGGGCGGCAATCGCACAGGTTGAAATTTTTTACGTCGTCACATGTGATTCACACAACTTTTCATTACAACGAATACGAATCTTGTAATTTTCGAATCCCAAATAGACGCGAAAATTAAAAAATGCAACTCGAAACGAAGGCTTACTCATTAATCAATTCAACTAAGGTCAATAATTTATTCATTGGAATTGTTATGATTTAAACATCACTGCAGTAATAGCAGCAACAGCATGTAGAAATTAAAAATATGATGTTTTTCATGCCGGGCGCCTAAATTACAAGAAAAATTCTGTAATTTATGCCCAATTCATGAAAAGTTGTATGTGCATTGTGCACCTGCTTAGTTCGCGAAATTGCCTAAAATCAATCGTCCATAGCATGTACACAAATAACCATTGTGATTCTCATGCGAAATGATCCACATCCAAAACTCATGATACACATCCAAAACTAAGTGATTCACATAACAAGAACTACGAGAATATTGCAGTTTTTCCTTACAAAACTAGAAAGACAAAACTAATTAAAAAAAAAATAACATTTTCATTACATCTAATACGAAACTTGTATATTTTCAATTTCGTCCCTTGTGATCCAAATTCAATTTCGAAAGGAGTTGACTAGCGATCGAAATTATCGGGCGGTATCATAATGTATGGATTAAGTTTCGTAGCTCTAAAATTGATATATTGATCGGCCGTGTATATTTATGGAAGTAATGCGAATAAGCAACGTGAGGATACCTGTAAGCGGTTGTAGGGGACGGCAGTTTAGATTGGAGAATTCACTTTCAAAGCGTAGTATGTTGGTACATGATTCGATTTCGAGATGAGGGACTGATAGAGGACTGATAAAATTATTGTAAAGCTTTGATCAGTGTGATTAGATTATTTTAATTGTATTGATGGTCATGATAATTGGCTTATTTGAATTTTATTGTTTTTAACAACAGGTTTTACTGGTGCCTAGTTGGTAATCCTTTCCTGTAGAAAAAAAAGTAAAAGATATAAAGAGGAAGTGGATGCAGTATCGTAGTACTCTGGATATTATATGTCAAATAAGTATAATCAGTTGACTGATACACTTCTACTGTATTGACGTGTTTGTTATGTGTCTCTACCCGATATTACAGGGTCCCCTGCATATGTTTTCAGATTCAGTATCTAAAGACAATCAAACGAAAAAGTAACCAGCTACCGGGTCGAGATTCGACTGGTTACAAACTCCGTGGTAAACGCAATAGACCCTTTTTCGAAGAAATTCGTTCTTCACACGGCCCTAAAAACTAAACATTTCATCTTTCGATTATCAGGAGGAAATAGTAAATAATATGAACTTCAGGTCAAATAGAAGGAAATGGAAATAGGTGTGACAAGAATATCTTGCGTTGTTGCAACTCTCTACCTTGTCGCCATTTGTGTAGGAAAATTCATTCAAGTCAACACAGAATTAATTTTCCTGATGATAAAGTAGATTCGAACATTGTTAACATATTGAAGACTGACACCCTACAAAACTCCCAAAGCAAAATTTTTTCGTTAAGACTGTCTAAAACAATTGAACTGGAGACTCTGTTTATGGATGTCTCCTTTCGATTGTTTGAATTCACCTGAGCTCAAATTTAGTCGTCTTCAGCAACGTCATCTTATTTTTTAATTTTTGATTTTCTAATCTTCGTGTTATCAAAATATACTCTTTTCCCGCATCCATTTGAAATAACAGAAACAAAACAAAGAACGCTTTCCGCCACTCATTTTGTGTGTGTCACAAGCTGTCATGCGGCAAAAAACGAAGACGTGTCACTTTCATTTTTGTTGTTGTTAAAATTTTCTATATTCTTCAATCGCCGTTTATTTTAGGGGATTTTCAAAATTGTTTTCATTGAACCCATTACTCACTTCCGTAATTTTCTTTTGTTCGCTGTTGGTTGTGTTACTTGTGATTTGTTGAAACAATGTCTGAGAAATGGGAGATAGTAGGCAAGGGGAAAAAATCAAAGCAGCAAATGCCACTGAAAGACGGTAAATTGGATAAGAAAAGTGTGACCAAAAAGCCGACTGCCGAAGAAATTTGTAAGTGAAATGCCTGGAACCGGAATAGTTAAAAAAAATAACGTGGTTGGTATTACAGTCGACAAATACGCCCTGAAAAACATTAAGGAAAACAAGGAAAATAAGAAACCCAATGGTGTGGTGAAGAACCAAAAAGATGCCAAAGTGGCTCAACATGCTGCGTCAGCACCACCTAAAGTGAAAGGCATTTCAGTACCTCGGAAGCCCAATACCATTGAAGCCGCATTCGAACAATTCAATGTAAATCGTTTGAATGCTGAAATCGAAGCCTTAAAAGTTAACTTCCCTAACAATCATTTGGTTTGGTTGAAAGGAGTGAGTTTTCCCTTGTACACATTAAGTTCCCAAATCGTTAATCGATTCCAAATTCAATTTTCAGCTACATTCGCATTTAAATGTAGCGTTGAACGTGAAAAATCCTCCATTAGTTATCGATAGACCCATCCGATATCCTAGCAACATTGTACCTGCTGAAGTAAAAGCTATCATTTACAATCTCCTAAATGAGGCGGGACCTGCAAATATTCAATACTTCTTCGATCAGAGTCTAACAACATTGGCTGTTGATTTGTCGAACAACGTAAATTGCATTGGACACAACGTACTACTGCAATTGATCGCGCTCAAATGGCCAACGGTGTGCACTCAAAATTTGGCAAAAAATGCAATTTTACGGAATTCTTATCAGAATCGCAGCGCCATTGGGTTGAACTTATTATGGGCGTTAGGACAAGGTGGATTTTCGGATGCAAGTGTCGGCTGTCGCGTTTGGCAGAATATTATGGTTCCTGTGCTTGAAATGAGAGCGTACACCAAGTGGGTTTGCGAGTACATACATAAAGTTTTGAAGAATGCTGAAGACGATATCGATTTGGCGCACAATGAATTTTTGGTTATTTACGATGAATTAGTTTCGCAACGTAATGGACTGCCCAAAGACTGTCAAAAGTTGCTGAGTGACAGCGCCAGTATTCTCTTGGTAATTTAAATTGAAAATACATTCTCAAAGCTACTGTGCCTCCACATAGCAATGCGAAATTGACAGATGCGGATTTTTTTTAATACGACAACACCAAATTTCATTCATATCTTTTGATTTATCAATGAAATTCGGGGTTGCCTCATTCGAAATCTTCAGTTAAACTTTCAACAACAGGTCCCCGTTCTTAGTAATTTCTCATTGACTAGTCTCTTGTCGTTTTTAATAATTTCCTGCCAGATGCCCACTTACCGTTCTTAATAATATCCCGCCGGCTGTCCAATTCCCGTTCCTAACAATTTCCCGCCGACTGCGAACTTCCCATTCTTAATAATTTCCCGCCAGCTGCCCACTTCCCTTTTTTAATAAATTTTTCGCCGACTGTTCACTTACCGTTCTTAATAGTATCCCGCCGACTGCCAAATGCCCATTATTTCTTGTTCACTAGTCATTTCCCATTATTTCCCGTTCATAGTCATTTCCAATTTTTTCCTGTTCTGAGTCATTTCGAACTATTTCCCGTTCGCTAGTCACTTCCCGTTGTTAGCCACCTAAGTAACTGACCAACTAACGTAAGATGTTTTCATTAACTTTGGCTTCCATGAAAATGCACTTTTTGTAAAGGAAATTATCATTTTCTAAAGGTCATATCTCCGGATCGACTGAACCGATTTTAATGAGTGAAAAGACTAACACCTTTCGCCTTAGAATTTTCCGTAGAATCCGGGAAAAATATTTTCCTGGGAGTAGGTCGCAAGGGGGAAGTCAAAACTTTTCTGTTCCGCAGTCTACGAATTTTTCTTAATTTTTTGTTCGTATGTGGACTTGCGTCATGGGCGCATCGCTACCGCGCGCCCATGATATAACGAAGTGTATTATGCAATTTTCCTCAGTTGTTTTTAGCAACTCTTGGGTGATGGATCTGGGAGTGGTGTTAAGTGCAAACTTCCAGAAAAATTTCTTGAGAAACTTCTGGAAAAATCTGGAAAGTTGTAGAAATTACTAAAAATTTCTGCAAAGTTCAAGAAATTTAAGTGGATAGCTTTGGAGAAATTTTCAGAATTTTCGCAAACTTTTCAGAATTTTCGAGAAATTTTCAGAACTTTTCAGAACTTTCGTGAAATTTCCACAATTTTCTGGGCTTTCGACATTTGCTCAATGCATAGTTTCTCCCACACCTCCAAATCCCCTTACTTCCCCCCTGCGACACCTCACCGTCCCCTTCATCCACTCTTCCAACGACCCCTCAGTTTTGTCCTTTAGTCCTCCGATTACAATTCTCCCTCCAACACGACCCTCATCTTACGATCATTGCACTTACACAAGTTTAAGCTCACTATGTGGTCTATGAGACCCGCCACTCCCTCCGCTATTTATGCAAATCTATAGTCGAAGGTCTATCCTAAGACGCAAGTTTGAGCTCTCTAGGTGGTCTAGAAAGCTAGATATGTGTGATGGAGTAAACCCTCTTTTGCCACTCTATCCTCCCCTTCTCCTCTCGCATTTGTGCAAATCTAGAGTTTCAGAGCTTTCGAATGGCGCAAGTTTTTTGAGCTCTCTGGGAGGTCTAATAGCCGAGATATGCTTGATACGGACATGTATCACCCACGTGCGGGTTACGCTAAAAACTACTTAGCTTACCTGGTCATGGTAAGCTTCGCCCGTGAAGACTTCAAGATTGGTTTGAGAGCTGAAAGGGACCCTAAACCGATTGGGACTGGGAAATCAGACCACGATTGCCTGGGTCCCTGGTCACACCGGTGTAGACGGTAATGAGAGGGCAGACGAGCTGGCCAGACAGGGTTCAGCATCTGCGACAGAGGGTCCACAACCCCTTATCCCTATTCCGCATTCTTTGTGCGAAAGGACTGTGGAAGACTGGGTGCGGACCGATTCCGCAAAGAGCTGGTGCGCCTACTGCGGAGGAGAGCACACGAAGCTCTTCTTCCAAGCGCCCGACGAGAAGTGGACCAAGGAGCTTCTCAGACTGGACCGTAAAGGCATTAGGAGAGTAGTGTGAGCCATTACGGGTCACTGTGGCGGATCCAAGATGTAGTTGCAGCCTAGAGGAGGAAACGGGCGTCTACATGATATGTTAATGAAGTTCCTCCCTCTAAGGATGTCCCAAGCCTAGGATCTGCCACGCTCGACAGGTTCTCAGTGAGGACCGGAAGGTTCTAAGGATTTACATGATGAACGGGAAGAAAATAAAGGATCAATAGATCTGAGTTTTAGGTGTTAGAAATGGCCATTCCAACCTGATAAATCTGGTCATGGTAACGTCAAAATTTCCCAACAAAAGTCAAAAGTTTGACAGTGCCTACAGTGCCTCATAACTGGTCCAGTTAAACAGTCTATGCTTTGAATAAAGTTTGCGTGTAGTGCTTTCGTTGTCAATGCGATAATGATACACATCGAAATAGTGATATTTTGAGGCAGAGAATCTGTTTCGTTTTTAATGTAAACGCAGAGCTAAATTTAGCACTTTTTGGCTGTATCAACAAATGGTCTTTTTGGCTCGTTTTATAGTTTACAATGCACTTGCCGCAACGAGTCGGTTTTAATGGTTTTAATCTGCCCAAGAAAATGGAAGTAATTTTTTCAACTAATCCATCACCCTGAGTCCATCACATTTCGACTTTTCAACGGTGTAATCCAAAACAGTTGAAAATATTCAATTCACTGGATGAATGTGACTACGAATTACAAGTTAAATCTTTTCCATCAATTCAAGCAACAAATTTGAGAAGTTTTTGTAAATTTTGGTGTGGGACGATCTAATTCGATCATTAAACACAGGTCTTGTGATATTTCCTTTCCGTTCATCATTCAAATCATACAAAACGTCCTTTCTTGCTATCCGTGTAGTGAGGGCCTCTCTCACATCCAACAGTTCCAAGTTTCAATGACGTCATGACAAAAGTCCCTAAAATACTGCCCATTGTTGGGACAAAGTGGGACATTCGTCTCTTCTCCCTGTCCGCAGCTACTTTAGAAAATTATCAAGATATTTTGAGCGACAGCTTCCTGTCGATGGATTTCTAGTCTGAGACAATCAATTATGGGATTTTTCATTAATTTCTTAAATGAGGACTCGTCGTTTTTTCCTTTTGTCAAACTGAGTAAAGTCAGGAAAATACGTCAATGTCTTGGGTCTGCTTGGTGCACACATTTTTTTTTTTAAATTCTATTGGCTCTATTTGCACTCGGAACATGCGCTCACTCGAAGAAACTAGCGCTGTCTTTCAACTTGTTTCCAAAATTCGTTCCCTTCGTACCATGAATTTCGGCTTCTATCTAATTATTCGATATTTTTCTGTGAATTTTCAGTCGAAGCGGATATCGAACTCCTCAAAACTGTTAAACGTCTTTTTGGCACTGTTTACAAGACTGACTACTGCAAAATCAAACATTCTCGAACCGGCGTTGATAGAATGTTTGATTAAAGATAACGAGTGCTTTAAAATATGGAAGAAGATTTATGCGAAGAACTTTTTAGAGACTAAAATTTTACTGTCCTATTTGGGTAGGAAAAATACTTTTACGCTCACCATTCGATTAATGTAATTTGAGTTTAACACTTTCAGCGAAAAATTGGAAGAATCTACCAGCTGCGATTAAGCAAAATAGCAGTTTGAAAGACTTCCTTGGTTCACTTGAGCTTGTAAATCTTTCCTTTGAACATCACTTGGTGCAAGAAATCAACCAATTAACAAAAACAATTCAGGTGAGTTTCGTTTTTATTTTTACCGTAACCGAGCGGAACGTTTGATCCCCGATTTAACGGAACAACTGAAATAGGAATTAGGAAAATAAGAAATAAAGATTTCCGTACGAATATTTTTTACATTGTCTGTGTTTGAGAGAGAAAGAACGAGCGACGACAATGAATTATGTTTATGCCAAAAGTGTTTTGTGCTTCAATTTGGACGGAATATGTCCAAGTGCCAAAAAATTATTATGAAATTATGCGAAGAATTTTAATTGATAAAAAATATGATTTCTATGTATCCCGCATAGCTGCAGGGTGACAAGTAATGTGAAACTAAGTTAAGTCATTACAGAAACGTTAATTCTTCCAGTCTTCCTCACATCTCCTTTCTAGCTGATATCATTATTCTATTAAACTCCCATATATAATATGTCCGAATCAACGCAAACGATAATCTTCCCCTCTCTTCCTCTCCTCTCTACAAATCTAGTAAATTAATATTATTATTTAGCGTATGGTTTTTCTTACATCTTATTTTACAATTATATATTATACTAGTCGAAACCCCCGCCCCTAGGGGCTACGCAGGATTTATCATTTTCGCTTGTTATCTATTAAGAGAGCCAAAGCAAATAATTTTTCGTTTTAAATAATGATGCGTAATGTTGAAGGTCGTTATATCACTTCGTTGATATTACCGCTAATAATATTAAAATCGAAGTGGGCGAGAAAGGCGCTATAAATCAAAATACTTTCTTTGCCGCAAAATTACTCTTCTTCCCCCGTATTCCACTTCCCCCGTATTCCACTTCCTCCGTATTCCACTTCCGCCGTATTCCACTTCTGCCGTATTCCACTTACCCCGTATTCCACTTCCCCCGTATCCCCCCCCCTCCCGTATTCCACTTCCTCCGTATTTCACTTCGCCCGTATTCCACGTTCCTCGTATTCCACTTTCCGCCGTATTCCACGTTCCTCGTATTCCACTTCCGCCGTATTCCACTTTCCCCTTATTCCACCTCTCCCGTATTCTACCTCTCCCGTATTCCACCTCTCCCGTATTCCACCTCTCCCGTATTTCAAGTTCACCGTATTACACTTCCCCCGTATTCAACGTTCACCGT
>CM055403.1:117987809-117999403 GCA_029228625.1 Pseudolycoriella hygida | reverse complement strand
CTCGTATTCCACTTCCGCCGTATTCCACTTTCCCCTTATTCCACCTCTCCCGTATTCTACCTCTCCCGTATTCCACCTCTCCCGTATTCCACCTCTCCCGTATTTCAAGTTCACCGTATTACACTTCCCCCGTATTCAACGTTCACCGTATTACACTTCCTCCGTATTCGACTTCGCACGTATTCCACGTTCACCGTATACAACGTTCCCCGTATTCAACTTTCACCATATTCAACTTTCCCCGTATTCAACGTTCCCCATATTCCACGTTCGCCGTACGCAACGTTCACCGTATTCAACGTTCACCGTATTCAACGTTCACCGTATTCAGCGTTGCACTTGCTACGTATTCTACTCTGACACTTTGCTAAAGAAACCGATGGTCTATCTCTTATACCTTCCCCGAACTTCTAAAACCATCAAAATTGACCAGATGTCCAACTGTCCGACATTTTCGAAGAAACCAACGCCGTATCTCCCATACCAACGAAGATACGCTTGAAAACTGATTTGACCCAAATTTTATTCTAACACAACATCTTGACTGACTTTTGGCCGATTTTCAATTTTGACCCGTTTTTTACCCATAACTCCCTTATTTCCCACCCCGGAACATGTTTTCTCGACGTTTTGGACCATCCCCGACAATATATCAAAAATTAATTTTTCAGTAAATTTCGGGCAGCGGAGCTAATTTTCGTCCATTTTTCCCTCCTTTGATCGACCCTGGACACCGAACTATTCAACCTATTTCGGTTCCGCTATCTTTACACTGTCGAAACCTTTCATTTGACACCTCACTGGCCTCATTCCGGCATATACCGGCCGGGATATAGGTTAATAAGTGCTCCCGTTCTGGGCAAAATCGCCGGAAAATTGCCTATATCTCGGGAGCGGGAAACTTTTTCACCCAACATTGTTCAGTAATTTCGTTGCTGCAAGCCTCCACTAACGATTGGCACTCAAAAATTATCTCTACTTTGTCCAACAGCAAAAGTTCCCTAACAACAATGTGAGGAAACCCCGAAATTTGAACAGTTTTCGATGTCTAGCTCCTCTGCATGAAGTCGGATCAAAAAGTTTTCTTCTGCAAAGTTGTAGGCCATCAAAAACTCTAAGATTTTTCTTCGCCGACTAAATCTCTAACACAACATCTTGACTGTATTTTGGCCGATTTTCAATTTTTAACCGTTTTTTACCCATAACTCCCTTATTTCAGAACAAGATCACAACTCGAAACATGTTTTCTCGACGTTTTGCACCGTACCCGACAACATATCAGAAAGTATTTTTGTTTGAAGTCGGTTCGGTGGATCCGAAGATATGACCTTCAGAAATCGTCATTTTCCATACAAAATGTGCTATTTCATAGGAGCCAAAGTTAATCGAAACATTCTACATTAGTTAGATAATGGGTTACTTAGAACCATTTCTATGAAAACCGACTTTTTTAGCTAGTTAACTGAATGTTATGCTTGGGAACATATTTCGTTCCTGCTATCTTCAACACTCCCTTAAACCATTTTTTTTTTACTTTTCGTGATTGATTTTGGCTGCCTTCCCTTTTTCGCAAACCAAAACTCAGCTGCCGGTCGAGGATCGAACTCTTCTACAGAACTCATGTTAATGTTGACATACAAGTAATTGAAGAGCGATCTTTCAATGAGAGACGATCTGTCTGTGTCTTTGAATTTATTGTAGACATCTAAAACCGGATAATAAGGAAATAATTTAAACTTACTAATTAATCTTTCGACGTCGACGACGAATGTGGTTTAGCTGCGACAATTCTAGCTAGTCCACGTTTTATTATTGATAGGTCGGTGGGACAAAGCTCATGAAGCTTTTGCAAGTAGCTAAGTGTGGTATCGCAAGTATGTTCCTTCAACTTTGCAGCCTTGTCGTACTCGAAGTAGAAATCTCTAATGTAATAATCAGGCAGCAAAAAAGCATGGTACTTTTCAAAGTCAAATTTTGACACTGTGTTATTGATAAGAATGAATGGTTTCATCGTCTCCTGCAATGACTCATCAATACCGAGTCGAATCTTCAGCTGTCCAATCAATGTTTTGGACCCGTACGAAGTACAATTTTATTGTAACAAGGGGTAGATCGAGGTGGGAGGGGGGGATGCATCTATTATCGTCTAAAGATGACGAATCAGCAATAAAAAAATATCCGTCCGTCTGTCCGTCAACCGATCAGCCTAAACATGCCTCCCATGGTTCACGTTCGAAGATGAGCAAAATCGGCCGAGTAGTTCCACAGATATGGTCGAAGAAGTGGAGGTCGGACATGAAATTTTCGAGGGACGATGAAACTTTTTCGCAAATATCTCAGCAAGTATAGCACGGAAATTCCTCATTTTGGTGTCAAATGAAAGCATTTGATGTCACAAAACTGAGAAACAATTTTTGTGGGAGTCGGGTCAGGGGTCTGGAGATTTACTGTGAAATTCAAAGTTGTAGAGAACACAGTAACAAATTACTGATCAAATGAAACGTGAACTCAGACCAACGTACTGCAAACAAAATCAGGATATCTTAGTGGTCGATTCAAGTTTTGTTCAATAGCGATAGTTCTCAATGTTTTGGTTCGTTTTCCCGACTTTCGAAAGTGTGCAGCTAGCTTTATGGCATTTAAAATGAGATTTCTGATCGTCACGATGTTACAGGTACTTTTCCAAGCGAGATTTACTCGATGGTCAATGCACCATATCGAAAATAAAGGCCGTTCTGGACTATTAAATAACAATCTATCTGCTTTAACTTTTGCGAAAATCCCATTAAATTCGCCAGTGTTAAGATTTTCTCAAGACATTGACATTTTGACAAGAGAAGTCATTAAAGGTATAAACTCATTCCAAGTTACTATGTCGTCAATAATTTCTTTCACACATTAGAAATAGCCGACCGATTTATCCTTCCTTGGAGTTCGGAAACCCAGAAAGGCTGTAGACAATGTTGAATCTGACTTTACAATGTTGGCCATAACAAATACATTGTGATCTGGAGTACGATCGGTTGAGCCATCGACTCTAAGTGACACCGCTAATGAATTTCGTATCGTGGCCCTAAGTTCTGTCATGTTACTTTGTACAATACAGTCAATGAACTCTGAGTGATTTGTATGAGTTACGTACTGCAAATTAATATCATTCAACAAATGACCAAATGCGTGCAATTTCCGATGTCACGTAACGCCCCGGCCAAGTAGTAGTAAAAGTTAATGAATATGAAATTAATTAAAAATGAAACCAAACTAGAGCCATTGATAGAATAAGTTTCGATTTATTTCCAAAATTGTTGGCGAACTTGGTAAAATATCTATCTATTCTAATTTGTTTCATACATCTATCTACATATGCAAATTCTTTATATTTTTGCGAATTTTTGTGAATTTTGCGAATTTTTGCGAATTAATTCACCATAATAGGCCCTGGCTGGGTGTGTAGTGTGTCAGGGTGACAAACAAAATGGTCGACGGTGGTATGGGCGGACTTAGGGAAAATTAAAATTTGTTTTTAATTTCTTTTGAATTGGAGATAAAAGTTTCGTGTCAAAGGAAATTTTTTTTGCCGTTTTTTTCCCCGGAAATTTTCTTCCAAAACTACTGATATCACAACAAAAACCCTAACGTAAGTCGACGTCTCTTCTTCCAAAACAACTGATATCAATTTGGGTGACTCTTACAGCTTCGGAACGCAAAAACTTCTCTTGAAATATTTTCATTTTTGATTAAAAAAATGCGTCACAAATGCCGGACCCTTCCAACGAAATAATTTTTCTACGCTTTCAGATTTCGCACACCAAAAATTTGGCTACCCGTACGTAAAACCTAATTTTTTTTTGTGTAAAATCTGAAAGAACAGAAAGACTATAACATCCGGCATTTGTGACGCATTTTTTTTATCAAAATTGAAAATTTTTCAAAGGAATTTTTCGCGTTCCGAAGCTGTAAGCGTCACCCAACTTGATATCAGTTGTTTTGGAAGAAGGGAGGAGGACTTGCGTTACGTTTCCATTTTAAAAATGGTTTTTGTTGTGATATCAGTAGTTTTTGGAAAAACAAATGCATCATCTGAACGTTATGTCCAGAGTAACCTAAAAATATCAAAAAACGTTTAGTTTAACCATCGGAACCAGAGGCGGATTAACCTCAGGGCAATTCGGAACATTGCCCCGGGGCGCTGAAAAAATAAGAAAACGAGAATAGCAAAAATTGTAAACTTGAAATGTCATCGCCAAAAGTATAAAGCTTTGCTTATGCAAACAAAACAAAATTAAACAGTTTAATGAGCGTAGACAATAACATTTTTTAATGCATAGCGAGCGGTATTGTTGTGTTACATTGACGGTTCATCGCCAATGTATACATAAAATAAATGCCACGAAATTGCACGAAACTGTGTAAACTGCACGAAACCACTTATAAGCTGCACGAAACCATGTAAATCTAGTTACTGTGTAAGGTATGAAACGCTCTCATCGTACTAAACGAAAAACATGGCCGCTTTGTTGTTGTCAAAACGAACGTGTGGAAAATATGTGAATTTTTTTGGTGTGTTTTCAACATACCGCTCGCTTATGCATTAAAATTTTGAACTGAATTGGCTATGATATGCAGTTGTAACACATCTGCGATTACGACACCTCGCCTTTGGCTCGGAAATCGCAAACTTTCGCAGATGTGTTACAACTGAATTACATAGCCAATGCAGTTAATAACTATAAAGTCATTACAACCGATGCTCTTGGGCGATACAAATGTACATGTACATGAATTGTTTCGATTATTCAATGTAATGTATTCCCCAATTTTTTAATGAGAGGAAGTCGCGTCTGTTTCAATGCTTCTTCTAACTTCTAAAAATGTCATTTTTCGAGATACACGCCGAAGAAATTTTTTTAGATTAGATTCATAATTAACGTCGATTAAAAAACCCTTGTGGAAATTCCATGTTCCAGAAGCGTTTATCGCCCATTGTGCGACGATGCGGAAGTTTTTTTAGTACCTGAACTAAATTTTGTTCAGCCGGAGGATCTGAGTCCACTAATTTCTGAGGGTATGAGCTACGTAACAGCATACTACAGTGGACCCTGCGAGAGTAATTCATTACATGAGTACACAATTTTGTTATAAGAGTGAAACTCACGAGTGTTTTTTTGAGCAACCAGTTTTGAAAATGTTATTTTGACGAGTGTAGACCTCACGAATCAAAATATCAATTTTCAAAGCGTGTTGCTCAAAGTTTCACGAGTGAGTTTGCGAGTTCTCAAAATTATGTAGCAGGGTCCACTGTATAATGTTTATTATCCATCCGAAAGTTGAGCAATACATGTATGTTTACTAGGGTCTTCCAAAAAAAATTGTGTAAAAATCAAAAAATCTTTGTTAAAATTTAGATACTTTATGAAAATTAAACGGGACTTTCGGAAGAATGTTTTTTGAAAAATTGTTACGTCAAGGTCGCGCAAAGATTATTCACATTTGGTCAGCTGGTAACAAACTGGCGGAAGATACAGCATTTTGATGTTCTACAATAGTAATTACTAGTCAAAGATTGGTCTTTAATTTTGCCTTGGGACTAAATTATGTATCTCAAACAGACAACAAATA
The DNA here is from genome assembly GCA_029228625.1 of Pseudolycoriella hygida. Classification (NCBI taxonomy): domain Eukaryota; kingdom Metazoa; phylum Arthropoda; class Insecta; order Diptera; family Sciaridae; genus Pseudolycoriella; species Pseudolycoriella hygida. The sequence continues at coordinate 117,993,784 of CM055403.1, read as the reverse complement.
TCTTGAAACATGCCAGAGATAGAGAAAGAGTTTAAAATGCTAGTTGATGCAGAATTCGATTCTGAACAATTTTCTACATACTACATTTGAATTTCTTTCCGCCGCGGCGCTGTAGTTGGGTTTTTGTAAAAAAGTAGACATAACCCCAAATATCTGAAAATCTGTTGGAGATAGATAATGTAGTCCCAAGGCAAAATGAGAGACTAATATTTGACTAGTAATATCGCAGAACATCAAAATGCTGTATCTTCCACCAGTTTGTTTGTTGTTTGTTGGGAATTACGCGGTCACTGACTGAACGTTGTGTTTTTGACAATTGTTCCTTCTAAGTGAGAAGTTCTCACCCATGACTAAAGATAATTTCCTAAAAATGAAATACTTCAAGTTAGCAGAAAACGGATTTTTTGAACCAGTCCTTTTTGAAGATCCATGGTGGGTTAAGATGGGAAAGACTTAATTGCAATCGTCTATTTTCTGTGTTGGAGCACAAAATTTCTATGGTCCTCGATTTTCTGTGTTGGAGCACAGAATTTTTTTCACAAAACAGATAACCAAGCTTAGAAAGTATACAGGCTAGTTATTAATTAATTCATTCTTATTGAAAGTAGCCTCTCCGAACATTTGATCGATAAAAAAATGACCCACTTACCGAGGGGTGCCGTACTCTTAGATTTAATGGGATTTAAATCTTTTAATCCCATTAAATCTCAGAGTACGGGAGCCCTCCTACGGCGGCATCACAGACCCCTTCGAGGGAAGGCCGTCGCTCTCGTAAATCACAATCACAAATCACAACAAAAACCCTTTTTAAAAGGGAAACATGACGCAAGTCCTCGTCCCTTCTTCCAAAGCAACTGATATCAATTTGGGTGACGCTTGCAGCTTCGGAACTCACAAAATTCCTTTGAAATATTTTCACTTTTGATTAAAAAAATGCGTCACAAATGCCGAACCCGCCAATGTAATAATTTTTCTACGCTTTCAGCTTTCATACGCAAAAATTTGATTTCCTGTACAAAAATACGCCATACATCCCATAAAGTCAAATTTTTGCATTGTGAAAGCTGAAAGAACAGAAAAACTATAACGCTGGCGGGTCCGGCATTTGTGAGGCATTTTTTTTAATCAAAAGTGAAAATATTTCAAAAGAATTTTGTGCGTTCCGAAGCTGCAACACCCAAATTGATATCAGTTGTTTTGGAATAAGGGACGAGGACTTGCGTCACGTTTCCCTTTTAAAAAGGGTTTTCGTTGTGATGGTAATGTTTTGCATTATTTTGAGCTGCCGCCGAACCGAAGCGCGGCGGCTAGTACTTACATTGGCGAAAATGATCCCCTCAAGCTCCTCTACAACATATCAAAAGTTTTTTTTGAGCCGCCATCGTCGCCGCCAAACCGAAGCGCGGCGGCTACTACTTCCATGGGCGAAAATGATCCCCTCAACTTCCCCTACAACATATAAAAAGTTTTTTTTGAGCCGCCGCCAAACCGAAGCGCGGCGGCTACGACTTCCATGGGCGACAATGATCCCCTCAACGTCCTCTACAACATATCAAAAGTTTCTTTTTTGAGTCCCCGCGTATTTTCCGCCATTTTGGCGGTCACCCTGATACACTACACACCCAACCCAACAACTTTCCCTTTGACACCAAACCTCTATCTCGAACATACGACCATTGCCTCATACAAAATGTACTATCATACACAGTACACACACAAACGCATACATATTGGCTTTATATGGCTCCTTCTAAGAGCCCTGGCCCCCAAACGAGGCCGGACCCCCCCCTCCCCCCTTTTTAAAATCTCATATGACGTAGAATGCCCACCCGAAGCTCCCTGCAAAATTTCAAGAAAAGTTATCGAGCCGTTTTCGAGCACGAGCCAAAAAAGTCGGTTTTCATACAAATGGCTCTGGAACTAACTAACTGACTAACTAACTAACGTAGGATGTTTGCATTAACTTTGGCTTCTATGAAACAGCCCTTTTTGTATAGGAAATGATCATTTTCTAAAGGGCGGATCTTTCGGATCCACCGAACCGATTTTAATGAGTGAAAAAGACACTTCGCCTTAAAGTTTTTCCCGTAAAATCCAGGAAAAATATTGGCCGGGGGTACTCGAAAGGGGGGGGGGGGGGGTCAAAACTTAGCTGTATATATTGTTCCGAAGTCTACGAAAAAAAATTTTACGAATTTTTTGTTCGTATGGGGACATGCGTCACGGGCGCATCGCTACCGAGCGCCCACGATTAAATCCCCATGAATTCTAAAAAAAACTCTGGATGAAGTGAATGACCATCATACCCTCTCCGAAAAAGTCTGAAATTTCAACATTGGCATGTAAGATGCTAGCTATGGAAATAGTTATACATTGCCATAATAAATCAATCAAAAAAACGTTCTATTTAAAAAAGAATTCCTTATAAATAATTTGTTTTATCTTTCGAGTGACTTTTTCGCCAAATTACGCAAATTTCGAAAACTGTTAACTGGAACACATTCCGAACAACACACGTCCAACATGTCACGTTTTGCAGTGCAACCAACGTGGAGAGAATAAAAAACATAATCTTCGCACACAAACTAAAAAAACTATACTCTCATAACGCAGTAAATTAACATCGAATTGAAGTCGTCGTATTCTCGGTAGAAAATTTAATTAAAATTCTTTGATTCCAACCAAATCGCAGCGTTGTATTTTCAGTCAAATTTTAGTTCGTTTGACTAAACAAGTCTTGAAAATCGTTTATTTAGAGCACATTGACTAATTTCTCATCAATTGTAAGTTGAATTTGTACGGTGGATATCGCAAAAAAAGTCGTTTCGAAGTTGGAAAAAGTAACGCCGATTATTGATTTTTCGCTTAATGAAGTGCCAATATTAACCGCAAAATGTGATTACAATTTTAAATTAAATGGAAATTATAAATAAATTGTGATATAACTACGGCAACAAGTGCATTGGATGGAAAATGCTTTTCACTTTTTGATGACGCGGTTTTTGAGAAATTTTCGGTGTTGCACAAAAACTTGACGTGGACATTTTTTTCGTGTGTGTTCCTCAAACACTTTCCATTTGAGTGTCGTAACATTCAGGCGATAAACTCTATGCCGTTCTGCATGAAAGTTCACAATTTCAGCTGAATCGCAATGCATTTAGCACACGGCATTTAGTGGTTATCGATTATTTCCATTATCTATAGCAACTAAACACGTTTTAGTTCAACGAACTATAAACCAAAATAAAATGAGTAACCGCCCAACCTTTTGCATTCTTTCCTAAATTCATTTGCCAGTATTTTTGAGATGAATGAATTTATATTGCAGTCGTAGGTAGATTGATGAGCTGTCCCAACCGGTCTTGGTAGTAGAGTTCGAGTATTATAAAAAAACGTCGTAGAGAATGCATGCGTCGATGCCCGTCGTTCAGATAATCTTCATTTTATGCCACATAGACTTTGCTGCACACACGCATGCAATTGATATGAATGGGTGTGATATGAGGAGTGATAAGAGAATCCTTGACTTTCAAAAACATACGTCTGTATGACTGTGTGTTGAATACAAAGAAACCAGCTGTTGGTCAATGAAGTTTGTTTGGCCTTGAATTGAATTAAGATATGAACACAGTTTAACCTGGAAACGCCACAAAAACGCTGCATTTTTACAACAATTGTTTGATGTAGTCTTTGTTCTACCACAAGTCCTGCTGGATGTAAAGTGGATGAACTTTGGACAATACAAATTATTTGAATTAGAGAAAAGCGACAAAGAAATCGACATTTTTATGTTGCTAGTTGGCATAAAGAAGCTGGGCAATTTAAAGCTGCCATCGATCCCTCAAAGAACAGTAAGCAGATATCTTTATCTGTTTTTTCACGATTTTTTTTTTCAACTGATAGAATTCTGGAATCATGCCATTAAGTGTTGGTTTCCACTTAAAAAAGCGGCACGGGAAAACGGAGCACTTTTTTAAGTGGAAACCAGGTATAAACACTCAGAAGTGTCCCAAGTGTTATATGTGCTGGTTTGTAAATTTTTTTATGGGCTGAGTAGGAGGAAACTATTTCCGGTAATCTTCAGCCGGTTATACGATTCTAGTCTATCAGGTGCATGGAAGAAGCGTTTCGTCCATAGGTCTGCAATTCACCTCTTTGTATTGTCACATCCATGCAACAAGGCAACGGAATCTATCGTCAGCAGCTTATTATTAAATTTTCTTTCCTTTTTTAAGGAAGATGATAGAATGATGTCCAAAGTACGTAACGCCTCGATTTCCACCCAATTGAAGTTTGTGTCAATAGAGAGTTTGAGCAAAGCGACTTATCGCTAAATTTAGAACATATACATATAGCTATAAGTTATATGTTTACGTTATAAGTCATCATCATCATTTATTTATAATTTTGTGCAAAGGTTATACAATTTTCATTGTGCACAAATTAGTCACATGAAAGGCAACAAAGAACTAACATTATCATTTCTATAATAAAACAAGAAAGAAACATAAAACAGCAGAATTGAAGGAAAGAAATTCATTCGCATCTAAGCTCTCCAAACAATAAAACGACTAAAAGTCACTATTCAATTCATGCACGAAACAGAGTGCGAAAAATACATTCTGCGAAAAATCCCAGCCGTCCCAGCATACCTGACGCCAACAGGAAGCGAGTTCCAGTCTCTAAAACCCTCAGCAAATATAGATCGCCTACACCGCCTTCTATCAAAGCGCAATAGTCTAAGTCTAGTTGTCACGTCAACGCTAAAAAGCTCATAGAGATAAGAGGGTTCCCCAGAATGTGTAGATAAAAGCCATCGCACGAAACTTGTGATGCTCTTTCCACGAACAGCCGAGAAACTTGTTAACGGCTGCCGACATCCCCTCCTTCGCAAGCCATAAACGTACCTCACAATGGATTTGAAAGCCCTCTCGACGTTGCGTCAATGTCATAATAAAATATTTCACAATAATTATCGAAATATGACATCAGCAGAGCTTTTGCCAGCATCAGCCTTGTCCTGAACGGTGTCATCCCCGATAGAGGCCACAAACTTCTAAGGCTAGCATAAATCTTTTGGATGATCATGTTCACATGATCACGCCACGAAAACTCAGAATTCATAGCTAGTCCTAGATTTATAACTTTGGTAGAGAATGGGATAGTGACACCGCCAAGGCAAGTAAGTTATACGTTTACGTTTTAAATCATAAATTTTTAAAAGCTATAGGCTACAAGTTATAGGTTTTGAAACCGATCAGTACTAATCAGTACTGAGACGTATCAGTACTGATCAATTTCAAAATTGATACGGATCAGTCTTGATCATTTTCAAAACTGATCCGAATCAGTACTGATCAGTTTCGAAACTGATCTGCAACAGTAATGATCAGTTTCAAAACTGATCTGCAACAGTACTGATCAGTTTCAAAACTGATCTGAAACAGTACTTATCAGTTTCAAAACTTATAAATTATAACTTGTAGCTCAAAAATTTATAACTTATTAAAATTTATAACTACTCATAGCTTACAACTTATAATTCATTGAAATTTATAACTTAAAACGTATACTTATAACGTATTTTTTATAACTTATAAAGTAAACATATCACTTATAACTTATAGCTATATGTATAACAACAAAAACCTCTTTAAAAGTAGAGAGTGACGCAGTCCGTAAGTCCGTTTCCAAAATTAATGATATCGCTTGAGATGACGCTATCGCAGATAATACGCAGAAGTTTGTTTGAATGGAACCTTGTGTTAAAAGTTTTGATTTCCTGAAAAAATTAGAGCGCTTTCTTTAAAACAAAATTACATTGCATCACAATCTACCTTTAAAGAGGTTTTTGTTGTGATATCAGTCGTTTTGGAAGTTTTTAGTTGTTGAAAAAATTTCTATTTTTTTAAAAAAATTTTCTCAGAAAAGAAAATTTTCTTAGAAAAAAAATTTCTCTGAAAAAAAATTGTCTT
>CM055403.1:117942794-117987309 GCA_029228625.1 Pseudolycoriella hygida | reverse complement strand
AAATCCAAGATGGCGCTGCTATGACAGCTGGCAGCCATTTTCTTATGATTCCAAAAAATTCTCCTGATGAATCTCTATAACTTTCTAGAAGAAACCAACTCTGCAAGTGTTATCATTCCGGAGCGAAAATTCGAAAACCCAAAGAAGCATAGTTTATACCTAACAAAAATCCAAGATGGCGTCACTTTGGCAAATTTCTGAAAATCCCAAAAAATTCAGCTGATCAAACTCTATAACTTTCTCGAAGAAACCAACTCTCTAAGCATTGCCATTCCGAAGCTAAAATTCGAAAACCAAAAAAAACCTAATTTATTGCTTGGGAAAATTCAAGATGGCGCCAGTTTGACCGCTGGCAGCCATTTTCTTAAGATCCCAAAAAATTCTCCTGACGAAACTCTAGAACTTTCCCGAAGAAACCAACTCTCTAGCTATCGTCACTTCGGAGCTAAAATTCGAAAACTCCGAGCATTACCACTTTGACCACTTTTCCACATGCCACGGCTTTTCCAGAATTTTCCCGGAAAAGCGGCATATGAAATTCTTCATTTGGGGCCGAGACTGACGTTCCCTGAAAATTTTAAGGAAATCGCTCGGGCGGTTCTCGAGAAAAAAAAAGTACATAGATACATCGTTGACACACGACGCAGGAATAAAATTGTTATTACTTTCATAGGAATTGGTCATCTTTGATTGGCGATATCTCGGCTCGTTTTCAACCGATTTCGATGAGTGAGGGCTTGTTGGAAAGCAGCTGCGACGTAGTTTTTTTTAAATAATTTGGAGGGGGAGGGGGCGAGGGGAAAAAATTCAAAAGTTCGCCTATACATCGTGTCTTGTCCCAAAGGTTTTTGTATGGAGTGTTTTGGGTTTGTGGACGTTTTTTTTGGGTGTGGGGACTGCGTCACGCTCTCCACTACCGCTCCAAGCATGATGTTACAAATATAGCGATAAGTCGATTTGCCCAAACTCTCTAATTTTAAAATACTGAAATTCGAGACACGAAATCTATTTTCCAGGTGACTTCATTTGTTGCAACTTTTTACCTTCATGCAAGAAGAAAGAGTGAGTCGCAGAATTGGAATTGTGCCCCTTGCATTTTTGATCTGATTTAGTTGCAGGTCATTTTGCAGAAGGCAGAGGTCTGCATTTTGAAAAAAGCTTTACCACTCCCTAAACAAAAATGTTTTCAATTTTATGTGGAAACTTTTTGTTGCATAATTTCCAGCTATAGTACGTTGTCAGTGGGTTGCCACTTCGCCTGCCGCTCATGTGCAACCTTTGCGATCGGTAAGCAAAATAGTAACGGCCGACAATCAGAGAGATTGATTTTTTCAAATTAGTTATTGAAATTTTCGATCCATTTCCGGAAAACGTTTCGGCTTGGGTGAATTTCCCATGTTTATTTCTTATTCTCGTATTGTGAGTCAAGCGAGGCAAACAGACAAATGCTACTTTTTATCACACTCTTTGCAACTTTGCAGACCTTTCTCTCATGTTTGTCTTGCACAGATGCTGTCAGACCTGGCATATAACTGAAACAGTAAACCTAGGAATATTAATTAAGTTTCAAAATGCGGCATCACATTTACACCATCTGTTTGTGTGTTTTTACTGGCAGATGTGCGAATGAGTGATGTAGTAAGTCATCCTATAAAAGGCATAAGATCAAGGTAGACATATACTTCAGCTTCTCATGTTAACAAGTACAAAGCCCTTCGTAGGTTTGCAATATGGAAACGTAGGTAATTTTAAAAGATTTTATGGATTTTATGGATTTATGTAACATCCGAATTACGCGTTAGAAAGCGAAACTATTTCTTTGAGATATCCACCAAACAACTCACTGAAGTTTAAATAAAAAACAAAAATAATCGAACGGTATCTTTAGCTTCCGCATTATCTTACTTTCACTTAAGTAAAGTAGACAAAATGGTTAAACATAAACAAAATAAAAATCAAGCTAAAGCAAAGGTAATACAAAATTTCTTCCAATTGCGCCGATCGCAACGATTTCTAATACATTTTCGTTTGTTGCAATTACAGGTCCAGCAAGAAAAGACGCAAATTAAAGCCAAATCTTGCTCATCCTGCCGATGGCTATTCGGGTCGTTCCTATTGTTCGTCGTAATTTCGTCGTTGCTTGCATACGATACTCACACTCATGGTGGTGTGTTCGCCAAATCAGCAACCGGAAAATTCTTACAACAAACTGGAACACTGCCCTACGTGGAGATTGCGTGGACGAAAACAATGTCAACAAGTGCGCGTGGTTATAAATGGGCCGAGAAAAATGTTCCCGTTTACGTGAATGAAACATGTACAGCTATAAAACCGTACACTATATTTTTACGTGACGTTGGTATTGTTGCGTGGAGTGTTGTCCGGGATAGATGTGAAGCTGTTAAGCTGATTATCTTGGATAAGACGCCCGTCGTAGTTAATTTTGTAAGTTTGAAAAACTTTTTCGTCTCGGAAATGTTTAATTTTATATCCAGTACACGGAGAGCACTGACAAAATGATCACAAAATTCGGTGTACAATTTTTCGACTATTTCGGAATTTCCTTCGAAGTGTTTCTAAGAGTAGTCTTAGGGATGTTCAAGATATGATGACCCAAAACTGAAATAATCTTAGAGTTTTCTTTAGTAGAACTTATTGAAACGAGACCCAGTCTTTCCTCAGGGATACTAACGTTACAGGCCTTAGCAGGTTGTTATTTTACATACCTACTTTCGGAATTTGGTTCAGTGTCTCATGTAACGATGTCTGAAGAAAACCGAAGGGAAGTTCAACAATTACGACATCCGGACTACATATATCGGCTTCATATAAAGACTATTATTGACAATCCTTAAGAATTTGAGTTCGGATCACATCAATAAACCGATGATTCCTTCCAGTACAATTTGTACTTACGAAAGCGTCGAACCCCCACATCGAATTTAAAATGCCCGCATTTAGCGAACACCTGTTTGGCGAAAACGAAATGTCAGTAACTCTTTCCCACAAGCTTTTGAATATAAATCCAAGCTATTACTGCGGCGTCTCTGTCAGCTTCAAGCGACGAAAAATTCTGTGATTGACACCTTATGCATTTCGTCATTGAATTTCGTATATTTTGACGACGTCACACTAAAGCGTTCATTTATATTGGGCGCATCGCTGTGAAAACTCAAGTAGTCAAAAATAAAAAAAAATGTGAAGTTGAGATCGATTTGCCTTTGGGGCACTGTCATTTTATTTCGCCTCTTTTCATAGAAATTTCTTTCACCATCTTCGCTCAATAAGCTTGGACTCTCAATTTTTTCCGATAGCTTTTACAGGATAATTGAACTCTTTATTAAGTACCGATAGTTACCTTATGTTTTCACCCTTCCTTTCTGTCCGTCCGTCTGTGCACCCTTACAGTTATGACGTAACAAAAATTACGTTGCAAATATAACGTCACAAAAATGACGTCGCACATATGACGACATCATCAAAATGACGTCAGTAATATTACGTCACAATGATGACGTCACACATATGACGACATCATAAATATGACGTCACAAAAATGACGTTTCGAATACGACGTCACACATATGACGACATAAACATGACGTAATATTACGTCACAATTGTGACGTGATACGTATAGAGTTACAAAAATAACGTCACAAAAATGGCGTCACAAATACTACAGGACAAAATTACGTCAAAAATGACGTAACAAAAATGACGTTACAAATACGACGTCACAAAATGACGTCACAAAAATGACATTTCAAATTCGACGTCTCTAAAATGACGCGACACATCTGACGACAACATAAAAATGACGTTACTAATATTACGTCACAATTATGACATCACAAAAATGGCATCACAAATACGTCACAAAAATTACGTTGCAAATATAACGTCACAAAAATGACGTCGCATATATGACGACATCATCAAAATGACGTCAGTAATGTTACGTCACACATATGATGACATCATCAAAATGACGTCACAAAAATGAAGTAATAATACGTCACAATTGTGACGTGATACGTATGGCGTTACAAAATACTACAGCACAAAATGACGTCAAAAATAACGTAATAAAAATGACGTCACAAATACGACGTCACAAAATGACGTCAAAAATAACGTCACAAAAGTGACATTTCAAATTCGACGTCTCAAAAATGACTCGACACATCTGACGACAACATAAAAATGACGTCACTAATATTATGTCACAATTATAACGTCATACACATAGCGCGGCGTCACAAAAAGGACGACACAAATACAACGTCACAAAATGACGTTTCAAATACGACGACACAAAAATGACGTCACACATATGACGACAGCATAAAAATGAGGCTACAAATATTACCTCACTAATATTACGTCACAGAAAGGACGACAAGAAGTCACAAATATCATGCCACACATATCAGTGGTTTATTCTTTGATTATCTTGACTTGACTTGGGAATTTGTGCTGAAAGATACCTTATATATTTATCAATTTTTCTCGAAAGTAGGAACACAATATGATAGCCATTTTTCGTGGTTATAGCGGTCTAGTCATAGTAACAGAATGAAGAATTTTAAAAATAATGAAATTACTTTGTCATTGTAATGACGCTTAGGTTGAACTCAATTAGGATCGCCGAGTTAGAAGCATCAACATTTCGGCATCTAGTGCCAATCTTCAGCCAAGTCATGCAACTTGATATGTTGGGGTTGATTACCGACATTTGGATGTTTCATTAAGAACAATACTCGGTACAACCGGGTCTAGCGATTTCTAACTGAAATGGACACATGTAGTGTCATGTCGTCATTACTCCAAAGGTAATTCGTCTCAAGCTTTCTTCAAAGCTATGTGTCATATCTGATTGGTGTAGAACCACCATTTTGTTATGATGAGGTAACCAGCTTCGCATTATTCTCCAAATTTCTCATATAATTACTGTTACCCGTATAACCTTACAAGATCAAGTGTACTGTGCAATGATGACAAAGACATTTTTTTCTTATCCACTTTGCTAGTCTTCGATGATAATTGCATCTAACGCTTCATGCAAATATCCAATATGCAATCATATCGAAATGCTAGCGATAATTCGCTAATATTTCTGTTTTTTAAAACTGTTAATTTTTCGGTGTAATAGTAGCGGTTTTATCGCAATTTTGACCATAATTTCAGCTATTTTGCGAACATTTGCGTTTGTTTACTTCTAATATCATATAGTTTGGTATGTCTTGAAGAGATCTTCCCAACGAGCCCTCTTATGTTGAAATTGAACTGCTTTTCAATTAAACTTGAGAAAATGTTCAATAATTTTACCCATTTTAGCGCTTTCTTTTGAATTCTTGTTAATTTATGTTTAATTTCCTCAAATTTCGTATGGTTGGATAGGCTTTGACGAGACCTTTCTAATGAACCCTTTTTCATGTCAATCTGTGTTTTTTGGACATTTTTTTTATCTTTTTCCAATGTATTTTTATAGCGCTTCGTGTAGCGCCGTGGTACTTCAAAAATATTAGGTATCACACATCCTAGATCTTGTCTCACTGTTTCCAATGAGTCACCACATGAGAAAATCTGCTAAAGGTAAGAAATGTTTCTGAAGATGTAAAAATCGCGAGAAAAATCATCAAAACAGTAAAAGTATACTTTTACAAAAAAGTAATTTTTTAGCGCTATTATGACCAAATATTCACCCAGTGATTTCCATTTTAATCGCAATTCATAAGGTATAATAGAAATTCATAAAGTCTTTCAAAAAAACTCACGTTTTCACCATTCAGACAATTTTTTAAGCTTTTTTCGAAGTTTTTCGTCTTTTAGCGCTACTTGTAGCGATCTAGCGTTACAAATACATTCTAAAAGTATTTCACATCTTACAGCTTGTCCATTTCTTTCCAAAAAATTTACAAATGTCAAAATCTGTTAAAGTTACGATAATTTTCGGAGAATGCGAAAATCATGAAAACCTTCAAAACCATAGTTTCTCATTGGAAACACTGAGACAAGATCTAGGATGTGTGATACCTTAAATTTTTGAAGTACCACGGCGCTACACGAAGCGCTACGAAAATACATTGGAAAAAGATAAAAAAAAATATCCAAAAAATACGTATTGACACGAAAAAGGGTTCATTAGAAAGGTCTCGTCAAAACCTATCCATCCTTACGAAATTTGTGGAAATTAAACATAAATAAACAAATATTCAAAGGAAAGCGCTAAAATGGGTAAAATTATTGAACATTTTCTCAAGTTTAATTGAAAAGCAGTTCAATTTCAACATAAGAGGGCTCGTTGGGAAGATCTCTTCAAGACCTATCAAACTATATGATATTAGAAGTAAACGAACGAAAATGTTCACAAAATAACTGAAATTTTGGTCAAAGTTACGATAAAAGCATTATCATTCCGTCGAAACGCAATAAGATTTTTCGAAACAATATATTATCTAAACGAAAAATTTGCGGTTTCTAAAATTTTGATATAATTGCATATTTAGGTGCAATTTTCATTGAAGATAGAGCAAAGAGAAGCAAATACAATTTCTTTGTCATCGTTGAACATTACACTTTAATTTTGTAAGTGGTTACGGGTAACAATAATTATAGTCAATATGGAGATATTGACTATAACCCAGTTGAATCAAGCATTTCCCTCACCTCCCTATGACTAGACCACTATAACCAAGATAAATGGCTACTTTAGCCAAATGAATATTGACTTGGGAATACGTCACAATCAAATCTTTACCTCATTTTAATATGAGAAAGTAGCCATCGTGGCACCTCTATGACATGAATTCATGAACTTATTTTTTATGCAAATTCGACATTTTGATACATTCGCAATTGAAATTAAGAGTTCCGAAAGCTCTTTCCGTTGTAATATGATGTAATATCTTCTGTTTACCGCAGCTTCGTGTGGGAGTCTTATCGAGTGCTTACCTGTAGTCCGTTAGAAGGTCAAATCCTAGGGGGTGTCCTTATTATTTCTTTCACTTATTCTCACGTATATTTAATTGATTCTTTTCCCACATAGATTGATCAATACGCTCCTGGATTTCCATCGAAAGTTCAAGAATTCTCTATTTCACTGTGGAACAGCATATGCAGTACGTCAAAAAATTTGTACAGCAGCAGCTATGAATTCTTAATGAAAAACGTCTTTGTGTAAGTACATAAATATTCTCCATTTGTTCATTTTCATTATAAATCGCTAAACTGATCGCTTTTTTTCGATTGATGAAAAAATTTGTTTTAATTTGATTTCAGCGGAAATCTATCACCGGAGAATTTAAATCAAGCAATAAATCGAACCCAAATTGCCGCCGCTGAATATTACAGTTGGTTCCATAAAAAAGTCGATGCGTATGCGAAAATTCAATGATAAATTCGCCAACATTTGTTTCTTCAGTTCATTGGCCATCGTCAAATAATTTACATTCTTGCAAACATTCTCATTTTCAATTAAATCAGTCGAAAAGTGTAAAAGATAAAACAAACCACAAAATTTAAAAGAAATTAAAAAGAAAGCAACAAATTTGTGATAAATTGAAGCACATTTTCGATACTTTTTTTTATTATTTTTGTACTTTAACAAATAACTTACACTAGGCGAACTAATTAGAGAAATTGGATTCAAGAGTTCGTTTGCCCAAACTTGGGTTTATTAATTTATAGTTTCATTAAAAAAAATCAAGGTAAAAAACATTTCGATCGGGGTATAGAAGACTGGTAAAAAGTTCAGAAAGTTGAAAGACAGAAAGACACTTAGGAAAAACAAAAATATTTCGTTTTTGCTGTTTTTTTTTAGATTTAAAAATTTTCGATGTAATTTATTGTGTATTCACAGTAACTGTTTGTATGTAACGGAACTTTGTACATAATTAAAATTCCAGTGAGAATTACAACAACAATTTGTCTATTTTTCGAACCGTGAAGGCAACAACAAATTAATGCATTGCGTCATCGAGTTTTGACGATCGAAAAAAATAGTTTCGGGGCCAGGGTGGGGAGGTTGTTGCTGGTCAGAGAAAAATTATGTGAGCGCCTGCAGCTTTTCTTTGTTGAGTTTAGCGTCACAGGCGAATTTTTTTTGAATTGCGCTCCAGTAGTGCGAGTAAATTTTTCATGCAAAGCGCCACAGGCGAACATTTTTGACTGCCTGTACTTAAAGTTTTGGATTTCCTTTACTTGTTCTTTGCTTAAATGGAAAACTTGCTTAATCGCCTTCACTTTAGGGGAATCGAAGAACGGCCCAATTGCTTGCTGCCAATTGATTGCGTACAACGCCGTAGTCGAAAAATATTGGAACCAAATCGAGGTAATTTTTGAGCACCGCAGGCTACGGGGCTTTTGCGTTTACCGCGACGTTTGTAATCAGTCGATTCGAGGAGAGGGGGTGGTGATGGAGCACCGATCATAGTCCTTAGATGTTTGTCCGTCCGTCTTTCCTGCTGTCGACACAAAAACTCGAGTAAATCTTAATCGATTTTGAAAATGTCTTTCCTTGAAAGGAATACCCAAAAGTATTGTTGGGATTCAAGGAAGGCATTTTTGGCGCTGAGCTAGGTGGGTCAAAAGATGAATAAACAGCAGTTTTCATCCCAGTTGGCACTTAAAGCCTAACCAAATTCGATATTTGAAGCGCACATAACTGAATCCATTTATAAAGCTTATCTCATTCCATTTTCTTTGAAATGACACCCTATGCGTTGGTTTTGAGCTAAATTTTTACTATGGGCAACATCTTTTATGTGAGCATATTTTGCCACTCTCAAATGACATACAATTTTGTCAGACCTGGGATGCATTTTCTGCTCATAATCAACACATAGAGTGTCATTTTAAAGAAAATGGAATGAGATACCGCTAAAAATGGATTCAGACATGTGCGCTCCAAATATCGAATTTGGTTAGGCTTTAAGTGCCAACTGGGATGAAAACTGCTGTTTCTTCATCTTTGGACCCACAATATATTGTTTGAGCTTCGGAAAAGGAAAAAAAATTGTTTTCCGACGCAAAAAATACTTTTTATGAGATTTGAGGCCAAAAGTTACAAAAATGTACGAATTATTTATTAGTTTACAATTTCTGCTGGGGCGTTTTTCCTCTAAAATGTGAATAAAATGAAAATTTTGCACTCCAAGCTCAATTCGGAGCTCATTTTCGGATTCCTCGTGAAATTCTAGAATAAAAAAGGCTTTTACTCAATATCATACCACTGTAAAAGTTTCCTTGTATGTAAGTTCAAAGTTGACTCATTCATAGCTGTGAACCACAAATCCAACTTTGATGACCTGCAGTTCTTACATACTTGATTTTTTTCATTGACAATGTTCGAAGAAAAAACATTGGACTATCCCTGACATTTTCTCTGAAGACACCAATAACGAATCTTGCGAAGCTTCCGCGCAGTGACTGCTTGGAAAAGCCTTTACACGACGAAAATTCTCTACTCGGAAATGGCTCGGTCGGTACCCTTAAAACGTCAATTAAAAAAACGGCTGATATATTCGTAATCTGGGGGCCCTGAGGGATGTGGAAAACCATTTCCATTGTGAATTAAAAATCAAAAGTTCAAAACGCTCCACCCTATTGGGACGGTCAATTAATGACCAACATTTTGTGGCAGAAAAGTTTTTGAATTTAAGCCCTCGAACCTAGCTAGGGCCGAAAAGTGGTGGGAAGTTATGGGAGTTAGAGCAATGGTTTCTTCTACAAAGTCTCAGAGTCTTGTGAGTAGAATTAACCGGTATAAGCACGTCTGTGGACACGATAACTCGAGTAATTCTTCACCGAAAAAAGTAGCTCCTAAGCCTATCCTAAGGGCCGGTAAAGTAACTGTCGCTATATTGTAGAGGAAGTTGGGAGAAACATTGTCGGCTATGAAGTATGGGTCCAAGGCCTCCTTCGGCATCACTTCGGAAGAGTTTTTTTAAATTGCCGTTTTAATGCTTTCCAATCTAACCTAAGAATTTAAATCAATAAAATTAAGGTAACTAACGGTGACATGTCCGTTCGAAAAAGTGACATTGAGTTGTCCGTGTAAATTTGTGCGAAGCGGAATGAAGCGCACAACTCACCATCATATGAACCGTGATTTGTCCTATGACTTTTAGTATATGGGACAATTCACGATTTATGAATTTATATGAAATAGGACAATTCACGGTACCCCTAGGACAACTCTACTTTTTCAATAAATCATTAATTATATAAAATTAGCAAAAGAAAACCCAAATCTTTGCAATGAAAGTAAAATGTTTCCTTCACATATTGAAATAAAAGAAAAAATTGAGTGTAAGGTTGAAATTTGTCGCATTAGGACATGTCACCGTCAGTTACCTTACGTTAAATTTCTTGATATTCTGTAGAAGTACGCGGTTAGTTCTGTCCAATATTTAGGATTCCATTTTTTTTTTTCAAAAGAGATTTTTGCCGAAACCAAAGTTTAAAATGTGTGAAAACAATCAAATTTTTCGAATCTAGTCGCTTTCACCCGATATGACTAGCCTTTGATTTGACAACAGCCTTCAAACGATCTTTGAACGCATAGCAGGAGACTTGATTGTGATCTTTCAGCATTTCAACCGATTCCCAAATATGGTTTGCTCCAAAGCATCAACAGTTTGGGATTTGAGTAGTTTTGAGCAATACCGAGGAAGCAATTCCAATTTTAATAAAACTTTGGGATTTGTTAGTGTGAGTTGTGCCTTGTACGATGTATCAGCGACAATAATTTAGCGCATCTGCATCGAGCAAATTTGACATCCATTTTGTGTGAAAAATGAAGAATAGGACGTCATTTTTCAACCATTCTGGGCCCATTTTGACTTGCAACGGTTTTCTTTGAATCTTTGCAAATGGTCTCGAACTAACATGTTTCCGCGCTCTCGGTTTCAAAGCAGATTTTAAGACGCTTTCTCGATAAAACGACACGATCAGTTGGTCAACAGGATCGGAAATATCGCCTAAGAGGCCTAAATTTGCATACAAATCAGCTTATAACATATTTCTTAGTGATTTTTGTGTTCAGGTGACTATTATGCATAATCTTAAATTCTCGTTTGATCGGCCTCCGTTTCGTTTGCATGCAAACTGTTTAGCAGGGTATTTTTTCTCTTAAAAGATCATAATGTTCGGCAAATCACTACGTTCGAGTCAACAAAGCAACAAATTGGTTCGACCCAGTCTAACTTTTTTTCTTTAGCTTGGAGCCCGTGCACTTTTTGTTGCTTGAGGGTCTTGACTTGAATTACTAGGCATTGAATTCAAGTAAGCAATATTTCCACATTTTTTGCCTTTTCATTCCTATTTCAACGCGAATATAGAAGATTTCGACCTTCAACATAACGAACGATTTTTTGTTGTTGTTGCACTCTTCAAACCGTCAGTTCTCTATCTTACGCTAATGCGTGAGTGGTTTAGGCAATCAGAAATTTTGGGTCGGTGATTTTGTTCCTAAATGAAGACAAATTACAGCAACACGTTTGACTACCGCATGGTAAAACTTTTTTTTTTTTGAGCGAAAATTGAGACAAAACTACTTTCAGCATACGATCACAATAGATTGAAGTTTGTGCAGGTGAAATTTGACAGCAAATTTATGTGTCTATATTGCAGATTTAGCATTCAGTTTGGATGGGACAGAACTTTTAACTAACCGTGGATAGTGTTTATATCGGTATACAATAAGAATTTGCAACAATTGCTCTGATAAATACTGGTCTCATTGCAAATATCTGGCTAATTCCATCGATAACTCATCCATTGTCGCTACCATGTCACCTGGGAAACAAATATGTTTTGTCTCATGTTAATATAAATCATGTTGAAAGAGTGAAAGGGATGAAATTCGTTACCCAGGTGACGGTACCGATGGAATTCTCTGATAAGTGCGGGTCGCTTAAGCTATGTTGCTTATCTTCAGCCCAAAATAATCGCCCAGGCACCGTCTTTCGAACGGGCCTGGGATATTTACCTCTCTCCACTCCTCTCTAATCGGGCCTTAGTATAGCAAAAAAAAAACAAAAAGATCTTTCTTTATTCTATCAAATCAAATGTCGTTTTAATTCTGATGTTGACCGAGCAAATGCATTTAGGATCTCTTCAATGTCAAGAGTATGCGTTGACTCTCTTTCTATGCTCATAAGCAATCAAGAAGATTTTGCTGTAAGACCGTTGGAAGACTCGATAATTTTTAAGTTATGCGTTATGCGTATGTGTATACAAAAGCAATATTTACAACGAACTAGACAAAAAAAATGAAATGAGTAATGATATGCCGTAATTTGAATAAAAAACTTAGTGCGAAAAGAGAAAAGAAAATCTATACAAAAGTCCACACAAAGTTTTTTCTCTCTTTCGCACTAAGTTTCTTACGCAAATTAGGGCAGAAGTGTAAAACTTTTTTTTGCATATACAAAAGAATCCAAAAAGCCCGCCCGGGCTAACGCATAAAGGGCCAGGGCTATCACATAAAATTTTATAGGAGGCGAAAGTTGTTTTGTATTCCGAACTCAAGGGTTACATTAGTCATAACTGCTCCCACTCCCTAGATTTCCAACGAATAGTACGGTGTCCAAGATAGCTTCCGTGAATATATGATCAGAAAACTTCAGACGAACTTCAATGCACCATACTTTCCTTTTTCTTGTCACCAGCCTGCTTGAACTTGGGATACAGAAGGCAAGCGGCATCCAATGCAGAGCCTATTTTTAAGAACAAATTTCACGAAAAAATTGAGGAAGAAAATTTCAAACAATTTCACGAAAAATTTACGAACTTTATTCTTAACGAATTTTTTCGTGAATTTTTCCTGAAACTTTTTCATATAGTGTATTGAAGCACTAGCCATCAAGTAAACTTGTCATATGATCTACTCAGAGTTTCGAAATGAGGTTTTATAGCCGAGAATGGAGACCTCCACTAGTCACAAGTTTTTCCAAATCCACTGCACGTCACCTTCTTGGATAGAAGGCAATGCGACAAATACGCAAGCCATCAAGTGTTGGATGTTGCGGGTAACAAAAATAAGTAGTCGCGGTGACAAACTTAGAAAGAAAAGTTCGCTGGAAAGAAATTTCACTATAGATAGACCACAGAGCCAATGTGAAAATAACAGAAACTCAAAAGAAAACTTTGTGTGCGAAAAAATTTTCTCAACAAAATTCAAAATTGCAACAATTTCGCGTCAATGACGTTCGTTTCCGTAATAAAAGATCTCCTTTCAACTATCACAAAACTCTTGAGTGCGATTTGTACAAGTAGATTTAGGAAAAGACGAAATAGTTTGTTGCTCTCATGATTTGAAAAAACGTTACTTGCTCTCGCTAGAACCGCCCTTGAATAATTTTCGATGGATTTTTCTAGACTTATTCAGAAGCTGCTCAAACAGTCGCTCGTTGTCGGTGGTTAACAACACTTAAGCCGTCGTTCATTTATGTTTGGTGCGAAAATTCCTCATGTCGCTGGAAACCATAAAGATGGAAAAGGCTCCGTTGCCGCCACACTCCAGAGGGTAAATATGACAATAAAAAAATGTAAGTGGCCACCGCAGCGCATCAACAGACTGTTACAATTTATTGTTTTCGTTGCACTTATCTCGATTAGAAGAAACTATTATAACGAAGTAGACTGTGCCCCCAAACCTCAATTGGTGACATCTATGCCTTTTCACAGCTGAGTTAGCATCTCAACATAGAACTACTCCCTTTTCTCAAGTGGAGTCATCCATGCTTTCATAGCTGAATACGGACAAACATAAAACTAATGACACAATCTGTTGGTTGCAGTTGAGATAAAAACAACGAAGAGAAAATATGTGCAAAATTTTCGATGAATTTGTACTGAACGTACAGTTTTTTCAAATTTAGTTTTCGGAACCATGTTCACCAATCTGTCGTAATTCACACAGAAAACAATTTCTAAAAAAAAGAACAAAAGAATTCTATTGTTCTTTTTCCGAAATTGTTTATTGTACAAATTACTGGCAGTATTAGAAGAAAAACGTGCCAGAGGGAATCAGCGCCACCCTCAGGCTATGAAAAATAAAAAAAAAAAAAGAAAGTGCAATGTTGCCTTTGGCCCTGAATGGTGCGATAACTTCTTTCAATGCAAAATATATTTGCAACAACTCAAACGAAGAGCGAAAAGCAAAACATTTCACTTTCTCGAAAAATTAAACTTTTATTTTCTTGAAGACACTTCGTTTATTTGGGTTTCCCAGCTGCGATATCATGTCACTGATTAAACAGGTGCGCAAGATAAGTTTTCTTAGTATTTTTTTTTTTTACAAATTTTCGGTGACAAACTTACCAAGTCGAAAGGTAAAACAAATCGAATGTTTTGAACTTAAGAACATTATCAAAACTATAACTTTGCTGATTGAGGTGAACTGGACGCTCGAATGTCGGTGACGTTAGTAGTGAAATAACGAATTAGTTCCTTATCGTCCACTTCACTTAGTGTTTTGGGTACCCAATTTGGTTTGTGCTTTTTGTCAACTAACACCGACTTGATTCCCTCCATGAAGTCGTTGACATTTGGTCCCATTTTACCGTAGAAATTTTTAAACAAACTATAGTCAGCCGACAAAGCTTCATTCATATTGTACCTTCTCTGCTGAGACTCCCGGAACAAATTGAACGTTGCTTTGAGTGAGGTAGGCGATAAGGTCGAAAATAATTGTAGAATTTTGGTTGAGAACTCGGTGCCGTCGTTTTGCAAATTATCGATAATTTCCTCAAGCGAACTGCCACTGAAAATGTCCTTCACCTTTTCGGTATTAATATTCCATTGAGGACATTCTTGCTGAAATTGGCTGATCGTTTGGGACACGCTATTGAAATCGGGGTCTTTAAGATTAATGAGTGCCTCTTCCAGTCTGTCGAGGTCGCATGACTTAACAAAATTTTTCGTAAGGCCAAGATTTACGATGTCCGACCCTATAAATCGAGCTCCTGTTAATCCAACCCACAAGCCGTAATTGTTTGGCAACTGAACGAGGAAATAGTTAGCTCCGACGTTTGGATAAAATCCGATAAAGACCTCAGGCATTGCGAATAGCGTCCGTTCGGTGACAACTGGATGGCTAGATAGAAATGTCGCCGCCGCTCCTCCACCCATACAAATTTTATCAGCCAACGAAATTACCGGCTTCTTGAATTCAGATAATCGCAGCAGCCCACGATAAAATGTAGTACCATATTTTCCGAAGAAGTCGTCCTTCGATGTTATTTGTTCAATTAATTGAATAATGTCCGCACCGGCGCTAAGACCTGCTTCATTCCCTTTAATTATCACTGCTTTCACACTTGGATCATTTTCGAACTCACGTAAATAAAGTGCAAAATTTATTTGCGTTTCTATCGACATAGCATTAAGTTTCTTCGGACGGTTAAATTGAAGAATAGCCTTGTCATTTCGACGAGAGACAATTATTCCTTCCATTACTGAAGAATATGATCTTGTGCTGAGTCTCAAAATCTTATTCATCATCACTTGCACACGCGAAACTGAAGTTTGACCAGTTTGACATAAAGATTAATAACATGAGAGTCTGTAGTTTGACATAGAGATTAATAACATGAGAGTCTGTCACCTTTTGTTATCATACCCGCCGAAAAAGTTGGTGTTTTCGTAATTTTGCTGTAGCGTTTGTAAGAACAGTTGAAAAATTAGAAATATAGTAGTGAGTGGGGAGAGGGGGGGGGGGTGTTTAAACCGAAAACAAATTTGGAAATTAAAAAAAATTTAAGTCGAATTGAGACTCTAACAATCCACATGGAAATGCGTCTGATTTCCGAGCCTTCAGAGTTGGATTTACTACTGGATCTTTACGTAACAAAACATTGAAACCACCTGAAAATGTTTTGTTTCTTTGCTTTGTTTTCTTATCTTATCTTGCATTTCATTTGCAAACGGCTAGCTAATGCCAAGTGGTTAAGCGAACATCCAAAGTATTGTAGATGCTTGAACAAAATTCTGTATGATGAAGAAGATATCTGAAGACTTTTTGCTTCTCCTCCACAGCTTTTTCGTTATTCTTTATATTACCGTAGAGGTGAGCGGGTTACCCTAACGTGCAAAAAAACCCGACCCGACCCGAACCCGAATCAATTTTATCGGGTTGACGGGTTACGGGTTTTTCAAAATCGAATCGAGTCGGGTCAGGTTTTTGTAATTATTTCACGAAAATATCGGTAATTTTTTTCTTAAAATTATAGTAAATAATAAGAAAGTTACGCGTACTAGTATTGGTATATTAAACCATAATGAATTAAAATAACATTTGTGCCATGCCGTAACCAATGACATAACAATATATAGACTGGATTTCTGTACGCATTTGGTGAAGCAAACATAAATATATGAAATCCAGATAAATTTATATGGACTTTTTTTTCATGCTTGCTTCACATCGTGTTTCGTTTTTATTCAATTTTTTTCAAGAATGCCAGTCAATATATTGCTATGTCATTGGGCGTAACACAATCCGAAAGATTTCGATGGCAGTAACAGATTTGAAAAGTGACAATTTTCTGAACAGTTTACCTTTAAAATTTAAATTATAAACATAACCAAAGACCCGTACGTATCAGAATAGATGTGGCAAAGAGACTCGAACGTATCTAAATACAAATAAACAAACAATCTAACGTTTTCTGTTCTTTTATAACTGTAAGAATTTCAAAGATCCATAGAAATTACCTAAGGTAGTGTCAAAGGCCCTACCGAAGTACGTCTCAGACCATTAAAACCTAGAAAAGCTTATATCCAAGGACTGAGCCATTCCCCCCCCAAAAACCGCGAAAGACGTGTTCTCTAAAATTTAATTCTCTACAACTTTGTCTTTGGAACTAACTTTCTAACTCTCATAGTTCTAGAGATATGAGTCATCCTGCCCAATTATGGAAGTGGCCATATACCAGGATTGTGCCATATTTCCCCAAAACTCCGACACACGTGTTCGCTTAAATTTAGTTCTCTACAGCTTTGCCTTTCGGACGGACATTTTTTTTATTGCTGATTCGTCATCTCTAGACGATAAAAGATGCATCCCCCCTCCCACCTCGATCTACAATAGTGTTCCGCTCTCGTATCGAAATGAAACGCTCATTTCGATACAAGTACGCAAAAGTAGTCTCATGACTTAGATAGTTTTGATGAATGTATGTGGCAGCTTAATGAGATAGGGTATGAAGGGATAGGGTAATAGTAATATTTTTCGATGTAACTTGATGAATGAAAGTTTTGTTTAAAATTTAATTGTTCGATGTACAGTGATTTCAGTTAATTTATGCTTATCTCATTGTGATACGGGCATTTGGTACACCTCGTTGTACAAGTGACTTTTGTAGCACACGTTCTAATTTTCCTCGCCTTAGAACTGGTGCTACAAAAATCGGTCAGACTATATGTTGGAAATGTAATACTCATTATCAATCAAATAGATTTTGCGCGCAAGAATGGTGTATCTTAAGAACTTACCAAAATTGATACACAGTGATCATAACTTAACACACACACACAAGTAAAAAACCGCACTTCTCAACAAACCAACACCTTCGACACTTCTCTGTGGAGACAATGTTACACAAAATATTTTTAGCGATTTTTTTCCCTGGTTCAGTTTTTTCTCATTATCGGGTTTTCCAAAATTGAACCGGGTCGGGTTCGGGTCGGGTCGGGTCGGGTTTCTGTTTATATGGATTGCCGGGTTATCGGGTTTTTGAAAATTGAATCGGGTCGGGTCGGGTTTCAGTTTGTTCGGGCTACCGGGTTATCTGGTTTTTCAAAATAGTGTAGGGTCGGGTTCGGGACCGACCTGCTCACCTCTAATGTTACGGTGACATTTTGCTTCTCCTCCACAGCTTTTTCGTCATTCTTTATGTTACGGTACGGATAAATTAATCTAGTCCATTTAGAAACAGAATCTTTAAAGCCAATCGAGATCAGCCATTTACGTAACACCGAAGAGAACCTAAGAGAAATCGCATCACACGGTATGGGGGAGTTTAACATTAACCCGAGAGGTTCCTTGTTTTTTCAGTTTATAGCCGTCAAGGACCACAGCATACTGAATATGGGTAATGCACCGACTTTTGTGACCCGAGATAAAAAAGAAGTGCTAGACATAACTCTGGCCTCTGAAGAACTCATTGACAGAATCAGTTCCTGGAGAGTATCCACGACGCATGACTTCTGGGACCACAGCTGTTGGCTGTCTTCGATAATCTTTAATTGAGAGACGAATTGGAGATAGCGGTAAACAGCACAATATCATCATCATTATCATATCGAAAAAGACCAAATTGAGGAAAGCCCTCGCATAGCAAAGCCAAAGACTTCCGCCCCATAAGTCTCACCCGCTTCATATTGAAGACTCTTAAGACTTGGTAGTTGAAAGTTTCTTAGATTGTAGCGACTATAATTCAAGAATATAGCAAGAATAGCAACGGCAACGAAACCCACACAAGCCCGTAAACTTTTCTATCACAGACGAAATCCTGTTGAGATACCCACTTCATGAGAAGCAACGTGCATAGTAAATCGACCATGCAGGTAAATCGACGGACTCGGCTCTGCATGCCCTTGTGGCCAAGACAGAAAGTTCATTCGAATTTGGTGAGATTGTCCTTGGATGTTTTATGGACATTGAAGGAGCATTCAACAATACCGGTTTTGATGTCATTCAGCAAGCGCTATAGTAACGAGGTGGATCGGCAACATGCTCAGAAATAGGACCGTGGAGGCCAGTGTATGTGGCCATAAGTCCAGCTTCTGGATATCGAAAGGGTGTCCCCACAGCTGCTATGGTGCATGGACTCCCTGATCAAGAAGCCGAATGAAGAAAAAGGAGTTCATGTTCATGGATATTCAGACGACTTGACTATCTCGAAGGTACCCTAGGGGATCGCTTGAGGGGTTTACTGAAGATCACTATCTGCAATTGTGTCTGGATGGGGGCTTGAGGATTTACTATGAAAAAACGGGCATTGTACTTTTTGGTGGAAGACATGCGCACACAGTTTAGTGGGGAACTTTAGGCCCTTCGGGAAGGTTGTTGATTCCAGCCTAAAAGTAAAATATTTGGAAGTCATCCTCGACCAAAAGCTCAACTGGATCGAGCATGTCAAAGACAAAGCACAGAAAGCAGCTTTCCGGACTGTGGAAAGGGACTGGGGAATACCGTACAGTGGATTTATGAGAGGGTGGTCTGACTTATGTAAAATTAGATGGATCGATGGTGTCGAAGAAGATCTACGGACGCTCAGAGTAACGAATTGGCAAAACACGGCAGACGATCGTTAAAGCAAAAGCCTTTGCCTCGGCATATAGACTGAAGCAAAATGGTCTCTGGATAAGTAGCTTCGAGTCTGGACATGGAAAGATCCTAAAGGTGATTAAAGAAGGGTGGTTCCACATGTCGGATTTGTGAGGCGTTACCAGATCGTCATACCGGACAGAGCTGAATGGCTTATAAACTGGCCGACCTGCCTTCCGACTGATGGAAAGATAAGCTTAACTTTTGTGGAACTTTCTAAAAAATGAGAGCACAGGGTGACGAACTTGTTATAGGAAAATTCATTCGGCGAAATTCTGTAAAATCTCTTTCGCAGAATTCGTCAGGAACGTTCCGAAAATGTTTCTTGTTGTAAGTTATTACGGTTTTAACTCATTTCTCCTACAATTTTTTTAAAAAATTTTTTTATAATGTGACCTTAATCTGAAGACACGTATACAGATTTCATTAGTGAAAAAGTTCAATGTCACCCTATGTTGTGACTTCAGTTGACTTTCTCGCAATGTTATACGAAAATGGTTTGTAACAAATAATTTTCCCCTCTAGCTGTGATATTTCTTCAAGATTTAAAAAAAATTTTTAGATATGATACGTATTGTAGAGCCGTAATATCAACTTTTGAACATGGATACTACAGATTCAACCACTGTGGTGGCTGACGGACTGGAGAGCTATATTGACGGGTCGAAAACTAAGGTGGGAGCTTGAGCTGGGGTCTATACCATTTTTCCATTTGGGAAAGTTGGCGAGCGTCCCCCAAGCGGAGACGTTTGCGATGTTCAAGAGAGATGACGGGCAACAGAGGGTAACGGGGAAGTTCGCGCTAACGCAATTCACAATAGAACATTTTCCTTATACGAAATGTCATATTGTGAATGACGCTGGCGCGAAGTTCAACATCTAATGTAGGAATTTCGCGCCGTAGGGGCCGTTCATGAAGTATGTCGCACTCTAGGGGAGGGGGGGGTCTGGACCAGTGCCTATTTTTCAGAATTTAGTTCCTAAAAATTCCATAAAATTCCTAAAATATCCATACAATTCCTAAAATATCCATAAAATTCCTAAAAATTATTAAAAATTCCTAAAATCTTAAATTTAAGAATTGAAAATTTTTTTAGGAATTTTTATAGAATTTTATGGAATTTTTAGGAATTCATCAGTTCATTGTTATAACAATAGCAAAACATCTAAAAAAATAGAAAAATAGATAAATGAGCAAAATATAAATTTCTTTATTGCACTTTTTTAATAACTCTAATCTCTGACCGTTTGGCGTGCGACCTTCACCGCTCATGTGTAGCTGTTCGCTTCGCCAGGCACATAATAGTGAAATAGTAGCTCAATACAACTTAACTTTCACTTCAATTACGTTTTGATACCAGGCTGCGTTTCAAACTTAGATGGAATGATACTAACTTTATGCTAATTCACGATTTTCACAAATAAGAAAATTAAAGAAAATTTGACGTCTTTGTGGAATTTTTATGTGGTTTTTAAATATTTTTTCCAGTTACGTCACAAATCGGGGGGTTCGAGCTCATGTGATACAAGTGCGACAGGGGGAGTCTCAAAAACGTCGATTTTTGCGAGAGCGGTAGTTAGGTCTCGAAAATTAGTTCAACACAATCGACGACCGGCATTGAAAAGGTGGGACGTGGAAAAACTATAGAACGAAAACATTAAACGTCAATAAGTGGACAGTCTGGAGACGAATATTATCGGCGGAATGGTCAGCGAGCAACAAAGCGCGCCGCAGCAAAGACAGTGGGAACGAGTACAGGATATAAAAGAAATATTTGGTTTGACGATGAATGTAGATGGCTATGGAGTCCAAAAACGCAGCTCGTCTGAAAACTATAAGTAGATTAACTCGAACTGGCCAGGAAGAGTACCGTTCTAAAAGGAATTTTGAGAGAAAAGACCAGCATACTTTGTCCCATATACAAAAAGGTGACAAATTGGAGTGTGGCAATTTTCGAGGAATCGCTCTGCTGAATATTGCTTACAAGATATTTGCAAATATTCTTTACCATCGCCTTCATCCATACGTGAAAAACTCTGTAAGTGAATACTAATTACTAAGGTGGTTTTCGTGTAGGTCGTTCAACATCGGACTAACTGTTTAATATCAGACAGATCTTGGAGAAGTGCAAGGAGTACAACATTGAAACACACCATTTGTTCGTTGACTTCAAGGCGGCCTATGACATTGTTAGCTATGAAGCTATGTAAGTAAACTATGAAGAGTCATATAGAAATTTGGAATTCCCAACAAACTGATCTCGCTAACGAAGCTAACACTAAACGGAGCTAATAGCCGAGTAAGGATCCGTACCCATCTTTCAGAGATTTTCGACATAGAGGAAGGCCTGCGTCAGTGAGATCATCTCGCGACGCTGCTTTTCAATTTGACCCTTGAAGCCACTGTGCGCACCATGGACATAGACTCCATAGGCACCATTTTCACCAAGTCCAGTCAGTTGCTAGGTTTCGCAGATAACCTGGACATACTTGGACGAAATATGGAAGTTGTTAAATACAACTTTATGGTCTTGGAGAGGAATGCCTTGGGTCGAAGGTCAACGACGGAAAAACGGGGTACATGATCATCCCACCTACGAATCGATATCAAGAAGATAACGTAACGATCGACACACACACATTCGAAATGGTCAACAAGTTCGTATACCTTAGATCGAAGCTGAACACTTACCACGACATCGCGGACGAAATAAAGAGGCGAGTAACTTTGGGCACCCGTAGTTATTACAGCCTGCTGAAAATTTTGAGGTCCAAGTCAGGAGGTTGAAATTCAAAATGCGCACTTTATAAAATTGTGATCAGAGCGGTAGCTACGTACGGTTCGGAGTCGTGGTGCTTGACACAGAAAGATGAACAATCTCTGCACACATTCGAACGAAAGGTACTGCGTACAATATTTGGATCAGTATTCAACCGAAAACTGAACCGATGGTGCAGACGATATAATCACGAGCTCAGAGAGCTTTTTGGAGAGCCCGACAGAGTCAGACAGTCAAGGACGAATATTATACGCAAATATCTACGACGAACTACCGGCACACGACATCCAAATCGTTTTGGGAGATTTCAACGCCAAAGTGAGTAAAGAGGAAGTGTTAAGACTAACAATTGGAAGATACAGTCTGCATGATGAAACGAATGTAAACGGACAGCGCATGATTTATTTCACGGCTGAAAGAAACCTTGAAGTGAAAAGTAGCTTCCACCAACATAAAAGCAGACATCTAGCCACCCCAATGACAACTTGTCACCTAATCAAATCGACCACCTATTGATTAGCGGAAGACACCTCACTGATGTAATTGACGTCAAAATATGTTGGAGAGCAAATGTCGACTTTGATCACTATCTTGTGGTGTCAATACTACCATCACATCTTGCCCGGTTTCATAATGGCCTACGAGAAACTGTGGGGCCTTTTGCAGTGGACAAAGTAAGAGATCCACAGATAGCGGCGACATGCTGAAAACATTAGCACAAAGCTTCAACAACTACAACAAGCTCAACCAGATGATATCCTCTCGACTGAAAAACGGTGAGTGAAGTAATCAAACAAGAAGCGACCAACACCTTAGGATATCAGAGCCCTACTGACTTCAATACCGGGTTTGATGCGGAGTGCGGTGATGCTACAGAACGTAAAAACGCTCAAGAGTGATCTCATCAGCCATCAGTCAATCCAATGAGCTATATCTCAATGTTAGCAAATGACGTGTAATATCGTTCACTCGCAAAAGGTCAACGATAAAATTCGGATACAAGATTGGTACAGTTCCTTTAGAACGTGTGACAGTAATTCGAGATTTGGGCGTGTTGATGGATGAGGGTCTGACTTTCTCAAAGCATGTCCAAAATATCATTGCAAAGGCATATTACATGTTAGGATTTATGATGAGGATCTGCAAGGATTTTCGAAGCGTGCAAGCTGTTAAGAGTGTGTATTTTGACCATGTTCGTTCCTACCTCGGATATGCTTCTGTTGTGTGGCATCCATATCACGATACATACATCGATAAGATTGAGTCAATTCAGAAAAAATTCTTTTTTAATTTATGCGTTAAGGAGATCTGTGCAACGGGACGAAGACTAGGCTTCCGCCTTATGTTGACAGGTGCAAACCAATTGGACTAGAGGTTTTAGCAAGGCGTCGTGTTAACGTGTGTGCCTTTTTCGCGTTTGATTTGTTGACGAAGCGACTAGATGCTCCCACACTGCTGTCTAAGTTGATGATTCACCAGCCAGTGAGGTTATTGCGTGGGACTGTTGATCGTCAATCTCAGTATCTTCTTACTGTTCGTGCCCACAGAACAGATTATGGCAATTTTGAACTTTATGATATAGTGATCTCTCGTGACTTATTTCGTACAAAGGTGAACGCTATGGAGCTCGAAATAGAATTGAATGGAAAAGTGAAACAAACTTTATGTGGATCAATGAAATTTGATTCTGAATCGGCCAATTTAAATTGGTTTAACTCTAATAATAGTCTCAGCTTACGCTGTCTCTGCTCGCGCAGTTCATGTGACCATAACACGTCACTACAAACTAACTCTGCTTTATTATTTTTCAGACAAAGTTGTAGGTAGGTAAACCAAAACCAAAACTAAAATGTGAAACGTGCAATTGTGAAATTATTATGCCAGAATTTACATGCAGTCCATGTTAAATGTATCTAATCGACCAGAATTTCATGTCTTTCGATTCGACTTTAAAATGAAACTCCAAGTCATGTCGACTTGCTCAAAAACAGCTAGTCCAATCCGACAAGTTCCCCCAAACCTTTTTATTTCAGGTGGACTGTAGTGACCGCAACTGCGTCACTCCCAATGCAAATATTGTTCACACATATCTCGGTAGATAGTGTGTGATTGTCAAACGAAGATCATTCCATCGTCGACTTGTAACGCAACAACATCAACAATAATGTATAAAATCAACAAGATGTGACGTTTTACTAATTCCTTCTACATTGGTGACCGTCCGACATTTGGACAAATTAAATAAATCTTCTAAAATAATTAAGTGAAACCAAAAACGTATTTAATACATCAAAATAACAACAAGAAGGGCCATCAGCACCAGATTATCAAAGAATTCCTGAAAAATTTCAAATAATCTGAAATAAAAATTGGTCGAAAACACATGGTAATCGCATTCATAAACATCACCATTGGAGACGGATTCTCGACATTTTTCACAACATCATCGAAACGGATTCTGGACATTTTTCACAACACCCAGTTCGTATATAAAATCGTCAACACATTTGGTACAGAAGGTAAAATAAAATAAATTTTGGAGTCAGTGGAAGTAGTCACAACAATTGACGGTGGAATCAAAAGAAAAATACACGTTTTGGAATGCACATATATTCGTCATCCACCTTACATTAAAATTTCATTATCGAAGTTAAAGGGCGGTTTTAATCGAGTTTATGGCATCCACATCGTACATCAATAACCAACCGGTCCAACATTTAAACCAACCTCCGACATGGTGTAACGGCCGACATGGCACAAAGAAAATTATAGCCGACATGGCACAAAACAAAATAATCGCCGACATGGCACAACGAAAAATTATAGCCGACATGGCACATCGCAAAATCAAAATCGCCGACATGACACAACGAAAAATTATAGCCGACAGGGCACCCAGCAAAGTCAAAATTGCCGACATGGCACAAAAAGTAAAAATCAAAATTGGCCAACACGGACCAGCAATTAAACATTTAACGCAGAAAATGGTCAGTATTCTGGATGGTTCACGTAATTCATGCATTAACAAACACAACATGATCGAACAATTTAGAATCAAGCCCAATAATTCATTCTATAAAGTAAACAACGACACGAAATCGTTATTTTCTTACAGCAAAGTGATATTTTAAAGAATTTTTTATATATTTTTAAAAATCTACAAACATGTGCTTTTAAATTTACTTGTTATGCTGTTTTCAACATTATCGACATTATCTCTTTTTTCGATGTATTTTTTGTATGGAAAATCTTGAAAACAGCTGAAACTTGATAACATGTAAATTTATAAGCACATAACCGTAGTCAAACTTTCAAAAAATTTTAAAACATTTTTCAAAGTCAAACTTTCAAAAAAATTTTTTTAGTAATTCAATTTAATTTTTTTTTCAAAAGAGGAAAGTTATGTAGTGACCGCAACTGCGTCACTCCCAATGCAAATATTGTTCACACATATCTCGGTAGATAATGTGTGATTGTCAAACGACGATCATTCCATCGTCGACTTGTAACGCAACAACATCATTTACAATAAACGTATAAAACACAAAGTTGTGCAGATTTATTTTATACTTCTACAGGACCACTGGCAACACGACAAAAAAAAAATGAATTGTCACAAGAAACTAAAAACATGAAGTTTTGTATTAAAATGAAATTGAATTTCCGTTGTTGTTTGAATGAAACTGTTAAGTTGACCTTGGTGACTTCCTTCAACTTTTTTTGAATTCTCTAAATTTTTGTCAATTTTTAAAATCTTTTACAATTTTTGCGAAATTTTTCGAATTTTTTACAATTTTTTCGAATTCTTTACAATTTTTGCGAACTTTTTACAATTTTTGCGAATTTTTTAGAATTTTTACGAAATTTGTGAATTGATTCGCAAATACTAGGCTCTGGTCCCGATGCTGTACCATAGATGATACCACATTCATCAAAAATCGCGAAAGATGACGCCCAGATCACACAATGGGTTCGTGAGGTTCGACAAAAATGTCGTCACCCGGTCGCCGGAACCCCGGAACTGTTGGCTAGCCAAACTCCCCGGCAATAACACCGTAAAAACAAATCGACTATGAATGAGAAGTAGACATGTACGCCGACATCGGCGCGCCGCCGCGCCGCCGAAAAAAGTGTCACGCCGACTCCTCGCCGCCGCCGACAAAAAAATCTTTACGCCGCCGCCGCCGCCGACATGTTTTCTTCTGCGTTTTGAAAATCATCAAACTTATGATTAAATTAGAATAAAATGTAATGTTTATCACTTTCATCAACATTTTGCCTGTGTTACATTAAAAAATGATCTACCCCTATTATCACAATATTCTCATCAACTGTGTTTGAATACAATTTGTGGTCCATTGTTTTGCTATTGCATTCAAATTAGATATTTGTGGCATGAAAATTGTGTTCATCTATCTAGTAACTTTTTGACATCGTAGTGCAACAAGTACAAGTCAAAAGATTCAAAATCATGAATAAACGAAAGAAAAGTACTGTTACTACTACAAGTAGTAAATTAGCAAAAAATATCGGAGATCCGAATAATGACTTGAAATTAAGTGAGTGTGAAATTTTGCTTGTAAATCAATTAAAAGACAGTTTCGTATGGATGTTTTTCGGTGACTTAGTTTTGAAATCGAATGTCTCGAATGGCGCAAAATCAAATCCATTTGCTGATAAGTATGTGTGTAACCGATGTTTCCAAATAGAATTAGAACGTTCACCGACATCAAAACTATTGAAAGAGTAGGTAGACCCAAACTTAAGTCGATCCGTGTTGCTTACCAAATTGTACATTTATTAGTTGCAGCATTAAGTCCTACGCTAAATCAGTTAGTACTGGAAATTTGGCAAGCCATTTACAATCACTCGGAATCACACAACATAAACCGTTAAACGAGACAATGCGTACTTTAGATACATTTTTCAATACGAACCGGCGAGTTGGTGGCACAGCTACATAAAAAAATTTGCGTTGATACGTGACTTAGTGTTATTGTGCTGCAAGGACCTTTTTCCATTCAATTTGGTCTTTGGTGAAGGACTTACAGATTTTGTTATGGTTAGTGTCATCAAATTCAAAATATTACGTTTCCGTTAAAAGCAATGATTTTCTAGAAATACAACATAATCGTTTCACCTGAAGACATGCCGTGTCGTGTTTCGATTGCCCGTTCTCTCAATGAGATATATGAAGACTGCAAGTCGTATGTGAAAGAGAGAATAAAAACTGATTGTCCCGATCATGCTTCACTGACGTTCGATTTATGGAGCGACAAGCACAGGCGTAGGAGTTATATCACCTTCACATTACACTTTATTGATAATCGATTTCGAATGATAAATTTGACGTTGGCAACGATCCATTTTCCCGAAAGACATACGGGCATAAATATTCATGCAGAAATTGAAAAAATTCTTTTCGAGTTTGGACTAGATAAAAAGAAACTGTACATGGTGACAGATGCTGGTAAATATGTTTCGTTGCTTCAAAACCATTCAATTCTTCGGTGACTAATTACACTTTCAATTCAGGATCGAATTGTCGGTTAGCATGCAAACTTGGTAATTTCGAGAATTTGTTATGCGTAGGACATGGTCTCCACAATTTAATCACGAAAGACGGTTTCAAAAAACTCCTACAATCTTCAACTTAGTTACCAAGGTTAAAAATATTGTTAAGGCTCTTCGGTACCGAACATCACTCTTTGAAAAGCTCTCCAAGGATCAAGAGGCGTTGGCGAAAGAAATGACTAGGCTGAGCGAAGAGCTTCTTGTATTCGTTGAAGAAGAAGAAGTTGTAGAGTCGTCTTCCTCAGAATCGTCAAAGACATTGAAACTTGACGTAAAAACACGATGGCATAGTCAGCTAATAATGATCGAAAGTTTTATATGCCAAAACAGGAATGTCATCAACGTAATGCTTCAAAGGTAAAAGTTTAATTTTTCATATCGATTTTTTGCAACATTTCTCGGAGCTAAAGTCAATACTATCTTTTCAGCATTGAAAAGGGTGATCTCATTTTGTCTCAAACGGACTATGCCCTCCTTCAAGAGTTGTGCCAATTTCTTCAACATTTCAAGAAAATCACGGAACTACTTTCTGGTGATCAATATCCAACACAGAATTATGCGGTGTTGTTTATAAGTGAATTGAAGGCTCTTCTGGAAACAGCGCCGCAGGACTCATTAGAAATCAAACGCCTCAAAGAAAACATGAAGGAAAATTTTGATCACCGATTTCCATTGTCGGAACTTCATGTTGTGTCGGCGTTGCTGGACCCGAGATTTCAAGGTTTGTTTGATGTCAGGGAATATCTCAAACAAAACAATGTATCAGCAATCGATTTGCTGAGTAAATGGATCGAAAATAGAGTTGAAAAGAACGTTGAAAGTAACGTTGAAAATAACGTCGGAAATTCGATACAGGCTAGCTGTCAATCTCAATCGTACATTGACGAGCTGGTACAAAGACATACAATTTTATCGTCATTAAGAGAAAATTTATCGACAGCAAGTCGTTCAGAAAGTGAACGTGAGTGCTATTTGTTACTTGGTATGGGAGGGAAAGTTGAAGTAAAAAATATTTTAACTTTTTGGAAAGATCAAGAAAGTTCAATGCCAAAATTATCTAAATTGGCTTCAAAGTTATTTTCTATTCCGATTACAAGTACTCCAAGTGAACGAAATTTTTCGATAGCAGGAATCGTTATTGATTCAAAACGATCGCGATTGTCTCCGGACAAGGTGGACTATATTTTGTTTATCCATAATAACTATAGTTTTATAAAGGAGGTTAAATTCAGAAATTATGACGAAGTTTAATACGAATAAAGAAAATCAGTTAAAAAATTTGTTGTTTTAATTTCGATCAAATTTTTTTGATTTATGCGCGCCGGCGCCGATGTTTTTTTTAGTGACGCCGCCGCCGCCGACAATTTTTTAACGGCGTACATGTCTAATGAGAAGTGTGACAAACAGAAATAGTATTAAGTCTAGTGTACAATTGAGAGAATTATAACCGAACCTGTCGTAACGACCTCTCGGTCACTCACAACTGTAACGGAACAGAATGTAATATATAATTGTAAAATATTATGTAACAAAAACCACACGCTAAATAAATAAATTAACGTACTATTCGCACACACTCTAACGCCTTGCCTGCGGCGTCGGGCTTTCCTGCAGGCGGCCACACAATCATGAATATGTATTTGGGCTCTGCCCGGAACACCGCTAGGTACTCTTCAAAAAATTGTAGGGGTTATTTTGACCGTAGTTATTCTGTCCGGAGTTATTTTCTCCAGAGTTTGAATCCAAACGATTACGCCGCCGATAAGACGAAGAAATTATTTGGCTGATCGACACTTGAATGAAATTGGCCTAACGTCCAAAGTTGATTTTCCTTATAACATAATGTAATAAGCCTAAGAAAGGGATTTTTCGTTGTACAAAATGAATGGAAGAGCAGTGAATAAAGCTTTCCAAATATTTTCATTTAGAAAACCATTAAAAACCTTTTTGGAAACTATTATATGTTCACTTCATTACTGCGTCATCTATTGTATTTTGGGCTTAGAGTTCATCATTATGTTCATGATTTGTTCATCATATACAGCTCATGCTACCTAGAGTTTAGTTGTAAAATAAAGCATTCATTCTGAGCTTGGCATTCAAATTAAACACACGTTGTTTTATTTAAGACATTATAAAATGGCGACGAATAAATCGGAATTTAATTTTAAATAAATTTTAATAATTGAAAATTGAAAATAATATTTTCAAAGTCGAATCAATTTGTTTTTTTTTTTTAAATCGTTGAAGTCGAATTTACTGGAATAAATATTTCAACATGACCGACGATCCACTAACATCGCAATCGCAATCGAGTACAAGTTTACAAAAAGCCACGCTGTACCAAACAGCTAACATTACGGAATTTTCGCCAGATACAGAATCTTTTGCAATTTGGAAGGAGAAATTGGAAGTATATTTCACTGAAATTCAGTGCACAGATGATAATTCAAAGAAATCGATATTATTGAGAACAATTGGATCGGAATCGTACACGTTATTGCATAGCATATGCAGTCCAACGGTACCGTACAATAAAGCATACAAGGAATTATGCGAAATATTGGATCGACACTTCACTCCACCAACAATTGTGTTCAGGGAACGGAAAAATTTCCATACCGCAACACGTGCCAGTGATGAAACATGTGCTCAATGGTTTGCTCGGGTTAAACGCTTAGCATTGTTCTGTAAATTTGGAAACAACCTAGATGCGTTTGCGTTGGATAAATTTGTCACGGAACTTCCACACAAAATTTTTGGAAAAATATGTGAGGAAAAAGAAAATCTCACATTAGCCGATGCACTGAACGTAGCACTGCGAGCTGAAACAAAATTTGCGCTAAAACCAGATGAAACCACTGTCAATTATGTAAAAAAACGTGGAGAAGAAAAAACCATGCGGCGTTCGAACAATAACAACAACAACAAAGGAAGAGATAGACACATGGAAGGCAACTCTAATGGTGAACGAGAGAAGTCCAAATGTTCACATTGTGGTTTGAGAATTTGTGGGATGTGCAAGCAAATCTTGATTAGAAATTAATTGCCAACATGTGCTTACTAGTTCTTCGCGTGTTAGCTGAAATATTGACGCGGTTTTGCTCATGTCGTATCCACCATAAATAGGTCTCGTTTCCCGACCAACTTAACTGACCGTTGACACCGCCTGTGTTGGTTGGTTATCACTAGAATCTGCTGCAGTCGAAATTGTATTATTCAACGGCGACACACTTTTCGATGCATTTGGAAAAGTTTGAATATTATCCTTGGGTTGATTGTTATTTTCCGAATCTGTTGGAGAATTCGATGCCGTTGAAGATGTTGATTTATGTGGACCATTCTTCGATGGACCCCAGCGACTAATTTGTTCGGAATGATAACGCATATCATGAACGTTAAGCGATTTAACCTTGTCTAGCATTGCACCA
Source organism: Pseudolycoriella hygida (assembly GCA_029228625.1). Lineage (NCBI taxonomy): Eukaryota > Metazoa > Arthropoda > Insecta > Diptera > Sciaridae > Pseudolycoriella > Pseudolycoriella hygida. Next base: position 117,956,182 of record CM055403.1, on the reverse strand, counting down.
CTTTGGAAACAATTTATATTAGTTGCTGGGAACACTTCTTGATAATTATTATTTGTAGCCATTTAAAATATTTGAGTTTTATTTCATACAAGATGGATAATCCACAATAATTTTCAATTTAAATTTTTGTTACGTCTTTAAAATGTTACGTCTTTACACTCGAGCTGTTGAACTACAAGTGATAAACGTTTCAAAATTAACCCTGTAATGGGACAATCCCTTCCACAGGGTACAAGTCATACACACGCCCACAGTGTTGAATGTTTTAAAAATCAAAAAGAAGGGAAAATATATCCAATCATCAAGTACTTTTTGAAAATGCCTACACATTGGACCTTAAATATATTGCTTAACAAGTAATTTGTCTATGTATTTAAGAAATTTTGCTTTACCTGTCTTTAATTGCATGGTCATGGTGTTGATGTTGATTGTTTTCTTTGAATTGGTTGCACAGAAATATTTCTTTCTTCGTTGATTTATGGCAGGTGTATTAGTGACAATTTTTGGGGATATGAAAAATAATTTATTAATTCATCCCATACGTAAAATTGCATCGTTTGGTTTTAATTCGTAGCAAGCATTGATTTTTCATAAATTATTTGAAAACTCAATGCCTGGTACACCTTTCGACCGAAAAACTTTTCAAATGCGTTGCGTAATTTAAATGTATGCAGTTGAAAGGTATCGGTTGGTTTCAGGGCAAAGCATGCTATGATTTTCCAATATCTTATGAAACACTTAAGATGCAATCGATTACTTTCATCGTCTTTGGGACTTAATATTGATGGAAATTGATTCAATTTGGGAATGTCTTTTTAATTGTTGTAGAGGAAGCAGAAATGCTTCTAATGACACTTTACACGATAATTTACTCGCAAAAATAGCAACGTAATAGCGAAAATTCGGAGGAGCGAAATTGTCCAGAAATTGTCGATATAAAGACAATTCGTGCCATACCTGCGGAAAAAAGGGCACCTGGTCAGCGTTTGTAGAAATAAATCAGGAAAGTTTGTTAATTTTATCTCAGATGAATCAGATTGTAGCATTGAGTCTAATATTTGTAATTTTTCGGTTTACAGTGTCAAAGGGCAATCATCATCGGATGTCTATACACTACCAGTGGAAATTGATGGCATTTATTTGGCCGATGCTGACTGTGATACCGGTTCTCCATGCACACTGATTCCTCAGTCATTCTTCAATCAATTGCACACCAGCGAGCAGTTGAAAAAGTGTCGTATTCCATACACTGACTACGGAGGTCAAAGGATTGATTTGTTGGGTGAGTATTGTGCAAGAATTTCTCATCGAGGCCATACAAAATCGATTAATGTAGTACTGTCAAACTCAAATAATCCACCTTTGTTAGGACGTAACTTTTTGAGAGCATTTGATTATGATTTAACTCAAGTCAATTCCATTAACGTCGACGCAAATCATTCAATAATTATTGATCAAATTAAGAGAGAGTATTCTGAAGTTTTCGATGGTCAGTTAGGAGCATCCAACAAACATAAAATTACACTTCACTTAAATCCCAATGCCAAACCTATTTTTCATAAATTTCGCCCAGTTCCATTCGCTTGGAAAGAAAAATTAGAAAAACAATTGAGAGATTTAATTGACAAAGGAATTTTAGAACAAGTTGATAACTCTGAATGGAGCACACCGCTTGTTCCCATACTCAAACCTGACAACTCGCTTCGCATATGTGGTGACTATAAGGTCACATTGAACAAATTTCTTACAGACTTTAAATACCCATTGCCTCGCATAGATGAAATTTTCATGTCACTAGAAGGTGGTCAGCTTTTCACCAAACTTGATATGTCCAACGCGTATAACCAATTGATATTAGATGAGCAATCACAAATGCTTTGTACTTGGAGCACACACATAGGCCTTCTCAAAATGAAAAGATTACCTTTTGGCATTAAAACGGCGGCAGCAATTTTTCAAAAGACAATGGAAGAATTGCTCGTAAATATTCCAAATGTGGTTGTTTACCAGGATGACATAACAGTGACAGGCAATGATTTTAAAGAACATTTATCCACATTGAAATCAGTGTTAGATAGATTAAAGTCGACAGGTTTAAAGCTTAACTTGAATAAATGTGCTTTCTTTCAACCAAAAATATCCTATTTAGGGTATGATATAGATAAAAACGGTCTCAGTAAAAACAAAGACAATATTCAAAGCATCATTGATGCACCTATTCCAAATAATGTATCAGAAGTTAGAGCATTCATTGGAATGATAAATTATCATTCAAAATTTATCCCAAAATTTGCGGAAAGAATGACTCCATTGTACAATTTGCTTCAAAAAAATGTCAAATTCGTGTGGTCAAAACAATGCCAAGAAGCATACGATTTTATTAAGCAAGAACTTTGTTCTGATCGTGTACTCACACACTTTGACGCAAAACTTCCAATTTATTTAGCAACTGATGCATGTTATTCAGCAGTAGCTGGAGTTTTATTTCATAAAATTGAGGGATTTAATAAACCCATTGCTTATGTGTCTCGAGCATTGTCAAAAGCTGAAAAGAATTACAGCACTATTCAAAAGGAAGCACTTGCAATCATATTCAGTGTAACTAAATTGCGTCAGTATTTGCTTGACAATAAGTTCGCACTCCAAACCGATCATAAACCCCTACTCACGATTTTCGGTGAAAATAAGGGTTTACCATTAATGGCAGCGGCTCGCATTCAAAGGTGGGCATTCATTCTGTCTGGTTTTGATTACAAAATTGAATACGTGAAGGGTGCATTGAATGAGGCTGACAAATTGTCACGTATTCCACACAAAGGAAGCTTCAGTTCCGGTTCAGATAAGAACTATGTTAATTACATTCAGTCAGATAATCAATTGTTATTGAGTTTCAAGGATATTGCTAGGGAGACACGACGTGATATAATTTTGGCAAAATTAAGTGAAGCTATTCAGACAGGCACAGTTCAGAATTTGATAGGTGACGAATTTTTACCTTACAAAAACAAAGGAAATGAGCTCAATGTAGAGTACGATTGCATTTTATGGGGTTACCGCACCATTATTCCAAATAAATTGCGTGGTCAAATTCTCAATAAACTCCATTTGTCACATTAAGGCATCGTGAAGACCAAACATTTAGCACGTATATATGTTTGGTGGCCGAAAATGGATGACGCAATCGAAAAGTTAATTCATGGTTGTAAACAATGTCAGGAATTGCAATCTAGTCCAGAAAAGAGTCCACTGATTCCATGGACGCCAGAAAAAAATTCTTGGAGTCGTATCCACATAGATTTTGCAGGTCCGATCAAAAATTTTCATTTGTTAGTTGTCATTGACTCATACACAAAATGGGTAGAAGTGTTCAAAACTAAGTAAATTACTTCGGTATTTACGATCAATAAGTTGAGAGATTTATTTTGTAGATACGGGATTGTAAATACACTCGTTAGTGACAACGGAAGTCAATTTACCTCAAAGGAGTTTAAAAAATTCATAGAAAAAAATCACATAAATCATGTATTAACTGCACCTGGTCATCCAGCCACAAATGGACAGGCAGAAAATTTCATTAAAACACTCAAGAAATCTATACATGCAAATTTGAAATCAGAAAATCCCGATGACTTTGATACTATTATCAACCGCTTTCTTTTTGACTATAGAAACACGAAACATTGTACCACCAATGAATCTCCGGCAAAATTGTTCTTAGGTAGAACATTGAAAACAAGATTTAGCTTACTAAAGCCACCAATTGTTAGAGATGTTATAATTGATGCTCAAAAGAAAACGGTACAAAATTTCAAAGGTTTGAGAAACATTGAATTTCGAGTAGGTCAAAAAGTTTACATCAGAGATTATCGCAATCCAAACAAAGAAAGTTGGATGTCAGCGATTGTTAAAAATAAAAATGGTCCTCGTATGTATTCTTGTATGATCTCACATGATAATTCAATCATTAAGAGACATGTCGATCAAATGCGATGTGACAACTCTGAGTCAAATATGGAAAACAATGACATGGATTCAGTTGTTGTTGATGATGATCGAGAGAATGCTGAGACAAACAGTGCAAACAATGAAAGATCTAGTATCATTGCATCATCGACCAATGCTTCATTCAGTACCGCTAGTGAGAGTGAGACAGAAGCTGATGATTTGATTCCAGAAAACACACGTATTCTGAGAGAAAGAAAACCAATTTCATATAAAGAATAGTACAATTAATTGATAACGTAAATTCAATTTTGATATTCAAAATTTTCATTTTTTTTCATAAATTTCATAAAATAAAAATTCGAATGATAAACAAGCTCAATGGAGAGCGTATTATATGTTCACTTCATTACTGCGCCATCTATTGTATTTTGGGCTTAGAGTTCATCATTATGTTCATGATTTGTTCATCATATACAGCTCATGCTACCTAGAGTTTAGTTGTAAAATAAAGCATTCATTCTGAGCTTGGCATTCAAATTAAACACACGTTGTTTTATTTAAGACATTATAGAAACCCTGCACGCCACACTCATAGACGCCGAAAAAATCAGGAAAGAATGCACTGAATGCACTCATGTTACCCAAAAATCAGTATTGTTGGTATTGTTACGCCCGTCGCCCTCTTAGGTGAACATGCTGCCATCAAAACATGATTCGCTAAATCGCAGTTTTATCGTCGATGACAAATTCATTCTTCGAATGATAAAATAATAATCCCTTTTCTTCAGTTTTATAGTGTCAGGTGGAACGATAAGACCTTTTTTGATTGGATCCCGAAATGGACAGTCAACAAGCAGTACGTAATTGAAAATAATTTTCCAGTTGAAATTTCGCAAAAAATATTTTCAATAGGCTCACACAGCGTTCAATGATTGCATTGCATTGTTGCAAAATCAAATGGAAAATGGAGTTGATGTCGGTGCTAATATTGCGGCTTTCTGTGCACAGCTAAAGCAATTGTCGAGCAATTATTTTGATTTTCGACGTCTAGATCTATTTCTCGATAGAGTTCAAGCGAATACTCGGACGATTGACATTCGAAACTGCGAAGAAGAATTTACAAAAATTTTAAGATCTTGCCCTAGGACAAACGAGGTGTTGACAGAAAAACACTGTCTTACAAGTTGCACTAATTCGAGAAGAAATTGGAACGTTTAGAGCAAAACTGGCTAATGACGTAGTAGTTTATGGTGCTTTTGGTTCTATTGCTATAATCGCATTGCAAACATTTGCCCTAAGAAATGCATGGGCCGCTATTAAAGATGCGCAAAATTTAGTTGAAAGTTCGAAGGATAAGATTTCTCTGATTGATTCCAACATCAACTTAATTGGTCGCGGATTGTCCCGTTTGCAAAGTCAGGAAGAGAAATGGAGAATAGAAAACACAGCTGACAGAAAAAGGCGTTTAATCAATGCTATTCGCACAAATATATCAAGACTCAATAAACTCGTCACAAAGACTCGAATTATGATGTGTGAGTAAGACATCGAGATTTTACGCTTTGTGAATATCCCACAGATAAATTTATTTTCAGCTGAATTAAAGGTGAATGTCAATGGCAAACAAGAAGCGTTAAAAGTTGTCCAAAGCCAACAGCTGACAAACGGAGCTATGAACGCGCTCCATTGCGTTATTATTCATTATTCAGTCAATCGTTATTGGCAATGCAGTGTCAAGTGGTTTGAAGATTCTGGAAGGGTGTATCGTTGCAGCTTTTGCATCACTAGCAGCTACAAATTTTGCATTTTATAACATTACCCAAAAGGAGTTGGCGGCTCTGCGCGATATACTAAATATAGTAACTGAATTGGAGGTTCAGTTAAATGATATCGATGATAAAATCGATGCCGTGTCACAGAGTCTTTTCACAGACGACGGTTTTTTCGTAGACGAAGATGAGGCATAAAAAGAGAACTTAGGTTAGAGTAAAAGTTAACAAATCCCGCTATTGAGCAGGAGAAATTTTTTTCGAAATCCTTTTGGCAGAAAACACACACCTCGCCGTCGGCTCTAGCCATTTTCGTCAGTAGTTACGAACGAGGGGCAGATAATCGTGTATTTTGAGTGCAAAAGGATTTTCCTAATGAAAATCCTTAAAGGATTTTTTTTTGATTTCCAATGATTTTCTGTCGTTTTATTTGATTTTCTTTGTCGATTTCTGAGGATTTCTTTGCATTTTACACAATTTTTAGGGATTTTCTTTTCATTTTTAAGGATTTGCTTTGATTTCCAAGGATTTTCTTGCAATTTAAAGGATTTTTTGAGGATTTTCAATGGATTAGAGAATTTTCTTAACAATTGATTTTCTTTCGAGTGCAAAAGGATTTTCTTCGTTTATCTGCCCCTCGGTTAGGAAATAAGATTGCTTAAACTCGTGCGAAGAACGTAGTGCTTCGTAAAGGGACCCACTGCGTTTACGATGTTTGTAACCAGTCGAATTTCGAACCGGGAGTTAGCTAGTTTTTCGTCTGCAAAAAAAAATAATCAACACGATTACTCGAGTGTAATTTGACCGATTTTCATAAATCTTTTTTTTTTTGAAGAAAGGTAAAAAATGATTATTGACTTTGGGCTAAATCGGTCGTTTTAATTTTTTTGCGTATCGAAGGTGAATGCGTCACCTTCCTCCGATTTCAGAACTTTTGTAACTGGAAGAAAAGCGTCAATGCGTCACCCTTTTCTGATTTTACAACTTTTGTAAGCAGAAATGAAGACTTGTGTCACACCTTCTCTGTAAGAGGTTTTCTGGCGGATATCAGTACCTTTGTAAGTTTATCTCTACCCAAAAACCCCTCAAAATTTTGGTCAATTTGAATACCTCACTCATGTCCAGAATGACCGAAAATATCAAAAAAACCAGACGAAGTTGAAAAGAGCTAGAGAAATCCACAAGAATCCCATAAAGTAGAGCAGTGTGCCGGTAAAAAAAATCGGCGGCGGCGAAAGCGATTTTTCAATTTCCTCGGCGGCGGCGAAAATCGGCGCAAGGGGGTTTCGGCGGCGACGCAAATCAGCGTACGTCAAAACAAAGTTCGGCGGCGGCGCACTTTTTACATACTTTTTTCGCTGGCGTCGGCGGGGCGCAAAATTTCCAACTGCTTAACAGAAAAATAATACTTTCAGGCTAGGGCTCATTTGAAAGACCTTCCAATACTTGACTTAGGAAAAAATTGCTTGAAAAAAAGACAAAGTGCAAGAAAGTTTAATAAATCGGTGCAAGACCCAGGGACCCATAAATCGGTTTCTGAATCACTTTCGTAAAAAACTAGAGCCTTTGTTAAAAATGAAGTAACTAGAAAGTTTTCACTCGTTTGCAAACAAAAAATTTAATTTTTACGTTGTTTCTGTAAAATTATTCAGATTTTAATGGAACTTGAGAAGATGTTGAAAAGACTGATTAGTTTTGGCAGAAACAATCAAAAAATAGTTTTTTTTTTGTTTCCAAACGACTTGTTGCCAATTAGTTACTTCATTCATAACAAAAATTCTAATTTTCACGCCGGTTTTTACAAAAGTATTTCAGGTTCCTATGTTTATGTCATTGACATTCCAGCTTTTTTGTGAACTTCCGACCTCAATAGTATTAGGAATTTTCACTCTTTTTTCAGGCATTTTTTCTTAAGTCAAGTATTGTAATGAGCCATGAGCTTGAACGAATTTATTAACGTTTTTCTGCATAGCGAATATTTCAAAGAAAATCGACACCCGTGAAACTTTTCATTAAAGATTTTGATTTATTTCACTCAGATTAATGTAAGAATTAGAAGTAATTTCTTCTTCAGCCTATAAAGTTTGTATGTAAACAATACTCATGTGTGAAAAATTTTGTCTCAAAAATCAGCATTCTCAGGAACATATTTCTCGGAGAATCGTAAGTCTCGTGAAATTATTTCACTGAGTATTTCCTAACGAATTTAATTGAACGTGTCTTTAGAAATTGACGACATTTTTAATTTTTTTCGGGTTTATAACTTCTGTAATTGCAATATTCTAAAATTGCAGTAGTTTTAAATGTTATAAAGTATAGAAAAACAATGCAAGTGATTGACTGTTTTCGGTCAATATTTATCTTTTTACTTCAATATATCAACTATAAAAATTTCAATGTATTTTTACCGCGACGATAAAAATCTTCGGCGGCGGCGGCAGCGTGTCAATTTTTTAACATTCGGCGGCGGCGCAAATCAGCGCACTTTTAAAAATTCTTCGGCGGCGGCGCGCTTTTTTGACACTTTTTTCGGCGACGTTTACGCCGGCGTACGGGTCTACCATAAACTTAGGAAACTCCACTGGATGACCTCACTCATATCGAGAATAACTGAAAAAAATCAAAAAGCCTGATGGAAGTTGAAAAGTGCTAGAGAAATCGACAAGAATCCCATAAGCCTAGGACGCTCCATTAGATGACCTCATTCATGTGGAGAAAAACCGAAAAATATTGGAAGTTGAAAAGTGCTATAGAAACACTCCCAATTCTAGAAGTGGCTATATTCCAGGGATTGACTATTTAAACATATGAAGGGACCCGTACGTATCAGAATAGATGCGGTAAACAGAGTTGATGTTACGAAAAGACTCGAACGTTTTTAAGTAAATATTGCGTTCACATTGGAGTGTATTGGAAATATTGAAAAACCCGTCCGAAGTAACGGTGTAAAAAAATTCTCCGAACGCACAAAATTGACCTCCAAATAGAGAAAAATGTTCTCCTCAATTTTGTCTACAACATAGCAAAAAACTATTTTTTGGGCTAGGGTCGACCTTTATACTGACTTAGGGCCCTAAGTAGAGGCCTTGGACACATACTTCCATAGACAAAAATGTTTCCCTCAATTTACTCTGCAGCATAGCAAAAAAAATTTTTTTTAGCTAGGGCCGACCTTAGGACCGACATGAGGCCCACTTGAGCCCTAAGCACAGGTAAAAATTCTTCTATAAATTGTCGCCGAGATCTTTCAAACAAAAAAAAGTTTTTGAAAATCGGAAGAGATTTACTCGAGTTATGTACAAAAAACACGTAGGGCCCTAACAAAGACTCTTTTTTAGTGCCCTAGCTAAGTCCAAAGACTCAAATCGAAAAATGTTTCTTCCACAAATTGTCGGTCATGCCCAGATCTTTCAAACAAAACAAATTTTTGAAAATCGATAAAGATTTACTCGAGTTATGTACAAAAAACACATAGAGCCCTAGCAGAGACTCGTTTTAGTGCCTTAGCTAAGTCCAAGGACTCAAATTCAAAAAAGTTTCTTCCATAAATTGTCGGACATGCCCAGATCTTTCAAACAAAAATAAATTTATGAAAATCAGAAAAGATTTACTCGAGTTATGTGCAGAAGACCAAAAACCACTTAAACGGCCCTAGCCCGACAGTGCCCTGATTCAATCCCATAAAATACTTTTCGACTACCTTTCAGGAAAAAAAAAGTTCTTGAAAATCGGTCAAGATTTACTCAAGTTATTGTGTTGGCGGACAGACAGACCGACAGACCGACAGACCGACAGACGGACATTGTTTTTTTCGCTGATTTGTCCTCTGGAGGCAACAAAAAAGTTTCCCCCTTACTCCCGGGTTCGAATTCGCAATGTAACAAACGTGGTAGTAAACGCATCAGACCTTCGTACTTCGTACGGGTCTAAAAATATTCGATTTGGGTCCGTTTCCATACAAAATAGCAATATTGTTTAATTCATATCTCCGGATCTACAAAACCGATTTTAATGAGTAAAAAGACATTTCGGCCAAGGATTTTCGGTAGAATCCGGGAAAAATATTTTCCGGGGGTACGTCGCACGGGGGGAAGTCAAAAAGTCTATGTATTGTATATATGTTCCTTAGTCTACGAAAAAAATTCTTGTGAATTTTTTGGCGTGTAAGACTTGCGTCACGGCCCCTTACTACCGTGTGGCCATGATACTCGTCCAGGGTATGCATGTTTACAACATATTGGAAAAAAGCTAAGCGAACATAATTATTTAATATTAATATCCTTTGAAAATTTACAAATTATTATACTTTTTGAGTGAATAAAAATAAATTTCTAAGTTCTATCAGTTTTTCTTTTTGCTCAACTTATACTTATCGAATCTAACAGTCTGTACATTGTGCAGTGCATTCAGAGAGAGCAGACGTGTTTTTGAGTAGCTCTTAATTTAAATTTCGTTGTTTTAAGCAATTCTTTAAAATTGACCCGTTTAATCTAAATAATAAATCAATTCAAGTAGTGCGAAACCAGCTGTGTTAATTGTGGAAAAGAATCAATATTTTATCTATCTTAAATTCTCAAAATACAAAATGCCGTTAACACGCAATGCCGTCGATAAAAACAACAATGAAGATAAGTTATTATCGGCACTGCACAACCTCGAGATCAAAATGGATTCAAATCATAATGACATCACCAAAAGATTGGATCAACAAACAATTAAGATTCGCGAGGAGTTTGCTAAAAAGTTGGTGGATCTCAATTCAAAAATCTCAAGAAATGTGCAACGGGACATTACACATCATAGGACACGAGTTGACCAATTAGCAGCTGCGGTTGAAAACAATGAGAAAGAATCGAAGTTGAATGATGTGTTATTGAGAGGCATCCCACATGTTGATGATGAGAGTGTTTCGACTATTTTCGATCAAATTTCTTCTACAATAGACTGGGGTCGTTTTACAATTATATTTTTAAATGGAAGTTCACTTGAAAAAAATGAGATTTGCTTAAGAACTTGCCGAAAAGTCGTTTCAAATTTATTTATATCGTCAATTTAAGAAATTTGTTCTCAATCCCGAGTCAATCCCCGCTGACTCCTCCCACTGACTGAATCCTTTGTATTTCTACAATTTTTCTTTTTTGTTGTGTTGGTAATCGTTAAATTTAGTACATTTTCTGGTACATTTCTTCGAGCGCTAAAGTTTTCGAAAAATTTTTGGTCGTTTCGTATGAAGTTCAAAAATATAAAAAACGAATTTTTGACTGTTTCATTGCGTAGACGTTAATTTTGAAGCGTCATCTGACCACCAAAAATAAACGAGAAAAAAGGACCACACTCTATTGGTTTTGATCCAAAACAAACAGCTATAAACAACATCTTTCGTTTGGGCACGAGCAACAAAAATTCTGATGTGTGTCCACCAATACTGATCAAATTTACAACGTCAATTTTCAAACGTCAGTTTATGGCTAAGTTTTTTCAACTCCGTAACCTAAATTTAAAATCAGTTGGAATGGACAAGGATGATCGCGTCTACGCATCAGACAATTTAACAAAATTAAATTTCGATATTCAACAAAGAGCAGTGCAATTGAAAAAAGACAAAAAGTTGGAAAATGTTCATTCTAGACATGGCAATGTATATATTAAGTTCAAAGAAAGTGACAAATTCGTTTTGGTTCGTAAGGTTGAGGATTTACATAATGCATGCGGCCGTGTTGGTGAACCATAAATGCTGGTTGTAACTGGATTGAAATTGATTGGACCCGTACGAAGTACGAAAGGTCCTATACGTTTAGTACAAACAATTTTATTGTAACATGGGGTAGATCGAGGTGGGAGGGGGGATGCATCTATTATCGTCTAGAGATGACGAATCAGCAATAAAAAAAATGTCCGTCCGTCTGTCCGTCTCCACTTTTTTTTTCAAACGGCTGAACCGATCAGCCCAAACATTTTTTCCCTGAAAGGTACATGCCTCCCATGATTCAAGTTCGAAGATGAGCAAAATCGATCAAGTGGTTCCGGAGATATGGTCGAGGAAGTGACCAAAAACATGGTTTTTCGAAGGTCGTTGAAGCTTTTTCGCAAATATCTCAGCAAAGTATAGCACGGAAATTCCTCATTTTGGTGTCAAATGAAAGCATTTGATGTCACAAAACTGGGAAAAAAATTTTGTGGGAATCGGTACAGAGGTCTGGGCACTGGGACCAATGGAATGGACGAAATTGAGATTCTTGGCCATATACGAAAACAGTTTTCCGTCTATATTTCCTTAACTATGCAATATGGAGATTTACTGTCAAAGGCAAAGTTGTAGAGAATTAAATTTAAGCGAACGCGTGTTTCAGGGTTTTGGGGAAATGTGACACAATCCTGGTATATGGCCACTTCCATAATTGGGCAGGATGACCCAGATCTCCAGAACTATGAGAGGTAGAAAGTTGCTTCCAAGGACAAAGTTGTAGACAATAAAATTTTAGATAACACGTGTTTCTGGGTTTTAGGGAAAAACGAGTTAGTCCTTGGATATAAGTTTTTCTAGATTTGAATGGTCTGAGACGTACTTCGGTAGGGCCTTTGACATTACCTTGGGTAATTTCATGGATCTTTGAAACTCTTATAGTTATAAAAGAACATAAAACGTTGGATTGTTTGCTTATTTGTATCTTTGGATACGTTCGAGTCTTTTTGTAACATCTATTCTCTTTGCCATATCTATTCTGTTTGCCACATCTATTCTGATACGTACGGGTCTTTGGTTATGTTTCTATTCTATTGTTACTGAACATTTTGTTAATTTCTTAGTTTTCTTCATTTTTTTTGCAAACGATTTTCGAAGCAAATTTATTTCGCTTCATTTTCTTGAATTAAGTACTTTCATGTTTAATTCAAATTTAGATAAGATTGAAATGTAATTGGGCGACGTTGCCTGTTTTTCGATCTTTAAAAACCCAATAACCATAATATATTTACACCAAAAATAGGCAATTATGCTTGTGAGAAACATATCTAATGTTTGTGTCAAACGTTGTTATATGTTGATGACAAACATTCAATATTTGTAGCAAATATATAATATGTTTTGTACAAACCTCTCATATGATTGTGACAAACCTCTATTATGATTGTGACAAACATATTTTAATAATATGCTATTAGTCACAAACACAAGATATGTTTCTCAGAAACATACAATATTCCCGCCCAGGTCGCACTACTTCCTCTGATTGTCCTGGAATTTTGTTCATTGCGATCTCACGGAATGAAACAAGATTTTCTTTTCTAATTTATTTTAAATATAAATTTACTTATTTCATTTCCACATTTAAAAATCATTGATTTCGGATTTTTCATGTCGTCATGTGCACGTTTATATTAGAAGTAAGTAAAGTAAGTAAGTAAAGGTACCGTAGAAGGTATCCCAATCAGTGTTGGGTAACGCTTGAAAATAAGCGATTAGATTTCACAGAGATCAGACGTATTTCTAGTCGCGGAGCCGAAGTTAAGGTGTTATGCCGTACCGTGCCGACAACTGAATGTGTGGACGGTTATATCTAGTCGCTTACGGTCGCCCATGGATACCAGCCGCTCTCCATGGTTTAAAGGCTTGTTTAGGTATAAGAGCCTCTGTCTAAATCGACGTATTTCGCTCCAAACTCGTGGGACCAAAAT